>CAJGYO010000017.1:21903159-22503159 GCA_904845875.1 Miscanthus lutarioriparius
AAGTTTCCCTCGATCCGCGCGGTTAATCCCGATCCGATTTTACCGCCTGTGTCCACCTTTTCCTCATTAATCGTGGGGAACAAAGATTACGCCCCATCCGCCGACACCACACCACATCCGACCACAGATCGCCAAAGCGCCGTTCCGCCCCAAGAAATCGCCTAAAAAGGCGCGCCGGCCGTTGTTGAACCGATGGGGGAAATATCCCCCCACCCTATTCCTTTCAGGTGAAGGAACCGGGCGCCGAGCCCATTACGGTCCAGGGGTTCGAAGGCTGGGCCCCTAAGGGTTTCGACAGTCGCCCTAGGGCAACAGAGTCAGGGGCGACCGCGGGCGAGCCCGTACATGGCCGAGACCCAAGCAAGCGAAACGCTTGGGACGCCCAAAGTCGCGTCCGAGACCAGCAGGGAGTTCTCCGAATGGGATCCCATCGTAGGGAGGCGCCGAGCCCTCGGGGCCAATCGAACGGCCCTAGGACCCAATAGAGAAGCCCTCTTGTACTTTTGGAGTGCGTCTCCGGACTGCTAGCCGACCCTTATCGAATGGGGCACGGGCCTCCATTCGGACTTACCCGATAGCAACTCCCCGGAAGTGTCACCGCTCGCGCCCACCAAGGGTAGCCTGGCATATTCCACCCCTCCTTCCGAACGAAAAAGAAGCGCGAGGGTCGTATAAAAAAGCCAGGGGGAAACCCTGACGAACCTCCCCGCAGAGGCTAAGGGGCTCTCCCTACAACTTTGCCGAGACCCAGCGACCCAGGTTCGCACTCGAGGGGGCTCGGCAAACAAACCCCTCCTTCCGAACGAAAAGGTTGCGTGAAGGTCGTGCAAAAAGCCAGGGGAACTCCTGACAGCCCTCTTGCTCCGGGCAGAGGCTAGGGAGCTCTTCCTGTAGATATGCTGAGGCCCCGCGACCTAGGCTCGCACCCGAGGGGGTCTCAGCCAATAAACCCTCACACGCGAGAGGCGTATAAAAAGCTAGGAGAGCACCTGACGGCCCTCTCGCTCCGTGCAGAGGCTAGGGGGCTCTTCCTGCAGGTTTGTCGAGACCTAGCGACCTGGGTTCGCACACGAGTGGGCTCGGCAAACAACCCCCATCATCCAAACGAAAAGGATGCGCAAGGGCTGAACAAAAAAGTCAGGGGGACCCCTGACCGCCCTCTCGCTTCGTACGGAGGCTCGGGGGCTCCTTCTGCACCCAAGACAAGGACAAGCGACCCAAGCCTGCACTCATAGATTTGGAAAAAAGCAACAAAAAGGGCGCCGAGCCCATTCCGGTCCAAGGGTTCGAAGGCTGGACCACCGAGGGTTTCGACAGCCACCCAGGACAACAGAGTCAGGGACAACTATGGGCGAGCCTGTACATGGCCGTGGCCCGAGCAAGCAATCGCTCGGGATGCCCTAAGTCGTGTCCGAGACCTAGCAGGGAGTTCTCGGAATGGGATCCCACCGTAGGGAGGCGCCGAGCCCCCGGGGCCAATCGAACGGCCCTGAGACCCAATAGAGAAGCCCTCTGGTACTTTTAAAGTGCGTCTCTGGACCGCTAGTTGACCCTTATCGAATGGGACATGGGCCTCCACTCGGACTTACCCGATAGCAGCTCACCGGAAGTGTCACCGCTCGCGCCCACCGAGGGTAGCCTGGCATATTCCACCCCTCCTTCCGAACAAAAAGGAAGCGCGAGGGTCATATAAAAAGCAGGGGGAACCCCTGACGGACCTCCCCTCAGAGGCTAAGGGGCTCTCCCTGCAATTTTGCCGAGACCCAGCGACCCAGGTTCGCACTCGAGGGGCCTCGGCAAGCAAACCCCTCCTTCCAAACGAAAAGGTCGCGCGAGGGTCGTACAAAAAGCCAGGGGTACTCCTGACGGCCCTCTTGCTTCGGGCAGAGGCTAGGAGCTCTTCTGCAGAGATATGCCGAGGCCCCATGACCTGTGCTTGCACCCGAGGGGTCTCAAGCAAACAAACCCTCACGGCGAGAGGGCGATAAAAAGCCAGGAGAGCACCCGATGGCCCTCTCGCTCTGTGAGAGGCTAGGGGCTCTTCCTGCAAGTTTGCCGAGACCCATGACCCAAACTCAGATTCACGGGCCCAAAGAAGCACGATAAAACTCCTTGCTCAAACGAAAAAAAACCCCGGAGGAGTAAACCCACCTCCGGGGCCTCGAAACTACACCCGGCCAGGCGCACAGCACCCACCGGAACCACCAAGTACAAAACACGATCCTAACAGGAGCTGTTGCGAACCAAGTCTCGTCAAAACCTCAGGAGAGTGCCCGCACTCCTCCCGAGGCTCGGGGGCTACTGTCGGATACCACAAGAAGGGGTACCCTAAGCAAGAACAAAAAATGTTGCTTAAACCTTGCAAAAATCAAAGCCAAAAGACTACCGCTGTGTCTCGCAATTCTCCGATTCGCCGAGGCCTCTGCGCCGAGGCCTCATACGAAGGCCGAACGCCTCGCCGAGGCCCTCTCACTGAGACCCTTCACCGAGGCCTCGCCCGAAAGGGCCTCGGATGGGATGCCAATTCTCCGATTCGCTCGAGGCCGGGCTCGGCAAACATACTCGTAATCTCCGTTCCGACCAAACTCCTCCGATTTAAACGTCACGCCCAGATTAATGCGCCTAACTACTCCATAAGCAAACGCCCCAGACGTAGAGTACAAGACGGGCGTAACGACCGACGAGACAGGGGACCGGGCGCAACAGGGGTTACCTGCCACTGTGCTCATCACTGTGCTACCTAACCCCTGTGCCAAGGACAAAGCAACATGGAAGGTCAAGTCCATGTCCCTGTGGTCTCGGAAACCACAGGAGAGCCCAACTGCTCGTTCTACGCCTCGTCCGAGACCCCCCGGCAGGGTCTCAGACGTACCATTCCTTCTCCGCCTCAACCGAGGCCAGGCTCATCCCGCATCCTCATCGTCTCTGCCTCAACTGCCCCTCTGGTGGGCCGTCCCATCCGTGTAAGTACCCCTAGTTGCGCTTTACGTCGCCCACGATTGGCGGTGGCATAGCAACAGGGGCTATGGGGGACGGCGGTCAAATCTCCTTTTTACCATTCCCCACCGATGGTGCAGGGGACTACCATGCTTTATGGACACACGCCTGCACTTTTCCACCTAAACCAGTACGACGACGACCACCGAGACCGCCAGATCATACTCGGGTCACCTCCTAGGCCTCGGCAAATCAGCCTCGGTAGCGGCCAAGCCACAACAAACACCGCCAGCCTCGGTGAACCACCAAGTCAAAAATTCACGAGGCACGGCATGTCACCTACAGAGGAGGCCATGCTGACTAAACGTCAACGAGGACCCCTACGACTTCAACAGCCTCAGGCATGGCCGGCATGATGCACCAGTGATCAAGTACCAATTGCCATTCCCGACACTGTGCTGCTATAGGAATAGGCCACAGTACTGGATCTTCCTTCCTCGCTAAGGCTCCACGTGTAGCTCTCTCATGTACTCCTGGCTCCCTCCTTGTGGCTATAAAAGGAAGCAGCCAGGACCGTTTCTATGGATTGAGACCACGCCGGCCCTCACGCGCAAAACACACTCACTCAATTCACGCACGCTCCCACACTGCCTGAGAGCAACGACTCAAGCAGCCCGCACCACCCCACGCCGAGACCTGGGACTAGCTCCCTCTCTCACCCAGCTTGTAACCCCCTACTACAAGCACTTCGGTGCAAAGAATACAAGATCGATCTCCTAGACTGGACGTAGGGCACCGATTGCCTGAACCAGTATAAACCTTGTGTCTCTTTGCATCACCATCCGGGATTAGGGGCACGCAGTTCACATTTACTGGTTGGTTGAGGACCCCCCGGTCCGAAACACCAACACTTTGCAGCACCAAAATCATCGTGTGTCCACTGTGTTCGCGTGTGTTCATCGTCTTCTCCCTCTCGTCGGTTCGGGATTCTGACAGCACCCTGGCACACCGAGGTTCTGATCCTCAGCTCTAGGTGATCGAGAGGTGCCGAGGGATGGCGCTGGATGTGGTATTGTGAAACCAACAAGGGGTGGACGTGGTCAGGTCGGTGGGCGTGGTGGCCGCGGTCCCATGTGGAAAGCAAAGGTGACTACGATGTCTGAATCAGGTTCCAGGAAATGAACCTCGGCAAACGTCAGTGATGATAACAAGGATGACAGGGAGCTGGATGACACGGCCTCGAGCCCGGTCAAGACAATCGCATAGCCAAGTGCCGAGGAGGAAGCACCTCCTGGTGCTCGCAAGTAGACCTCCACCACAGGAATATAAATCGCCGAGGGAAATCAAGCGTGCAAAGAGGACAGAGGAGAAGAAAGCGACGAGTGCAAAGGACAGTGATGGGGTAGGCTCCCTCGAGGAGTGCCGCCATCCCCAATGAGTTGCTTAAGCTGGAACTGTCGTGGACTTGGCAACACCGCAGCAGTGAAAGAGCTTCGCGATTTGGCGAGGCGGGTTGCCCCTTCTGTACTGTGTCCAGGAGACTCAAGTACACAAGGCGAGGGTGGAGCAACTAAAGACCACGTTAGGTTTTGATCTTGCTACTGTAAAAATTTTAGGATCAAAGCTATCACCAATTTATCACAAAAATTCCTACAATAATTACTTTAATAATATTAAGCACTTTCAAATGATTTAATAGCTCCTAGTATCAACACGCATATGTATGAACCCCTATACCAACAGATAGATCACAATTTTAGGAACCTAGAAAAATTTGTTTTTGCAATTTTTGGGCATCTACATGATTTTTATATTAATTACCAAAGATCAGCTCATAATTTAAAATAAAAAGCTATTACTAATTTCCTAAGAAAAAGACAAACGAATTCCATCGCGCGGCCCACAACACGTGGCGCGCACGCAAAACGGCCCGTGGATGCGGCCCACGGCGGGGGAGCCCGCGCGCGCTGGCATTTTTGCAAAAGAGACATCAAACTTCTCCCGAACTACACCTAAGTCCTAACACTATTTCTTCATCTCTCCGGTGAATTCATTTAACCCTATGAGTTTTTCCTAATTTACCCGCGCACACCCTCGGCAACTCCGTGGACGGAGATGCAGCGAGCGGCGGCACCGGGTGACTACGCCAGCCACCTGGGACCTACGCGAACCTATCTAACGGGTCGATCGCCACCTCTGACCTAGATGACTACGCTAAGCGGCGGTGAGGGGTGGCAGGGCTCACTAGGGAAGGTTGCAGCGGTGCGTGGCCGTTCATGACGGCAGCACAATGGTTCCGGTGAACTAGGACAACTGCCGGCTTAACCAGCTAGCGTGCGAGCAGCAGGGGCTCACCGTGGACCTGGCTAAGGTGATGGTACGGCTAGGGACTGCTCGAGCGAGGCCGACCACGTGTGACCGAGCGGCACGATGGCGCACCACTGCGGACACGACCGCGTCAGCAGCACCGGGGTAGCGATAGAGGTATGGCTAAGGAGCGCATGGCAACGTATAGGTGGAAGCAAAGCTAGCGGTGCACTTGGATTGGGTTGGGTGGACAGATGGAGGATTGCCCACAGCAATGGCCGAGCTCGACCTTATCGGCACGGCGACAGGGAAAAACTCCAAATTAGAGCTTGGCCGTGCTCGCTTCAAGGCTGGGTAGGGTTGGGGGTCAGGTGGCTTAATGGAGAAGCCAGGGATGAGTCAAATTGAGTTGAGGTGATCTAACCATGCTGAATTGGGCGAGCGGGGTCGGCCGGTCGTGGTGGCACAAAGAGAGGCAGTCAGCGCTTGGCTCGTCCTCGCCTTTGCGGGAAGTGAGCGGCGTGATCAGGACGCACACGCGCAGGCGCTACAAACAAGGCGTGTGCGTGTCCACGACCGACACGGCATGAGCGGCTCCCGTGCCTTTATGGGCGAGACGATAGCGGGTATGGCCATGTGCTGATGCCACAGATACACCAAGCGCGCGCAGCAGCGGTAGGGCCACCGGTAGGGCGGACAGCGGTGTAGAGCCACAAGGGAGGTGCGGATGCGACGGCGAGGCGACAACAACGCAGCGTGAGGCAGGGCAATAGGGCGCGGGGCCAGCGTCTTGCTATAGCCGGCCTTGGCCAAGCCCAGGCGGGCTCGACCGACCCAGCGAGGCGGTACGGGGTGACCGCACGCACGGCGCCAAACATCCCGAGGCTGTGTCGTGCACAAATTTTAAAGCGTTGATACAAACTAAACTAATGAAGTTGGAGCTAAACCACATTCACTATGCTAAAGAGGGTACATCAAACTACCATACGGAATAAAAACATAGCACTGACCTTTAGCTAAATTTTCCAAAATTAATTCACCAACATAGCCTTGTCACACTGTTTTCAAACTTAAGGATTTTTCTAAGCCTTGAGTTGGATTTGATTTCAAGTTCAATTTCTAAGCTATTAGAAATACTAGCTAGCAATATTATTTAGGAAAAAGTCCATTTTTGGCCCTCTAACTATGGCTGCAGTTTGTTTCTAGCCCTCTAACTCGAAAACCAGACACGCGTAGTCTCTTAACTCTCTAAACCAGTTAAAATTGGCCCTCGCGCCGGCGCGACGGCGGTTTCCGCCCAGTCAACCCGCCATGACCGCGGTATCGGCCCATTTTCCTTGTCTCGCGGCCCAAGTACTCCTACACTCTCCTCTCACTCTCGTTCCTTCCCCAACCTCAAACCCTAACTCCCGACGACAACGACGGCGATGGCAGAGGGTGCTGGTGGGGGTGCGGCGCAGGTGCTCCATCGCTAAGGGTGCTGGTGCGGGTGCGGCGCAGGTACTCCAATGTTGAGGGTGCCAGGGTTGCAGATCGACAGTAGATACGGGGCTAGGTGGTCCCCGTGCTGCGCCAAGGGCCAAGTTGTTGTTCTTTAGTTTGAATTGAAGCCTTTTTATGGAATAGAAGTTCCTTTTTAGGGATCAGGTGGTTGAAGTCATTTTTACCATTAGCCGACGTGGTATATGATTAGTTTAGGAATTCTGTTTATTTAAGCAGACTTCGTGTGTTGTGTAATTGTTTATGCGGTTGCAAGTTTGATGTTAATTATCTTCCTGTGGCATGTAATGTAGGACATTGCGCCATGGACCCTCTGGATACTCTTCCTATTTGGTTTCATTATGGTGGATAATTTTTGAGAAGAGGAAATAATGTGTATTACTTAGGAGGACAAGTGGAGGTGTCATACATTGACCGTGATAAAGTCTCTCTCCTTGAGGTTATGGGACACCTTAATGATCATTGCACTATTGAAGAAGGAGCATTGTTGCACTGGCTTGTTCCTGGAAGGCAACTTTCTAATGGCCTACGTGTTCTGATGGATGATCAGGCTTGCATTGAAATGGCAAACAATACTGAGGAAGGAGATGTAGCAGAGATATATGTTGAAAGACATGCAGTTGATGATGAAGAGGAAGAGGATGATGAGGACAGCAACTTTGAAGATGAGATTGAAGGTGAGCAAGAAGAACATGATGACAGTGAGTTTGAAGGTGGATAGGAGGAATTGACAGATCCAGATGAAGATGTCTTGGTTGCTCATAATAAGAATGAAAGTAGGGAAGATGTAGAGAAACAGATTAAATTTGTAAGGGAGTGGTACAGCCCTAGCAAGATGGGCAAGGGGAAGCAGGTGGTTGATGACCTAGGGAGTCAGCTAGTTGCTAGTCAACAAAATATTTCAAGTGTTTTGAATGACAAAGAAAATTTAGAGGACAACAGTGATAGTGAGTTTTTGCCTGGAGATGACAATTCATCTGAGGAAGATGAAGAAGTTGTACAGATTCAAAAAAAGTTCAAGGAATTCAAGAAGAGCATGAAGAGTGTACAAGTAGCAAATCTAGATGATGTCATCTTGGATAGGCCAAATTCTAGGCCAACCACGTTTGAGCTTGATGATGATGCAAATGACACCCCATATGCTAACAGCAGTGCAGAGGATGAGTCAGAGGAGGAAGCAAGTGAGGGGCACTTAGAGACCAAGCACAACTATTATCCAAGGTTCAACAAGAATGTACCTAGTCCTAGGTTTGTGATTGGCATGAAGTTCACTGGGAAAAAGCAGTTCAAGAAAGCAGTTATCAGGCAAAGTTTATTAGAGAGAAAGGTGATCAGGTTTAGGAGGAATGAGTCACATAGGATGTTAGCTCTATGTGATTGGGCCACATGTACCTGGAGATGTTTGTTGTCAACCAATTCAAGGACAGACAGCTAGCAGGTGGCTAGTCTAAATGATTTGCACACATGCCCCCCAAGGAGGGACAACAAGTTAGTAACTGCTAGTAGGATTGCAGAGAAGTATGAGAAGTTCATAATGGCCAACCCAACATAGAGTTTGGAAATAATGAGAACCACAATTCAAGAGGAGATGTTTGCTATGGTAAGCATCTCAAAACTGAAAAGAGCAAAGGCAATTGTCATGTAGAAAGCACTAGATGCAACCAAAGGCAAGTACCAACTTCTGTACAAATATCAGCTTGAATTGTTGAGAAGTAATCCTGATAGCACAGTCATTGTCCAAAAATAGCTTTAGTTGGAACCACCAGTATTCCAAAGAATGTATATTTGCCTAGATGCATGTAAAAAAGGATTCATGGCAGGGTGTAGAAATGTGTTAGGTCTAGATGGTTGCTTCTTTAAGGGTGCAACTAATGGGGAGCTTCTGTGTGCAATAGGAAGGGATGCCAACAGCCAGATGTATCCCATAGCATGGGCAGTAGTAGAGAAGGAAAACAATGAATCATGGGACTGGTTTTGTGACATTTTGTTCAGAGATGTTGGAGTGGGAGATGGGGAGGGGTGGGTTATCATATCTGATCAACAGAAGGGTATCCTCAACGTAGTACAGAAATGGGCTCCTAGTGCTGAACACAGAAACTATGCCATGCATATATATGCCAACTAGAGAAAGAAATTCAAGAACAAGGAGTGGCAAAAGAAATTCTGGCATTGTGCAAAGGCACCCTGTCCACCATTGTTCAATCTTGCAAGGGCTAGACTAGCAAAGTATACACCAGGTGGTGCACAAGCCTTGATGAACACTGATCCAGCTCATTGGAGCAGGGCCTGGTTTAAGATAGGATCAAATTGTGATTCTGTTGATAACAACATGTGTGAAACATTTAACAAATGGATTGTGGAAGCTAGGTTCTTTCCTATTGTAACTATGCTAGAGACAATTAGAAGGAAGATGATGGTGAGGATCCAACAGAATAGGTCTAAATCACAAACATGGATAGGAACAGTGTGTCCCAACATCCTTAAAAAGCTAAATGCAAGTATCACCCTTTCAGGGGTATGCCATGCTATTAGCAATGGAGCTAACAGATTTGAAGTCAATCATTGGGACAACAAGTTCACAGTTGACCTATAGGCTAGAGAGTGTCTTGTAGGTATTGGCAGTTGTCTGGGTTGCCATGCTGCCATGCTATTTCTTGCATCTTTTACAACACAAATGTGCTAGATGATTACATTGCAGCTTGTTATCATATTGCTGAGTTCAACAATACTTACTCTCACTACCCAAACCCATTGGAGGGTATGCAGAATTGGCCAGAGTCTGATCTCCCACCCTTGAAGGCACCTAGATATGTGAGAATGCTAGGCAGACCTAAAAAACAAAGGAAGAGGGAGCCACAAGAACAACCAAAGGCAAAGAGACTTTTTAAGGTAGGGACAGTCATCAGATGCAGGAAATGTAAGGGAATAGGCCACAATAGGTCCACTTGTGATAAGAGACATGGGGTTCCATCTAGTAGTGAAACTCTAGGAGGCACAAGTCATGCTGCTCCACAACCAAGTAATCTATCAGCTAATGCTTCTACACATGGCAACTTTGTACCCACTGCTACCTCTAATGAAAGCAGTAGAGGAAGAGGGAAAAGAAGAGCATCCTAGCGAAGCCAAGTAACTGTATGTGCTACTTCGTATGTTGTTTCCTTTTTTTAATTTTGCCTCCAATTTCTTATATTTTAACTCACATGCAGAAAAAGATCAAGTGCAATGCCACAGCTAGAGTGCAAACGTCTGGGCAAGCTAACATGCATTTACAAGTCAGTGTTCCATTGTCCTAGGCAAGTTCTTCTGTGAACTTGAGTTTTAAAGGTGGAAAAGCATGTGTTACAGTCGCTGCCGAGGAACCTCCAAGGAAGAAGCAATCAGTGAAGAAGCGCACACAACCAAGGCAACTGCTGCTTCTCAAAGACCATGCTGATCCCTAAGAGCATGTAATACAATATTGTGATGTTAACTTGCATTGTACTACTAGACTTTCAAGGCTTTCAGGTTGTTGAACTTGTAATGTAATGCCAGACTTTTAAAGTATTTGTGATGTTCTTCACCTGTAATGTAATGTAATGTAATGCCAGACTTCTAGGTTGTAATGTTCAGTCGTTTCTATCACTCCTTGGTTGCCTTTGAGGCTATAAGTTCTTCTGTAGTTCAGCAAACATTAGCAATTCGAAGCTGTGAAAGTTGAATTGAATTGAAAAGGGTAAGCATGTAGAGGCATGACAGCAGGGAGATGATGAGCAACCAAAACCTGAAAGCCTTATCTTGGAATTCATAATCGATTCAAAGATAGCAAAATACATCTTTAATTCAATACATCTTCCATACTTCTACACCACAAACTAACAAGCATCCAACTACTACCATTGTCCTCCATCACAACTAAAAAAGCAAGAAACATCTACTTTCTAAAAAGTACAGCAAGCACTAGAATCACATAGGCCACCAATACAAACTTCAACAAACCTAGTTCCTTCTCTATCATCCTGCATTTCAACTGAACATCTTCTGTTCTAGCTGTTTGCACCGTTGCTGCCACATCATCTGTGCCTGCAAATCCTGTTTCCACCATGACTCTTTCTTGCTGCCTTAATGCTTCTGCATCAATGAATGTTGCATCAACTAATGCCAGATCCATGTGGCCATTTCGCTGTCTGTTAGTCGTCCTCATTGCTCGCACTTGGTCACGGAGCTCAATAAGAATGGGTACAAGGTGCTCCGGGGTTGGTGGATCAATCCAGCGATAAAATTAGCATGGCCGCATATTGCTCTACAACCGTGATTACAACCAAAACCAAGACAACTTCAATCATGATATCCAACAAAGAACCAAACCCTAAACAAGTCATCGATCGAACTCACCTGAGATCTAAAGCAATTGTAGAACTTGCAGCCCGGATTATCATTGGTCCACGATGTCCACTTTGCCGCCTTTGCTCCGCAATCGCAAATCACGGGCGGCCAATAATCAAGAGGGCCTCAGCGACACTCCAAGGGGGACGACCGAAAGTCACCACGGTTAGACCTTCCTCCTCCCCTCCAGCTACTCGCACTGCTCGAGCTCGCCATGCTGTCGATCCGCACCCGCACCAGCACCCTCCGCCGTCACCATCGCCGTCGCCGCCGTTGGGAGTTAGGGTTCGGGGTTGGGGAAGGAACGAGAGTGAGAGGGGTGCGGGAGTACTTGGGCCACGAGACAAGGAAAATGGGCCGATATCGCGGTCGTGGCGGGTTGACTGGGCAGAAACCACCGTCGCGCCGGCGCGATGGCCAATTTTAACTGGTTTAGAGAGTTAAGAGACTGCGCGTGTCTGGTTTTCGAGTTAGAGGGCTAGAAACAAACTGCAGCCATAGTTGGAGGGCCAAAAATGGACTTTTTCCTATTATTTATCCACGGCAAGTATTTCATTGTCATCTACAAAGTTCATATTCTAAACTTTATTTAAATGTCACATACATGTTTTATAACATTTTTGCTTAATAAAAATTGTTTTATAGGCCTACTCGATAACACACAAGCACTAGAACCTTTCGTAACTAAATCTTCGTTGGGCATTTTTAGTACAACCAAAATTCTATTTTCACTTTCCCACATGTTCTAACACATAAACATGATGCTCATAAGGTGGTTTAATAGTTGGTTTAGGGCGTAACACCGAGGGTGTTACAGTGCCCCATCTGTGGCGCTGAAGATTCATGGCGGCACTCTCTCCTTGAGTGTAATATGGCTCGCTGTGTCTGGGCGCTGGAGAAGGATGAGATAACTGAGCACATTTGTCGTATTGACGATCAGGATGCAAAGGGCTGGTTGGCAGCAGTGATGCAATACCTGAAGCATAAGGACCTAATCCAGGTCACCGTGACCCTTTGGGCTATTTGGTATGCTAGAAGGAAAGCTATTCATGAAGATATTTATCAAAGTCCGGTCTCGACTCATAATTTTGTCATTAGTTTTATAGCTGATCTCCAATTGGTGCAACCAAACGTGAAGGATTGACCCGCTGTTCAGAGCAGCAACACTTGCTGGATTCCTCCCCCAGCGGGGCTAATGAAGATTAACGTTGATGCAGCCTTGGCTAAGAACTCAGGAATTGTCGCCGCTGCAGCTGTTGCACGCGACTTTGCTGGACGCTTCTTGGGGGCCTCGGCGGTAGTGATGGAAGGAAGCTTGGAGCCAGAGACGATGGAGGCGATATCATGTAAAGAAGGCCTGGCTCTTGCTAGCGACTTGCTACTTTAGGACTTCAGAGTGGCATGTGACAATGCTGGAGTTGTTGCAAGCATACGTGAAGGTAGTATGGGCTCTTATAGGCACATTGTCCAGGAAATTAGAGTTAGATCGAATGATTTTAGATTTGTCGAGTTCATCCATGAGGGGAGACGATCAAATGTGGATGCTCATAATCTTGCTAGTTGTATCTATGCTAATTTAGGGAGATATGTTTGGTTTGTATCTCTGTACTTCTTATGAAAAAATAATAAAGGTCTATTCTGCTAAAAAAAAGCTCAATCGCAAGTGACCTAGGATTTGCTAAAAAAAAAAGCAAGTGGCTTAGGAGAGTGCTCATTTATTTAAAAATATTAATACTTATCACACTAAATAAGTATTCTTATATTTTCCATAAAATGTATCTATTTGTAGACTTAAATGTTAATAAATAAATTATTTATAAACTCAATCAAATTTAAGTTAGTTACTTTGACTCTGACTAAATCTAAAATTGCATCCTTTCATCGGTGCTTCGTGTCTTCGTACACTAGATTCTGCTACTGGTGTCAGTGACATGTTTCAATGTCCAACGTCACGTTATAGACGAACTAACGGCATAGAAAGATTTCATATGTACCCAAGGAATACCAAGGGATTATAAAACTATAACACACTAATAAAACATAAACATTCTAATCCATGTCCATTAGACACCAGCTATTTTAAGATTCAAGAAGACTAAATATTTTCAGAATTGAGGGTAGCTTAAGACCAACCGAACTGTATTTCCACTTCCACAGCAACCAGCCAAAATTTCGGTTGCGAACAACCTGCCGAACCACAACTCTGCCGAGTACCGTATAACTTATATGCATGTCAAACTATTTTTACAGCAACGAGTCATTCTACCGGGGTCTCTGCCTAGGGGCACCAAAAACGGCTGTACTGCCTTTTGATTAACAAGGCACAGCCATGAGTAACCGAGATGTTCATAGTTTTGTTCCAGAAATTGTAGTCCACCCATCTAGATACTCGGGCTGTTTCCACCTACTGCCGTGCTTCCTCTTCCTCATCGTTGTGTTCCTCTGTTTGCGATGCTAGCCTCACAATATCTTCCACGAGGATCTTTCCTTCTGTAGGCACACAAAAAAAAAAAGACAGAACACAATGAGAAAATCGGGCATTTGCTACAAAGCTAGAGTGAACAGAGTGTACAGGTGTCAGGGGTGTGAACGGACCTTTGTCCTTCGAAAGGTTGCTGATGAGTTCTTGCACGCCTTCCTTCCCGATGGTGTCCTTCAGATAGGCTGCGGCGGCAGCCACCTCCTCGGGAGTCACCTTACCATCGAGGTCCCTGCACATGAACGGCGAATTAGATCAACATGCCGATGACACATGTGCAAGATGATTTTGGTCAAAACGTGTAAACACCAAGGTTTCCACCTCGTACAGGAGAAGCACTCATAGGCATAAGTTCATTATTGGGACTGACAGTAGGCTGGGTGTAGGATCCCAACTGGCAACTTGGTTCCGGTAATTCAGTTTTTTAAAAGGCCTTTGCAAAATGAGAACCGAGGTGTTTGCCAGGAAAACAGGGAACGGTTAGTTATCCTGTTCAGACTGAAGCTGACCGAACTCAGCACTTGTAGGTACAATAGCACAAAGCATGAGCACTTCTTTCCCAAGAGCACCGAGGAAAACAGGAGCACTTGTTCATCCAATCAACACCAAACCCCATCCTAGCCTCGTCTTCAAGTTCACTCTCTCATCCCAAATCAACACTAACCCCCATTCCAGCCTCATTTACCCCTTTTCTTCCATCCAATCAACAAATCATCTCCCAATCTCCCTTTCGTATATCCTTTGGGGCATGGCTATGGGGGGAGCAGAAGAGAACTGTGTATGGAGGAAGCAGCACAAAGCCACGTGTGTCGTGGGCCAGAGGTGGAGCCATGTGCACCGCACGGACCATCGGCCAGCTATGTTGTATGGTTCACATGCTACGCTTGGTGCCTTGGTGCTGCTGGTTGTGCGCACTTGGGGTATTAGTGGCTAGGACTAGTATTCTGGGACTGGGAGCCGGAGTGGGGATTTAATAGTGGGGACTAGGGTACAGTGCTGGGGTGGGATGGGTCAAATGGCCATTCAGGTAACCAAGCAATCAGACTGAGATCTATGAAAAAATTCAGTTCCCTAAAGGCAGGAACCGATCTAAGAACCATAACCCAAAGTCTCGATCGTTTGATTTCATTTTTTTACCCAACCCTAAATTGCAGTTCTGCTTGGTAAACAATGTCTCGCATATCTTATTCAGGCTTCAGCAATATGAAACAACACAGCTATGACGGTGACTTCCACATGGACCAAACAGGAATATTGATTCAATGGAGATAGTCGGGTAAATTACAGAAACAGGTGGCCAAACAAATGTGCTGCTAAGGGGCAACAGGGTAACAACCTACTGCAACTGAAAAATGTACAAAACAATATTGCGAATCCAGATAAGTGGGTACTTAAGAGCTAAAAAATGGACTGGCTGACTGTTATGCAACATTAAACAACTTTCAACATAGAAGCACCGTACCTATCAAGAAGTTGCCAGCGGTTTCCAATTTGTGCATCCACATCATCAATCTCCTTTTCTAATTCTTGAAGCATAGCATCAACCTGAATGCAGTAAAAGTGTAAAACATATGTGCAAGTGAATAAACAATCTCTTAATCGTAAATAACCAATACCACTGGTAGTTTGCGCCTCCTCCTTGTGAGGGTTAAATGCAGAAATCATTTATGAAACTAGATATCCTTTAAGGCTTTAGCTTTGCTAGTGAGATTAGATACTCATACTCCCTCCACTTTAGTTTGTTATAGGCTTATTTTAAGTGAGCAAATAGATTAAGTTATAAAACCTACAAAAAGACAGAGTAAATGACCAACTTAAATCTTAGTTGATGCATGTCCAGGATTTTCCTCAAGCATGAAGATGACGGCAGTATATGGAGAATATGCAAATAGTAGTACCATCGATAACTACGCTAGAGTATAAATTTATTTATGTGCCGGCACTTGTTTTTCTTTTTGGGCCCGGTTTCCACTCAAAAACTGGGCCAGTGTAGAGAGATAAATGTAGGGAAACACCACACCCTCTTAGGGGGGGGTGACCTTTCATATATATAGCCCAATGGGGCTTGGATTACATCATGTCCAGATACGACGTATACAGGACTATACATGTCTACAATACATGTCTAATACCCGCCCGCAGTCGCAGCGGGAGGATCTCGGACGCAAAGACTGGACCTAAAGTCAGTGAACAGCTGTACAGGTAAGCCTTTGGTCATGATGTCTGCGAACTGATGTGTCGTGGGGACATGGAGCACCCGAACCTGTCCCAAGGCAACCTTGTCGCGGACGAAGTGAATGTCGGCCTCGATGTGCTTCGTGAGACAATGGTGGACATGATTAGCAGTCATATAGACAGCGCTAACATTGTCGCAATACACGACGGTCGCAGAAACAATAGGTGCGTGGAGCTCCTAAAGAAGCTGACGAAGCCAACAGCACTCGGCGATGGCATGCGCAACCGCGCGGTACTCAGCCTCAGCACTGGAACGGGACACCATCGTCTGGCGCTTGGATGACCAAGAGACCAGATTGTCGCCGAGGAAGACGCGGTAGCCGGACGTAGAGTGCCTAGAGTCTAGACAGTCCGTGTCGGAGTACGCGGTGAGGGAGTCAACCGGCCCGGAGCTGAGGTGGATGCCAGTGGACAAAGTGCCCTTCATGTAGCAGAGGATGCGCTTGATCAACGCGAGATGAGGCTCACGGGGATCATGCATGAAGAGGCACACCTGCTGAACCACGTAGGCAAGCTCGGGACGGTTGAGCGCCAGGTACTGTAGGGCGCCGGCGAGACTCCGATACTATGATGGATCGGCGACCGGAGCGTCATCGGTGGCGGAGAGCTTGGCCCGAGTGTCAACTAGTGTGGAGGTAGAGTGACACTCGACCATGCCCGCCCGCTGTAGAAGGTCCATATCATACTGGCGCTGGCAGAGGAAGAGCCCCTGTGGCGAGCGCGTGACGGCGATGCCGAGGAAGTGGTGCAAGTCGCCGAGGTCCGTCATGGCGAACTCGGAGTGGAGACGCGCCATGATGCACTGCACGAGGGCAGTCGAAGAAGCTGTAAGGATGATGTCGTCGACATACAGGAGCAGGTAGGCGGTGGCGTCCCCCTCTTTGAGCACAAAGAGGGACGTGTTGGAGACGAAGGCGACGAAGCCGAGGAGCCTGAGGTAGGCGGCCAACCGCTGGTACCAGGCCCAAGGAGCCTCTTTCAGGTCATACAAAGAGCGCTGCAGAAGATAAACATCGTCAGGGTGAGCAGGGTCGACGAAGCCAGGAGGCTGTTGGCAGTACATGGTCTCCGCCAGATGACCGTGGAGGAAGGCATTCTTCACGTCAAGCTGGTGGATTGGCCAGGAGCGTGAAGCAGCAAGGCTGAGGACGACGCGGATCGTGGCCGGCTTGATGACGGGGCTGAACGTCTCGTCGTAGTCGACGCCGTGGCGCTAGGAGAAGCCGCGAACCACCCAGCGTGCCTTGTGGCGGGCAAGGGAACCGTCCGGTGGAATTTGTGTTTGAAAATCCACTTGCCCGTCACAATGTTGGCGCCGGGGGGACAAGGGACGAGGCACCAAGTCCCGTTATCAACGAGCGCCTTGTACTCCTCGGCCATGGTAGCCCTCCACTGAGGGTCGGCCAAGGCGCTCCTGTAGTTCGCCGGTACTGGCGAGACGACGGAGTGAGTGGCGGAGAAACCGAAGCGCTGGACCTGGCGAAGAGTTCCAGTCTGTGACCGGGTGACCATCCGGGAGGCCGGTGGCGCAGGTGCTGGTGCAGGGGCCGGCACGACCGGCGCCGGAGCAGGCTGCACGGGCACGGGCGGTGGGGGTGCAAGCTGCACGGCGACAAGCGGTGGTGCAGGCTGCTCCGGAGTTGGTGCCGGCGCAGTGCCCGAGCAGCCTGCGCGGCTGCTGTTGCTGTCGTAGAGGCCCAGGGACATCGGCTGTACGTCAAGTGGAAGTCCCGGGCCGGTGGAGCGGGGGCGGCTGCAGGTGGTGGTGGGACGGCAGCCACCACAGAGCCGCGGAAGAGGACAGCAGGGTCGTCCTACAGCTCCTCCAGGACCGCCTGAGAAGAGCGGGGTCGCGCGACGTCGACATGCGACGGAGCGGCCGCGGGGAGGCGTGCCGGAATAGTACCTGCAAGCAAAGAATCCAGGTCGCTCGGCGAGGACCCGGAAGGGTAAAGCCCGAAGGGAAAACAAGTCTCGCCAAACACAACGTGACGTGAGATGATGATGCGCCGCGTTGAGAGATCGAGACAGCGGTACCCCTTGTGGGAGGAGGGATAGCCAAGGAATACATAAGCTGTGGACCGAGGGGCGAGCTTGTGGCGAGTCGTGGCGGTCATGTTGGGATAGCAGAGGCACCCAAAAACTCAAAGATGAGAATAATCGGGTGTCTTGTTGTAGAGTAGAGCATAGGGGATGGCATTGCGAACGGCGGAACACAGGCGCTGGTTCAGCAAGTATGTCGTTGTGGCGAGCGCCTCAGCCCAATAGGGTGCGGGCAGGTGCGCATGAATGAGCATGGTGCGGCTAATGTTGTTCAGTGTGCGAAGGATGCGTTCGGCCTTGCCATTTTGTGGGGAAGTATATGGACACGAAAGGCGTAAATGATACCACGAGAGGCAAAAGGAGTCTCGAGGGTATTGTGTACGAATTCAGTGCCGTTATCGGCCTGGATGGCTTTGATGGCGAGGCTGAATTGTATGGAGACATAGTTGCAAAAATTTGTGATATGGGCTGCAACCTCCGATTTGCGAACGAGGGGAAAAGTCCAACAAAAATGAGTAAAATCATCAAGTAAAACGAGGTAATATTGAAAGCCCGAAATTCTGGCAACAGGAGATGTCCACACATCACAATGAATGAGTTCAAAAGGCATAGTGCTAAATGAACTGGAATTTGAAAAAGGAAGACGCACATGTTTGCCAAGCTGACATGAATGACATCGAGTATGCGCTACTTTATTACAACTGATGGCCGCACTATGGCGAAGAATATCTATGGTGGCGGAGCTGGCATGACCAAGACGGTGATGCCAGAGGTCGGTGGAGATGGCGATGCTGGCGTGTGGAGCGGGAGGTGTAGTGGGAATGGTGTAAAGATCGCGGCACTATTGCAGCGAAGCATCACGCGCCGGGTCTGGATATCCTTGATAGAAAAACCAAGAGCGTCAAATTCGATAGAACAGTTGTAATCTCTAGTGAACTGACGAACTGAGAGCAAGTGTGCACTAGGGATGGAACAACTAGAACATTATGAAGTGGAAAATTGGACACTGGTGTGTGAAGGATAGACTCGCCACGACAGGAAATAGGAAGTGTGTGACCATTGCCAACAGTAATGGAGGAATGAGAAGGATGGCGGGAAAGAAGTATACCATCCGAAGAGCTCGTGAGAGGAAGCACCGGAATCCATCACCCAGGGCTGCTGGTCCTAGAGATGCATCTGGTTGAGCGCGGCGACGAGGCCAGCCTGGTTCGACATAGGAGCCGGCTAGGAGAACTGAAGCGGTGCGAAGGTCGTCGGAGGCTGCACGGGCGCGAACACTGTGTGGGCCTGAGGGGGCGCGCCGAGGACACCTGGGCGCCAGCCGCTGGGCCCTGCTGAGCCCACGGGTTGTAGTAGATCCAAGGACCAATGGGCCTGTACTGGCCGACCTGCTGAGGGGCGCCAGCAGCACCGCCGCGGGGCTGACCGCCACCCGGACCGCGCTTGACCTTGCCCTTGCCTTTCCCGCCGCCGCCGCCCTGTTGCCGTTGTCGTAGCCGCTGATGTGGGGGTTGTAGGAGCCACCAGAGGTGGCCCCGGCGGTGGTGGAGCAGCACCCGCCCGGGTTGGTGCAGCGAGACCCGGCGGTAGCGAGGACGGCGGTGTTGACGACGGTCTTCACGTCGTTGGCGAAGCGAAGTTCCTTGAGAACCAACATGTCGTGGGCTCTGGCGAACGTGGGAAGAACGGCGAAGTTGGCGATGTCATCAGCGGTGTTGGAGAAGCGAGGGTTGAGGCCACGCAGGAGAGCGAGGACGAGCTGCGAATCCTCCACAGGGTGGCCGACGTCACGGAGGGCGACGACCTTGATCTTGAGGCGTTGGCAGTAGGCGGAGATGGTGGAGTCGCCTTGTACCATGGAGTGGAACTCATTGAAGAGGAAGATGGCACGTGGCTCCCTGTTGGCGCGGAAGATCCCCTCGATGGCCACCCACAGATCGTGGGCGGTGGGATCAGCGTCCTCCATGGCGAGGTCGAGGACGGAGTCGTCGACGGAGCCGGAGAGCCAGCCGCGAACGCGGCACTCCGCAGCGTCCCACTGCGGGTCATCAGGTTGAGGAGGAGCGGTGCCGTCGATGTGCGAGCGAAGCCCGAATTTCCCGCACAGCGACTTGAAGAAGAACGCCCACTTCGAGTAGTTGGAGGTGAGTTTCAACGTGATCAGGACGTGGGACTTGACGTTGACCGTGGCGTAGGGATGAGCCACGATCAGCGGCGGCGGGGCTGCAAGGCCGGCGCCGGCGGCACCCACGGTGCCAGCGTTGACGGCTGGCATGGTGCCGTCTCCGGTGGCCGGTGTGGTGTTGGTGGCCATCGGGAGGGAGGAGGGGTGAAGGAGCGCCGCCGGGAAGGGTGGACGGGTGTGAGTGTCTCACGCGCGGAGGGGCGCGTGAGGCGCGGTCGCGAGGAGTCGCGAGCCGAGGGGGAGGCACGATCGCGAGGAGTCGCGAGCGCTAATCGCGCGTGCGAGGGAAGAAAGGGGCAGAAGCGGAAGGCTAGGGTCTGATTGTGAATGATACCATGTAGAGATAAATGTAGGAAACACCACACACCCTCTTAGGGGGGGTGACCTTTCATATATATAGCCCAATGGGGCTTGGATTACATCATGTCCAGATACAACGTATACAGGACTATACATGTTTACAATACATGTCTAATAGCCGGCATTTGTTTTTCTTTTTCATCGTCTAATAAAAATAGCGGCAAAGCTTTTGCCGTCCTTTCTAAAAAACAGATAACTACACTAGAGTATAAATTTATGTGAAGTGGATTCATTTTTGAACCGTTTATGTGATTATATACCTCTTCCTCAGTGGTTTACATTATAAATTAATTGGCTCACATCACCAGAATCAAGTGGTGCATGTTTCTTTTTGTAGCATTCTAGAATGTCGACACAGCCAGCGAGTTTGGTATCCTTACCAACTAGACCCATTTGATATGATTATTATCTCTAAGTAGCTACCAACTAAAGATTCAAAAAAATACAACAGCTCTATTAGGAAATTTTGATCAGGCTTTTTAAGATGCACAGACATTCGACATCCTTGAAATTTAAAAACAAAGGGTAGTAACTGTTAAGTATCATCAATAATAGGCCAAAGTTACAATCATTTGATATTGGACTATTGGTAGAACTGTCTGTAAGTCAAGCAAAAGTTTGCAGTCTTATCTCTAAACTTTTCAGACATCTATTTATAGTTTTTAAGGGAAATATCCAAAAACACTTACCTCTGAAAACACATCAAAGGTGATATTTGTAAATTTTAACTATGGCTATAACACGCATTAAGAGGATTT
Organism: Miscanthus lutarioriparius; assembly: GCA_904845875.1. Classification (NCBI taxonomy): domain Eukaryota; kingdom Viridiplantae; phylum Streptophyta; class Magnoliopsida; order Poales; family Poaceae; genus Miscanthus; species Miscanthus lutarioriparius. Next base: position 21,924,326 of record CAJGYO010000017.1, read on the forward strand.
CTTACCTTCTCAATCAGCGCTGATGAGACCTTTTCTTCTGCAGCGACCTCAGCATCATGGTCTGGCTCTTCCCTAGCAGCTATATATGCTTTTTTAGCTTCTTCTTCACCTTCAGTACCCTCTTTTTCGAGCATGGAGTTATATAGCTCTATCTGCATTGGGACATTTGGACAGCTAAATCCTATTAAACCTCCATGATGCATTATTTGTTATGACTGAAAGGTGAATGCATGAATAATTGTTGCTTTAATCACAATTCACACTATACCTCTTTATTGACAAGGCTCAGGAACTCTTGACGCTCCTTGCTAACAGACTGCAATGTAGAGATGGAAGTTGGAAAAAGGTCAGACAGACAATTGTTCTAGAACAATGGTGCTATTAGTGTCCATATGTACATTTACTAATAAAAGAATACGCATAGACTAGGATCATACAGAGGCAGATGCGAGCACAGCCAATGCACGGCTGATATTACAGAGCTTTTCCTTGTCATGTTCTTTTGCTTTTCTCAGTTCTTCTTCCCTAGCAGTAGCATCAGTCATTTCCTTCAAAGCTAAATCTTCTTCAGCAGTGTCTGGTTCTTTCATCTTTGCCTCCTCTTCTTTCTTTTGTTTTGCCTTTTCTTCTTTCTCTTTCTTTTTCTCTTCCTCCTGAATGGTTTTTATACGCAGAACATCAACAGCACAGATTTGCAACATAATAAAAGTGATTATATAACGATAAACAAATATGGATTCGCGGGTTCGAGTCGCGGTCTCCTCGCATTGCACAGGCGAGGGTAAGGCTTGCCACTGACACCCTTCCCCAGACCCCGCACAGAGCGGGAGCTCTCTGCACTGGGTACGCCCTTTATCCTAGATTTTTTTTAAGCAAGCTGCATTAACAGATCCCATTCAGGGCTTGCTCAGACAAAACACACACACACACCCGCTCCAATCCACATGTGGAATTGTTTGTCTGAACAAGCCTTCAGCCATTTTATTGAGAAAAGATAAGAACACTCTATATTAAATCTAATATGAATCTCAAAGGAGTTTAGGTGAGCTTAATAGATCGAGAGCAAGGAATGTATAAACCATACACTGAGACATCAAAACTGAGTTCTATTATAAAAACGTTTTCAAATTAGTTCTTCTAATGAACAAGTTCCACTTGACCCGTGAAATAGCATAAACCACGGACTGAGCCACTGAGGCATATTAATGGCTTGTTTGGATATAGTGGGATTAGGCCCAATCCCTTCAAATAAGCTTTAGTTCATTTGCCAATCAGAAGGGATTGGGCCCAATATCAGTCTATTGAAATCTACCTTTGTAACTTTGTCACATGATAAAATACAAACAGGAAATCCTAAGAAATTCAAGCATGTGATTCAGCAAGGTCACAGCAAAACACCAGTATATGAAGTTGGCATTTCAAAATATCAGAATATCCAGGGTGCATATAAAGTTGGGTTGTTAGAAAATACTAATCTATGGCTTAACTACTTAAGATAAATGTGTCTTTCTGGACTGGATGAAACTTAAATAACAAAACTATGAGGTGCACATTCAGTGGATGGAAGTTCTCTATCAGATACACAGCACTACTCCCACAGAAGACCTACTCAAATATAATGGTAACAGGAAGCTAAGAAAAAGAACATGTTTCAGTCTACAGTTCTATATCACCTTGATAAGTTCTTCCTGCATCTCAAGGAATTCTAATTTTCTCCTCCTCTCAGAAACCGAATCTTCAGATGGCAATACTGTCCCAACTGTATCCACAACTTCATCTGGTAGAGAAGATAGTGTTGCTACAACAGCCTCCTCAGGCTTCATTCTCCCAGACACAGTAAAGGCTCTAAAAGTATTACCAAATATAAGAATGCAAGCACGAGTGGTAATAACACTAGAAGGAAATATCAACCAAACTTACCTTGAAAGTATGAGAAGTGAAGATGGCACAGCATGATTAAGAGAGAGGTCCAACCAGTCTCGGAGCTGGGTGCAAAATGAAATTTATTGGTACAGTTTATCATGCATCTAAAATTCTACACAGCTGCTATATACACCAGATTTTAGTATCATTGAGTTACACTTATGGTTAAAAAAACAAAAGCCAAGCAATACAACTCAGATAGTCAGATGTGTTTAACACAAAGTCGAAGCTGGGGCTGGTTGTACTTTCCTTCAACAGTACATCAGACTTGGGACATATTTTACAAATAGCCTTTTGGAGCAAACAAACTCTAAAACATAACATTTCATTTAACAGAGAGAAGAGACGAGAAAAGAACGAGAAAACAGCCACTAAGAGAAGCAAACATGGCCCTGAGCAGCTTATAGAGGTCCTTAAAGTTAGCCAAAAAGAAAGAGAAAACATGCATTCTTTGATAAAACAGTGAGCTAAGTCAACGTGAATAACACTCCATTCCATATCATGTGTTATTCCATATCATCGTACCATTCCAATTCTTGACACACTGTGCTAAGACGTGACCACGTTAAAAAGGATCAAATTCACAGTTGCTGGGATGGCTAGGTACATCAGAAATAATTAACTATGCATGCGTTGTTGCAATTAAATGAAGGGTATATTAAATGGTGGGCAATAATGGAGAAGTGCTGAAAATCTGTCTCAAAAAGATAAGTGTGTTTTGTAGTGTGGAACAAGAACTGATGGCTCAAATAACTGTGATCATGTGCACATCATAATGCAACAAACCTGTTGGCGCATCTCTTCAGTTGACAGCAAGCCTAGATGACCACGTTCCCGGCAGGCTTGCCGGAGCTCTTCTTCACAGAGAGATTCAACTCCCTCGGCTTGAATCAGCTTATCATCATTCTTAATGCTGAAACGATAAGGAATATTAACAAAACAAGCAGATATTTCGCACCAGCATTTTAAGTTCAAACTCGATGAATCTAAAAAAACACCAACAAAACAGACAGAAAAACAACTACCAACTATACCGAAGAAAGAAGAAATCATGAACTTCTTTATATAGACAGAAAACAAATCTAGGTGTTGAACCTAAAGTGCTATTTGACTAACAAAAAAACACTGTGGCATGGAGAGTTAAACATAAACAAAATGAAGATGGTTCCAAATGTCTGCTAAGTTTACATGGCCACAGAAACACTGCCCATTGCAAAGTCTTTTCTTGAAAGTAATGCATGAATTTTCTATCAGTAGTCCCACTAACTAGAAACAAAACTTTCCGTTTTGATAATTGATTAGGTGAGCTGTCTACAAGATAGTATCAACCACAAGTTCCCATCACTGTTTGATATACAAAATTAACCAATTCTGTTATATTGGCATATGCAGATAAGAATGCATAAGCATTCAGTTAACCTCTTCATTTAAATACTTACTCTTGCAGTTTTTTGCGAAGCATGAACCTCAAGTAGTGGTCTGTACCAAAAGGCCGGATACCCATATATTTGCACATATTAACCAAGCGTGGTCTGCAGGATAGTGCCAACCAACTGTTTAGTCACTAGTGTAATTGTGAATATGAATTTATACAGTTACTAAAGGAATATCTAACCTGCTCATGTTATCCAGAGTAAGTTCATCATTGAATAGCTTTGCGAAATTCAAGATTTCATCATTAGAGACACGTTCACCTCTCCTAACCTGATCTCAAGGCACATTATCCAATCAATAATAGAGAAAGTAGTTCACTATGCATAGTTATTCCAGAGACAACAGAGCACACAAAGAAACTTATACCTTATTCAAAAATTCGTCCAAATCTTCAGCTGTCTGTTTTGTTTCTCCGCTACGAGATGTCTGAACTTCCTTTGCCATTTCTTTTGCGGTATCTTGCAAAAATTTTGCATACTCCATTCTTGCTTTCAATTTCCTTTTTAGTGCCTCCTGTAGAGGAAAAAGAAGCACCCGTGAGCCAATCAGATTGCACTATGATAGTGCTTGTGGTTTCCATACAAATGGCACCAATAGGGTATGCTAATCAATCGAAATAATAATTAATAGTTTATTAGATATGGTTCGTGACTTAAGCATACAGTAGTATTTCACTTGCGGAGACACAAGCAACATAATTTCAGGTAGTTGCAACTTACAAATAGTCAAGAACATACCTCTTCTTTCATTTTGTCCTGGAAAGTTGATGGAAGCATGTTTGGAAACAACTTGAGGAAGACTGGCAGTAAGAATTCCATGAATGGAACAATGATGAACACAGCAAACGGGACCAGCCTGAAGATATCTGCTGTTGTCCGTGTCAGCTGTTGCCTCTCTCTTCTTGAAAGGCTCTTCCCACCAGCAAGTTTCACCAGCAATCTTGATGAGATCCTAACATCTGCCCAGAGTAGTTTTGTCCCTAACCAGTAATGCTGCAGTGTAGAAACAAATTCATCCTTCCAATGCTTAAGCTTTGCAGCCCAATCAGCCCTTAACAAACAAACAAAAAATTGTTTCATAAGTTACAGAAGAAACAGACCAATCATTCATCTTATATAATCATGCATTCAGGTAGGAAAGAAAAGGAATTGAGACCTGCTCATTGAAGCCACAGCACGGAGAGCAGGACCCACACCCAGAATTCTCGCCCAAAACTTCTGTATAACTGATTGGTCAACCTTCAGAGATTCTTGTACCTGCTTAGCTTTAGCCTTAGCTTTTGCAGTGCTTAGGCCTTCCACAGCCTGATCACATTCTTCTGGGGATGCCTCCTTTTTCTTTTTATTCTGCTTCTGGTCCTCACTCTGTTCATCATCTGTATCCATCTTAGGCTGCCCTGCAGTTGTAGTTGATGCTGTGCGGACTGACTGCAGCAAAGATCTAGCTCCCAAGCTCAAAGGCAACACAAATTCATTCTTTCCAATTCCACCATGAGAAAGAGAAATCACATAAGCTGGATGTTGCCGAAACCCATTACCAAGACCTAGTAGATCTTTTTTTATCAAATTCATACTGTGTTGCTCCTTCTCACATTTGGAATCCCCAAAACTATGCTCGAGAAATCGCTGTTCTGTTCTTGGCTCAACCTCCAAACCGAGTCTTCCATGTTGGAAGGTAGAGAAGGCGGACGATGAAATGATAGGTGTGTTAACATGATCCAAGAAATACTTCCTTCTCCTAATGATTGCCCTTGAAGCCATACTTGATTGCCTCTGACTTCACAATGGGAAGATCACACTCATGTACAAATCTGAAGTAATCCAAAATGGTTCAAGCAAAGACTCAAAAAGTGTAAATTTAATTACATATAATGACAGGGAAAAACTAACTAATCATTTCACTGGGCTCCAATTTGGTACCCTCACAACCTCAGTGTGTATATAGAACCCAGAGTAGCCAAGACTCAGTAATCGCTAATGCTAAATTCCCCAAATATATCTAGACAAAAAAAAACTAATTAATCGTTCAATAACTGGGATCGACAAGGGCCGTTTCATCTTGATGAAATTCCTTCGCTACTAGGAGTGGACCCCCGATAATTTTTGCAAAAAAAGTGAAGTTAGTAGGACTAATACTCCATTTTTTTGTATGGAGGAGTGCATACATAAGCTTGTAATTAGATCAAGTTCAAATACTAATGGACAAATAGCTTAAGTTAGGGTTTGTGGGCTCAGTTCCACACGGCAGGAAGGAAAGAGAAGAGGTGGGCATATACCTGGTGGATGCTCGTCGCTGCCGAAGGGCGACCTGGGCACCTGGCGTAGGCGGCGGCGGGCTGCGGTTGCCCACTCGTCGCCACGAGAGAGAGAGAGAGAGAGAGCGCGCACGGGGGTGGCGGCGGTCGCCGACTCAACGCCACGGCCCACGAGAGAGAGAGAGAGAGCGGACGCGGGATGAACGGGAGAGAAGAAAAGGCTGCACGCACTCCCTGTGGGGTTTAACTGTTGGGTGAATTGGATTTTCGTCCTTACAATTTTCAATTTTCAGAAGTTGGAGATTTGCCCTTACAATTCGAGGAATTAGAGATTTACCCTTTATATTCTTGCCCTCCCTGAGCTTTGCCCTTTTCTACGTATGAAGTCTTCTTGGACCCAGTTGCAGCACTTGTATGTCTGTATTGGACCAAAATACCCCCCTGACAAGAGGAAAAGGGAGAGGCGAACGGCTGAAGCCGCATCCATCCATCTCCCGTGCTTTTCCCTTCTCCCTCCCGTGTTCTCTCTCTCTTCCGTCTCTCTCCCTCCTGTGTTCTTCCCCTTTCTCCCTCAACAAACCCTAGAACTGGAGAGTGGAGGAGGTGGTCGGTCGGAGGGGATGTGCTGGGGCGATCGGAGATGCCTGTGGCAACAAAGTGGTGTGTGTGGCAATGATTAGAGTCGGGTGTGACTCCTTAAGAAGTGATTGTGATTGAGGCGGCATGGCATGGAGAGGCGTGTGGTCACAGATTGAAGGCGACGCCGGCGATTGAAGGCAACGGCGATTGGAGGTGCCCCATTCTTCTCATTTTTTCCCTGGTACACCCCATTGTCGTCGTGGCCCGACCTTTGGCGCATCTGCTTCTTATCGCCGTTGACGCCCGCCTGTCTCTTGTCATGTGCATATGGTGCCTATTGTTGCCCAGATGAGTGGCAGTCAGTATATGGGAGGAGGTGCTGCTGGCTCCAGCTCGGGGGGCATCCAGAGCTCGGCTTTCGCCCCACTCGTGGACTGCCCACACTGCAAGGTGAAATTAGTACGGATCCGAAGCAAGCAGCAGGCCACTTTTGGCCAGACCTTCGTCAAGTGTCCGAACAACATCAAAGTAAGTCAAATTTTTTTGTTCAATTTTGTGCTTTTGGATGGTGGTCATGAAGGTATGGTTTCATCGGTTGCAGGATGACCCAACTACATGTGGCATCATCATGTCCGAGAAGCAGTATGAAGATGTCCTACGCAATCCAGAGCAGCATCCAATTTGGTGGAAGAAGGCGATCCTTCCCAGTTGTGCAGATGGTGGACATGGGTCTGTCGACCCTATTCTAGAGTTCAAGGAAGATTTCGATAAAATAAAGGCAAAACTTGACAATGCTGTGAATGATGTCTCGAAGTTGAAGGTACAAGTAGAGATTATAAAGAAGGACTATGTCATTATTGTAGCCGTGTGTGTATGTGTAGTCATTGGTTGTATTCTGAGCACAATTTGAAAGTGATGTAGCCGTGTGTGTGGCTTTTACCTATCAAATGTATGACAATAGCTATTTGCTAATAATTGAGTTTGGAATTTGCAGCCTTGCTGCAATTCTGTTATCTATTTGAGCAATGTTAGAGCTTAGGCTCTTGAGGCTGTAGCCAATTCTTAGGTCTTGCCAATGCTTAGGTCTAATAGGTCTTGGCACTTCTCCTAGCATAGGTCTTGCTGACCATAACAAGCAATCTGGTGGTGTATGCTGTCATATAATTGAGCTTTGCTCTTGTCATTCTATCATCTAATTGAGCAATTCTCTTGTCATCAAATAAAATTCAGCAGGAAATCTCCAACATACCCTAATCTGAGCAATTCTGTAGATGGCTGGACACTGGTTGCTTTTTGCAACCATAGTTCTCATCTCCCATTCTAAATTCATAATTGTGAAATGCAGTTCAACAACTAACACAGGGATGAAAGGAAATATTGTAAGCAAACTGTGTGTACGTACCTGTGATCAGGTCATTCAAATTGGTCGTAGAAGCCGATCGAAGGGTTCTGGTCACAGCGAGGCTTCCATGCATTCCCACCAACTGAGCTACCTGTGATCAGTGCATTTATAAAATTTACACACCCTATAAGCTTCAGCATATGCTTATCAATAAAAAGGAAGACACAGGTACATTGCTGTCCACTTTTGTACATTTTTTTACTATATTACATTCCGAGACAGTATACACATCTACATTGGGCACTTCTAATGAAAATTGTAAGGGCATGTAGTTGACAGTTTGCTGCCATTGGGCACACAGTTCACAGTTTGCTGTCATCAAAGGCATGTAGTTGACAGTATACACATCTACATTGGGCACACAGTTCACAGTTTGCTGCCATCAAAGGCATGTAGTTGATAATTCACTAACATTATATTACTTGTTCACTTCCATCACAGATCGCACACAGTTCACAGTTTGCTGCCATCAAAGACATGTAGTTGACAATTCACTAACATTATATTACAAAACAAAGGTCACAAAATATCTAGAAATGCACCATCAGTCTCAGTGTCCTCCACAGAACATGTCCATCAGGCTTCTCACAACCTTTGCTGGAGGAGCAGCAGCATCCTTCTTCTGCTTCTTCTTCAATGGTGTTTTTTTTTCCTTAGAAGTTGTCTTTTTCTTTGAAGCCTTCTTTTTATTCCCTTTGGATGGTCCAGCATCATCAGCTTTGGATGGTCCAGCATCATCATCTGTCCTCTTCCTGTAAATGCATTTTTCATTAAACAACAGGCACCATATGCACATGACAAAGACAGGCGGGCGTCAACGGCGATAAGAAGCAGATGCGCCAAAGGTCGGGCCACGACGACAATGGGGTGTACCAGGGAAAAAAGGAGAAGAATGGGGCACCTCCAATCGCCCACTGTCTTCAATCGCCGGCATCGCCTTCAATCTGCGCGGCCACCGCCTCTCTCGCTGCATGTGCCTCAATCGCCATGCGCCACAAGGCTCAAGCCTCAGGAGTCACAGCTCGATCGCCTCGCGCGCCCGCCGCCTGTTGCCCGCGCCCGCCCGCCTCGATCAGCCACCTCCTCCACTCTCTAGTTCTAGGGTTTGTTGAGGGAGAAAGGGGAAGAACACAGGAGGGAGGGAGACGGGAGGGAGAGAGAACACGGGAGAGAGAAGGGAAAAGCACGGGAGATGGATGGATGCGGCTTCAGCCGTTCGCCTCTCCCTTTTCCTCTTGTCCAGGGGGGCATTTTGATCCAATACAGACATACAAATGCTGCAAGTGGGTCCAAGAATGCTTCATACGTAGAAAAGGCTAAAGCTCAGGGAGGGCAAAAATATGAAGGGCAAATCTTCAATTCCTCGAATTGTAAGGGCAAATCTCCAACTTCTGAAAATTGTAAGGGCAAGAATCCAATTCACCCTTAACTGTTTAAGGTTGTGTGTGTGTATAAAAATTTGCCCTCGCAATCGACATTGGACATTTTAAGGATCCGGAGTTTTGGAGCAGATTTTTTAGTTCTGGTTCCACAAGTAGCTTCATTGATGTAGCTGAAGCTGTTTCCTTAGAATATTTGTTAAACAGATTCTCATCATGATATAGTAGATTTTTTATTTTATTTATTTGTTTATTTATTTTCTTTTCTACTCTCTCTTATCCTTTACTTTCTCCGTCCCATAAAAAAAGTCATTCTCGTTTCCCAAGAAGTCAATTATCTTCAGCTTTGACCAAATATATATAATAAAATATTAATATTTATGGTATATAATTATCATCATGGGATAGATCTTGGAATATATTTTCCTAACAAACTTATTTGGATATACAAATTTTTGCTAATATTTTCTACAAATCTAGTCAAACTTAAGAAAATTTAACCAACATGAGTCTCGTAGCGACTCTTTTTATGGGATGGAGAGAGTATTTCCCATCTCATCGTTTGTTTTTCTCACCACGAACTCGTGCCAAGTTGCCAAGTTGAAGGACCGGCCTTACATGTAGGGGCCACTTCAATGCACAATCGGTGTGCCATGTCAACGTACAGAGCGGATTAGGGCCTGTTTGCACCTGGATGATTCCCAAAGTCAAATTTAAGGACCCAGAAATAACATTTTGGGAGTAGAGGAATCTTGGTGACACATTTTGCCAAGTTGAAGAACCGGCCATTAATTTTCCTCTATCCAAAATAGTAGAAATCTTGGTATGCTGGTTGTGATAGTAGCATCATCTCTAGACCCTTTGTTGTCATATCTCCTTGTTTAGCTATTTGTGACAGCAACAATGTTTGTTGCCACTTGAGAATTGACCTGTTAATTGGGCATGCAACAACTGCCTCTCCCTTGTAGCAACATCAATTTGTTTTGCATTTTTAAGTAGACCAAGCCCCAGCTCCAGCTCCATGCGCTTCCAGATCTTCTCATTGTGGAAGCATGACTCCATCCATAAACTGATTGGTCGAGCTAGTAGTACCAATAGTGGCTCTTGTCTTTAACTGCACTTGTGCAAGATAGATGAATAATCGCCCTGTTCGTTTAGGATTATTTGGCTGATAAGCCATGACTGAAAGTACTGTTGGCTAATTTAGTGTAAGAGAAAAATATTGTTCATTGGCTGATAAGCCATGACTTATAAGCCAAACACGACCAAGCGAACAGACTGAATGATGGCCATGGCATTGGTTGTAGTGTATCTGTGAGAAATATGTCGAATATTTATTTGTACTAATTGGGGTTACAGTGGACTTGTGCTGTAATTAGCAATATAGGGTTAGGTGAGCTAGGTGTTGGCTCTTGTAACCCGGTCCCTCTATAAAAGGAGGAGGGGGTTGCACTTGTAACCAAACTTAGTCACGAGAGTGAGAGGCAACACAGAGTGACAGGCTCGCGGGGGTCCTGGCGATTTTGGTCAGTGCCCCGGGCGGCCGATGTCGCTATTTTGGGGAGGAGCACCCGTGCCTCGGGGACGTAGGCTTCGGCTGAACCTCGTTACCAAATATCGAGTCCCATGTGCAGTGTGTGCAATCTCTCGTGAGCGTCTCGCCTAGGTATATCCAAGCAATAGCTTCCGCATTAGGCGCCGATATCACAACAATTGGTATCAAGAGTTGTAGGTTGTTTTGAGGATCTTAAGAGGTGAGGAAAGAGGTGGAGACTCGAGGATCATGCTCGATGGGTGCCGCGGTGCTACTCAGGGCGGCATAAGGCGGAGCATGGCGGTGACCGGTGCTATGGTCGGTGGTGTTGGACACTCTAGGCAGGAGGCCTAGACCGTCCGATGGGCTGCAAGTCGGTGAGGATCGGCCAGACGTGGCGGTCGGACCGACACAGTGGCCGGTAAAGACGGCGCGGGGAGCGTTAGCCTTGGCTCGTGATCCAGACTGGCTAGCCAGACATGGCGGGAGCCGGGTCGATCGGAGCGCGGGAGCACCACGGTGGTGGTAGTGTGATCGGGTGTTGCACAGGGGCTGCGTCACGTACGACACGGCGAGCAGAGGGTGTCAGTGATGTGCGGCCATGGTGCAGCATGTCTCGTGCACAGGAGGTGTGCGAGGGCGTCATTGTCGCGGTAGGTTCTGAGCGCGCAGGTGGAGTGCGCTCTGCAGGGCCTGCGGCAAGACGCGGATGTTGCTGTTAGGGAGATGGCGGCATGGGAGGCGCAGTTGTTGTGGCGAGGTTGTGTGTGGGTGAGCACACGCGACGGAGACTGCGATAAGGGTGCTGATGGAGATGATCCCGAGGAGCATGGTGAGCTGAGAGTTCATGCTTGAGATGAAGCATGGCCATGGAGGTCGATGGCTCGGTTCCTTGCAGCACGGCAACTCGGCAAGGAACGGAGGAGGCCGGACGCGGAGTGCTGGAGCATGCATGCGTGTGGGACAGCAAGGTGTGGCTTGCAAGACTCATGCAAGTCTGAACGCATGACCAAGGAGAAGTCTTAGCTTGCAGGGAAAGAAGCAAGGTGGCATGGTGTTGTGCATGTGCGGCGTAGCTGCCGAGCAGGAAGCATTCAGCAGTGCAACAACAAGGTGCGTGTGAGGGCATTTCCAATACAGAAACCAGTACGATTTCTATTTCCATTAATTATCTTGCTGTGTAGACATTTTACCGACGTGGCAAGCAATTAAACGAGGAGAGAAGAGAAAAAACGTAGAAACATTTTCTAGATTAGACTCGACGTTTACACGGGCAACGAGACAGTGGAAACCATGCGTTACTGCGTTGGGGAGGAGCGCTCGGTTTCCATCTACGAACTAAGGATCTTGTGCACCGGTGACAGCTCGCGTCGCCGTTGAAGCACCGCTTGTGCGGCCACCACCGTCGCAGACCTCGCGCGACCGGTGGGAGCTCGCGCAGTTGCTGGCGTGGAGCCTAGCGCGGCCACCGGCGGGATCTAGCGCGCTACCGTCATGGAGCCCTGCCTCGCACGCGCCGCCGCCAACAGGAGCTCGTGTGCCGCCGCCGCAGAGCCGGCTCGGTCGCGCATCCACCGTCGAGACCTCACGTGGCCGCCAGCGGGAGCTCGTGTACCACCGCCCGGGAGCCGCCTCGCTTGCGCGGCCACTGATAGAATCTCGTGTGCCGCCGTCGACGCGTGAGGGCAATCGGACTGCAGGAGCAGCTACGTGGCGTGGCTCGCGCGAAAGACGCTCCTCGGTGGTGGGGCATCCCAGCTTGTTGGGCTGATGGATGACGGATGTGGCGCGACACCTCTGCATCCCGCGGTTGGTGCTCCACGGGCCATCCGTGTTCTTGCTCACGTGCACAACCTAGTCATGCACCGCGCATACGGTCGCTGATGGCCAGGGCTGGAGACATTCCAGCGGGAGACGCTCGAAGCCAAGGCTACCGCTGATGGCTTGCTAGTGAACTTGCTAGGCCTTTTCTAGAGGTGAAATTTCTAGTTTGGTTTTGGTGAATCGGTGAAACATTAAGTGTTAACCTAGTTTATCTAAGTGACTATGAGATAGGTGGCACTATTCTAAGTGGTGGAACAATGATGAAGATCATAATAATGGTGTGACCATGGTGATGATCAAGTGCTTGGACTTTAGAAAAGAAGAAAGAGAAAAATAAAAAACTCAAGGCAAAGGTGATATTCCATATGAGCTTTTTGGTTTGGTGATCGAGACACTTAGCGAGTGTGATCACATTTAGGATCGATAGCCGTACTATTAAGGGGGGTGAAACTCGTATCGAAATACGGTTATTAAAGTGCAACTAGATGCTATAACTCTTTGCATATGCATTTAGATCTAGTGGAGTGCTAACATCCTTGAAAATGCTTATGAAAATATGTTAACACACGTGCACAAAGATGATACACTTGGTGGTTAGCACATTTGAGCAAGAGTGACGAAGTTTGAGACTTGGAGGTGCTGTCCCGAGGTGACCGGACGCTACTTTGGCAGCGACCAGACTCGGAGGCAGCACTCGGAGGCAGCATCCGGTCAGTGGCACGCAAAAGGGGGGGCGTGCTCAGTTGACTAACCGGACTCTGGTCCAAGTAGTGACCGGACTCGACGACGGTGCATCCGGTTATTAGTATAAATTAATGCACACAGAATAATCCATAAGCACATAGATATTATACCGTTGTAGCACTTCATCGAGAGTAACCTAGTTTTATATCGAACCCAAAGGAACGGGGGTGAGAATAACCGATTCTAACTTAACTCAACTTTACAATCAGGGCCAGATAATAGGAGCGTATAGGAGACTGTTAAGGTTTTCTAGTTCTAACTTCGGTAAGCTTTGTCTTCTATTATTTAATTTTGGAGATATTACTAGAGAAAACACAAGCAGAGTATGTTTACTATAGTAACAAAGTCCTGCTAAGCCTACTAACGGGAGGTGAACTATAGAGGATTCAACGAGACTATAAGAGTCACCCTCGCGAGATACCATCAATCCAGAAAATAGGGTACATCCATGTAACACCCTCGGTATTACGCCCTAAACCAACTACTAAACCACCTCATGAACATCATGTTTATGTGTTAGAACATGTGGGAAAGTGAAAATAGAATTTTGGTTGTACTAAAAATACCCAACAAAGATTTAGTTACGAAAGGTTCTAGTGCTTGTGTGTTATCGGGTAGGCTTATAAAACAATTTTTATTAATAAAAAATGCTATAAAACATGTATGTGATATTTAAATAAAGTTTGAAGTACAAACTTTATAGATGACAATGCAACTTTTGTCTTAGAAAAATAATATTGCTAGCTAGTATTTCTAATAGCTTAGAAATAGAACTTGAAATCAAATCCAGCTCAAGACTTAAAAAAATCCTTAAGTTTGAAAACAGTGTGACAAGGCTATGCTGGTGAATTAATTTTAGAAAATTTAGCTAAAGGTCAGTGCTATGTTTTTGTTCATAATGGTAGTTTGATGTACCCTCTTTAGTATAGTGAAGGCGGTTTAGCTCCAACTTTATTAGTTTAGTTTGTATCAACGCTTTAAAATTCGTGCACAACACAGCCTCGGGATATTTGGTGCCGTGCGCACGGTCACCGCGCGGCCACCACATGCCGCGCACATGGCCGTGTCCCGCATGGCCACCCCATGCCACCATGCTGGGTCGGTCGAGCCCGCCTGGGCTTGGTTGAGGCCGACCACAGCGAGCCACTGGCCCCGCGCCTACTACCCTACCTCGCGCTACCGCCATTGGTGCCGTCATGGCCGTGTTGCGCTGTTGTCGCCTCACCGTCACATCCACACCTCCCCTGTGGCTTTACACCGCTGTTCGCCCCTGCCAGTGGCCCTGTCGCTGCTACGCGCGCTTGGCGTATTCGCGACATCGGCACATGGCCGTACCCGTTGTCGTCTCGCCCATCAAAGGCGCGATAGCCGCTCATGCCGTGTCGGTCGTGGACACACACACACCTTGTCCGTAGCGCCTGCATGTGTGCGTCCTGATCACGTGTCTCGCCTCTTGCCAAGGCGAGGATGAGTCAAGCGCTGACTGCCTTTCTCTCTGCCACTTCGACCAGCCAACCCCGCTTGCCCAATTCAGCATGGTTAGATCACCTCAACTCAATTCGACTCATCCCTGGCTTCTCCATTAAGCCACCAGACCCCCGACCCCACCTAGCCTTAAAGCGAGCATGGCCAAGCTCCAATTTAGAGTTTTTCCCCGCCGCCGTGCCGATAAGGCCAAGCTCGGCCATTGCTGTGGGCAGTCCTCCATCTGTCCACCCCTACCCAATCCAAATGCACCGCTAGCTTTGCTTCCTCCTCTACGTTGCCCTACGCTCCTTAGCCGTACCTCTACCGCTACTCCAGCGCTGCTGATGCGGTCGTGTCCGCCGTGGTGCGCCGCCGTGCCACTTGGTCTTAAATGGCCGGCCTCACTCAGGCTGTCCCTGGCCGTACCGTCACCTTGGCTAGGTCCACGGTGAGCCCCTGCTGCTCGCACGCTAGCTGGTTAAGCTGGTAGCCGTCCTAGTTCACCGGAACCATTGTGCTGCCGTCGTGGACAGCCGCACGCCGCTGTAGCCTTCCCTAGTGAGCCTCGCCACCCCTCACCACCGCTTAGCATAGTCATCTAGGTCGGAGATGGCGATCGATCCGTTAGATAGGCTCGCGCAAGTCACAGGTGGCCGGTGTAGTCACACGGTGCCGTCGCTCGCCACACCGCCGTGCACAGAGTTACCGAGGGTGTGCACGGGTGAATTAGGAAAAACTCAGGGGGTTAAATGAATTCACCAGAGAGAGAAAGAAATTGTGTTAGGACTTAGGTGTAGTATGGGAGATGTTCGAGGTCTCTTTTGCGAAAACGCCAGCATGCGCGAGCTCCCCCGCCGTGGGCCGCCTCGCGGGTGGGCCGACGCCGCGTGGGCCGCGTTCGTGGGCCATTTCGCGTGCTCACCGTGCGTTGTGCGCTGCGCGAGGGAATTTGTTTTTCTTTTTCTTAGGAAATTAGTAATAGCTTTTTATTTTAAATTCTGAGCTGATCTTTGGTAATTAATATAAAATCGTGTAGATGCCCAAAAATTGCGAAACAAATTTAGTTAGGTTTCTAAAATTATGGTCTATCTGTTGGTGTATTTGTTTCATACTTATATGTGTTGATACTAGGAGCTATTAAATCGTTTGAGAATGCTTAATATTATTAAGTTAATCATTGTAGGATTTTTTGTGGTAAATTGGTCATAACTTTAGTCCTGAAATTTTTATAGTAGTTTCATTGTATTATTATGTGCTCACTGTAAAATTTGTAGCCTTAGAATAGACTAAGCATTACGGTAGTTAAATGCTCTTTGTTTTAATATACATTAAATCACTAGTATAAATAAAGATATATCCTTAATTTGCCAAGCTAAGGGTTTATTAGTTGAACCCAATACTTTGCTTGATGAAGATGATAGTTAGCTTAGTATCTTAGTCATTAGAACTAGCTTAGTAGTTTGGTGTGCGTATTCTTATTTTAAGAGTTATTGTTGCCTAAATGCTAAATGGTTGCATCATCATCGCATGCATATAGAGAACGAGTTGGTGGAGAGAGTGACCACAGATGATCGCGAGTTCGAGGAGATCGTCGAGGAGTACGAGGAGGAGATTCTCGTGTAGGAGGAGGTCCCAAAGCCACCACTGACTGACTCAGCTAACACTGCGCCTGCCTAAGGTAAGCCCCGGTGCATAACCCTTATTTTTATAATCACTATATGTATATATGTGATGTGCATTTATGTTACAAGAATTTTATTAAAACCACATGCATAGATATATCTGTCCTATGAGTCTTACTAGTGCAGGTTCAAGTAGCTGCTATGCTTAGCTTTTCGGTAGCATGAGTAACCTGCCGTTACTCATAATAGATGATTATTATATTTACTCTCATGATAAAAATAATGAAAGGAAAATGGAGACCGAGCAGAGATAAGGTATGGGTATTGGTGGGTGTAACAAGTTGTGTCCCACGACAATAGGGCTTAGTTTGGTTACACTGTTTTCTCTGTCCATGTCAATTGTGGACCATTCGTTGCTGTGGATGGTAGTCAGGTCACAGACTTATTATCCTGAGCACATACTTGCTTATGGGAGCGGGAAGACTCGTTGCGCTCTTGTCGTGGGCTCCGGCTCTTTTCGGACCGACTAATTGGAGGCGGGGAAAGGTGGAGGTCTAATCACCATGCTGAGACTGGGTCTCAAGTGTGGGGGCTTGGAGTCCAAGTTTGGACGGGGATCTGGACCCCTCGATAGGAGTGAAATGGGTTAGTCTCGTTTGTGCCTGAGGTACAAGCGAGGCATGTGTTTCGGGGTACCCAGCTGGGATACCTTGGTTCACAAATCGCTGTTTCCATGAGACGGTACGACTTGGCTATGGTCTAACACCATAGTAAGAACTAGAATATGAAAGATGGTAAATTGGTTCTGATTGCTCAACCCTTGCTTGAAAGTAGAACAGGTGCTTACCTAGAATGGTTAGCTAATGAAGTAATCATGTCTGCTAATTAAACTTGATCTTAAGGACGTACTTCTAGTAATGCTTTTCGCAAACAAAAAGAAAACAGCAAACCCATATTGCCTATTATACCCCTTAAAGTCGGGAAACTATTCTCACTAGTCGGGTAAGTCTTGCGAGTACATTGTGTACTCAGTGTTTATTTTACCATGTTGTCGGTGCAGCTTGAGGAGTAGCTCTTGTGTGGAGGATTCTTTTGGTGGGCACAGACGGATCCTTGTATCATTTTCGCTAGATGTTTATTTTCATTCTGCTGTTTAATTATCGTACTCTGAACCATGGTATTGTAATAAATAATTTCCAAGAAATCTTGTTGTATGAAATGGACTAAGTATTGTAAGCTCATACTCATTATTAGATTCTAGAGGTAAAACGTGGATTGATTCGAGTTCTATCATGAGGTGTGCTCGATGGAACTGATCGATGTAGCTAACTTTCGGGGTGCTTATTGTCTAGTGGAAGACGAGTGCCTCCGAAAGCGTGTTATTTTGGGTAGTTCTGCCATAATCCACGAGTAACCGAGTCTAAGCACCACGCTTACACTATGAATACTACTTTAACCGAGGAGCTACAAGGATTAAAGTACTCAAATGAGAGTCGCAAACTTGAAGAATAATATGAACAAGATGCTTACTTGAATTAGAAGTCGATTACCAGACAAATCTCAGAAGCAAGCTCAAGAAGAACTTGATTCTGCCATGGTACAAGCCGTAGAGAGAGCACCGACAGGACGGGACTCCTCCAAAACTCTTCCATCTCACTCTATCTCTCTATCTCTAATACAAGACTAGATCCTATCGAGGACTAATCTTCTCTTGATTGCTAGCCTTGATCCTGGTGGACATATGAATTAGGGTTTTTGGCTTCTCAGCTCTCAAGATCAAATGAGGCATGCCCTGAGGGGGGTGCAGGCAGGTATATATAGCCCGAAGCATCAATACTCAGCCCTAGGATCAAACCGACTTGAAATAACGGCTGAGATGCATCTTAGGAGGCGGTGGAGAACCGACATAACAAAGAGGATGACAGGTGGGGCCCATGGGGACCGGGCGACCTCTAGGTGGGGCCAATCGGCCCCACATGTTAGTGGGTTGAGCCCCGCTTCGGTGGAGGAGCCCCGCTTGTTAACTACCGTCAACAAGCTCCCCCACACTTAGGCTTTTATTCGTCCTCGATAAAAGGGTTGATTACTCAAGACATAACCTTAGGACAAGATATTAACATAAAACCATTCCTAGTCATACATGTACCATGGGATTCAAAGTGTCTACCATGAAACTTTGAGAGGTTGAAGAAAGGAACAACTTAAAACAGATCACCATCTTTCTTCAGTCAAGTCAATTGGAGAAATATTTTAAGATTTTGAAAACAAAACATAGCTTACCTTCTCCTTTTGTAGTACTCTCAAATCACTCTGTATATATGGTATTTTTGGATCCTCACCAAGGCATCAATGACTTGCCTTCTTTTTGCCTACTTCTAAAAGCTTTATGTGGAGCTCAGGTAGGGATAAATGTAAGAACATACTTGCATTGCATATATTGTAAAGTCAAAACAAGGATCCTAGGAGAAAATGCCATACTCTTAGATCAAGATGTGCATGTGTGTGGAATATGTATATGGTGGCTAACATAATTCTACTATGCTCCTTGAAACATATCTCTTATTTTTGAAACTTGGAAAACTTTTTATAAGAAAACATGGGCTATCTATTCATCTTCTCTTTTTTTTCATGGCGGGCATCTGAGTACCCATTGTTTTAGATATCTTGGACACTTGTCTATTATTCAATACTCTCTCTTTTTTATGAATAACTTTTGCATAGCCCCATGCCTCTTTTTCTATAATTGAAACTTTCAAGAGAGACATTTACAAGAACTTGGAGCATTTATCCTATCAAGCATATTTTTGTTTCTATTCCTAGTACAGGAGTAGAATATTTTTGGGTGGATGGAAAACATGTTGTTGCATACTCCCAGTGTAGGAGTAGCAGGTATATGTGGAGTGTACGTGATCTTGGTCTTGAGAGCATGATAAGTTTCTCAATAAGGGTCACAAGGTTTGACCAACTCAACACCATGACAAGTAGTATATGTAGAAGGTTTTCTTAATCTATATATCATGTATGGCTCTGGTAGGACATTACTTACCACAAAGGAGAGGTATAGCTATTCTTTTTACTTTTTTTTGAAATAAAATTCTCCAATAACAAGACATCAAGAATCAAGTTATCATTATTTTACTATATCTCATTCCACAACAACTTAAGTGACTTGGGGTCCCTAATAATAAGTTCCCAATAGTAGCATGACTTTTAGGAAAAGTATTATGTGAGTCTATCCTTAAGTCATGACTGAAATAACCTTTCCTCATGTTTTAAGTTGTTTTATCTAGTGATTTTCAATTCGGTTCGAAACGGAAAGCAAAACATATGAAAATAGAGTGTATGGGCTGCAAACCTAACCGTGGACAAAGCACGAGGTGAGGTAGTGCAGTGATGGGCCAAGTGGCCCATAGAGGAGGCTAGGCGGCCCACTCTAGGGTCTGCTTGAGGCCCGCTTCGTCGTACATGGTTCTTGACTCATTATTTTTCTAAATTTCGTGATTTCCGTGATTAAATTACATCTTGTTGTGGTGGTGTGTCTCCCCCACACTTGTTTCCCTGTATAACTTTCTACACAACATGTGGAGACAAACACATATCCAAAATAAATATAGAGCAGGTAATAATATGACTCCATTAACTTCAATAAGGCACTTTATTACACAAGCACAAACTAAGCACAAACTTTTATCTGGCTAACACAAACTTTCGACTGGTCTAACATCTGAGCTAAGTGACAAACCTAAACACATGATAACACTTAACCTAATACTTATGCCTTATCAAAATGACTACCTAATTCTCACTTCTTCATTTTAGCAACAAAATGATTCAAAGTGTTTAAATCGTGTTGTAGACTCTTGCGGTAGACATGTTCCTCATCGATCCTTTGCTCTAAGGTATAGATAACATCGCTCAGATCTTCAATCTTCTTTTCTAAGAGAGCAATGGTCATCCTTGGACACTTCTCAACCTCTAGAATAGGTGGTGATGTTGCCTTCCTCTTGGGAGGAACAACCTTGATATGCTCTAGCATAGCTCGGACTCCATCAATGGTGGTACGAGGGGTGACTGACTTATACTTTGCACAAATAACATCTCCCAATTTGTTGGTCTTCAATTCAGTCAGCACCTCATGATCCTTCGGTGAAAGATGATTGATTTCCTTCGTCACCTTGAAAAGCGTTTGGGCGTCTAGCTTTGGCTCTTGTTGGAGAGGCTTTCCTTCAAGACGTAGCAGCGGCGGTGACAGAGTGATTAGCGGGCGACGAATAGCTTGGGCGTAGTAGGATTGATTTGAGCAAATGGGGGCGACTTCTAGTGGAACGACGGTTAGCTCAAGCGTGTCGAGCTTCTTGTTTAGGTCAGCTGCATAGGGGATGATTTGCTTGTTGGCCATGGGAACTAGAGAGGATGAGATCTTTGTTGTTGTTGGAGGAGAAAGCTTTGATGGGATGGCAATGGAGGCAGGCAGGGGCTCATTTATATAGCAGGTTCAACTTGTAGCAGGGGTCAAGATCTATCCATATGAGGTCTCATAACGAGGAAAAACAGAATGCATCGAAAAACTATGGGATTACAAAGAGGAAGGATCTAGAAGACATGAGAGGCGCTGACAGTGGGCCGGGCAGCCTCTAGGTGGGACCGGCCAGCCCCACATGTCAAGATCTCGGGGTGATTTTTCTTGTGGTGGTTTCTAACTCCTATCTAATACCAAAAAGTATTTTTTTTCTCGTTACGAAACGTTACGGAGGATGGCGGTGGTGTAATTTATGGTAAAATCAGAAAATCTACCTCATCCAAATCCTCAGGTGGTTTTTTAGGTTCTAGAAAGATCTTGAGACGGTGGCCATTTACCTTAAATAACATACCTTTGTCATTTTGAAGTGTTACCGCCTTGAATGGTCCTTCCCATTTGTTTCGAAGTTTTCTGTGCCCGAATAATTTAACCCTAGAATTAAAAAGTAATACCTTATCTCCTGGGGTGAACTCCTTCTTCTTGATCCTCTTATGATGCCATCTTTTAGTTCTCTCCTCGTATATCTTGGTGTTGTGATATGCTTTTTCACGCCATTCATCAAGCTCAGAGAGTTGTATCTTTCTCTTGGTTCCTGCAGCTTCAAAGTCCATGTTCCATCGCTTGATGGCCCAGTGAGCTTTGAATTCTAGCTCGACGGGTAGATGGCAGGTCTTTCCATAGACCAATTGATACAGTGACATCCCCAATGGTGTTTTATAGGTCATTCTATAAGCCCATAGTGCATCGGGTAGTCTATCCTTCCATGCAGTCCCCATCTCGTTGACTGTCTTTTGCAGAATATTCTTCATTTGTTTATTTGATGTTTCTGCTTGGCCAGTTGTCTGAGGGTGATACGGAGTAGCAACATTATGATGGATCCCATGTCTTGACAAGTAGTTGTGAAAGTTCTTGTCAGTGAAGTGAGTGCCTCCATCACTAATCTCCATCCTTAGAACTTCGAATCTTGGAAATATTATTTCCTCAAACATCTTCTTAGAGTTCTTTGCATCAGTAGCTCTACATGGCATGGCTTCAACCCACTTGGAGACATAATCAACTACCACCAAGATGTATCCATAGCTCTTTGACTTTGGAAACGGTCTCATATAGTCAATTCCCCAAACATCGAAGAGCTCGATCTGGAGGTTGATGGTGAGTGGCATGGCATCTCTTGAATTGATATTCCCATGCCTCTGACATGCTCCACATCTCCTGTTGAAATCCTTCATGTCTTCATACACGGTTGGCCAAAATAATCCACTTTGCTAGATCTTCAAATGAGTGCAAAATGCCCCATAATGTCCTCCATATGGTGATGAGTGGCATCATTCGATAATCTTGATGCCTTCCTCTGCCGGTACACATCTTTTGAGTAGGCCATCAGAGCAGACTCTAAAGAGGTACAGTTCATCCCATATGTGGAGACCTTGTAGAGCATGTCATCTCGTAGAGAATCATTGATGGGCAGATCCTACGAATTCTCAAACTGCATTCTAGACATGTGATCGGCAACAGAAATTTCTACTCCATTTTTATCTTTTATTTCTATATCAAATTCTTGGAGTAGCAGAATCTATCTTATTAGTCTAGGTTTAGCATCTTTCTTAGTGAGCAAGTATTTTAAAGCGGCATGATCAGTATAAACAATCACATTAGCTCCTATTAAATAAGATCTAAACTTATCAATAGTAAAAACAACAGTCAGGAGTTCTTTGTTAGTTGTTGCATAATTAAGTTCAGGTCCTGTCAAAGTTTTGCTAGCATAAGCAATTGCATGATGCTTTTTATCTTTAGTTTGTCCCAAAACTGCCCCCACAGCATAATCACTAGCATCACACATAATTTCAAAAGGTAGAGATTAATCAGGGGGTTGAATGGTTGGTGCAGAGATAAGTGCTCTCTTAAGAATATTAAATGATTTTAAGCACGCATCATCAAATTCAAAGGGAACATCCTTAGCCAAAAGATTTGTTAGTGGTCTAGTAATATATGAAAAATCTTTTATAAAGCGGCGGTAAAAACCAGCATGACCAAGAAAACTATGAATCCCTTTGATATTTACGGGAGGGGGTAACTATTCAATTACTTCAATTTTAGCTCTGTCTACCTCAATCCCTCGTTCAGACACCAAGTGTCCAAGCACTATGCCTTCTCTAACCATGAAATGACATTTTCCCTATTAAGGACTAAGTACTTTTCTTCACATCTTTGCAAAACCTTGTCTAAATTTTCAAGACAATCATCAAAAGTTTTTCCATAAACAGAAAAGTCATCTATGAAAACTTCCATGATTTCTTCAATCATATCAGAAAATATAGACATCATGCATCTTTGGAAAAAAGCTGGAGCATTACATAATTGAAAAGACATTCTACGGTAAGCATAAGTTTCATATGGACATGTAAAGGTGGTTTTGCTTTGGTCATCTCGATGAACCGGTATCTGGTGGTAACCTGAATACCCATCAAGGAAACAGAAGAAATAGTGGTTCGCTAGTCGCTCTAACATTTTATCAATGAAGGGCAACGGAAAGTGATCCTTCTTTGTTGCCTTGTTAAGTTTTCGGTAATCTATGCACATCCACCAACCAGTGATGGTTCTTTGGGGAATTAATTCATTTTTTTTATTTTTAACTACAGTCATGCCTCTCTTTTTAGGCACAACTTGAACATGGCTTACCCACTCACTATGTGGCACGGGACAGATGATCCCGGCGTGTAGGAGTTTTAAAATCTCTTTCTTAACAACCTCTCTCATCACATTATTAAGCCTACGCTGGGGCTCCCTAAAAGGTATAGAGTTAGGATTTGTAGGGATGCGATCGGTGCAAAGAGCAGGGCTAATTCCCTAAAGGTCTTGGAGTGAGTAGCCAAAAGCAGAATGATACTTTTCTAAGACAGTTAGCAAGCGTAGGGATTCTTCCTGAGAGAGTTTATCACTTATAATCATAGGAGAATCCTGATCATTATTGAGAAAAGCATATCTAAGACCAGAAGGCAGGGGTTTAAGCTCAATGGTAGGCTTAGGTGGTTCTAGCAATTCATCTAGGGGTTTAGGGTCTATAGGATTTTTGTGTTCTTCTTCGATGAAGAACTAGGCATCTTCTTTAAGGTTGGGTTAGATCAAGTCATCAAGAGATATAGCCTTAACCTCTTCCATTGGGTCTTCCTCAGAAATTGGCTCACTCTCAGCATTTAGAGAATGAGTAATAAGTATAGAAAGCTTAAAGTTTTTCTAAAGTCTTATATTCAACTTCCCCGTTTGTCCTTCTTGATAAGTCTTTCAATTAGTTGTCCTATCAACAGGTCGAACTCCATAATATCAAAGATATAGAAGCTCAGGTGAACTTTAGTTCTTTTTACCTGGATAGGAAGGACATAAAGTATTCCCAAACTTGGGAGAATATGTCCTGAAAGACCTTTCAATAACTTTGTTGTTGGGGTTCATGGCATGTGTTTCAATAAATCATGAGCAAAAGATGCAGACATGATGTTAACACCCACAACTAAATTATAAAGAGCATCGAAAGGAGCTTTATTAATTTGGCAACGAATGGATATAGAAGGTGAATCTAGGCGAATCACATTAGAGGAAAGCTCTGATTCTTCTAACCATTCATTACTTATAATAGACACTAGCTATTTCCTAGTCTTTTTAAGGAAAGCTTCCTCAGAAGGGTCTAAAGGTTCTACATGAGATGATGATTTCCTAGACTTTTAGGGTCTCCTCATAGTATGGTAATTCGAGGTATTTCCATATTCATCAAAAAGTTCATCCTTGAATTTAAGCATAAAATCCAAAATTGGAGTTTCCTCCTTTTCTAGTGGTTCAGGATCTAAGATAGCTAAAGTTTGTGATGGGTTTTCTATGGATTCAGATTCAGCTATCTAAGATTCCTCCTCTAATGGCTTCTCTTCTACTTCTTTAGGGGCGTCCTCTAAGATTTTAGTAAGAATACTTCTCTCCGTATTGGCAGAGACATGCAAGAATGAGCCTCCTGAGGCCGTATTAAGACGTCTCGATGTTTTCCTATTAAGACCCATATAAAAGTGTTGAAGAAGAATATGGTCTTGAATGGCAAGGTTAGGGCCAGTTTTAATAAGAGTATTAAAACATTCCCATGCCATGCCTAGAGATTCTTTTTCCTTTTGTCTAAAAGATAGAACCTCTAAACGAAGTCTGACTACCCTAGAGATGGGAAAGAATTGCAAGCAAAAGCTAGAGCACAGGATTTCCCAATCTCCTTGTCTACTCTCAATGGTGAGATTGTTCCAACGTTTAGCTTTTCCCGTCAAAGAGAAGGGAAAGAGCTTCCATAGTAAGGTTTCATTTGACATGCCCTCAATGCGTAGGCATGCATAGGTTTGCTCAAACTCATTTAAGTGAGAATAGGGGTTTTCATCACCTTCGCTTAAAAAGGGTTGATCCTGAACCATGTTGATTAACTGTGGGCGCAGCTCATAGCCAGGTGTTAGGATAGGCTTTGAAGATTCTTGTGGTTGTAGGCTTGTGCCTGTGGGTGCACCATATTGGTAGATAGGGGTGGATTCTAGATCCATGGTAAAAGGAAAGAAAAGATAAAAGGATAAAAGTATAATACAAGGCTAAGCTAGACTTGAAATTAACTCAGCAACTGTCCCCGGCAATAGCGCTAGAAATGTTTGTTGGTATAAATTAATGCACATAGAATAATCCGCAAGCGCACATATATTATACCCTTGTAGCACTTCACTGAGAGTAACCCAGTTTTATATCGAACCCAAAGGAACGGGGGTGAGAATAACTGATTCTAACTTAACCCAACTTCACAATCAAAGCTAGATAATAGAAGCGTAGAGGAGACTGCTAAGGTTTTCTAGTTCTAACTTCAGTAAGCTTTGTCTTCTATTATTCAATTATGAGGATATTACTAGAGAAAATACAAGCAGAGTATGTTTACTATAGTAACAAAGTCTTGCTAAGCCTACTAACGGGAGGTGGACTATAGAGGATTCAACGAGGCTATAAGAGTCTCCCTCGCGAGCTACCACCAATCCATAAAATAGGGTACATCCATGAGTAATCGAGTCTAAGTACCATGCTTACACTACGAATACAACTTTAACCCAGGAGCTACAAGGATTAAAGTACTCAAAAGAGAGTCGCAAACCTAAAAAATAATATTTACAAGATGATTACTTGAATTAGAAGTCGATTACCAGACAAATCTCAGAAGCAAGCTCAAGAACTTGATTCTACCAGGGTACAAGCCATAGAGAGAGCACCAACAGGCTAGGACTCCTCCAAAACTCTTCCCTCTCACTCTATTTGTCCATCTCTAATACAAGACTAGATCCTATCAAGGACTAATCTTC
Source organism: Miscanthus lutarioriparius (assembly GCA_904845875.1). Taxonomy (NCBI): domain Eukaryota; kingdom Viridiplantae; phylum Streptophyta; class Magnoliopsida; order Poales; family Poaceae; genus Miscanthus; species Miscanthus lutarioriparius. The sequence continues at coordinate 21,950,361 of CAJGYO010000017.1, forward strand.
ACTTGATTGCTAGCCTTGATCCTAGTGGACATATGAATTAGGGTTTCTAGCTTCTTAGCTCTCAGGATTAAATGAGGCATGCCCTGAGGGGGGGTGTAGGCAGGTATATATAGCCCAGAGCATCAATCTTTAGCCCTCGGATCAAACCAACTTGAAATAACGGCTAAGATGCATTCTAGGAGGCGGTGAAGAACTGACATAACGAAGAGGATGATAGTTGGGGCCCATAGGGGCCGGGCGGGCTCTAGGTGGGGCCGACCGGCCTCACATGTCAGTGGGTCGAGCCCCGCTTCGGTGGAGGGCCTCATTGTTGTCTAACCAACTTGCTTAGTGTTGTTGTAGAAATTTTTTATAGGCTATTCACCCCCCTCTAGCCATTAGGACCTTTCAAGTAGTATCAGAGCCGTGGTCACTTTGATTTGAGGCTTAACAACCTTTGGTGTCAAAATGGCTCAAATCAACAACACCAAGAAGCCACCCTAATTTGATGGCTCCAACTATCGTTATTGGAAGGCTAAGATAACAACATATATAAAGTCAATCAATAGGAAGGTGTGGAAGGTGGTGGAGACCAAGATTGAGATTGCAAATGAAGAGGCTCCCACCGCCGTCGAAGAAGTGCTACTCCAAAATAATAACATTGCTCTAAGTGCCATTCATGATGCAATTGATGAGAGAACATTTGAGCAAATCAAGGACATTGAGATGGCTCATGAGGCTTGGAAGAAGTTGGAAGAATCATTCAAGGGCACCAAGGCAATAAAGGGTGCAAAGGCATATATTCTCAAGGAGAAATTTGCTAGCTTCAAGATGAAGGAAGATGAGAGTGTGTCAGATATATTCCATCAGATGGAAGTGCTTGTCAATGATCTCAAAGCACTTGGTGAGAAGGTGGAGGACAAGTACTTCTCTTATAAGTTCTTGAGATGCTGTAACACCCTAGGTGCTTGTCACCAGTTAAGCAATGGGTTTAAGCTCAACATTGACATGTTAAGTGGTGATGGAGATGTTAGGTCAAACATATAAAAATAAGCCACCACTTAAACTTGGGCCATGCACCATTGCTTACATGTTGCCTTTTCTAAAAAGTATGCTTGAGTAATGCTGGATGTACTTGTTTCATGTGTCTCGCATCAATATCCATCTATATTGATCTATGGAAAAGTTTCATGAAGTTTGGAATCAAAAAGTCACATGGAATGATAAGTCATATCTTTGCATGAATTGCTTTATCAAGTGGATGGAAACCTATGAAGCCAACCAAACCTTGGTACCTTGCTCAAACAACTCTACTTGCACTCATGAACAAAAGTTATGAAGGGTTCATGTTGAGCAGGTGGCCAGAAAATGCTCCAATAGATTAAAAAGGGTGATTTAAGCTTTATAGTGATGCTACTTTGATTTGGTTTGAACTACAGCTTAGAGTGTTTGCATGGCAGTGGAACCTAAATAAAAGTTGGAGTCCATGTTATGTACAACAAACTTTATGTTTGGACCAAGAGGTAGATCAGCGTGTAAGCAAGTCAAACAGAGGCTCAAAGTTGCAATCCGCTGCTGTTTTTGGACTTCGCAAATTTGGCTAAGTGTTGGAGCTGATTTCAGTTTCATGTACCCATATTTGGTGAATTTTAGTTTGCAAACCATTTTGAATCTGGCCAAACTCCTTTAATAAAAGTTGGAGTAATCTTGTATCTGTACACAACAGTGTAATCGGTGGAACAAATCATCTATCAGTTTAGGAGATACGATGGGAGGAAAATGGAGCTTCAGTCGCATTTTTGAGGTGGTATTTCAATCCTTGGCTTCAGACTTTGAAATCAAACCAGCAGGGGGATGCCGTGGCCGATCGACTTCGGGCACTGTAGGCCGCGTGGCTCGTCTGTGCTGGCCTCCCTTGTCGCATGAGCGCCACCTCGCCTTGCTCTCCTCGTCTTGGACAGCAGAGCATCCTCCATCCTCCCTCCTGCCCTCTCCATTCTCCTCCTCCGCTCTGCTGCCAGGACATGGCAGGCACGCCCATGGCTGCTGCAGCAAGGCCCTGCCCCATCCACTCTCGCTTCTCGTCACCTCCAACCATCTGAGCACCCAGTTCCATGCCCCTCCTCGCGCCGTCCCCCAGCCAGCCTAGCCAGAAAGTATCACCGCCGAGGCTATGCCCGTCAGCCGCCGCATCCTGCCGCTGCCGAGCGGCTGCTGGCTGCAGCCAGCCAAGGCCAAAGCCAAGAGTGGCCACGGCTGTCCATGGGCCGAGTCAGCCATCCCTTTCCTCGTCACTGCTGGCCGTCAGCTGCCCGGAGCCCGACCTCCCCGGCGCCTCTTCCCTGCTCTGCTCCATTGCTGTGATGTATAGAGAGAGCTAAGGATTTCGCGCATGAATTAGAAGAAGTTGGAGGGTCTAAATGTGAAGCTGTGACTCTATTGAACAGTGCCAAAAAGGATCCATTTGTTGGGGTTTAATTTGACAAAACTGCAAGGTCCCCGATGCAAGATTTATATTCCTTTTCTTTTGATTTTGGCAGATTTGGATTATCAACTTTGAAAATTCATAGTAATTAGTAGGAATATCGTAAAATAGTAAATGAGTACTTTTTGGAATCCTTGAAAAATTTCCTATGCAGTAGATCTATAATATTACATGTTTTAGTTTAAAGTTATTGCTTCAAAAATAGATTTGTGCAGTAGGGTTTTAATGCTAGTTGTATTTGTCCTTTTTCATAACTACATATGTAGGGCTCCAAATGAAGTGAAATTTTTGTGGCATGCTACTCATGTGATAGTTGATGTGTGGTAAAAATTTCATGAGTATTGGATGAAGTATGAGTGAGTTATTGGTTTATCTTGCTCTCACATGATTTCTTGCAATAGCAAATTGTCTTTTTTTGTAGAGGCAGCTATACTTATGCAAATAGTATGAAATTTGTACGGTAGACTATTGAGAGGATATGTGAGCTACTGTAATTTTTATAGAATTTATTGTGCATTTTTGGTATATGTTCATTAAGTCACCTTGTTATCTAAAATAAATTAAGAAATGCATTAAAAGAATTTATTTGGTCATGGACACTAGGTTTTCTGGTGTTCTTTAGTCATGTGTGACATGTTGGTAAAGTTGGTTTTGTCTAATTATGTGTTTACAACATAAGTTAATATTTATTTTCTTGCAAATGTGGTTTATGGACAAATCTGGGAACCTAGCAAAGTTCTTCATGATAATGTGCTTTGTTGTGAAACTTGTTTATACAAAAGTTGTAGATAATTCATGTATCTACCTTCTGTTAAAATTTGGTGGTATTTGGCCTTGTAGTTTGTGAGTTATGCCTGTTTAAAGTTGGGTTTCAGAAATGGCTGCTCTCTGTCAATTGTGGACCAGTTTCTGTAAATGGGTATATTTGACTTAGTTAACTTGAGAATCATGCTAAGATGATTATAGATGAAATGTAGATAATTTCATAAGCTTTCGAAAATATCATCTTGCAAGTCATTTGGATTTGTGTAACTCCAGTTATAGCTAAATCTTGTAGCTGTTGTTTGCATGTCCAGAAATTGGCAGATTCCAATTATAGTGTTTGCTTGTATATTGTTAAGTGTGACTTATACCTTGAATGATGACTGAGTTAGAGCACCTGAGATCTTGGGAAACTTGTGTCATGCTTGGTGTTGTCGTCTTCTTCACCATCTTAGCATGATAGGTTGTGTGATGTTAGTTAAATAGCTATTGGTGTCTATGTCTTGCATAATCTTGTGTTTGTCTTGAATGCTTATGTGATGCATCTTGTGTTACCATTCATCACATTCATACACATGCATCTTGCATCTCATCTAGGTGCGCTAGATGAACCACATGAAGGACGTGATGTTGGAGCCGAACCCGAAGACGGTGTATGGAGGATCTATCCCGAAGATGGAAGGACTAAGCGAGTGCTAGGACCGGAGATGTCACCAGGACGGTGCAAGCTAACTGAACTGACTTGTGTCGGATCCTAGACAAGCCCCGGAGCATTCTAAGTCTCCCATGTTTTTACAAATATCTTGAGTATCTTTTATTGTTGATGATGCATTAAGTATAGGAATTGGTTGGAACCAATTGTTGCATTATATCATTACCTTGTCCAGATAAAATCCTATAAATCCTAATTAAGTGTAGGATCGAATGATGCTTAGCTATGCTTAGACCGGTAGAAGTCGGGTGATTTCCTGTCACCTGCGAGATGTAGGATGAGCTCTGGTCACGGTTGGCTATAATGGTTATCATGAAAAAGAACCATGTGTTAATAATGAATGGAGACCAGACGGGATGACGGTAGTGCAGCAACAAGGCATGGAGGTCTTGGGTGTGAATCTATCCCCGTCTGTGTCATTTAAGGACCGATTCGTTGTACGTCCTCAGGTCATGTTGAACGCAGCCTAACACTTAGCTGGCCAGATAAGTCGTTCCGACCGCGAAGCCGAGTAGCTCAACTCAGGCCGGGAACCGTGGGGGTTGGATGCATTCTGGAGGTAGTAAGGATGTGCAGAGAGCCATTGGCATAAGACCAAGGGGAGTCAGGGTTTAAGATCCTGCACTTCCTGGCAAAGTGGTTCTCTGAGAATGCAGGGCGGCCCGGACCCACGTCTTCTCTTTATTTTTCTCTTGAGTTGTACCAAAGGTGACTTGTTTGCGACCTTGATGGGGGAAGCAGGGTTTGTGTTAGGAATACCCCTCCAGCTGGATAGGAATCGATTCGAATCGTCGTCTCTCCCGGATAGTGAGACTTAACTTGAGCAGTGGCAACGTAGATTCACTAAATATAAAGATATGGTTAAATGATGATGATAATAATGATGAGAATGATGATGAGCCATGAAATACCTGATATGGTTATTATTGTTTGCAACTAAATCAAATGGTTGATTAGTACAGGTGCTAATATAGATGGTAGGTAATGGCTAAAAGTAAATGCTAGTACAGGTGAATAATGCTAATGGTTACTCAAGCTTTTATGCAAAAAGGTTGTCCAGCAAGATCCACTGATAAAGCCTTGCATACTCCTTGGTGTCATTTATTTTTGGTTTATGACGGGTAAGTCTGGCTGAGTACATTCGAGTACTCAGGGTTTATCCCACCATGTTGTAGGTGAAGTTCTTGGCCTGTTGAAGATGGTGGCTAACCGCCGGTGGGCTCGGTGATTCTATAGTTACTTCTCATCTATATGCTTTTGTCGGATGATGTCACTTATGCTAGCAACATATTTGGAACTTATATTAATGTAATCATTTGAAAGTTATGTTGTTTTCACTAAGCGGTTTTGAAACCCAAACTTGTACTTTTATTTGTGAACCCATATGTAATATTATTTCCGCTGTAACCCTGTGTATGTGATGTGTATTTGCTTAATCATGCGATCTTGGTTGTGATGTTGATTTACCGAGGTCTTTCGGGACACTCGGTGGACTACCGGGTTTATATAGGTGAAAGTATGTGTGTGTCAACGTCTTAGCGGGGACAGCCGTACTCGATCTTGTATAAATTGGGCGGTTCTGTTACAGCTGGTATCAAAGCAAGATTAAGCATAATACTGTCATGTACGTCATTTTAAAAACAAAGTTTTGGTTTTAAAAAGCCTATTTTGACTAAAACTTTAGCTATAGGCAAATTTGTCAAAACTTATTTGCAAAACTATGCTAGCGACATCCTCCTTTATGCCTAGTTAAGGACTATTAGGTGGCTATCTAAGTACTAGCATGGCGGGTTTTACTTTCGTCGTCCATACGGCGTGCTATTGTATGGATGCCATTCGCTTGAATGGTAATGTATGGATCAATTGCCTCTACGCCCAGGTAAGTGTGAGTTGTGAGAGCATGACCGTCCAACTGTCGGTCTAGGGGAGAGTTAGCTGTGGTTATTGGAATATTTACATGTTACACACATGTATATATGAAGGTACTTAAATGTGGGTATATCTGTTGGGTAGCTATGGATACCAAAGTATATATATCTAGGGATGTATATATGGAGAGTATCTTAGTTTACTGCTTTCATTGTGTGCTTATTTATCTCTTGTGGGGATGGGCTGCAATGAATTTGCCTGCAGGTATGCTAACCACGAATGCGTAGATTGAATGTAGCTGACGACTAGCTATATATCGAGAGAGTACGTGTTATGCCACCGACATAGAACGTGATTGCCACCTTAGGCTGGCAATTCTGTGAGGACGAATAGGGCGAGCATGCATCATGATTGTGCTTATGCATAAATATGCTTCCCTCACCTTGTTCTAATACTAAGTAACGTGTGATCAATGTGATGTTGCTATCTTCCCTGTGTGAAGCTAGACAAAATGCCTTGTTCCATGTTGCTTGAATAGAAAGTTCTTGAGAAAAGTGTGTGCTTAGCCTTGCTAGAAATAATTGTGGTTACATGTTTAAATCTATAAATGTCCTCTAGTTTAGCCAAGTGGTGGGTATGTTGTTCTTACAAGCTTTTGCAAATGCTTTAGGCCTCACTTAAGTACTTAGGGTTCTTATGAATAAAATTAATTTATTGTTGCTCTAAGGTAACAATGTTTAGAGCTGCTAGAATAACATGTTTGTGTGCTCTCTTGTTAAGTAGAACAAAGGCAAGTTTTGTTTTGCTTGTGGGACGTTGGCTGCTAGAACAGTTTCTGTAGTAGTGATGTTTTCATGGTCATAATGGTGTTTTCTATAGTTATGGAGAATACCAAAGTCGTAGCTAACTTTCGTATCTTGCTTGTCCAAAAATTTCATGACCCCAGGCCTTATGGGTTAAGAGTTATGAATTTCAGAAGTTTGTTGTCAGGTTTTGTTTATGTTCTGAACAGATCTTAATATTTGGTTTGTTTTACCTGTGTGCATATAGAATTATTTCTTAGAAATAGTAGAAGAAGTATAATAATTTTTCTAAGCTTTCCAAAATGTCTAATAGCACTGCTTTTGGTGATCTAAATCTCCAGTTATGAGCTTGCAAAATGGAATGACAGAATCTGTCCAAATCTGGGCAGAGATGTCTTCTTTGTCTTGTTTGGTCTTGTTAGCTGTAGGATCATCTTCATATGATAATAAGAAAGTTATAGACAACTTAATAAGCTTTACCTAAAGTCTAGGATCACCTTTGTTTGATGCCTACAACTTCAGTTATGCTTGAAACCTGTGCCTACTGTACTGTTGTTCAGTTTTCTGTGCATATACTAAGTGTGCTTTAGCTTGCTTTGGTTTTGGGCCAAGCTTGTAGTTAAATCTTGTATGGTAAATGCTTGTTATGTGTGTGAGCCTTGTGCTTAGTAATTGTGCTTAAGCTAATTTGATTGAATCTCTCAAATGCTTGCTTGAAACTATGATGTGGTATGTATGCTTGTTATCTAATTAGTGCCATAGTTGCCACCTCGTTTGTCCTCGGTAAGCATATGAGTGTCAAATAGCTTTATCTTAGAACAACGCTCAAGTTACGTAATCACCCGGTTGTCGCCTCCAATTAGGTTCTCTCTTAGGAACCTGAGCCTGTACACGTGGTTGCTAGCCCTTGAACGTTGCACTACGAAGACCTTTATCCATGCCTTTGCTTGACCTTAGGTACAAGCTTAGTTCCCTTGAATGCTTACATGTTTCGTGGTTGTCCCGCTCCTGTGTGGGAGGACCCTGCTCAAAAATCCTTGTTGGACCTTATTGCTCTTTCTCCTACTGATGAGCTAGTGAAACGCTAATCGCTATCTGCCCTGGCTTTGGAACCTTTTCCTCGCAAATCATGTCATTGCTTTATCAACTAAATCCCTAGTCAGTGCAATGGCTCTGTCCCTCGACTCTCGTGTATTTTGTCTCCAACTCTTTCAAGTCTCTGGATGTTTATCAGTCTTGATCGCATGATACTGCTTGACAAGACCAAATCTCAGGTTAATCTTTATCTGGTACTCACTTTGGTGGACACGAGGCGTATATGGAAATTAGGCAAGAAATCCCCTACTCAGTTGTCTTTGGCAATTAAGCTATGTTCTCTTGCGCTGTGCTTTGATCTTCTGATCGCCTCCTTGTTGATTCCTAACCTTGTGACTATCCTTGTTTGCTATCCCTCTTTTGCACAATGCTTGTTCTTACAATCTAATTGGTGCCACTGGAAATTTCACTTTGGTTGTATGTCCAGTAATGGTGCCATGATTAGCGATCTATAGTGCCGCGACGGAACCTAGGGCCTCCTTGTGGGCGGTCGACGCATGGTTGTGCTGCTGGGTGCGCACTGGTATCGAGGTTCCTAGTCATGATCCATTGTAGAACTACACCGATGTGTTATTTTCATGTGAGCTCTTCCTTGGTTATCTCTCCATATCCTATCGAACATCCATATATCAGATCAAAAGTAGTAGAGCTTCCTTTTGAAGTCACAAAGAGGATAACCTTTGAAGAACTGGTCACCGACATAAACATTAATAGGCTACAAGAGGTGGTAGATAAGTGACTCCACTTGGTTGTCCCACCAGTATTGACGTCCGTCACCTAGTGAACAACTTATGTTATCATTATTGGATCAGAAGGGCACACAACACTTAATGTTGGAAAAGTTGTTAGTCAGATAAGAATCGAACGTCACATTATGATTATGACCTGGCTATCCAAGTCTTGATTATTATGTGCATGCTGATCGCACGGTCGAGATCAACAATCTCTAGTGTGACCGCTTTTCTGCTGACTTCAATGGCGACCATCGGTTTATGCTTCGACCCCAATTCTTATTGTCAAGAGTGAAGATTTGTCTTATTGTCAAGAGTGAAGATTTGGGACCTTTTTAGTGTTGAGAGCCAACTGATTAGTTACTAGTATGAAGCTTCACCTCCCGCTAGGTGACAATTTTTGCTAATTATGAAGGCTATGTCTCGTAGAGCAATGTAAGCAATGAAACAATAAGCCATTTAGCAATTCAACTACTACTTTGTTTTCCAAAACCTGTGCTATCAAGTCAATTCCATCTTGGACAATCACACAGTTAGTACAAAACATTGTATCGGCTATGTAGGAGCTAGCGAAAGCACGTCCCTAGTTTCAGTCAGTATCTTTGTGCCCCTAGGTGCCCCTAACACATGTGTCCAGACTCTATTGGACAAAGTGCCGAAGGATATATAGGAATGGTTCCTTGTCTCTGTAGGACAGTCCCTCCATGAAGAGTATGCTTTGTGCCCTGCGAAAACAGCCCACAAGTCCAATACTTGTGCATAGTCAAGTTGGTGTCTAGAACGATGGTTGAAGTGTTACCAGAGAAGCATGTGAGGAAAACTCTAGCCTCCATCCTCAGCTAGAGAAAGACTGCTGCTGCTATGAGAAAGGTTAGAGAGTGCAAAACACACACCTCAACGTGTGAAGCGAAGAAAAGGGAGAACACGAAATCTGTCCAGATTTTGTGGCACTAAACCGGTTATCTTCATGTCGGCGATTAGTGACTCAAACGAAGTTGGATTGACCCCAAACTTGGTGATCTCATTCCTTGATTAGGACCCTTCAATGTCTTAAGTTGGTTTGAGTATTGGTTGAGTAAAACATCGGATTTGAGATACATCTTGTCGGCTCGGTTTGCTGCCATTTCAGAACATAGCAGTTTTGGTAGATGAATTGTTTGGATAGTCAAATGGTGCCCGTTTGAGTTAAATTTTGGTGAGTAGTTAGAAGACCCATGGATCTACATGCCCACCAAAATTTGTGCATATTGGAATAGTAGTTTGTGAGATATGAATAGAAAACAAAAGAGTATAGAATCTGCAATTTCACTATGACTGCGATCATCCTTTGCATTAGACGGTTGTGTTTGTAATTCATGCCAAGAAATTACAACTTGTAGGTATATTGCTGTTAGACAACCCTCCATACCCTTGAGAAGACTAATTGCACCCCTATGTGCCTTGCTTTTTCCCTCTTAGATCAGCAATGCGTGAGCGGTCAAGGTGTTCTAGAAGTCAAATTGTGCCCTTGCAATTCGAAAGTAATTGGAAAGGTGTCAAACCATAGATTTTTGGATTATGGTTTTTGAGATATTGATTGGCCTAAGAATGGAAGCCTTGACGTCAAATATAGTTTAAGAAAGCTGGTTTTGCTACGATGCAAGTCAACCCAACTTGCTGTGCAACTGCACCACGAAGGCAAATTGTACTTAACATGCTTGGTAGTGAACTAGTCACTAGTTTTGTGATTACTTGCAACTTGTGTTGCCCTCCAAAACTCACTAACATCCTTCTACATCAATGGTTCTCCAATGCTGACATGCCTAAGGTGTCTTCCATGTGTTTTACCCAAGGGGTTGCCTCAGATATAACTCAGATAACTATTGCCGCTTGGATACAAGAATTTCCTTAAATAATGGTCGTCGAAAACGCTGAGTCAACAGGGTCAGCTATCACATTCACCGCTCACTCAACGGACTCAGGTAATACAGTATTGTTATCAGAGAAAGAGCACTGCACACATGGAACATTATGTAACTTTCCATCAGTTGACATATGAGTGAGTGCACCGCTACAACCAGTTTGGATATTGGTTAACTAGCTTCTCATGCCCTCAAAGGATGTTTACACCGTCTATGATCACATCCTTTACGAGAAGTTGTGCTCCAGCCACTTTAGTAGAGAACTGCTTTTCAAACCTTGGGAGCAAATATAGCACCGTTGCAAGGAATATCCGTCAACCGACTGCGATCTAGTGCAAAGTCCATAGGTCTGTGCTATATCCACTAGGGAAGTAGATGTTACAAGTATTTAGTATACACTTGTATCACTCTTCGTACATCGAGGATAAAGTACGTAGGAGAGTGCTATCTTGGATTCCTTCCAATGTAATAATGCTTTATGGACGCCAACGAAGGAAATTCTTCAGACAACAGCTTACGACAAAGAGCAAGTATCAGAAAGTGTTGTGACCAAATTAGCCTCTCTAATACTTCGAAGTTAAGTAGCCTAATGCTATCACTGATGTTGGAAACTGGATGACAAGTTTCTCTTCCCTTAAAAGTCTTTCGCACTGAATCTCGGGACGCGATTCCTTTAAGGGGGGGGCTGTAACACCCCAGGTGTTTGTCACCAGTTAAGCAATGGGTTTAAGCTCAACCTTGACATGTTAAGTGGTGATGGAGATGTTAGGTCAAACATATGAAAATGAGCCACCACTTAAACTTGGGCCATGCACCATTGCTTACATGTTACCTTTTCTAAAAAGTATGCTTGAGTAATGCTGGATGTACTTGTTTCATGTGTCTCGCATCAATATCCATCTATATTGATCCATGGAAAAGTTTCATGAAGTTTGGAATAAAAAAGTCACATGAAATGATAAGTCATATCTTTGCATGAATTGCTTTATCAAGTGGATGGAAACCTATGAAGCCAACCTTCTGTAACGTCCCGCCTCCTCGAGGCTAGGCCCGCTTACATCTGATAGCTTTCCTAGGATATAGACTGCCCTCACAGACCAATACCAGTCTTTTCTGCGCACTTTGTCCTCACTCATGCGCCCCCGGGAAGAACTTCCCGGTCGATCACCCATCGCTCCAGGCCAAGCACGCTTAACCTTAGAGTTCTTAAGAGATGAGCTTCTAGAAAAGAAGTTGCAACTTGTTGGTACGAGTATCCTATTAATCCTATTAAGCCCTGAGTCAGGGTGTTACACTTACCCACAAGATTTAGCATGTTGGTCACCTTGCTAGTGAGAACCGGTTTGGACACAATGACACCAAACCAAATCTTGGGAGATATCATGATCGATGATGCTTATAGAGATGATGATGAGAAGGAAGAAAAGATGGAGAAGAAAGATGAGAAGGAGGATGACAAGAAGAAGAGTGTGGCATTCAAGGCCACATCATCCAAGGGCAAGGCAAAGCAAGAATCATCAAGTGAAGATAAAGACTTGAGCTTTGATGAGATGGATGATGAGAAGATGGCTCTCTTTGTCAAGAGATTTGGCATGTTCATGATGAAGAAGGGCTACCATGCTAGAAGAAAGAAGTCTTCATCCAAGAACAAGGAAGAGTCAAGAAGGTGCTTCAATTGTGGAAGCAAGAATCATCTTGTGGCTCAATGCCCATACAATAGCGATAATGATGACAACAACAAGAAGAGCAAGAAGAATGACACGAAAGAAAAGAAAGAGAAGAATAACAAGATGACCATCAAAAAGAAGAATAAGGGTGATTCATATGTGGCCATTTGGGATAGTGATGCTTCCTCAAGTGATGATGATAATAGTGATGATGACAAGACCACCAAGAAGAAGGCTCTTGCTAGCATTGCTATCAATGAGAAGCCTTCTCTCTTTGACTCTTCATCATGCTTCATGGCTAAGACCACTAAGATACAAACTTGTCATGATGGATGTGATGAGGAACATGATAATAAAAGTGAAAGTAAAAGTGACAATGATGATGAACCCACTAAAGATGAACTAATTGACATGTTAGAAGATGCTAAAGAACATTTTGACATTAAGAGAAGGGAATGCAAAGACTTGCGAAAGTAACTAAAAGCCCTTAAGCAAGCCTTTGATGAGCTAAATGCATCTCATGAGAGCTAGAGTAAGCCCATGAGAAGCTTGGCAAGGCTCACAAGAAGCTTGAAAAAGCTCATTCCTCTTTACTTAATGAGCAAAATGAGAAGGAGTATGGTGTAATATATGACAAAGGCTTAACTTGTGATGTAATTGATGAATCATTCTATAAGCCTATCATTGTTGCTCCCACTAACCCGATGAGGACATGACACCCATGCATACGACCATGTTTGGCGCATGGTACGGTGTCACAGCACCCTAGCAGATTCTGGACGCTGACTTTTTCAATGATTAATGTTGATTCTGAAGGGCTTTTGACATGAGACCACCTAGATTAACTTCCTTATCAAATTAGCTTTCCAACCATATGTGGATCGTCGAAAACAGAGTCCGGATGCGTCCTGGGTGACCAGTTTAAGGTAGACTGGTCCTGGAGGCCGAGGCAGACTCAAACTTGAGTTGCTTTGGGCCTCCACCTCAGGGACTCGAACCGAATTAGCCTCGGGTCTCCTTCTTGACTTGGACACCCTTGCTGGCCTCCTACCCCTCCATACCATGTGCCAAATATGGTCATATGCATGGGTGTCATGTCCTCATCATCCTCCCCTTCTTGATGAAAAGCCGTCCTCGGCGTCGATTGTCCTTGAAATTGATCCTACACAACACAAAGGAGGATGGGGTTGCGAAGACAAAGGGAACTGAAATAATTGTGAGAAGGAACGTGACCATGTTTCCAAGTTTCTAGCATGTCATCTCGCATAAAAATTTCAGCAAACATGTAGACTCCATGATCTGAATGCACACGATGTATGTCAACACTGTCCTGCAAAAGATTAGAACTAACCAAAGACAATGCAGGAACAGATGGTCTAGCAGGCATAGGTAGCAACCAACAATGCTCCCCTTCTTAGAAGTGAACTTGTTTCTTTGAGGAACATGAGAAAATGTTTGTATTATTATGGCTGCCCTCTAAACGATCATAATCTTGTACAACAAAAGGAGAATTCATATTACTACGAATGTATACTCGATGTATCATATATTGTCCCTTGTTGTTATATTTGCCAATAACATGATATGTGTATTTAGAAAACCAAGACAAATCAGTATATTTAAAAACGCTCTCCTCCAAACAATCTAGGTTATACAAAACATCAAATTCAATGTACCCCAAAGTATGTAAAGAAGACAACAGTTTGAGCTCATCAGTTTTAGTAGCAATATGAATAACATGTTTATTTTCAGCACAAGTGACTGGTTCCAAAATATGTAAAACTGAAGCATCATCAACCAATTCATCTTTATCACAAGGAACTTCAAGCAAATTATCATCGGATAGAGATAAATCAAGAGAGGGTTCCACTAACAATTGCTCTATGATAGCATGGTTTGTGGAAAAATTTAGTACAACAAAATAATTATCACCTTCCGTGAGTGTAGCACCATGGGCATTACCTGTGTTCTCAGTAGGAGTAATAGGTGCATTGTGAAGTGATGGTTCTGAATTTGCATATGAGGTTGTGAGCTCCTCATTTTCTTCCATGTCATCCTCTCGCTTATGGATATTATCCCGCAGAAGGTTAGTCATAGCAAGAGGAATAACAACAGACTCTTCCTCTAAATGGTGCACCTCATCATATGAAATCAAAACAGGAGCTGGATTAACAAAGGTTTCTCACATAAGAAGTTTCATATCATTCCAAGTTTGAGGTTTATCAGAAGGATCTAAAGACTCCCACCAAGATAAAGCAGAATGTCGCAAAACACTAGCTGCATTTTTTACCTTCCTCCTTGGACACATAAAGCGAGTAGCAAATATGTTGTCGATGGTAATTTCCCACTCCATGTACTCATCAGCACCTATACCATCATAAGTCGGAGGATACGAATAACCTGTCATTGTTAGAAGATAGCAAAAGACAACACAAAAGTATTATCCCTATCAAATGACTACGTGGATGTAGTGGTGTCACTTTTCTCAGCAAGTGGAAGCATCTTACGAAGCTCTTACAAAGTTCTTACCAACACAAGCAGTGGGCGGTACAACCGGCAGCTGGTTCATGATACCTGTGAGGCAGTGGTACCGAGATTGCAAGGCCCTTTTTCTGTATTGATCTAAAGTATATATGTGGAGCTTGGGAGGCTTAAAATATGGTAGCAAGGAATAGCAATAATTTAATTCAGAAATTGCAAGATTGAAAAGTAGTCCCAAGCTAGTCTATGTCGCCAGCCTAGACTCGTCCTGGACCTAGTTCAACAAGCAACAATATCTCAGCACAAGGACTAAACAGGATGCAAGCACTTCTCATTTTTTTTCACCTTCCTTTTCCTCTTCTTTTTTTATTAGGTGCGGCTCTTTTTTTCACCTCTTTGCCTTTTTTTGTGCGGCTCTTTTTTCTTGCACGTATTGCCTTTTGCTTTTTTATTTCTTTCTTTATTCTCTTTTACCAGGAGTGCCGCAAGGTACAAGCTTCAAATATATCTTGCAGTATACAAACTAATGAGACGCAAGACTCAAATCCTAAGGATCAAAG
Source organism: Miscanthus lutarioriparius (assembly GCA_904845875.1). Classification (NCBI taxonomy): domain Eukaryota; kingdom Viridiplantae; phylum Streptophyta; class Magnoliopsida; order Poales; family Poaceae; genus Miscanthus; species Miscanthus lutarioriparius. Next base: position 21,965,406 of record CAJGYO010000017.1, read on the forward strand.
GTAGCACGATGTCCAAGCTTCCAAATGTAGCTATCTAAAACCCAAACGTGTATGCCAAGGAAGAATCCAAATTGAATGCAAGCTTCCTATTCTTTCTCATCTCCTTCACGTGCTACTGCCTATTTCCTATTTCTTTTCCTTCTAATGATCACACGTTCTCACATATATGGATGGTAAACCTGATAGCCTCTTTTTTTCTCACCGAAAACAATAGCAACACGTTTTCTTTTTCTTCAACACAAAAAAACAGGACTGAGTAGTAAAGAACTAAAGATCTAGAACAAAACCTAAAATGACGAATACAATGACATAACAAGGGTCCACCGTTCAATAAAGCAAACTGAAATTAAAAATATTCCAACGGCACAACGGATGATAGGATAGGGAGAAAACAAAGATTGACACAAATATTTTTGTGGGGCAATTTTCTGGATTTATAGGACAAAGACAAAATAAAACTAGGGTAATGATAAACCTGATGGTAATACCTAAAGCTCTGATTACCACTTAATGGGAAACGGGGATCCTGATCTTCCGTCAGGTGGTGGTAACTATCGTTGTGGCGGAGAATGACACACCGATCCGGCTTCAGATCGAAAGAACGAACCCTGCAATCTTAGCACCACAGCTCCTCTGGTTATCAACCAAGTCTTGGACTAGGTTGACCTTGCCAAGAAGGCTAATCCCTGCCTGCACAACGAAGAACACAAGCAAGAACAAGAAAGAACACAACCAAATTGCGGATGAATGATTAATCTCTCAAAGTTGGGGTCTCACAAACCGATGAACGGTGAAACTATTCTTGACAGAATAATCTAAGCAAAACCCAAAACCTAATGATGGTGGTGGTGTATGATTATAAAGGTATTAGGGTCGCCGCCTACCCTAGATGTGCCCCCTAATGGGTCCAAACACGATACATGGTCCAACGGACCAAAAGACGGTGTCGCAGCACCCTAGCAGATTCTGAATGCTGATTTGTTTCGATGATTCCTATTGATTCTGAAGGGATTTTGATGTGAGACCACTGGGATTGGCTTCCTTATCAAATTAGCTTTACAACCATATGTGGATCGTTGAAAACGGAGTCCGGATGCGTCCTAGGTGACCAGTTTAATGCAGACTGGTCCTAGAGGCCGAGGCAGACTCGAAATCATATCGGACCGGGCCTCCGGTTTCTATTGGACGTCCTTGCTGGTCATCATCGCCTCCACCTCTTCCTCTAAGTCCCTCATGACACTCTCCAATGTTCCTAATTAATATAACATCATTAGGTAACAATCTATTCTCAAAAGTATGAAAAGGATCACTTAAGAACGAGCTCACCTCTAAATTAAGTTGTCGCCGACGGTGGAGCAGCACCCTGACAAATTCTGAATATCCATTTGTTTCTATGATTCCCATTGACTCCGATCGAATTTTAAGGTGGGACTGGTGCCATTGGAAGCTCCATGAAATCATCTTTCCATCCATATAAAGAACGCCCAAAATGGACACTGTATGCGACCTAGGCATCATTTTTAGTATGTGCTGCTCCTAGACTCCAAGACGGGCTCGAACTTGAGTTGCTTTCGGCCTCCACCTCGGGGACTCGAACCGAATTAGCCTCGGGTCTCCTTCTTGACTTGGACACCCTTGCTGGCCTCCTACCCCTCCATACCATGCGCCAAAAATGGTCGTATGTATGGGTGTCATATCCTCATCATAACCCTTCTTGTAGCACTTCCACTTCTACCTCATCTAGTAGTAATGGTTTCACTTATGATGTCTCACTAATGATTGAGAATGATACACTCAAGAAGAAGGTAAAAGAGCTCAATCACACCTTGGCTAAGGTCTATGGTGGTGAGGACCGCTTGCTTATGTGCTTAGGTAGCCAAAGAGCATCTCTCTACAAAGAGGGATTGGGCTATATCCCCAAGAAAGGCAAGGCCGCCTTTGCTAGTCACAAAACTAGTTTTGTGAGGAACAATGGCCGGTATTGCAAAAGTTGCAAGCAAGTTGGTCATGTAGAGCAAAAATGCATGAATAAGAACAAGAATGCTAATGTATCCTCAATTAAGCTTGATTCTTTCTATGTGCTTACTAAGGGTACAAATGGTGTTCATGCTAAGTTCATTGGTGCACCATGGATGGGCTCAAAGAAGAAAGTCATATGGGTGCCAAAGAGCTTAGTTACTAACCACCAAAGACCCAAGCAAGTGTGGGTACCTAAAAAGAATTGATCTTGTTTTGTAGGTCAATTATAAAGCTGGAGGAAGTGAAGGCTCTAGTTTGGTTTTGGTTAATTGATGAAACCCTAAGTGCTAACCTAGTTTATCAAAGTAATTATGAGATAGGTAGCACTACTCCAAGCGGTGAAGCAAATGAAGATCATGACATGATGATGCTGATTCCATGGTGATGATTAAGTGCTTCGACTTGAAAAGAAGAAAGAGAAAAACAAAAGGCTCAAGGCAAATGTATAAATTGTATGAACCATTTTGTTTTAGTGATCGAGACACTTAGTGAGTGTGATCACATTTAGGATCGATAGCCATACTATTAAGAGGGGGTGAAACTCGTATTGAAATGCGGTTATCAAAGTGTCACTAGATGCTCTAACTCATTGCATATGCATTTAGGATCTAGTGGAGTGCTAACACCCTTGAAAATATTTGTGAAAATTTGCTAACACATGTGCACAAGGTGATACACTTGGTGGTTGGCACAATTGAGCAAGGGTTAGGAACTTCACCGATGGAGTGTCCGCCCATAGAGTGCGGACAGTCCAACGGTGCCACCAGCAATCTATATAGAAAAGATGGAGGTCACTGTAAGTGACCGAACGCTGGTCTCGGTAGGACCGGCATGTCCGGTTAGTGGTAGCAGTGAGCTTGCGGTTTTAGTCTCATGACCGGACGCTGGCACGAGAAATGACTGGATGCTCAGGGCCCGAGTCCGGTCAGTATGATGTATGATGACATATGCAGTGCACAAGGGAGATGTTGAGTGACCGGACGCTGGTTGAGTCCGGTCGAGCATGACCGGACGCGTCCGGTCGTGGATTTTCGTGAATGGATGCTTAATGGAAATGATCGGACGTTGGGGTTCTGCGTCCGGTCACTTCGAAGCAGCACGTCCGGTCATAACTTAAATGTACTAACGACCATTGAGATCAGGCGATCAGCATTTGAAGCAGGGGACACGTGGCACACATCGTGCAATCGGACACTGGGGTCCAGCGTCCGATCGATCTGACCTATGCGTCCGGTCGTCCCATTTTTCAGTGGACTGAGGAGCCAACGGCTCTTTTTTGTGGGGGCTTTTATTTAAACCCCATGGCCGGCTCAAGCTCACTCTCTTGGCCATTTGCATTGACATAGCAACCTTGTGAGCTTAGCCAAAGCCCTTCCACTCATCTCCATCATTGATCCATCATCATTGTGAGATTGGGAGAGAATCCAAGTGCGTTACTTGAGTGATTGCATCTAGTGCCACTTGGTGTTCGTGTTTCGCTGCGGGATTCACTTGTTACTCTTGGTGGTTGCCACCACCTAGATGGCTTGGAGCAATGAGGATCATTGAGCGGAGGTTGGTGATTGTCTCCGGCTCCGATAGTGGTGATTGTGAGGGGTCTTGTGTCTTTCCCCAGCGGAGCGCCAAAAGGCAACTCTAGTTGATTGCTCGTGTCATTGAGTTACCTCACTTGTGGGTAGGTTCTTGCGGTGTCCTATTGTGTGGACGAGGTTCGTGCAACACCTTTTAGCCGTCGAACCACTAAGTGTTGGTCGACACAACGGGGACTAGCGTGCCGGCAAGCACGTGAACCTTGGGAGAAAAATTGGTTGTCTCTTGCCCTTTGGTATTCTCCCGGTGATTGATTTGGTATTCATCTTGTGATTGGTTCACTCCTCTACACGATGGTATAATCACCCTACTCACTCATTTATATTCTTATAAACTAGTTGTAGCAAGCTCTTTAGTGTAGCTAGATTTGAGAGCTTGCTTTGTAGTTTAAGTTCATCTAGTGGAGCTCTTTAGTGTAGCAAGTGTGAGAGCTCTTAGTGAGTAGTGACATAGCAAATTGTGTGCTTAGTGATCATAGTAACTAAAATTGTTGGATAGGTGGCTTGCAACCCTTGTAGAGCTAGAGCAAGTTTGCATTTCGCTATTTGTTATACTAATGAAGTTGCTCTAGTTGGTTTGTAGATTTTTAAATAGGCTATTCACCCCCTCTAGCCATATTAGGACCTTTTCAAGTGGTATCAGAGCCATGGTCACTGTTTTATTAAAGGCTTAACAACCTCGGTGTCAAATTATGGCTCAAGTTGTGTTTAACCATGTGGGGGGCAAACCACCGTTCTTTGATGGCGTATGCTATGATTATTGGAAGGGAAAGATGAGGATGTATCTTGGTTCAATCAATGATCAAGTATGGGAGGTGACCGAGAATGACTATGCTATCATTGATCCCGACAATCCAACCAACCAAGATAAGACCAACAAGCAATGCAATACAATGGCTCTCAATACCATATACAATGCCATTTATTCCAAGGTGTTTGAGCAAATCAAGGATTGTAAAAGAGCTAATGAGGTGTGGAGGAGATTGGAGGAAACATATGAGGGCACACCGGTGATGAAGAGTGCCAAGTTTTACATCCTCAAGGATAAGTTGACAAGCTTCAAGATGAAGGATGATGAGAGCATTCCGGAGATGTTTCATCGGTTGCAAGTAATTGTCAATGACTTGAAGGCTTTAGGAGAGAAGATCAAGGATGATGATGCCTCTCATCGGTTCTTAATGTGCCTACCTCCAAGATTTGAGATGTTAAGATTGCTTATCATAAGAGGAGGATTGAAGGAGATTACCCATAACTAAGTACTAGGTGATGTCATGACACAAGAGACATGCCATGTGGAAAGGGAGGGGGATGATAAGGATGACAAGAAGGAGAAGAAGGAGAAGAGAATGACCTTCAAAAACAAGAAGAAAAGGTGGAGGCTATGTGATCACATGGGATAGTGATGGCTCTTCGGATAGTGATAGCTCTAGTGATGATGATAAGAAATCTATCAAGAAAGCACTAGCAAGCATCGCCATCAACAACAAGCCCTCCATCTTCGACACTCCATCGACATGCCTCATGGCAAAGCCTACCAAGGTAAAATATGATGTGAGTGATGATGATGAATGTGAAAGTGATGCTTGTAGGAGAGATGATGATGATGAGGAGGAGGAGGAGGAGGAGTACACCAAGGAGGAGCTCTTGGACATGTGTGAGCAAGTGCACACTTGTGTTGAAATAAAGAGAAAGGAATGCAAAGAATTACGCAAGAAAGTCAAATTTCTTGAGCAATCCTTTGATGAGCTAAATGCCACTCATGAGAGGCTAATGGAAGCCCATGAGAAGCTTGGCAAAGCTCACTCTAAGCTTGAAAAGGCTCACTCCTCTCTCATCGAGCAAGTCAAAATAGAGGAATCCAAGAAGGAGCAAGTGATTATGTCTTGTGATGTGGGACTAACATGTGATATTATTGATGAATTCTTTTATAAACCCATTGTAGTTGCTCCCACTAACACTTCTTGTAGCACTACTACTTCTACTTCACCTTTGAGTGATGGTCTCACTTGTGATGCCACACAAATGGTGGAAAATGAGACCCTCAAGAAGGAGGTGAATGAGCTCACTCGTGCCTTAGGCAATGCCTATGGTGGAGATGCCCGCTTGCTAAAGTGCTTGGGTAGCCAAAGGTTTTCTCTCAAAGAGGGATTAGCCTATACCCCCAAGAAAGGCAAGGCAGCCTTTGTCACTTCCAAAGTTAGCTTTGTGAAGGGCAATGGTCGATTTTGCAATAGATGCAAGCAAGTTGGGCATGTAGAGCAATATTGCAAGATTAACAAGAACAAGCTACCTAATGTATCCTCAATTAAATTTGATTCTTGTTATATGCTTGTTAAGGGTGCCAATGGTGTGAAGGCTAAGTTCATTGATACACCAATTGTGGGCCCAAAGAAGAAGGCCATTTGGGTATCAAAGACCTTGGTAACTAACCTTCAAGGACCCAAGCAAGTTTGGGTACCTAAAAAGAATTGATCTTCTTTTGTAGGTAAATTATAAGGACGGAGGAAGGCATTGGGTGCTTGATAGTGGGTGCACACAACACATGACTGGTGATCCAAGAATGTTCAATTCAATCGATGAAAATAAGAGCAATGGGATTGATAGTATCACATTTGGTGACAATGGGAAAGGCAAGGTCAAGGGTCTTGGTAAGATTGCAATATCCAATGACTTGAGCATTTCAAATGTGCTACTAGTAGAGAGCTTGAACTTCAACCTATTATCGGTAGCTCAATTATGTGATCTTGGTTTCAAGTGCATATTTGGTGTGGATGGTGTAGAGATCATAAGTGTAGATGGCTCTAACTTAATATTCAAAGGATTTAGATATGAAAATCTATACTTAGTTGATTTCAATGCTAGAGAAGCTCAATTGTCAACATGTTTGATCACTAAGTCTAGCATGGGTTGGTTATGGCATAGAAGGCTTGGTCATGTTGGAATGAAACAATTGAACAAGTTGATCAAGCATGACTTAGTTAGAGGCTTGAAAGATGTCACATTTGAAAAGGATAAGCTATGTAGTGCATGTCAAGCCAGAAAGCAAGTTGATAACACACATCCTAAGAAGAGCATGATGAGCACATCTAAGGCATTTGAGTTGATGCACATGGACTTGTTTGGACCAACCACATACACTAGCATTGGTGGAAACAAATATGGATTTGTGATTGTGGATGATTTCACTAGATACACATGGGTGTTCTTTCTTGTTGACAAGAGTGATGTGTTTGCAACATTCAAATCATTTGTTAAGAGAATTCACAATGAGTTTGAAACAACTATCAAGAAAGTTAGAAGTGACAATGGTAGTGAATTCAAGAACACTAGAATTGATGAGTTGTGTAATGAATTTAGAATTAGACATCAATTCTCGGCTAACTACACTCCACAATCAAATGGCCTAGTTGAAAGAAAGAATAGAACTTTGATTGATATGGCAAGATCAATGTTGAGTGAGTACAATGTGAGTCATTCATTTTGGGACGAAGCAATCAACATGACTTGCTATTATAGCAACCGACTCTATTGTCACCCCATGATGGAGAAGACACCTTATGAGCTATTAAATGGAAGAAAGCCCAACATAGCATACTTTTGGGTTTTTGGTTGTAAATGCTACATATTGAAGAAAGACACTAGATTGAGTAAGTTTGAAAAGAAATGTGATGAAGGCTTCTTGCTTGGTTACTCCACTACCAGCAAGGCTTATAGAGTTTGGAATTTGGCTAGTGGTACTCTTGAGGAGGTTCATGATGTAGAGTTTGATGAAACAAATGGTTCCCAAGAGGAAGATGGGAATCTAGATGATATAAGAGGCACTCAATTGGTCAATGCAATGAAGAACATGGACATTGGTGATATAAGGCCTAGAGAAGTGATTGATGTTGAAGATGATAAGAATTAAGTGCTCTCTAACTCAAATGTTCAAGCTAGTGGTTCTCATGATCAAGTTCAAGCAAGTACTAGTCATGACAAAGTGTAAGATCAACAAGTGGCTAGTGCATCATCTCAACCAAGTGATCAATCAAATGCAAGCAATCAAGTGTAAGTGCTTCAACCAACCAATGTTGCAAGAGATCATCCATTCGACACTATAATTGGTGATATTTCAAGATGTGTACAAACTAGATCAAGATTGGCTTCATTTTATGAGCATTTCTCATTTGTGTCATCCATTGAACCTAAGAAGATAGATGAAGCTTTGAAGGATGTTGACTGGGTCAATGCTATGCATGAAGAACTAAACAACTTCACAAGAAACTAAATATGGAAGTTAGTTGAGAGGCCTAAGGATCATAATGTGATAGGAACCAAGTGGGTCTTTCGGAACAAGCAAGATCAGGATGGAATAGCAATAAGGAACAAAGCATGATTAGTGGCTCAAGGATACAATCAAGTTGAAGGTCTTGACTTTGAAGAAACATATGCCCCGGTTGCAAGATTGGAAGCAATTAGGATCTTGTTAGCCTATGCTTGCGCCCACAACATCAAGTTGTACCAAATGGATGTGAAGAGTGCATTTTCAATGGGTACATCAATGAGCTTGTGTATGTTGAGCAACCTCCCGGTTTTGAAGATGAGAAGAAACCCAAGCATGTTTACAAGTTGAGAAAGGCTTTGTATGGATTAAAACAAGCACCTAGAGCATGGTATGAGAGATTAAGGGATTTTCTACTCTCTAAGGGATTCAAGATTGGAAAGGTTGACACCACTCTCTTCACCAAGAAGCTTGGAAATGACTTGTTCATAATGCAAATCTATGTTGATGATATCATATTTTGGTCAACAAATCAAGATTTTTGTGAGGAGTTTGGCAAGATAATGGCAAGTGAGTTTAAGATGTCCCTGATTGGAGAGCTTAGCTACTTCCTTGGTCTTCAAATCTAGCAAATGAAGAATGGCACATTTGTGAGTCAAGGCAAGTATATCAAGGACATGCTCAAGAAGTTTGGAATGGATGATGCTAAAGCTATTAGTACACCAATGGGAACAAGTGGAAGCTTGGATAGTGATGCTAGTGGCAATATGGTGGATCAAAAGATGTATCGGTCTATGATTAGAAGCCTACTCTATGTGACCGCATCAAGGCCGGATGTAATGTTTAGTGTATGCATGTGTGCTAGATTTCAAACCTTACCAAGAGAAAGTCATTTGAAGGCAACAAAGAGAATATTGAGGTACTTGAAGCATACACAAAATGTTGGATTGTGGTATCCTAAAGGAGCAAGATTTGAGTTGATTGGATATTTGGACTCCGATTATGCGGGATGCAAAGTTGAGAGAAAGAGCACATCGGGCACATGTCAACTATTGGGAAGATCACTTGTGTCTTGGTCATCAAAGAAGCAAAATAGTGTAGCACTTTCAACCGCCGAAGCGGAGTACATTTTGGCCGGTAGTTGTTGTGCTCAATTACTTTGGATGATGGCTACTTTGAGTGATTTTGGAATCAAATTCAAGCAAGTGCCATTGCTATGTGACAATAAAAGTGCCGTAAAGCTCACCAACAATCCGGTTCAACATTCAAGAACAAAGCATATTGATGTCCGCCATCATTTCATAAGAGATCACCAACAAAAAGGGGACATTTGCATTGAGACTGTGGGCATCGAAGATCAACTTGCCGATATCTTTACCAAGACACTTGATGAGAAGAGGTTTTTCAAGCTAAGGAATGAATTGAACATACTTGACTTCTCCAATATGTGTTGATGCACCCCCATTATGTGACATGCCTCTCCTTCGAGCAAAGCAAGGTAAAGTTAATTGACATGTCATATATCCATTGCTAAGGACTTGTTTAGTGCATCTAGCCATTCCTATCATGTCCATGGCCCATTCATAAAAATCAAATGAATTTGATGCTTGTATGGTACCACTATTGCTTGTATGTTTGAAATGATCTAGTGGTAGCATATGACATGTTTGTAGGCTTGTAAACCTAGTGTTTGATATAGAAAATAAGCTATAAGTGTTTAACTCAATATGGTACAAGATAACCCTTATTTGGAGGTGTGAAGAAGCTTGTCCTTAGATCAAACCGAGTTAAATATCTTTTGTAAGTGATCTAGATTGAACCAAATTGGGAAAATGATCCTCATTTCACATGGTTTTATCCCAACCTATCTATAATTTGAGCTTGCCTTTTGTGCTAATTATTGACAAAGGGGGAGAGAAATTCACAAAGATAGTAAGATAGGAGGAGAAAACAAATGAAATGACATTGTAAGGGGATCAATCAATCAAAAATAAACACAAGTAGGGGGAGCAAGCTCATAAACTTATATGTTGCATTTTGAATGTGCATTTCATATAGTTGCTTGCATGGCACAAGTTCTAAATTTCAATATCCATGCTTGTGTGGTGTATGCTAGTTATAGGCTTGAATGATGAAATGAAAAACTAGCATGCATAGGCTAAAGTAACTAGACTTATGTTCATCGTATGGAAACTAGACCCTTGCTTGTAATGTTGATCTCATGGGGTATTCTAGTTTTTGTGTATGTCTAGCTACTAATGGTGCTAAGGATGGCATATTGGTGCACTTCGATTAGTATCATGCTTCAAAGGTCCATCTCTTATACCTTAGCATCATTTGGTAGAAATTGTCTCCTATATTTCCTATCTAAGCATATGTGCAAGCTACAATCCAAACTCTTAACACATATGTAGGGGGAGCAATTGCTACCATTTAGAGTTCATGTAACTTGTCCATATTCTTTTACACATGGTAAATATGCTTGGGCAAGCAACATGGATTCAATTAAATTTCAATTCATATCTATGTGTAAGGGTTGTCATCAATTACCAAAAAAGGGGAGATTGAAAGCTCTAGTTTGGTTTTGGTTAATTGATGAAACCTTAAGTGCTAACCTAGTTTATCAAAGTGATTATAAGATAGGTAGCACTACTCCAAGCGGTGAAGCAAATGAAGATCATGACATGATGATGGTGATTCCATGGTGATGATCAAGTGCTTGGACTTGAAAAGAAGAAAGAGAAAAATAAAAGGCTCAAGACAAAGGTATAAATTGTAGGAGCCATTTTGTTTTAGTGATCGAGACACTTAGTGAGTGTGATCACATTTAGGATCGATAGTCGTACTATTAAGAGGGGTGAAACTTGTATCGAAATACGGTTACCAAAGTGCCACTAGATGCTCTAACTCATTGCATATGCATTTAGGATCTAGTGGAGTGCTAACATCCTTGAAAATATTTGTGAAAATATGCTAACACATGTGCACAAGGTGATACACTTGGTGGTTGGCACATTTGAGCAAGGGTTAGGAACTTCACCGACGGAGTGTCTGCCCATAGAGTGCGGACAGTCCAACGGTGCCACCGGCACTCTATATAGAAAAGACGGAGGTCACTGTAAGTGACCGGACGCTGGTCTCGGTAGGACCAGCGCGTCCGGTCAGTGGTAGCAGTGAGCTTGCGGTTTCAGTCTCATGACCGGACGCTGGCATGAGAAATGACTGGACGCTCAGGGCCTGAGTCCGGTCAGTATGACGTATGATGACATATGCAGCACACAGGGGAGACGTTGAGTGACCAGACGCTGGGTGAGTTTGGTCGATCATGACCGGACGCGTTTGGTCGTGGATTTTTGTGAATGGATGCTTACTGGAAATGATTGGACGCTGGGGTTCTGCGTCCGGTCACTTCGAAGCAGCGCGTCTGGTCATAACTTAAATGTACTGACGACCATTGAGATCGGGCGATCAGCGTTTGAAGCAGGGGACACGTGGCACACATCACATGATCGGACGCTGGGGTCCAGCGTCCGGTCGATCTGACCTGCACGTCCGGTCATCCTGTTTTTTAGTGGACTGAGGAGCCAACGGCTCTATTTCATGGGGGCTTCTATTTAAGCCCCATGGCCAGCTCAAGCTCACTCTCTTGGCTATTTGCATTGACATAGCAACCTTGTGAGCTTAGCCAAAGCCCTCCCACTCATCTTCATCATTGATCCATCATCATTGTGAGATTGGGAGAGAATCCAAGTGCGTTGCTTGAGTGATTGCATCTAGTGGCACTTGGTGTTCGTGTTTCGCTGCGGGATTCACTTGTTACTCTTGGTGGTTGCCGCCACCTAGATGGCTTGGAGCAGTGAGGATCGTTGAGCGGACGTTGGTGATTGTCTCCGGCTCTGATCATGGTGATTCTAAGGGGTCTTGTGTCTTTCTCCGGCGAAATGCCAAAAGGCAACTCTAGTGGATTGCTCGTGTCATTGAGTTACCTCACTTGTGGTTAGGTTCTTACAGTGTCCTATTGTGTGGACAAGGTTCATGCAACACCTCTTAGCCGCCGAACCACCAAGTGTTGGTCGACACAACGGGGACTAGCGTGCTGGCAAGCACATGAGCCTCGAGAGAAAAATTGGTTGTCTCTTGCCCTTTGGTATTCTCCCGGTGATTGATTTAGTATTCATCTTGTGATTGGTTCACTCCTCTACCCGATGGTATAATTGCCCTACTCACTTATTTATATTCTTGTAAACTAGTTATAGCAAGCTCTTTAGTGTAGCTAGATTTGAGAGCTTGTTTTGTAGTTTAAGTTCATCTAGTGGAGCTCTTTAGTGTAGCAAGTGTGAGAGCTCTTCGTGAGTAGTGACATAGCAAATTGTGTGCTTAGTGATCATAGTAACTAAAATTGTTGGATAGGTGGCTTGCAACCCTTGTAGAGCTAGAGCAAGTTTGCATTTTGCTATTTGTTATACTAATCAAATTGCTCTAGTTGGTTTGTAGATTTTTAAATAGGCTATTCACCCTCCCTCTAGCCATATTAGGACCTTTCAGGAAGGCATTGGGTTCTTGATAGTGGGTGCACTCAACACATGACCGGTGATGCAAGACTATTCAACTCAATCAATATCAATGGCAATGATGGTTATGATAGTATCACATTTGGTGACAATGGCAAAGGCAAGGTCAAAGGGCTTGGTAAGATTGCAATATCCAATGACATGAACATATCCAATGTGTTGCTAGTTGAGAGCTTGAACATCAATTTGTTATCCATGGCTCAATTGTGTGATCTTGGATTCAAATGCATATTTGGGGTAGATGATGTAGAGATCATAAGTATAGATGGCTCTAACTTGATTTTCAAAGGCTTTAGATATGAGAATCTATACTTGGTTGATTTCAATGCTAGTGAAGCTCAATTATCAATATGCTTGTTCACTAAGTCTAGTATGGGTTGGTTATGGCATAGAAGGCTTGGTCATGTTGGAATGAAACAATTGAATAGATTGGTAAAGCATGACTTGGTTAGAGGCTTGAAAGATGTTGTGTTTGAGAAGGATAAACTTTGTAGCTCTTGTCAAGCCGGCAAACAAGTTGGAAACACCCATCCTAAGAAAAGCATGATGAGCACTAGTAAAGCATTTAAGTTGTTGCACATGGATTTGTTTGGGCCAACACAATACACTAGCATCGGTGGTAACAAATATGGCTTTGTGATAGTGGATGACTACACTAGATACACATGGATATTCTTTCTAGTGGACAAGAGTGATGTGTTTGCAATATTCAAATCATTTGTCAAGGGCATTCATAATGAGTTTGAAACAACCATCAAGAGAGTTAGAAGCGACAATGATAGTGAGTTCAAGAACACAAGAATTGACAAGTTGTGTGATGAATTTGAAATTAGACATCAATTCTCGGCCAAATACACTCCACAATCAAATGGCTTTATTGAGAGGAAGAATAGAACATTGATTGACATGGCAAGATCAATATTGAGTGAGTATAACATGAGTCAATCTTTTTAGGCCGAAGCTATCAACACGGCTTGCTATTGTAGCAACCGCTTATATTGTCACCCATTAAAAGAGAAGATACCATATGAGCTCTTGGATGATAGAAAGTCCAACATTGTATATTTTTGGGTCTTTGGTTGCAAATGCTATATTTTGAAGAAATGCACTAGATTGGGCAAGTTTGACAAGAAATATGATGAAGGATTTTTGCTTGGATACTCAACCACTAGCAAAGCATATAGAGTTTAGAATTTGGCAAGTGGTACTCTTGAAGAGGTTCATGATGTTGAATTTGATGAAACCAAGGGTTTCCAAGATGAGAATGAGAACTTGAAAGATGTTAGAGGCATTCAACTTTCAAATGCCATGAAGAACATGGATGTTGGGGAATTGAGGCCTAGGCAAGTGAATGATGATGAAGATGATCAAGTGCAAGTGCTCTCTAACTCAAATGTGCAAGTTGATACTAATGAAGCAAGTACAAGTGACTCTCATGACAATGTGCAAGACCAACAAGTGGCTAGTACATCATCTCAACCCAATGATCAAGCAAGTGCAAGCAATGTTCCTATTCTCCAACCAACCAATATTGCAAGAGATCATCCATTGGACACTATAATTGGAGATATCTCTAGAGGTGCACACACAAGATCAAGATTGGCTTAATTTTGTGAGCATTTCTTATTTGTGTCATCCATTGAACCTAAGAAGATAGATGAAGCATTGAAGGATGTTGATTGGGTGAATGCAATGCATGAAGAATTGAACAACTTCATAAGAAATCAAGTATGGGAACTAGTTGAAAGACCAAAGAATCACAGTGTGATTGGAACCAAATGGGTTTATAGAAATAAGCAAGACCAAGATGGGATAGTAGTGAGGAACAAAACAAGATTGGTAGCATAAGGTTACACACAAGTTGAAGGTCTTGACTTTGAAGAAACATATGCCCCGGTTGCTAGATTTGAAGCAATTAGAATCTTGATAGTCTATGCTTGTGCCCACAACATCAAGCTATATCAAATGGATGTCAAGAGTGCATTTCTCAGTGGCTACAACAATGATGAAGTATATGTTGAGCAACCTCCCGATTTTGAAGATGATAAGAAGCCCGACCATGTGTACAAGTTGAAGAAAGCATTGTATGGCTTGAAGCAACCGTCTAGAGCATGGTATGAGAGGTTGAGGAATTTTCTACTCTCTAAAGGGTTCATGATGGGCAAGGTTGACACCACTCTTTTCACCAAGAAGATTGGCAAGGACTTGTTTATGTTGTAAATATATGTTGATGACATCATATTTGGATCAACCAATCAAGACTTTTGTGAAGAGTTTAGGAAGTTGATGGCTAATGAGTTTGAGATGTCCATGATTAGAGAATTGAGTTACTTCCTTGGTCTTCAAATCAAGCAATTGAAGAATAGTACATTTGTGAGTCAAGGCAAGTACATCAAAGACATGCTCAAGAAGTTTGGCATGAGTGATAGTAAAGCCATAAGTACACCAATGAGAACAAATGAAAATTTGGATAGTGATGCAAGTGGCAACATGGTGGATCAAAAGTTGTATCGGTCTATGATTAGAAGCCTACTCTATGTGACCGCATCAAGGCCGGATGTCATGTTTAGTGTATGCATGTGTGCAAGGTTTCAATCCCCACCAAGAGAAAGTCATTTGAAGGCTACAAAGAGAATATTGAGGTACTTAAAGCATACACAAAATGTTGGGTTGTGGTATCCCAAAGGAGCAAAGTTTGAGCTAGTTGGTTACTCTGACTCGGATTATGTGGGATGCAAGGTTGAAAGGAAAAGCATCTCGGTCACATGTCAATTGTTGGGAAGATCACTTGTTTCATGGTCATCAAAGAAGCAAAATAGTGTTGCATTATTAACCGCCGAAGCCGAATACATATCCGCCGGTAGTTGTTGTGCATAAATTCTTTGGATGAAGGCCACCTTGAATAACTTTGGAATCAAGTTCAAGAAAGTGTCATTGTTGTGTGACAATGAGAATGCAATCAAGCTAACCAACAATCTGGTTCAACATGCAAGAACAAAGCACATTGATGTCCGCCACCATTTTATAAGAGATCATCAACCAAACGGGGACATTTGCATTGAGAGTGTAGGCACCAAAGATCAACTTGCCGACATATTCACCAAGCCATTAGATGAGAAAAGGTTTTGCAAGCTAAGGAATAAGTTGAACATATTGGATTTCTCAAATATGTGTTGATGCACCCCCCCACTTATATGACATGTCTCTCCTTCGAGCAACCAAGGTAAAAGTTGATTGGCATGTATACATCCTTTACTAAGGACTTGTTTAGTTCATCTAGTCATTCCTTATGTTTTATGGGCTCATTCATGAAAATTAAGAGAATTTGATGCTTGTATGGTACCACTATTGCTTCTATGCTTGACTTGATCTAGTGGTAGTATATGACATGTTTGTGGGCTTGTGAACCTAGTGTTTGATCTAGAAAATGAGCTATAAGTGTTTAACTCAACATGGTACAAGATAACCCTTGCAATGAGAAAATTTCATGCTTGTGTGGTGAATGCTAGTTGTAGGCTTGAATATTGAAAGGAAAAACGAGCATGCATAGGTTGAGTAATTAGACTTGTGTTTACATTGTGAAAACTAGACCCCTTGCTTCTAATGTTGATCTCACCGGGTATTCTAGTTTGTGTGAATATCTAGTTACTAATGGTGCTAAGAATGGTATAATGGTGCACTCTGATTGGTATCACGCTTCAAAGGTCCATCTTTTATACCTTAGCATCATTTGGTAGACATTGCCCTCCCACATTTCCAATTCATGCATATATGCAAGCTTCAATCCAAACTCTTAGCACATATGTAGGGGGAGCTAATACTACCATCTGGGGTTCATGGAACTTGTCCATATCCTTTTACACATGGTAAATATGCTTGGGCAAGCAATATGGATTCAAATGAATTTCAATTCATATGTTTGTGAAAGGGTTGTCATCAATTATTAAAAAGGGGGAGATTGAAAGCTCTAATTTGGTTTTGGTGAATTGATGAAATCCTAAGTGCTAACCTAGTTTATCTAAGTTATTATGAGATAGGTGGCACTATTCCAAGTGGTGGAGCAATGGTGAAGATCATGATGATGGTGTGACCATGGTGATGATCAAGTGCTTGGACTTAGAAAAGAAAAAAAGAGAAAAATAAAAGCTCAAGGCAAAGGTGATATTCTATAGGAGCTTTTTGGTTTGGTGATCGAGACACTTAGCGAGTGTGATCATATTTAGGATCGATAGCCGTACTATTAAGAGGGGTGAAACTCGTATCGAAATACGGTTATCAAAGTGCAACTAGATGCTCTAACTCTTTGCATATGCATTTAAATCTAGTGGAGTGCTAACACCCTTAAAAATGTTTGTGAAAATATGCTAACACACATGCACAAGGTGATACACTTGGTGGTTAGCACATTTGAGCAAGGATGATGAAGTTCGAGACTTGGAGGTGCTGTCTTGAGGTGACTAGACGCTGCTTTGGCAGTGACAGGGACTCGGAGGCAGCATCTGGATAGTGGCACGTAGAAGGGGGCGCGCTCAGTTGACTGGCCGGGCTCTGGTCCAAGTGCTAACCGGACTCGACGATGGTGCGTCTAGGAGAGGCTGACGAACGCTGACGTGAGCGGCTGTGCGAGCGAGACGTGGACCTGACGCTGGCTACGTCCGGTCGCTCCTGATCGGACGCGTCCGGTCATCGTTTTGCCGCTTGGGGAACTCTCTAGAAACTACCTGACGCGACTCGGCTCGGCGTCAGAAGAAAGGACTGGTGCGTCCGGTCGCTAACAGATGGCGCGCGGGTTTGGCTTGATCTGACACGGTGGCAGTGCGTCCGGTCGCCCTTCGGGTGCGTCCGGTCGCAACTCAAGTGCAAGCGCGGGCGAGACGACCGTTGAGATCAAGCAACTGAGGTTGAACGAGGGCGACGCATGGCGTGCATCCATTGATCAGACGCTGGCTGGGTACGTCCGGTCGCCCCGACCAGTGCGTCTAGTCAACGCGTGGCAATGTGCAGTGAGGAGCCCAACGACTCTATTTCGTGGGGGCTTCTATTTTAGCCCCTTGGCCGGCTCTAGCTCACTCTCTTGGCCATTTTACATTAACATAGCAACCTTGTGAGCTTAGCCAAAGCCCTCCCACTCATCTCCATTATTGATTCATCATCTTTATAAGATTGGGAGAGAATCTAAGTGCATTGCTTGAGTGATTGCATCTAGAGGCACTTGGTGTTCGTGTTTCGCTGTGGGGTTCGCTTCTTACTCTTGGTGGTTGCCTCCACCTAGACGGCCTGGGGCAGCGAGGATCATCGAGTGGAGGTTGGTGATTGTCTTCCGCTCCTATCATGGTGATTGTGAATGGTTCTTGACCTTTTCCCGGCGGAGAGCCAAAAGGTACTCTAGTGGAGTGCTCATAGCTTGTGAATCCACATCTTGTGTTGATTGTACGGCACCCGGTTACAGGTTTGGCGTGTGATGCCAATTAGCACATGAACCTCCAAGTGGTTGAATCACCACAACGAGGACTAGCTTGCCGGCAAGCAAGTGAACTTCGGTAAAAAAAATCATTGTGTCGTCATTTGATTCCGAGGTGATTGGTCTTCATTGGTATTAATACTTGTGATTGATTAACTCCATTGGTGATTGGCCCATTCCTCTACACGGCGGTATAACACTCCTTCCTTCCCGTGTATTTACATTTGTTAGTGTAGCTAATTTTGAGGGCAAGCAAGAGTCGTATCTAGTGGTTAGTAAGGCTCTTTAGTTAGTCTTTGAGAGCTCACTAACTTAGTATAGTGACATAGCCTTTGTGTGCATAGAGATTATAGTCATTAGAATTGTGGTAGGTGACTTGTATTTTTAGTCGGCTAACGCAACATTCGCTTCACCTTATTGTTGTCTAACTACCTTGTTTAGTATTGTTATAGAAATTTTTTATAGGCTATTCACCCCCTCAAGCCAATTAATACCTTTCAGAAGGGTGTGTTCGTCTCTGGGCAGGGTGGAGGGTGGGGAGGAAGAAGACCGAGAGCACGGTGGAGCAGAGGATCCTGTGAACTCGGGATGAATGATTGGGTAGATTTTTATCTAGACTCAACGTATAAAAGTTGCACTGTGACTAATGGTTTCTTAGCACAGCATCGTTGGATATATATATAGAAACCACTCTTAGTTTTTGCGTTGGGAGTGCCCCGAAGAGAAGAAAATTGAGGCGTTGCATGTATTGACGTTGGGTCAACGGTGGACAACACGGGACCCTAGATGATGCATTGCATGATAGTCGATAAATTCTCACACAAGGAGCTGGGCACAAAGCCGTGCATGGTGCTTGCTTGCATTTGGTGTGTGCGTGGTGCAGTGTGTTGCTGCATGCATGGGCATTGCGGGGATGAAGGACTCATTTGGTAGAGCTCCGGCTCCAGCCAAAACAACTTCAGTTATGGCTTCACCTGTAGAGTAGGATCACTTTATGAGCTGAAGCTGTTTTTTTACTATTCGACAAAACAGCTTCTCTTTCTGGTTAAAAAAGACGAAAGGGTCAAAATACCCTTTGTTTCTTTTTTTTTACTTTCTTTTTTTCCTTTATTTATTTATTATTTCTCTCCCTACCTTATCGCATCTTTTTTCTTTTTATACCTTTTCTTTTTTCTTTTTTTTCTTTACCTTTCCTTTCTCT
The DNA here is from genome assembly GCA_904845875.1 of Miscanthus lutarioriparius. Taxonomy (NCBI): domain Eukaryota; kingdom Viridiplantae; phylum Streptophyta; class Magnoliopsida; order Poales; family Poaceae; genus Miscanthus; species Miscanthus lutarioriparius. Next base: position 21,984,508 of record CAJGYO010000017.1, read on the forward strand.
TCTTTTTTCCTACCTTATCCGTCGCTCGTAGTCCAACCGACGCGAGAGACGCGACCTCGTCTTCTACCTCCGGTCGCCACACGCCCACCGACCCCCGCACCTGGGGTTGTCGGGCGACCCGCTCTCCCACGACCCCCAGCGAGCCCCTCCTCTACCTCCGGACGCCGCATGCCATCTCGCCGCCGCCCGCACCTGGGATCCCCCGGCGACCTGCGCTCTCGCAACCCCCGGCGTCCGGCGCTCCCGCGACCCACGGCGACCGGCGCTCACGCGGTGGCGGGCCCCGGTGACCAGCGCTCGCTCAGTGGTGGCCTTCGGTGACCCTACGCCTGCTCGGCCAGTGGGAGCAAATCTGCCCATCGTCCTGTGCTTGGACCCACAGCAGGTGACGGAGCCGGGCGAAGCTAGTTTTTCTGGCTCCATCTCTCTCTCCCCTCTCCTCTCAGCGCCTTTTCCGGGGCTCCGCGCGAGGAGCGCCTCCATTTTTTGCCGTTTGGTTGCGAGAGCTGAAAAACAACTCAAGAATCCATACCAAACGGCCCGAACATGTGTGTGTGCAGGACTGCCGTGTGGTGTGCTAGCTAGTGAAATGTCACACTAGCATAGACGGGTGGCAGCAGCACAGGCTACATCAACAGTGGCAGCAGGAGCACAGCGGCGAGCAGCAGCATGTCATGCGTGTTTTGGTCTTTGGTTCACACGGACGGACACGGCTGTTTAGGAGCTGCAGAGCTGCAACCGGTCTTGGAAGTCAAGGTGTGCAGGACGCGTGGCAGCTGAGTAGTTTATTGGGAGCCGAGAAGAGAGTTCACAAAGGTGGCTTCACATTAATTGCTCTGTTCACTTGGCTGATAAGCTATGACTGAAAGTATTGTTGGCTGATTTATCGTGAGAGAAAAATACTGTCCGTTAGCTGAAAAAATATGGCTTATAAGCCAAACGAACATAGCATTAGTGGTGTGCAGGCAAAGACATGGCTGACACGGTCCAATAAATCAGGAGCAGTGGGGCTGGTTCGGTGCATCGCAAGACAGCAAAAACCAGAGAGCAAAGCTTGCCAAAAGTATTTGGTAGTGAGAGCTAGGTGGTTTGCATGGGTAAGAGCTAGCAGGCTCAGCTCGTTGGGAGTGCTCGAGGTGATCATCAGCAAGCAGTCTGGCGACCGGCGAGGAAACGCCGGTTGGAGCAGACGCCAGGAAGGAGATCCCGGAGAAAGTCGATCTACTTGAGTCGGTTGAGGCGGGCGGATCGGGCGGTGAGATCGTCAAGAAATCGATCAAATCGTGGGTCGGCAGGATGGCACCGACAGGTACCGGATTTGAGGTGGTGAAGTTTGATGGCAGCGACAACTTCTCTCTGTGGCAAACAAGGGTCAAGGATTTGCTGGCTCAGCAAGGGGTCCTGAAGGGTTTGCAGGAGAAGCCAGACAAGATGGAAGATGAAGACTGGGAGGAGATGCAATTGCAAGCGGCCGCAACCATACGGCTGTGTGTCTCAGATCAGGTCATGTTTCATGTCATGGATTTAACCAAACTAAAGGAAATATGGGACAAGCTGGCCACTCAGTACATGTCCAGGACATTGACCACCAAGTTATACAAAAGTTGTATGGGCTGAAGATGCAGGAGGGGTCAGATCTCATGGAGCACTTGAACGTCTTCAATCAATTGGTTGTTGATCTTGCACATAGAAAGATAACTGTTGATGATGAAGACAAGGCAATAATTCTTTTATGCTCTTTACCACCATCCTATGTGCATGTGGTTACTACACTGACATATGGCAAGGAAACCATCAAGATTGAGGATATTACTGCAGCGTTGCTTGCTCAGGAACAGAGGAGGAAGAACAATGCAGTGGAAGCACCTCAAGCTGAAGGTTTGCTGGTCAGTGGAGAGCCTAGCAGGGGGAAGGTGGAGGCTAAGAGCAAGAGAAAGAAGAAGGTGCATTGTTTCAAGTGCGGAGATTGGGGACATGTCAAGAAGGAGTGTCCAGGAAAGAAGGAGGCAAGCGCTAATGTTGCAGCATCAGTGGGTGACTCAGACAATGACAGTAATGTTCTCTAGTCGGTTGAGAGGATGGCAACGGCTCTACAAGTTGCAAGGGTGCAGTGCTGCAGGTGGAGTCATTGGGATGGAGTTGCATGGTAGCAAGGTTTCCTAAGGCGGCGTGTTTGAAGCCAAGTCAAACTCGTCAGGCTGCTCTTCGTGAAGCGGTGAAGTCGACAACTCAAGTCCGGAGTATATGGTTGTTCGTGTATGGCAAAACTTCAAGGTGGCGAAATATTCGCCAAGGTGGAGATTGTGATAAATGTGTCGAATATTTATTTATACTAATTGGGGTTACAGTAGACTTGTGTTGTAATTAGCAGATAAGGTTAGGTGAGCTAGGTATTGGCTTTTGTAACTCGGCCCCTCTGTAAAAAGAGGAGGGGGCTGCACTTGTAACCGAACTAAGTCACGAGAGTGAGAGGCAACATAGAGGACAGGCTCGCGGGGGTGCTGGCGATTTTGGCCGGCGCCCCGGGCGGCCGGTGTCGCGGTTTCGGGGAGGAGCGCCCGTAGGCATGTCTCGGGACGTAGGCTTTGGCTGAACCTCGTTACCAAACATGCAGTGTGTGCAATCTCTCGTGAGCGTCTCACCTAGGTATATCCAAGCAATCGCTTCCGCATTAGGCGCCGATATCACAACACACAACAGTATCTCTATCTCCCTTGCCAGAACATTCATTTGCACAGGCGGCAGATATGGCTGCAGAATAGGCATCTCAACACCTCTGCAACAGCCAAGTAACATGAACAATTTCATCCTAGCTCTGCTAAGTGTGCGACAATCCTGCAAAACAATTTCCTCAGACAAATATAGTGGCTGCTGTAACCATGTACGACTGACCATTTTGCTCTTGCTATCTAGAAGGCAGTATTCCAAAAGTAGTGGACTGGGGACTGGCTTCGTTGGAGCATGTCATAGCATCAAATACTTTTGCAGCCATCATGACAGGTAGGTACGCAACCTCTTGCTTGGCACTGTCTGGCGTCAAACACCTGGAACGTGTGACAGTCTGGTAGTCGATGGTGGCGGTGGGGATGATCCGAGCAACTGCCTGGCAAGGAGTGGACTCCAAAGAAACCGTTGACAGTGCCGAGGATGTTGCCGCAGACACCAGAACGCGAGTGGCATTGTAGGAACCTGGCATCGAACACTTCGTGTGCGCCATCAGAGAAAGCTCGGTTACAGCAACAGGGTTGGTGATGGTTCCTTCTGGTGGTAGCGTAGAGGCTGAGGAAGCCAATGAGGATGTTGTGGTCATGGTTGCCAGCTTGCCGGAGGCCGATCTGGTGAGGTAATGGTCGGTCCGTCGGTGGCAGCGGCCAACGTGGATGCGGATTTCTCCACCCGCTGCACCGTGGCCAGGCACTCACGAACCACCTCGTGTGTCTTCCGCTTGCATTCCAAAGCAACCGAGAGCATAGGTAGCTGCTCGTCTGTCACCATGGCTATTATTGCTTGTGGTGGGGATTAAATGACTCTGATATAAGCGACGGGAGCATCTGGGTAAAATGGAGGTGGTATACTAGAGGAAGAAGAAAAGAAGAAGAGGTTGAGGTGGTATACTCTTGTGGGGAATATTTTCTGCTGCTGTACATTCTGTTGCCTTTGCAATTGATGGTGATATGTCAACAGGTTCTTAGATAGGATTACATGGATTTTTCGTGGGAAAGTGGGAACTAAACTACTCCAAAACTATCAGTTGTTCATTCTTTACTATGTACACATCTGGTTCAACAGGCCTACAAAGAGAGCATAGCATTATACATTATTCTTAAGAAGAAGAGGTAATGATGAATCCATCGAAAGGTATGGTACCTTCTAAACCGAATTAATCGGAAATACCAAGAACTACAAACAGCAGCCACCGTGAAACATTTTTCCATTCAGACTCGTCCTATTACTTGCATCTGCATTCCTTGCTTGTTTACAACTCTTTGACAATGCACTTCTCACATTCTGCACCATGCCCTCTCCAGACCTCAGCTGCATGTGTTGTCTGTCAGCCTAGGAAAATAATCGAAATTGCTAGTATCAGTCAGTTTGCAAGCTCTCCCTCTCCGAGGTGATCCCTGCCATGCGGAGGAAGGTTCATCTCCATCCATGCTCCAGCTGCTGAAGCTGTCGGTGTGTTTCTAAGACTGAACAATTTCAATTGAATCCAGATAAATCCATATCATCTACTCCTCTCAACACTTTTGCAGAGGCACCCGGGGATCGGATTTGAGTAGAAGTATTCCTCCTGCCTTGGACTTGCACCACGCAATCTCTCATACGGACCTCCGAGTCTATTCTCATGGTGCTTCCACACCACAATCTGGAACTCACTCCAGGACATAGAACCTTCATCCAGCTTGTCAATAAGCTCCACAAACTTCAGCCTACAAACAAAAGAAAATGTTTCATCAGGTTCTAGAATCTCCAACGTCGTCTTTGAAGCGTGTAGATTTCGCGAGATTGCGGGAACAAGCAAATTTCTGCATTCCAAACTATTTCTGGGGGGAAAAAAAGGCCGGACCTGTCAGGGTTTATGGTTTTTCTGAAGCCTTCAAATCTCCTGTGCCCTTGCACGGCCCTTGCCATGTTGCCGTCGTACGTGTACACGAACACATCGCTCTGCAGGGCCACGATGTAGTCCACGGCGGCGAGCCTGTTCTGGTACAGTTCCAGCGGCTCCAGCTCGTCCACAGTGGCGAGGCTGTAGTGCGTGTAGATGTTGGGGTACTCGGCCTTGAGCGCGTCCAGGCTGTACGCCCCGTAGATCTCGCCGGCCACGATGTAGATCTTGGTGGTGGAGGGGTACCCCATGGCCTTGAGGAACACGGCCGCCTCGCGGGGCGTCATGGGGCACCCGCCCTGCAGCCGCTTCTCCTCGCTGTTGATATCCTTCTCCTTCCAGTGCCGCACCTTGAACCGCATGTCCGTCAACTCCGCTGCCTCCCACAGCGTCAGGTTGTGGTTGCACCCGGTGAAGGCCAGCATGTCCTTCTCGTATCTGACGATTAATGGAAGTTCATTCATTGATTGATCTGCAGATAATGATCTCTTCCATGGATGGAAATTAAAGAACTCATGATCAGCCGATCACTGAACGTACCTCAAGTGAAGCGCGATGTAGTGCTCGGACCCATTCCTCAGCCGATCAACCAGAGTGTTGCCGAGCTCTTCGATCTCCTTCCTGTACTGGAGCGCCTTGTAATTCGCGCGGCACCGGAGTTTTTGCAGAGAAGGAGTGAGGCCGTTGTTCACGATCCGCGAATCCGTGTGCGTAAACCTCACCACTTTGAACTTCCTCAGGATTTTAGAAAAGTCTCTGTAGAAGGAAGCCTGGAAAACGGAGCTGACGATCCATCAGCCTATTCAGTATTCAGTTATTCTTACTCATCACACGCCTGAAATTTTCTCTAAGCTGCTGCAATGCAATCCAGTAGAACCAACAAGTTGTTGACTCGTACCCTGGACCAGGAGGTGGGTGCTCTCACGTACGGCTTCACCCTTCTGTAATCTGGTGGGAGGGAATCCACGATCACAATGTCTTCCTTCAGCGACTCCTTGAAGTGATCGACGTCGAATATGTCTTTGAAATCGCTATATATATATCGTCAAAAATACTAATCGTCAGTCTGACTACTACTTGTAGTTTCTTCTCCAGGTTGATTCAGAGCAGCTAGATAGAGTTACTGACCTTGGGTCAGTCCAGAATGACTGATGATCCAGAGTAGGGATCACCAGCGATGCGTTCATGATCTTCGCCACTGCAACCATATCACTTATCTGTAAGAATAATTGTGAATGAATTAATGAGAGTTAGCTGAAAGACATTGCCATGACATTAGTACAAATATATACATACTCCCATTCTCATCTGGTTCAGGCCACCGTTTGCATCGACAATCAGGTAACCGACAGTTGCATTGTTTTTCCCTGAAGTAAGCATGTCCTGATTAAGGAAAATGTAGCTGAATCTGAATCTGAAAGGAAACAAAGCAAAAGATGGACCAGAGGAAATTACTGCGGTGATTCTTCGGCCGTTCAATGCACTGGCTGTAACCCTCACTGTCTGGTTTCATCCATATCTCAGGTATCTGTCCGTGTTCGAAAGGGAACATCAGTACATCAAGCATATCTAGTTCTTATTATAACATAAAGTGAAGTCAAGGTGAGCATGGCATGGAATCTGAATGAATGCCTTGCTTTTATGAATCGTGCATGTGAATTTTTGGCTGAATATGAACACTAGATAGCTTTCTGGCGGACTCTGGCAGGGTACCAAAACTTTCCTGAACTGAAGCTTGTTGTCCCTACCAAATTAAGTCACCACTTTACAAGAGTATTGCAAAGCCACACCTTCGGGCCTCATTGGATTTTAATTCATCTTTCCACGATGATGTTATGTATAATATTGCAAATTCTGATTTCCCAAAATTATCAGCACGCTGAATTTTTAAGGATGCTGTGATAGCGGTTTAACATGGCAAAATAACAAATTCCACAAAACTTTTAGTGGAAGGTTAGGAATAATTCTTTTCTTAAAATAAGAAATTAAATGGAGTTGGCTAAAATATCTGTTACTTATCCGCTTAACCCTTCTTTGTTTTCTTACTTGAAAGTTTGACAATTACAATGGAAAGCAACCTCGATGACACCAACCCAATGCGCTCTAAACATTTCTTTTTTCAGGTACAACTGGACCTCAATAGCTAAAAAAACGACCAGATGTGAAGAAATATATATCTCGCATGTAATGACGGTGAAATACAGCAAAGAACATGAAAACCATTTTCAAGAAAACACAAAAGCACAGAGATAAACAGCTGCCTTGCTCCTGAACTCTGGAACTCACGTCATGTACCGCGTGTTCTTGTGGTTCCCGTGACTCACGCTAGCAACAAATACTGGTGGAATGAATCGCTGTCCTTATCACCAATCATTTTCTCCCATATGAATACTCCATACCGCGACGAGCAGTGATCCAAAAGCTCCTCTCTTTTCAGAGAATGGAGAATGGAAGAAACGTCTCCCTTTATCATTTCTCTCAAGCTGTCAAGCAGTTGTGCTTTCTGTTTAGATTTTACCATGTTTCACATTGCGAGATTTACCATGTTTCACATTTCTCGCAAAAATTAAACACTTTGGACCACGTTTTCTTGAATTACCAATTTTTATAGGCAATTTTGACTTGGAATGGCTGTTTCATGCCCCCCCCCCCCACCCCCACCCCCACAAAAACAAAAACTTTTGGGCACTCATCTTTTTCGTATTTCTGGTTTTAGGCCAATTTTGACTTATTGGGATGCCTGAAGCTGATTTCAACAGCGACGAATTATGATACTCCGTACGTCCCAAAATGGGAACCATGAAACTCCGACGAACCAGCGAATCAAAGTCCGAATTTGATTATTTTCGGTGCACAAATGGAGCATGTAATGCATCAATTAATGGCCACTTTTCAAATTTCGAGTACGTGCACGAGTGGTTATTGCCCAAAGAGAAAACGGGTGCGCGCGTACAAGTTGACATGGCTTGATGCATGATCGCTGTAATAAAACTAGTCGGCGGGCGGCGAGCGAGCGATCAACGGCACACAGCGAGGGAGGTGCGCACGTACTCACCGGCGGCTCAGGCGAGCGGCGCGCGAGGGCCGTCAAGTTCTCCTCCGTCCACTCCATGACGTCGGCGTCGGCGGCCACCTCCACCCTGTGCAAGAGCCTGCCGCCGCCGCCCCGGTGCGAGCCCAGGAACCCGATGACCGCGACGAGGCCGAGGAGGCAGAGCACGATGCCCCTCATCCAGGCCGTCCGCCCGGGCGGCGCCGCGCCTGCTGCCGCGACGGCCCACGCCGCTCGTTTCCTCCGCGACAACAGCAGCGCCCTGGCGGCGGCGCCGGCGCCGTGCCCGTGGAGGCCGCCGCACTCGGCGTCGTCGTGCTCGCAGGCGTGGTGGAGGAAGTCGTGGTCGGCGCCGCCTCCGCCGGTGCCGCAGCAGGAGCAGGAGCAGGAGGAGTCGTCGTCGCGCTCGATGTCGTTGGGCTGGCGCCTGCGGTGCGGGCCGGGGCTGGTGGTGGTGGACGAGGAAGAGCAGGTGGTGGTTGCCGAGGACGTCGTCGTCGAGGCCGCGGCCATGGAACCGTGTGCGTCCCGGGCTCGCTTAACCGCGCGGGCGCGCCCGTCGCTAGGCGCGTCAGGCTAAGAATAGGAACCCCGCGGCGGGAGACTGGAGGCAAGGTAAGGTTAGTGAGTGAAGGGGAGAAAAGGCCGGGAAATAGCAACTGAAACCGGTGGTGGTTTGGTTCGCGATCGCACTGCCCTGCCCGCTCGGAATCTGTCTCAGCACAGTCTGCCTGCCCTTGGCAACCGCCGCGCCCGCGCGGAGGTGTCTGCACTCCGAAGTCGCCCGAGGCCCAGCCCCGCCCGCGGCGACGCTGTGCGATCGCGTCGGATCGTCGTACTGGCAGGGCAGGCAGCGCTCGCGTCGTCACACTTCGTCGGGATTCAGGAACGTAGCGACCGCGCAAGGGGGGGATCCGATCCGTCGGTTGTTGTTAGGCCTGCGCGGACAGTGCGGCGCTCCGTATGCGAGTCGGCGTCGGCGTGAGTTCGTGACTGCCTCGCCGCACGGCGCGTGCGTTCTGGCTTCCATCATGTCATTCGTGTACGACACGGATACGAAAAAGGATCGACATGATGTGGTCGCTCGATCGGGACAACGGACGGACCCGATCGACCACCACGGCCCGGGCGTTCTGCCGGAACAAGAGCTAAGCAGCTGGAGCTGGAGTATAGGCAGCTGGTGCTGGTCCCTCGATCGATCGGATGACTCGGACAAGCACCTTTACGTACGGGAAGCGACTCCCGAGTGTGGAGATCGAACTCCTATTGCGTTTGTCCGAAACACAAAAACGAACTGTAGAAAGTTTCCATGTGACCTGTATCCGTTTATGCTTGTGTGAACTTACACTGTCTAGCTCAGCCCCTTTCGCCGCGGTCGCGATCGACCAGTGTTGGGGCAGTTATTACCAAGACTGGGGGATGCTTGTGCTGCTTCACTCGAGATCCGCCCCGACCGGGTGGAAACAGAAAAGAGGTTAGGCGCACCACGTGGTTTCGGAAGCACACAAGTAGGCAAGGCGGGTTGGGCCGGTTGGCAACTTGGCAAGGCTCATTTGTTCCGCACCGTGTACCGTTGCACGACGACGAAGGGTCGATGATATAAGACAAGAGGGAGTTGTGCTTATGCCCATGGATTCGTCAGGCTGCGACAAATCCGGTGCTGAACCTGAACATGGCCGGCCTCTCTGAAATGTTCCGCAAAAGTTTATATATATCATCCTCACGCACGGAATAAACGCTAGTGCACGAGCTTCAATTAATCCGCGGCATGGACACGTAACACGTACGTACGATCGCCATGGGCCACGCACTTGATTCGTGAACCCAGCTAGTGATGCTCTACATATGAGAGGCTTCCTTTTTGTCACCTGTTGATCACAAGGAAAAGGACAATGCAAGCTACTGAAGTTAGGTTCGATCGTGCCAATGGACCACGGCGTGGAGCTTAGCTACTTGACAAGACTGCGTACGTGTTTCCCATTGCTATAGCTCTAGCTCCTGATGGGCGCCGCGCTTCGTACTGCGTACGCGCAAGAGACACCCAATAATGCAAACGGGCTGATAAAGAAGGAAACCGAGACAAGCTTGCGGTTCGCGTGTGGACGAGGACGGCCATGGATGGCTGCTGCTCGGTTGAAGTTGAGCCAAGCACGCCGCGAGCACGACACGAGGTATAATATCCTCTCGTCTGCGTTCCACGCGCCGAGCCATGGAATTCTTACGCTGCTGACCCGTCGCGAGTGGCAGTATCCGGCATATTCACTGGGCTCGCCGTCACGTACGGCGCCGCCGCCGCTATCTTTGTTCTGTCTGATCCATCCAACTCGAACCGCTCCAGCTCATCGACCGGTGCCAGATGCCCGACAAAAAGTGATGTCGGAATATTATGCGAGTTGCAAAATTAAATTTCAAAAATATAAATATGCGGTAACATACGCGCATACTTAGCATGCTAGTTTTAAAACTTATTATATATGTAAATAAACAAACAAAATAATTCATGACACAATATTACCTTTGAGCAAGATCGGTACCAGTAGCGCCGACATCGTTGTTACTTGGTCCGATCAAGCCTTGTCGATGTCAATCTTAGTTGATGTAGTGGAGCAACTTGGTGCAAAGATGATTCATGCATCAGACGATATAGGATGAACTAACACAACACCGAGAAGGGGAAAAAAATCTATGGATTAATTAGGTTTAATAGATTTGTCTCGTGAATTAGCCACAACTTATACAATTAGTTTTATAACTAACTCATGTTTAGTCCTACTAGTTGGCATATAAACATCGGATGTGACAGGTACTAAAGTTTAGTCCTGGAATTCAGACACCCCCTAATTATTATCATGGAGATTCCTAACCCTAGAGGCTCTCCTTTAATATAGTTTTTTACAGCTTTTCTACGAGGCTTGGTCCATATGTATATGCAGAAAAAAATCAATCTTCATATGTTAACTTACAATATGGTACTAACTTATATAGCACGTTCCACCTTCCATCAACTAGGCGGCTACAAGAGAACACAAGCTAAATGAGCCTTTTAGCCTTTAGGATTCATTAGAATTTGTACATATTAAATGCGTGTGTGCCTACCCTATATAAAATCTAACGAGTGATCGAATCATATTTGCAAAAAATAACATTTTTCAAAAGCCGATTATTTAGCATGGAGTAGAATCAATCTCAGTGACTCGTGTTCACATATGACAATGGCATGGTTTCCCGCGGTGTGGGGCCACAGCCCCCGCAGCTTCATTGATTCAGGGAGGTTGGCGTTAGAGGCAGAGTACTGGTATATGGACCTGAAATCTTGCATTAATAGCGCCAACTCGATCTCGATGGACAGTCGAGTGGGAAGTCGGACACATAGTAAGGGCCTGTTTGAAGGGGCTCCAATGGCTTTGGCTTTGTGTATTGTAGCAGTACTGTGTAAGAGCCACTGGAGCCCCAAGTCCGTGGCTCCTCCGGCTCCTCCCCCTGCGCGTTGATTTTTGCGGGAGATGGAGCTGTCCGGCTCCTTGCCTGACCAGTGCAGGGCTGCACAGTGCAGCAAGGCAGGGAGACGGAGCCGGTGCCGAACACTGCCTAATTGATCATCGTACGAAGTATTAAGTTCTGGTCTTATTAGTATTATATAAATGTAATTATATATTTAGTATTATAATGCAAAAGGTTGTTGAAGACATGCTTAGAAGATGCATGCACGTGTTTTCTAGCAAAATTTTGTAGGAGGGACACAGAAATAAGCATCTATATATTTGGAACATACGATATCTGAAACATAGTAATGAGAAAAGTGTAGAACTTTTGTTGCACGTCGCCTATAATCCTACATGAATTGAAAATACATGGAGGTTTCTAATAGAGCGTTTGAATAAAGCAGAGGAAAAACTACATGAATTAGAAGAGAGATATACACAAAGAAAAAATTTCAAGAGGTTGGATCCTCCAAAATTCCTACGGATTGAGCCATTTCATAAGAATTTTGTAGGAATTCAGGATGGTTAATCCTGTGTTTCAAAGGATCATAAAGACAAAATTCCTATAAACTTACGATCCTACAAAATTTCTCTATGAATTCTATGTTTCAAAGAGGTCTTAGCGTCCCGATCATAATTTTTCATACTAAGCATGTGCTATACAGCCACAGTCGCATGGAATCTTTTATTAAAGCCTAAATGCTGTGATACCTACTCCCAAATGGAGAAACTGGTGAGGTGGCGGGTTCTGGGTCTGGTCAAGGCTAGAGTACCGTGGGGGTCGCTCTCTGTCGGGCCACAGGTCGGTTTCCGGCCACACAGGTCGCGTGCCGCAGCTAAAGCAGGGCACGACGCAAACTGCATCTCTGGTTCTCTCATTTTTTTCTGCAGTTTATTATGCCCTGATAGCTGATACACACCCACCACCCTTCGTGAGAAAGAAAGCAAATGAAAAATACACGCTCGCCAGGAAAGACCCACTTTGCCTAGTGTGCAATGCACCACGGCTTACTCTGGGCGTCTAGCCTCTCAAACAAGATTATCGATTAATCACGTTGCTCCTAAACAAAATGGACCCTGGAAGTAGCAGTTGGTGTGGTGCCTTACTCGTGTCATGCAGAGATGTAATGGACCCTGGAAGTAGCAGTTGGTGTGGTGCCTTACTCGTGTCATGCAGAGATGTGCCATACACTAATCTGACAAAAATGACTTTGAACTTCACCTTTTTTTTATGAAAGACTTTGAACTTCACCCTTTACTTTACAGGCTCAAACGTAGTCTATATACAGTGTGTATTCGGTTTTACGAGGAAAAAGATACAGTAGTCTAGTAGGTGGATGTCAAAAGGAAATAACGACATGTTCATTTGGCTGTGTTTGTTCGTTGCTGGATCGTGAAGAAGTACTACTGCTGGCTGGTTTGGTGTGAGAGAAAAATACTGTTCCGGCTGGAAATTTACGATCGTTTAATCCCAGCCGAACAGGCTATACCACTGTACGAGGCATCTCGGGCGCTCGGGGACTAGCAAAACCCATGGTCCCCGTCTAATACGACGGAGACTCTTGGAAATTTTTTTTCTCAGATGATGGAGATTTATTGTAACGCCCTAGGCCCGGCACGAGCCCACTCAACCGAGGGGTGGGCTCCACCTACGTAACAACCCGCTTGTGTTTTCGTCCTCGCTTTACGTAAAACGATTGACTGAAGGTTACTATGTGTCCTTGTCTGGATATTTAAGTCGGTCTAACCGTCCTAGGATTCACAGTTTGGGACAAAACTCCTGGTTGTGCAGTGTTTCGCGATTTGCTGCAACAGTAACCCAAAATTGGCCTGGCCCAATTCGCTGCTACAGTCGTCTCACCCACAACCTACACGTGCAGCCACAGTGTCTCGACCCAACCGGAATTTGACCCGTTTAGGCGGGATGTTACATTTATGGACGGAGGAAGTATTTTCTAATAATACGGCTTTCGCAGAGCCACGTACCAGAGGTGAAGGGTAGAAAAGCTCTTCGATGTGTTTGCGTCAACCGTGTTCGCTTGATCACGTCAGGTGAGTGCGAAAGGAATGATCACGCAGAAGAGCATTAGCGGATCGACGAGGATCTCATCTCATCTCATACATGCCCCCCTGATGTTGACATCTGCTCATCACATTACTCTGAGCTCAGAGTCAGACTGGTCCTGGGCAACGAATTGATGTCACTTGCCATGCATTTAGCATCACTGGCCCCATTTGGCTTGCTAAAAAAACTTGGCTGAATTGACTGAAAACACTGTTCTGGCTGAATTGTTGTGAGAGAAAAAATCTTATTTCGATGAAAAAATAAGCTAAATAGCGCGGATTATAAGGTAAGCCAAACGGGGCTACTGAAGCGCGCATCAGTGGAGCATCAACACGGCGGCTGGCGCCTAATAATAATTCAGTGAGCTTAACTGCCAGCGAGAAAGACACCACCACTGACGAGTACTAGTCCACTGTCCAGCAAACTCTTCGTCGACGCGGGCTTTTCCTGGCCCCAGCTGGATCGTGCGCGCGTCCGGTCTCCCGTCCATACTCCACACGCGTCAGTTCGCGTAGAATGGTGAGGAACCGGCCAATGCAATCTTGTGATCCGCGCCCCTGCCATCCATGATTGGCATGGTATGAGTGATGAGGTGATTTCAGCAGGACTCATGCCACTATGCAGCAGCATGCACCAGCCAGGACGCCATGCCGGATGATGCCTTTCCAGTTTCCGCGCGCGCTCAGCTGGAGATGCCGAGGCGAGGCATGGACTGTCTGAACCGAAAGGTTGCATACATGTTTTCCGTCGTTAGAGACCACTTGGTGTTAGTACGCACGGCACGACCGCGACATGCATCCCACGGCCCACGGCATTTCGCCAGCCAGCCAACTGCAAACATGCATGATTTGAGCGGAGCACGGAGCGTCTAGGTTTTGGCCGGCTACTGAGCGTCTAGGTTCCCGTCTCTGACTTGTCACTGGGTGTTGCTATCAGAGCACAGCGACGTTCATTCTGGAATGATGGATCAGGGGTTGAATAGCCAGTTTAATTCCTGATGGGTACTAATGGAGTGGAGGTGTCGTGTAGAGGGCGAAGCCCAGTAGTGGCCCGTGGATGCGGATGCACCAAAAATCGAAAACAAGTTATTACCATCAGATTTCGGCCCTATATGCACCCCCCTTGGGCCAAAATGCTGAACCCCCGCAGCTCAGCTTAGAGCAAACAACCCAATTAACTTGAGCCCATCGCAGGAAGATGAACCACGCAGCGCGTCTACTCCGCTGGTTTCCCTCGAGGCTCGCGTCCGTCGCGACGGTCTTTCTTCCCGTCCGTGGGCAATGCGACTCTGAAATTCTGAATCGTTGATCGGCAATCGCCATTGGCCGTCGCCGTGCCCAGGCTTTGGAGCACGCCTGCCGTCTGCGCCTTTGCAATCCGGGCATCCGCGAGCTCCGGCCGCTCCCTCTTGCCGGTTCTGGTCGCTGAGTGGTGAGTGCCTGAGTTTGCAACATTGCTGTTTGCTGAAGTTCAAAAAGCTCAAAGCTGCTGTCTCCTGTCTGGCCGGTCTACAGACTATAATCCAGTGTTCAGGCATCAAGGATTCAATCTTTCAAGGTACGTAAGTACAACTCCGTCACTACGAAGTAGTATTTTAGGTCTGTAGCTGTAGTCTTGTAGATATTTGCCTCTATTTCTTTCTCAAGTTATTTACTAGACAGTGTACTAATGACAGATTAATCAATGGAAAGATTGGAGGAGGGCCAAGAAGGTTTATTCCAGAGTGGTTCAATGAGTTTGAAAGTTGGCTTGAATACAGTGAATCTAAAGATAGAGCATATTGTTTTTTGTTTCCTATTTAGAAAAAAGAAGGATGATGGATATAAAGCTTTTGTTAAAAATGGTTGGAATGGTTTTCATAGAAAACAAAGGCTCAAAGATCATGTGGGTGATGTTGGTGGCACACACTATCTAGCAATGAAGAAGTGTGATGATTTGTTACAAACAAGACAACATATTAATGTGGCTTTCCGTGGTGTAAATGAAAGTGCTAAGAGGGACTATATTACTCGATTGAATGGGTCTATTGATGTTGCTAGAATATTAGCAAATCAAGGCTTGCCTTTCCGAGGCCACGATGAGTAGAAGGATTCTTTAAATAGAGGAAATTTCAGGAAATTTCGTGATTTTGCAGCGGATCAAAATCCAGTCTTAAGAAACGCAACAAGTAAAGGAAAATCAGAAAATAGTCTTTTGGTTTCTCCTGAAATACAAAGGGATATTGTGCATTGTTTTGCAAAGGAGGTGCTACAGGCTATTCTAGAAGAAATTGGGAATGATGTTTTTTGCTTGCTAGTTGATGAGTCAAGAGATGTTTCTTGGAAAGAACAAATAGCTATGGTCTTGAGATATGTAGATAAATGTGGAATTGTGAAAGAGAGATTTGTTGGACTTGTTCATGTGAGTGAAACAACTTCAGCCCATCTCAAGTCTTCTATTGATGCACTATTTGCTGAAGTTAACTTAAGTTTAAAGCAAGTTAGAGGCCAAGGATATGATGGTGCTAGCAATATGAGAGGTGAGTTCAATGGCTTGCAATCATTGATCATGAGAGAAAATAGTTCAGCATATTATGTTCATTGTTTTGCTCACCAACTCAAATTAGTCCTTGTGGCTATTGTGAGAAAGCATAAAAGGGTTAGTGATTTTTTACCAAGGTTTCCATGTTACTAAATGTTGTTGGTGGATCATCTAAGAGAAGGGAAATGATTAGAGATGTTAACCTTAAAGAAATGAGTAAGGCACTTGGGTGTGGGCAACTTCAAACTGGGACAGGGTTAAATCGAGAGCAAAGTATTCAAAGACCTGGAGATACTCGTTGGAGTTCTCATTATAAATCTCTCAAGAGTTTAGTTGACATGTTTTCTACAAATAGTCAAGGTACTAGAAATTGTGGAAAATGATAAAAAGGAATGGAAAATTAGAGATCAAGGATCAAATCTTCTAGAGTATTTCCAGTCTTTTGACTCCGTCTTCTATTTGCATCTCATGTTAACTATATTAGGAATCACAAATACCTTGTCATTAGCACTGCAGCGGAAGGATCATGACATAGTGAATGGTATTAAATGTGTGAGAGCCACTAGACGCCAATTGGATGAGCTTAGAAGAGAAAAGTGGGAAAAACTATTAGTTGACGTGTATGGATTTTGTGAGAAGAATGACATTTCTAAATTGGAAATGGAAGATGAATATATTGATCCAAAGAAGAGGAGGCACAAATCTGGAATTACAAACAAGCATTACTATCAAGTAGATTGTTTCAATGATATTATTGATTGGTTACTTCAAGAGCTTGACAGCCGCTTCAATGAGACAAGCTCTCAATTGCTTGTATGCTCGGCCTCTTTGAGTCCAAGAGACTCATTTTGTAATTTTAATGTGGACAATTTGTTGAGCCTAGCAAAGCTCTATCCACATGATTTTGATTCTGGGGATTTGAGGGACCTTAACAACCAACTTGGCCTCTACACATTTGATGTGAGAGATGGTGATAGGTTCTCCAACATACAAACTGTTGCCGAGCTTTCTCAGAAAATGGTGAAGACTAGAAAACATGATCGTTATCCACTGGTTTATCGACTTCTGAAGCTTGTATTAGTACTGCCAGTTGCTACTGCTACAGTTGAGAGGATTTTCTCGAGCATGAAGATTGTGAAAACGAATTTGCGCAACCGCATCGGTGATCAATTTATGAGTGACTGTCTTATTTGCTATGTGGAGAAAGAAGAAATGATGAAAATCACGAATGAGTCCGTGATTCGTCGCTTCATGAAAATGCAAGAACGCAGATTTGATCACAATTAAAGGTAACATAATGTATTTTGCCTATCTTAATAGTTTTGACCATGCTAATAGTATTTATATTGCTATTTTTTTTGTTACTTCTTTATAGTCGCACCCCCCTCTCTAGCTTGGCCACTATGTAGACATGACATACAACCGTCCTGGTTGCTACCTTGCACCTACCGGCATCTTCACATGTACACAGAGGAGTATGTGATCCATTTTATGCCATGGGCTAATGTCTTGTAGACATGACATATATCTGTCATCTGTGCTGGTTTGAACTTGGTACCAACTGGCATCTTCAGACGTCTTTGCGCAGGTGATACAATCAAGTATTGTTCTCATGAATAGTACAGGTTACAGGTGGCTTAGTGAATCTCTGAACCGTGAGGTTACCGTAATGCCATCAAGCGTCCTTGTTTCCTTAATTCCTTTGAATCATAAGCGCTACCAAACAGTCACGTAAAGTGTCAGCTTCAGCATAAATGCATAATTCTAGTTCGTTGGTTTCATACAGTTTTACGGTACGCCTAACCCCGGACGTTTGGCGCCAGGACACGTTCGGACGCTCCGGCACCCGCGTACGGAAACCGCGCCAGCAAGCGTGCGCGCGTCCCCATCTGCAGCCTATCTCCTCCACACCCCATCCCGCCACTGCGCTGCCATCTCAGGCGCGCTCCCTCTGCAAGCCCCCCACCGCAGACCTGTGCAGCGCCACGCTCGTTTTGCGCTGCACGTGGGGCACGCACTGCCCGAGCGACAAGAGGGTAAGGGGAGGGCGCGCGCGCCTCCGATTCGGAAGGACCTGGCCGCGGTGTCGTATGGATGCCCTACCGGCTCCGGGAGAGACGATGCAGGAGAAGGTGGGGAGGAGAGATGCAACACCCGATCTACTTTTCAAACATCCAAATACAATAGTTACAACATACGTTTGAAGGCAGTTGAAACAATTAAAATATGCTTCTGAAACACTTGAAAAAAACACCTAAAACACAATTGAAAACCATTGCAACCATACGCAACATCCAAATAAAACATATGCAATGTATGTGTGAAACATATGCAACATCTAGATAAACACACTTGCAGCATGCGTCCTGAAAAACACAGATGAAACATATCTCTAGAAACATTTGTAACACTTGAAACATACGCTTGCAACATGCCTCTGAAAACATCTGAAACACTCAGAAACATACGCTTGCAACATGCCTCCGAAAACAATTGCAACATATGCAATATCCACTTTTGCAACATCCATATGATTCAACTGCAACATACCTCTGAAACGTCTATTGAAACATACAATTGCAACATAAAGGGAGAGAGAGAGAGAGCCTGGCGTGGGGAGCGCCATGGTCGCCAGATCTACGGGCATTGGGGGCTCCCGATGGGAGAGGATGCCGGTGTGGGGGGAGGGGCGCTGCCAAGGTGGGGAAGGAGGACGCCGAGTGGGGGAAGGAGCCGCTGGGGTGGGGAAGGAGGACGGCGAGGTGGGTGAAGGAGCTGCCGGTGTGGGGGAAGGAGCCGCCAGGGTGGGGAAGGAGGACGCCGGGGTGGGTGAGGGCGCCGCCGCCGGCCAGGGAGGGAGCCGACGGCGCACACGATGGAGAGGAGCGGGCCGCTGCCGGCCATGGACGGAGCGAGCGATGCACGGGATGGAGGGAATGGAAAGGACCGACCGCACGCGATGGAGAGGAGCGGAGTCAGCTGGAAGGAAGAGAAACGCATCGTTCATTTTTATAGATGGGCCTTGACGGGGAGCAGACCGGGTAGCTCCGCAGGCCCACAGAGACGCATCCGGACAGACGGACGCCCTCGCCAGATCATTATCGTTCCACAAATGACAAATTTATAGTGCCCGAGCGGAAGCAGAGGGAGTGCCGCCCATTCGAGGTCGAGGTGGTTTGGATGGTGCATGCTCTCCCAAGTGCCCAACCAAGAGTCCAAGACCCCAAGTCCATGCCACGACATGGGCCCGGTTCGCCGATGGCCTTGCCGCCGGAATCCCATGGGTAGCCTTGGCGATGATGCCTCGCACACCGTACAAGGCCTCTTTTTGGGAGAAAAAAAATCCTTTGTTATTTTTTTCTCCCTGAGCCCAACTGAACCGTGCACGTTTCATATAGGAGTAGCGGCGAATAATCGTCATCCTGATTCAAAAATAAAAATTTGGGGACAAGTTTTGTGTATAATATGAAGTATAAATGAGTCCTTTCCTGCAAACATACCTTTTTAGGGAAACAAAAATAATTTTATTTTGGAGGTCCTGCAAAAATACATTGGCCGTTCTATACGGATACGGATTGTACGATCGCGACCGTGATGGGCTGGGTTTAAAACTTTTCGTTGTTCTTTGGGCTCAGCCCATATTGCGGTCTTACGGACCACAGACCATTTTGATTAAAGCCTCTCTTTTTTCTTTTAGAGCAACTCCAACAGTTTGGCTAAAATTACTAGCCAAATTTTATAGTTTAGTTATTTTGTAAAATAGAAAACTTTTCAAAAAAGAAGAGGTCTGCAGCAGCCTTGCTATTTCTCATCTTCAGATAGCTAGCGTCCATGGTTGGCTTTATATGGCCACCTAAAATCAACCAGCTTTCTATTTTACAAAATCAGCTAGCATATCTATTGGAGCCTACTTTTTGCTATACAAATTCTAAAATAGCCTCCAAAACAATAATAGCCGAGCTGTTGGAGTTGCTCTTAGCCTTGCTCTAGCTGTAGCGGCTCCGCAGAAGGATTTTTTTTTCTCGAAATGAACCGGCAGGAGAGCTACCCGCTATATTAAAAAGAAGAGATCGCCAGACAGGCATGGTACAACCCTAGCCAAATTGGCTATGTACATCCGCAACACGACAAACCAAGCACTCTACCGCTAGTAAAAAATGGGAGGGACACCTCCAAAAGAAGACGGATCAAAACTAGGGAAGTGGTTGCTGGATGAATGTAGAGAGGTGCTTCGCTCCTGCCAAGATCCACAGCCTCGCCTCGTCTTTGATTTTCTGAAGTACCAAAAAATTTGTGGACTCTGTGCGCTCAAAAACTCGCATTTCTTTCTTTCCAGATTTCCTAGCAAACTAGTATGATGAGCGATCATAGGCCTTTCCTACTCGTACCCGGCGCATTTGACATCACCATCCACCACTTCTCAAGCGTCTCACTAGGTGGCCATGCACTTGGGTGTAAGTTGGAGTTTTGAGTCCAGGTGACGATTTCCTTCCAGAGGCGCTTCGTGAATCTGCAATCCCTGAAAAGGTGCAGGCCTGTCTCCGCATGAAGCCGACATAGTATGCAGGTTCCTTGATTCGGCCACCTCTAAGCTTCTAATCTGTCGGCGGTCCAAACTCGGTTCTGAATCACAAGCCAACTGAAGAATTTACATTTAGACGGTGCCCAAGGTTTCCAGATGAGTGCTTCAAAGTTGTTGTTGGTTGCGCCAATAAACTGGGCATGGTAAGCAGATGATGTTGTGTATTCGTCATTTTCCTCAAATTTCCAAGCAAGGTTATCTCGCATGCCCGTTCTTAGAATTATGCGCCTGGTTTCTTGCCATAGATGTGTGTACTCAGCTAAGTGTTGGGTAGAGAAACTCTGATGCTGCAGGTTGATGTCGCGGATCTAGTTATTATCAATGAGGGCCTGACGCAGAGTTTTGTTTTTCCTTCTGGAAATGGAGAAGAGTTGCGGTGCTACGTCACATGGCCGCTTGGCCGTCTAGCCATGCACTTGTCCAGAGAGGACGCTCTTTTCCGGTCTCCAATTGTCAGTGTTGTGGATGCCGTAAAAGGAATTTGTCGGTCGTATTACATGGGGTTTCATCCCTAAGTCTGCCATCAGTACTTGCTGATCATTGTCGCCACAGCCATCGCAACCTTAGGGCCCTTGCAAATTTCCCTAGGTGGAGGATGCCCAAGCCTCCAGAGCATTTGGGTCTAGCCGACCTCGGCCAATTGACCTTGCACTTTCCTCCCGTTAGCGTCTCAGCGCCTTCTCATAGGATTTTTTTCCTCTGCCGATCGATGTCCTTGATTATCTCTTTTGAGCACGAAGGGATGTGAGGAAGTAGACTGCTTGCGAGATAAGGACTGCTTTAATGAAAGTCAAGCGACCTGCTGGGTTAATTTGGCGTCCGTTCCAAAGAGTGAGCTTGCCGACCGCTTTGTCTACCAGAGGCCGGAAATCCACACGCTTTAGGCGTTGATTTTTTTTAATTTATATGCATTTTACGTTTTTAATTACACATGTTATAATGTTATATCTGAAGTCATAGCACAGTGACTCGAAAATCCAACCACAGAATTTCATATTCCAATTTCCACAATTCTGAAAATGTTTTGGTTGATCCTTGTTTTCCTCTCTGTGATTTACAAGTTGCCATGTCCTGCTATGGCTTTGGCTCGCACTCGCAACCTCGCGAGCTCGAGAACCATCCGTCGCGCAGCGTCGCCATCAAAGTCACGAGTTTTGGGCGACAGCTGCGGCGGATCCCCATCTGGATAACCTAATCCATCCACCACCTCATCGCTTTCGCAATCAAACGCCACCATCACGGCACGTCGGCGTCGCCAGCTGCCCTGCCGTGGGTCCCCACGCTGTCAGTCGCACCGCAAAACCGCCCTCCGCGTCCCCGTCCCCGGCCCCGGCCCGAAACAGCGCGTGTCGCCCGCCCATAGACAGCGTCGTCGGCCTGGTGCCGTAGTTTGGTTCGCCACCGGATCACCAACCCACACCCTGCCTCTTCGACCGAGCCAGAGCCAGAGCCAGAGCCGAGAGCCGAGGAGGGAAACGAAGAGGCCGCCATGGCGACGACGCGGCCGGCGCGCAGCGACCCGCACCTGCCACCCGAGGAGGCGGCGCGGGTGGAGGCCGACGTTCGGGGCTACTTCGACAGCGTCGCGCCGAGGCGACCGGCCAAGCCGCCGCGCAGCGACCCGTCAGTGGACACCTGCGCGGAGCCCGCCGCCGTCGATGCCGGGGACCACGACTTGCCGGAGCTCCGCAAGCTGCGCGACCTCGAGGCGAAGCCCCAGGTCAGAGACTCAGAGCTCTGCCTCTTTTTTTTTTCCCCACCTTCCTAGCACAGTAGCACTGGAGTTTTTGCTTCGTGTTTGACTGTGGAAATCGATCGGTCGGAGTGAGCGTGATGCCTTGTCGTGTGTAGAAACTGGTGTTGGACGGAGGAGCAGGGGATGTGGACGGCGAGGAGGAGTATGTGGAGACGCGGTACTACGATGGACTCATAGGCATCGACAAGCAGCATCACACGGTAAGCTTTGAATATACCTGTGTGTGCACTCTTCAAGGAAAAAGTTGTCTACAAAATTTACAAATAGTTGATGTGTCATGCTGCTGTGATAGGATTTGTGGCTAATATATGCCACTTTTGTTTCTCTCCTTGTTATTCATAATATTTTTTTGAGGAATTGTTATTCATAATATTGATGTTGTAATTTCGAATTTATAGGCATATGCAAAATGGCAGAACTTTTTTTTCCATTATCTTAAGAAAAAGATACGCCATGCTGCTGTTATCAGGAAGCCGCCAGTAAGTTGGCCAAGTTTGTAGGTGCTGTTTAAGGATTTGTGTAAGTTATAATTCTATGTTATTCTGGATCCTTCTGAGGGTAATCAATCCATGTTAATTACATCTGCTGTCTAGTGTGTGAGAGCTTTTGAACTCTTGATTGCAATCCTCCAATCATAACTGCTTCCAAGAATTAAGTGTTTGTTCACACAAGAGCGCCTTGATCAACATCGATCATAGAATTTTCACTGAAAAAAGATTTAATATTTTTGAATTTGCTTGCAGAAATGAGCGCGGTAGCCAGAGAACCAAGAGTAAACTACCATTTTACTAGTTTTCCAGTCCTCTTTTAGCACGCTTGCTACTAGAGTCAGTATCTGTTTCCTTGAAAAGTGCTATGGATTAGGTTGCCAAATGAATCTGGAAATCAGGTTATCTTTAACATGTTCATTCCAAATTATAGTTCACTTTGGCTTTGTCCAATGTCTTAAGTCAAACTTCTCTGACTTTGACTAAGTTTTAAGAAAAATGTGTTAACATCTACAAATTCAAATAAATGCACTATCAAAACATCTTTTTTCAAGGAAAATTTAATGAAACAAATTTGATGTTATAGATGTTGGTGCATTTTTGTATGAAGTCGTTCGAGATTAGAGAAGTTTGACTTAGGACAAAGCCAAAGTGAACTAGAATTTAGAATGCATGGAGTGTGTGTTAATCGCAAAATTTGATGGGTTCTGAAGATTGCTTTTGAAATTAATAACACGAGCATGGCTAGTATTTCGTTGCCAGAAGAGTTTCAGAATAGGAGTGCAAAGAACATTTTCTTAATGTTAAATGCAGTATGTGAAACCGAGAAGCTGTATAGTAAGCCAATGGTCGAACCTTGAGTCTCCACATTGGTTATTTCTGATATGCATGGGTAACATGGTTTTACTAATGAGGAAGATAATTAATTTTGGAACCTTAGAACTGTAGGTTACTAGTTATCAACGTGTTTGTTCAATTGTTCCTCAACACCTATTTTTCCAATAGTGATAAGGACAACAGTTGCATTCTCCTATCTTTAGCATAGTCAGACTTGCTTTATGCATTAGTGTGGTATTAGTGGAATGACATATGTGACACATATCAGCGTTTGGTCATCAATTTCTTTATGGCTTAAGTTCTAGTACTAGTATGGTTTTAGGGGGAACTGAGATAACGAAATGATACAGCTGCTTGCATATCGGGGAAAAGAAATTACAGCTGCTTGCGTATCGGGAAAAGAAATTACAGCTGCTTGCATAGAGGAACTTTGATAACGAAATGAGCATTAGGTACTTACTATGAACTCAGAGGTTTCGATATCTTGGCCTTTCTTGGTGCTTGGTATTACCAGACCAAGAGTAATATGCATGATTTTTTTTTCCTGTCTTGGCAGTTCTAGACAGTCCTAACGAGGACAATTTAGTCTTGCATTCTAATTTAGTATCATTTCGTCACAGTTTGCCCTCTGTAGCATCGTTCTGGGGATATGTTCAACTCAGTTACACTTGTTTGCAGACTGGTACAGGCTTTATCAAAGTGGAGAGACCCAATGGTAGCGTCTTCAGCGTGACGACTAACGGGTACTCATCTGCCAGCCTTGTCCGCTGCACGAGCAATCCTGCAACAAATGATTGGATACCATCTTCTGACACGGTATGGCTACCAACCAAAACATCAGCGAGCAGGTCAGCAACAAGCTACATCTTGTGATTTCTAACTGTCCTTTTCATTTTGCAGGTCATCCCTGCTTCGAACAAGCCCAGCAGGAGCGACTCCTGACCGGACTTTCCTCCTTCAAGTGCTGTGAATTGCTTATCTATCTTTTCAAAGATAATAAAATGCACTGCTTCTGTGTGATAGACTGATAGTAGTGTAGTGGAGGACGGGCAGAGGTCGAGACTCGACACTCTAGAGGTACTGGCAGGAAATCATATTGCCGGGCGCACATGTTTGAGACGAGATGTGACTATTTGAACGAAGAATGTGTACCGGTGCCTTGCTGTACCTGTACACTACTGTTTTGAGTGTTGACAATGAACTACAGACGCTGAATGAATGTGACTATGTGAGTAGTTTGGTACTTTGATTGATGGCCAGGTGTGCGGTGTGCCCCGTCCTGATATGAATCTTTGTGCAAGATGATGCGTCTGTGTAATATAGGATCAGTTGGCTCCTGGCAAGAGGGCCTAGTGCGGGCCGGCCAGTCCCACCAGAATCGTCGTCGATTGAGCCTTCGACCGCCAGGCCCATCCACATTCTATCAGACTACGAGCATGAAATGGCCCGTTCAACAGCCATCAGCTTCTAGGTTACAGCTCCTAGGATGGCTTAATGGGCACATTACTTTGGATGCCTGTGCCCACAAAAAATATCAAAACCAATTAATCGTAATGGAACTTTGTGCAAAGTTTCCATGTGATGATATGAGTATCTCTTATAATACGCCAAACATCCTTCCAATTGAAATGGAAAATGTTTACCGGAAAAAAATTATACATCCAGAATGAGCCTAATAAAAAGCATAATCCCAAGGCGGATACTTGACATGTTCTCCCTCGCCCAAGTTCGTCGCAAGGGAAACGAAAGCCAAGATTTTTTTTATTAGACAAGAATTGCGAGCAAATAAAACACCACATTCTTACAATTGCTCAAGATATCCTCTTTTAGCTACTAGGTATATTTGTTAATTCAAGATCCCATTACTAATTGGAATAAAAGAATAGGAATGGGTGCTAGGGTTATGAATTTATAATCATGTAATCAACTCGGTCATTAGATTATAAGTTCATTCCATATCGGAGCAGAGCTTGCCATTTTGTATTCTCTGGTTTAGAAACTTTTCTATAACCTAAATGATTTAATAATTTATTTATTTTAATTACAATTTTCCCGTTGGATTTCACTCTACCATTGGCGTTGGTATACAACAATCTTGGATGCGTTCCTAACAAGCTAATTTTCACTATCTTTGTTTTTAAGAGAAATAATTGGATTGTTCAATTTTTTTATTTTATTAGTAGTCTTATTGTAGATTTTACATTGTGATGAGTCTTGTTTCGAGGAATGCATTAAGTAACCAATTTTTATTATGATATCTCCTACAACTAAAAAGAACAAAACAAAGACAACCAAATAGTGCGATAATTTTTGGGTCGTCGCTCTGCCTCTCCCTCATACGACCCCGCTGAGTTACCCGCGTGAACCGATTTTTCTTCCCCACCCGGTGTGCGTCATGCGGTTCTCTGCCTCCCTCACCGGTTTTCCCAGTGTCGCGGCCGATTTTACTTCCCACCCACATGGAGGCTCCGTCCGGTGAAAAAGGAAGGGTTTTTTGGATTCATGCCATTATAATTCTCGAAGTTCTGAGATTTGCCATTACTATTCGTCTATCCCAAAGCACGCCATTACAATTTTTGCATATGTTGAAATATGCCACACTCTACACCCGCCGAATGGTTGGGCCCGCTCGCAGGCTTACGTGGCATACACTAGACCGTATCCGTCGTCTTCCGTTCCTCAAGTAAACGGTTCGGTTACCTCCACCGTCTCCTCAGTCTCACTCTCCCGCACTCCCCCTCTCTCTCGCCCTCGCTCGAACCCTAACCCGGCGGTGGTGGTGGCGACGGCGATGGCGGCGGCAGCGAACCCGACGGCGGTGCGGCGCAGCAGGGACCCGACGACGGCGACGCAAGGGGCTCGTGGATATGAGCTCGAGCTCCACCGTTGGTGGCACCAGAAGGGGGCAGGCCCCCCCTACTGGACTGCCCCGATTGCCATGTTCCTCTGATCCGAATCCAGAGCAAGCAACCGAACTCGTTAAACGAGTAGTTCGTGAAGTGCCCCAACAACAAAAAGGTGAGGATTTGCGACATTTTTTGATTTTTTCTGATTTGGTTTTAGTTGAACTGATCTAGGGTTAGCAGGGTGATCCAACAATGTGTGGATGGATCCAGTCTGAGGAACAGTATACGGCCTTTGTGCGATCGGAGGCTCAAAAGCCAGGGAAGCAGATTCAGAAGCAGGTGCCATTTCATGGTGGAGATGACTGGTGATTTGAAGGAACAGCTAGCTGAAGTGAAGCAGAGACTGGACATTGTTGTCAATGAAGTTTGGAAAATGAAGATGCAAACCGGTGTGTGGTCACTTGGTGATGTTCATCTAGGGCAGGACAGTGTCAATGAAC
Organism: Miscanthus lutarioriparius; assembly: GCA_904845875.1. Taxonomy (NCBI): domain Eukaryota; kingdom Viridiplantae; phylum Streptophyta; class Magnoliopsida; order Poales; family Poaceae; genus Miscanthus; species Miscanthus lutarioriparius. The sequence continues at coordinate 22,011,242 of CAJGYO010000017.1, forward strand.
CAAGGCAGGATTTGGTCATAGGAAATTGCGAGATTGTGTTGGATATATTTGTTGTTGTAGGTGTGCTTGTTGGTGCACTACTAGGTTTAGTTGTTGCCCAAATGTTTAAGTGACTGTGAATCAGTCTTAATGTAATGAATTGAGAATGAATCAATGGATGGATGGATGTTGCTTGAAGTTATGTGTTTGTTGTCTGACTGTGATGCAATGTGACTTGATTGTAGTCATAATTTGAGCAGCATTATGACTTGATTTTAGGCCGAATTTTAGCAGCATTTTGTAATGATTTTCATTTTAATTTTAGCACCATTTTCACTTGATTTTAGTCAGAATTTTAGCATGACTTTGACTTGATTTTAGTCAAGATTTCAGCAGCATTTTGACATGATTTTGGTAGCATTTCAATGTCCACATTACACATGACAATAGAGTAGCAAGACCATTAGTATAGTAGCAAGTACATTACTTAATATTGTTCATTACCAGCCCCTAGAAGGGCATTACCAGAGTACCAACAACATTTCACAAGCCAACAGTTCACTAACAGCACACACAGAAGGGCATAAGTTCCAGGGTTCAAAAGCTAGCCACAAGCACCACTACTTAATTATTACATTTGACCAAAAGCTGGCCACAAAGTTCAAAAGCAGGCCACAGCAAGCCACACACTGGCTATCATACAAATGCTTTTGACATTCAGTCACTAACTATCGAAAACCAGCTGCCTCATGCTGCTGACAATAGTTGCTGGTGGATCAACTGTAGCCTTCTTCAGCCTCTTCTTGACAGGGGTCTTTTTCTTACAGGGCTCTCCTATTACCTGCCACCCTCTGTAGGAGCATTTGTGGTTCTGTAGGTCCATAGTCTGCCTTTTCTGATTATTCCACTCATCTAGGATGGTGACTTAGCAATGTCATCATCATTAACTTTCACCTTGACCACCTTCAGGTGCTTGCTAATCAGGCTAAGGTCCTTCATCACACCTGGGAGGATATCCTCCCACTGCCTAGCAAGCTTCTTCCTCAAAATACCTCTTCTCCATTATAAGCTCCCTCAACCTATCTACTAGTTCATGTATCAATAAACCTTTGAACTTCTTGACCTATGCATTGAAACTTTCTAACACATTATTGGTCAAGTAATCACACTTGCTGTTCTATGAGAACCCACATCTGTACAATATCCTGTTGTGATGAGTCTCAAGATACTCTATAGTTTCTGGAGCAAACTCAATTATCTTCTTCATGTGCCACTAGAACAGGCCTTGAGTGTAACTTCTAGCAGTAGGGTAGAGGTGGTATGTGAATACATCACCAGAGTAGTGCTTCATAAAGTTGTTATACAAATGTCTCATGCATTCCCTATTTTGTGCTATTGGGAAAACTGCTCCAACTGCTTTCTCTAGCCCTTTGCATGCATCTGAACAGATTACTAGGTTTGGTACATCACCAATTGCTTTGTGTAGTTGCTCCAAGAACCACTTCCAGTTGTCTTCGGTTTCTGAGTCAAAAATGCCATAAGCTACATGATACAACCAATTATGTCCATCTACACTGGTTGTAGATGCCAGCTGCCCTCTGTACCAGTCAGACTAGATGCATCTATACCCAGAAATGGTCTGCATCCAGCAATGAATCCATCAACACAAGGTTTTAGAGCTACAAAAACCCTCTTAAACATGTTCTTCTTACCAATCTTATCAAGCTCTATCTCTACTAGGCTTCTAGGGGACACCTTTTCAATCTGAGCAGCCCAATTGAATAGCAATTGAAAACTTTCCTCATATTTACCATGAATTTGTTCTAATGCTACCTTCATACCTGACCAAGCCTTTGAATACTTCAGTTTGATGCCATAGTCCTTTTCCAACTTATCCTTGCAATCTTTTGGGCCTTTAGTTGGGTTCTTCTTCAACCAATCTCCTAACCTATCTGCACACCAGCCCTGTGTTGCCATCTTGCCTTCTTTGAGTTTTGTAGTTGGACAATTGTGCTCTGCTGGTAATACTTTGATCTACACAGAGACAACAAGTCAGGTAAAGCAAAAAATTACTTAAAATGACTAGAGCACAAGTACATACCTCTATTGTCTTGCCATCATAAATTCTAGATGCATGTATGCGCCGAGGACATCCCTAGGCTTTGCACCTTGCAATAAACCATGTCGGGTCTATTTTTAAACTAGCAAATTCGATGCCTATTTTCATAGCATAGTGCCTGACAGCTTTCCTGGATGCTACAATATCAGGAAATAACTCTCCCTTCATAATCTTAGGGTTTTTTGGGTCATGGATGACATGGATCCCCTCAGGGTCTGCATCATTGACCTCTGCCTCAACATCATGAACATTTTCATCAGCAACAACAGGAGGTGGAGGTGAATATCTATTAGGCTGTGAACTATTTGGTGGCTGTGTAGGTGGTATTGGCATGTACAACCCCTCATCATCATAACCCACATACTCTTCAACATTATCAAACAAGTCTGGCTCCCTATCAGGCTCAAGTTCAGGCTCAACTTCAGCCTCCAAGGGAACCTCTGGTGCATCAGCTGGCTTAGCTTTAGTCTGGCTAGCATTACTGTCGGCAGGATTTGGGTTGCCAGTGCAAATGTCAGGAGGAATGACACATATAGGCTCTAGTGCATCAAACTCATCAACAGAGGAAATAGATTTCTCAAACACTCCTACAACAATTTTGCAACTCATCTGATCCTTATACATCTCAAACATGTCATTCATCTGGAACTGGTTTTCTAGTCTAACATCTTCACACAACCTTTTGTCAAAGAACCAAGCACATGCACATTGGCTAGGAGACCATTTGATAGCATTGTTCAAGCTGGTCATCAACAAATCAAAGGAAAACAAGCCTATCTCCACATCCCACTTAATCACACAGCCCTTTGTGTAAGCTTTCCTACCCAAAGAGTCTGTCGTACAGAATGCTTCCACTTTGATGTCTAGCAAAAATAGTGGAACCCTAGCATCATCCAAATGTCATCAAATTGAGGCCATCACTAACGCAAATGCATAGATCGAGGCCTAATCTACTCATTTTAGTGCTTATGAAGGAGAGACAAGTACCTTTAGTCGCCATCCTCCATCCGTGGTGACCCATGTGGGCACGCGTCAGCCATGGACCTGCCCGTTACTCCATCACCTACCTTTGACGAGCCCCCTTGCTCCGTCGTCGTCGGGTCCCTACTACGCCGCGTTGCCGTCGGGTTCGCCGCCGCCACCGTCGCTGAAGTCACCATTGAAAGCATCTTGGCCCCTAGTTGGGTTTTGGCGGTTAATGACAACACAAGATTACTGTGACTAACGTGTGTTTTGCAGAGGCAATTTGTGTTAGGTCATGGTAATAATGATTAATTGGACAATTATGGTTTTCATGCCCCTGTCGATGGAAATTGATTTGGTTTTCAAAGGATGGACGACAAGGTTAAGGACGGACTAGTTCTAAGTGTCATTTGGCGTTGGAGAGACACTTAGAGTAGTTTAGTGCTTTGTTTTTCCTTTGGCCGTACTATTAAGGGGGGTATGAACTAGTATCTTGACCCAGGTGAGTCTAACGGTTTAGGTGTGGTGCACACTTGTCAAACTTAGCACTAGGTAGCTCAGGGATAGCCCAAAGATCAATTGGAGTCAACCTCATTCACAAAGGATTTCGAATTGGAAGTGAATGGAGGGAAAATTTGATGACCGAACGCTGGAGTTTTATCGACCGGACGCTGAGGCGCTGGGTTCGGTTGGTATTGGCGCCTACACAGCCAAGGTTTGAGATGATCAAATGCTGGATAGTTTTTGGAACCGGACGCTCCGCTAGTCGTATCTGTAGGAGTGGGGTCACGATTCTATGTAGGATCGGGCGTTGAGGAGTAAACGAACGGAATTTGGGTTTGTAGTGTCCGGTCCACATCAGTAAGGTCCTAGAGAATTTCAGTGATCGAACACGTCTGGTGGGTGTTGACCGGACGCTGGTCGATGTCAGGTCACTCCAACGGCTATTTCTGATTAGGTCGCACAGTGCAGCTGTGTTGTACTGACCGGCGTGTCCGGTCACGTGGACCTGCGCGTCCGGTCACCTCGTGTAATGCTAAGTTGGACAGTAACGGTCATGTTTTGAATGGGGGAGTATAAATACTTCTCCTACTCGTCCAACTTAGCTCTCTTGCCCTTTGGTTTAGCTGAGAAATACCTTTGGAGTGCAAGTAAGTGCAAGAGCCTAGTGGGGTGATTGAGATTTGAGAATCCAAGATTAAGGACCTCATTAGTGCATAGGGAGTAGCAAGTGTGCATCCACCTTTCTCATTAGGCTTGTCTTGGTCAAGTGAGAGTTTGTGCTTGTTACTCTTGGTGATCACCATCACCTAGATGGCTCGGTGATGATTGGAAGCTTGGTGATCATCTAGCGGAGCTTGTGGATGACCCAAGTTATGGTGTGAGCGGTTATGGGCGATTCACCATGATGGAGTGTCAAAGAATCCTCCCGTAGAGAGCACTTGATCCTTGCGCAAATCAAGGGGAGCTACACCCTTGCACGGGTGCTCCAACGAGGACTAGTGGGGAGTGGTGACTCTCCGATACCTCAGAAAAACATCGCCGTGTTCCTTTCCCTCTCTTTATTTTGAGCATTTACATTTGAGCAATTTAATTCATGTCTTTACATTCTTAGAATTACCATGCTAGAGTAGGATTGGAACCTAGGGTGCAAAACTTTTGTGCGGTAGAACAATAGAAAACACTTGTAGGTACAAGGGGGTAAAATGGGCTAAGTGTAGGGCTTAATTATTGCAAAAAATTTAGAATTAGCCCAATTCACCCCCTCTTGGGCATCTTGATCCTTTCAATTGGTATCGGAGCCTCGTGCTCCTTAAATTAGGCTTAACCACCTAGAGCAAGATGTCCCATGGGGATGGACCCCCTTCCGTGTTTGAGGGAGATGATTTTCCTTATCGGAAAATTCACATGGAGGTGTACCTAGAGACTTTAGATGTTAGAGTGCTTAAAGCCACCTCACAAGGCTTCCCAAAACCTAAGGATCCCGCCAACCTTTAAGGTGATGAGGTTCACTACGAGAAGTGGAATACAAAGGATAGAAACACCCTCTTTAGAGGCCTTTGCAAGGACGTCTTTAACCATGTGCGGAACCACAAAGATGCCCATTCGCTATGGTCGGATATTTGTGCGCTCCATGAGAGAACCAAGAGTGAGCGTGAGGAACGCTATTACCTTGTGATGAAGAAGCTTAATTCATTTAAAATGCTTTCTAATGAAAGTGCTAATGAAATATATTCTAGCTTGAATGTTCTTGTAGAGGAGGTCAATGGGCTTGGAATCACTCGAATGCAACCATCCGATGTTGTAAGAAAGATCTTGAGTGTCCTTCCCATTGACAAGTATGGGCATATTGTGATGGTGCTTCATCAAGGTGATCTTTCCACCGCTACACCAACTCAAATATTGGGGAAGATCAATGCACATGAGATGTACATGCACATCACTCCACAAGATGACTCTTCTTCCACCAAGAAGAAAAATTTGGCATTCAAGGCTAGCCAAGAGAAGAGGGGCAAAGCGAAAGTTGATCATGATAGCTCAAGTGATGATGAGATCAATGATGCAAGCCTTGCTCTCATGGTGAGAAAAACCGCCAAGATGCTCAAAAAACTCAACAAGAATGGTGTCAAGTTTGATGGAAAAAAGAAGAAATTATTCACTAGTAGCAAGAGGAAGCACATCTCTGAAATGGATTGCTACAATTGTGAACAACTTGGTCATCTAGCTCGTCAATGCCGAAGCCCAAGAAAGACAAGTACAAGAAGAAGTATAAGGCAAGAAAGATGACTCAAGTGATGATGATGATGAGAAGAAGAAGAACAAGCCATACAAGAAGAAGGATGGCAAGAAGAAGGAATATCACAAGAAGAAGAATGGCAAGGCTTACATCGTTGGTGATTGGATCACGGACATTGAATCATCAAGTTGCTCATCCAGTGATAAAAGTGATAATGAGAAGGAGAAGGTGGCCGCTCTTGTGATTGAGACTTCACTACCTCCACCGCCACCACCGCCATCATCCTCTACACACCTATGCCTTATGGCCAAGGGTGATCGAAAGGTATGTGATGATGATAGTAGTGGTGATGAAAATGGTAGTGATAGTAATGAAGAATTTGAATCACCTTCATATGATGATCTAGTTGTCTTACTAAATGACTACACTAAAATCATAAGAAAGACAAGAGCTAAAAATAAAAAGCTAAAACTTGAGAATGAGTCTCTTTTAGCAAAATATGACATACCCGAAAAAGCTAGTTGTGAGCTTAGAGAAGAAAATGGAATTGTGTCATCCAAACTCAAGGAGCTCAAAACTTCTAAAAAGGAACTTAGAGAAAAACATGATAAACTTGAGGGGATACATGTTAACGGTCGTTAATGTTCATCATAAACCATCAATATAACTTATATAAATGCATAAAAAGTATCACCAACATAGGTCTAGGGGTTTAAACTAATAAATTCCATGAGTTTTGGTGAATCTGTGTTTGCAGGAGGATTTAATCAGAAAACCATCCATGTGGACCTATTCGTCAAAGTAAATCACGCTTAACCATGGCGTAAACAACTCTAGAAGGTTCTATAAGACCCTAGAAGACTCTCCACCGAAGATCGAGTCGAGAGGCTAACAGGGGGCCGGTCGGCCCCACCCCTAGGGCAGCCGGCTTGTGGGCCCCACTTGTTAGGCTCTCCTTTCTACGTCGGTTCTCCACTGCCTTAAAGATCACATCTACGCCATTTATTCAAGTAGGTTTGATCCGAGGGTCTAGAATTGATGCTACCCCCTTTATATATGGCCATGTACCCTCCTCCCTAGAGCCATCTTGAAAACCCTAATTCATATCTCTCATTTAGATCAACACACACCAGGAGGATTAGATCTGGAGCTCTCCAATGTAGTAGATTAGTAGCTCGGGAGTGAGGGTCGAGTTGGGCTCATGCTCAAGTTATGGATCTGGTCTTGGAGCCTTGGCAAAGCCTTGTATCTTCACTTCTACATCTTGTAAGACTTATTATCAATTTGTCATATTCCTATCTACATGGCTATGCTTACTTTGAATATATATCTTGCTTAGTTGAGGTTATCTTCACTTTTGTGTGCGGGTTCATAGAGCGCTTAGCCTGCTAGTTTATCAATTGGGTTAAGTAGCCGAGCCGTGTGTAAGCATGGTGCTTATACGATGCTCTGCCTGTGAATACACCCTGTTCTCTAGTTGTGTGCTAGCAGTGGGAGGTGATAGCCCCATCTATCCTTCATAGTCCATACCATATTGAGCATGTTCTTAAATTGTAGGACCGTAGTCATGTCAGTAGAGTTATCTTTTGCGAATGCTCTACTGTCTAAGCGGCATCCTGAAGTGCACAAGAGTAGAGTTAGTCTTAGCTATAGTTGGATGTATATATACTTTGACCATGTAATAAGAATGCCACAGGAATCTACTATTGACGGTAGTTAACATATGTCATAAACTGTCAATATAACTTGCATAAATGGCTAAAATAGATCACCAACATAGACTTAGGGGTTTTAATTGACAAAATCTATGAGTTTTGGTGAATCTATGTTTTCAGTAGGATTTAATCAGAAAACTGCCAAGGAGGACCTATTCGTCAAAGGAAATTATGGAATTCCGCCGCGTAAACAGCATGGGAAGACTCTAGGAGGCTCTCCACCAAAGCGGGGCATGAGCCACTGCCAGGTGGGGCCCCACCTATAGGCCGCCAGGCCCCTAGGGGTCCCACCTATCAGTCTCCTTGCTATGTCGGTTCTCCACCGCCTCCTAGGTTGCATCTACGCCATTTATTCAAGTCGGTTTGATCCGAGGGCTCAGGATTGATGCTCTGGCCTATATATATCTTCCTACACCCCCTCAGGGCATGCCTCATTTGATCCTCAGAGCTAAAAAGCTAGAAACCCTAATCTATATTTCCACTAGGATCAGAGCTAGCAATCAAGAGAAGATTAGTCCTCCATAGGATCTAGTCTTGTATTAGAGATAGTGAGATAGAGTGAGAGGGAAGAGTTTTGGAGGAGTCCTGGCTTGTTGGTGCTCTCTCTACGGCTTGTACCCTAGCGGAATCAAGTCCTTCTTGAGCTTGCTTCTGAGATTTCTCTAGTAATCGACTTCTAATTCAAGTAAGCATCTTGTTCATATCGTTCTTTAGGTTTGCGACTCTCTTTTGAGTACTTTAATCCTTGTAGCTCCTGGGTTAAAGTAGTATTCATAGTGTAAGCGTGGTGCTTAGACTCAGTTACTCATGGATGTACCCTATTTTTTGGATTGGTGGTAGATCACGAGGGTGACTTTTATAGCCTCGTTGAATCATCTATAGTCCACCTCCCATTAGTGGGCCTAGCAGGGCTTTGTTACTATAGGAAACATACTCTGCCTGTGTTTTCTATAGTAATATCTTTAGAATTGAAGAATAGAAGACAAAGCTTACCGAAGTTAGAACTAGACGACCTTAGCTGTCTCCTCTACGCTCCTATTGTCTAGCCTTGATTGTGAAGTTGGCTTAAGTTAGATTTGGTTATTCTCCGGTGAAGTGCTACATCGGTATAATATCTGTGCGCTTGCGGATTATTCTATGTGCATTAATTTATACCAACAAGCATTTCTGGTGCCGTTGCTGGGGAAACGGTTGTTGAGTTAACTTCAAACCTAGCTTATCCTTGTATCATTATTTTTTTCTTTTATCTTTTCCTTTTACCATGTATCTAGAATCCACCCCCATCTACCAATATGTTGCACCCATGAGTGCACGCCTACAACCACAAGAGTCTTCAAAGCCTATCCTAACACCTGGCTATGAGCTGCGCCCGTGTTTAATTAATATGGTTTAGGATCAACCCTTTTTGGGCGAAGAAAATGAAAATCCCTATTCCCACCTAAATGAGTTTGAGCAGACCTATGCATGCTTGCATAGCAGGCATGTCAGACGAAACCTTACGATGGAAGCTTTTTCCTTTCTCTTTGATGGGATAAGCTAAATGTTGGTACAACCTCACCATAGGGAGTAGACAAGGAGATTAGGAAGCCCTGTGTTCTAGCTTTTGTTTGCAATTCTTTTCCATCTCTAGGGTAGTTAGACTTGTTCAGAGGTTCTATCTTTTAAGCAAAAGAAAAAAGAATCTCTTGGCATGGCTTGGGAATGCTTTAATACTCTCATTAATACTAGCCCTGACCTTGCCATTCAAGACCCCATTCTTCTTCAGCACTTATATATGGGTCTTGATAGGAAAACCTCAAAGCATCTTAATACGGCCTTGGGAGGCTCGTTCTTGCATGTCTCCGCCAATACGGGGAGAAACATTCTTACTAAAATCTTAGATGACACCCCTAAAAAAGTAGAAGAAAAGCCATTAGAGGAAGAATCCTAGATAGCTGAATCTGAATTCATTGAAAACCCATCACCAACTTCAGCTATCTAAAATCCTGAACCACCAATAAAGGAGGAAACTCCAATTTCAGATTTTATGCTTGAATTCGAGGATGATGAACTTTTTGATGAATATGAAAATATCTCGAATTACCATACTATAAAGAGACCCTAGAAGTCTAGAAAATCATCATCTCATGTAGAACCTTTAGACCCTTCTAAGGAAGCTTTCCTTAAAAAGACTACAAAAGAGCTAGTATCTATTATAAGCAATGAATGGTTATAAGAATCAGAGCTTTCCTCTGATGTGATTCGCTTTGATCCACCTTCTATTTCCATTCGTTGCCAAATTAATAAAGCTCCTTTCGATGCTCTTTGTAATCTAGTTGTGGGTGTTAACATCATGTCTGCATCTTTTGCTCATGATTTATTGAAACACATACCATTAGCCCCAACAACAAAGTTATTGAAAAGTCTTTCAAGACACATTCTTTCAAGTTTGGGAATACTTTATGTCCTTCCTATCCAGGTAAAAGGAACTAAGGTTCATCTAAGCTTCTATATCTTTGATATTATAGAGTTCGACCTGTTGATAGGACAACCAATTGAAAGACTTATCTAAGAAGGACAAATGGGGAAGTTGAATATAAGACTTGGGAAAAACTTTATGCTCTCTATACCCATTACTCGTTCTTTGAATGCTAAGAGTGAGCTCATTCTTGAGGAAGACCCAATGGAAGAGGTTAAGGTTGCATCTCTTGATGACTTGATCGAACCCAACCTGAAAGATGATGCACAGTTCTTCATCGAAGAAGAAGAAGAAAATCCTATAGACCCTGAACCTCTAGAGATAAATTACTGGAACCACCTAAGCCTACCATTGTGCTTAAACCCCTACCTTCTGGTCTTAGATATGCTTTTCTCAATAATGATCATGATTCTTTTGTGATCATAAGTGATAAACTCTCTCAGGAAGAATCCCTCCACTTGCTAACTGTCTTAGAAAAGCATCGTTCTGCTTTTGGCTACTCACTCCTAGACCTTAAGGGAATTAGCCCTGCTCTTTGCACCCATTGCATCCCTATAGATCCTAACTCTATACCTTCTAGAGAGCCCCAGCGTAGGCTTAATAATGTGATGAGAGAGGTTGTTAAGAAAGTGGTTTTGAAACTCCTGCACGCCGGATCATCTATCCCGTGCCACATAGTGAGTGGGTAAGCCCTGTTCAAGTTGTGCCTAAAAAGGGAGGCATGACTATAGTTTAAAATGAAAAGAATGAATTAATCCCCCAAAGAACCGTCACTGAATGGCAGATGTGTATTGACTACCGAAAACTTAACAAGGCAACAAAGAAAGATCACTTTCCGTTGCCCTTCATTGATGAAATATTGGAGCGACTGGTGAATCACTCTTTCTTCTATTTCCTTGATGGGTATTCAAGTTATCACCAGATACCGATCCATCCAGATGACCTAAGAAAAACCACCTTTACATGTCCATATGGAACTTATGCTTACTGTAGAATGTCTTTTGGACTATGTAATGCTCTAGCTTCTTTTCAAAGATGAATGATGTCTATATTTTTTCATATGATTAAAGAAATCATGGAAGTTTTCATGGATGAATTTTTTGTTTATGGAAAAACTTTTGATGATTGTCTTGAAAATTTAGAAAATGTTTTGCAAAGATGTGAAGAAATTTAGAAAAGGTTTTGCAAAGATATGAAGAAAAGCACTTAGTCCTTAATTGGAAAAAATGTCATTTCATGGTTAGAGAAGGCATAGTGCTTGGACACTTGGTGTCCGAACGAGGGATTGAGGTAGATAGAGCTAAAATTGAAGTAATTGAATAGTTACCTCCTCCCATAAATATCAGAGGGATCCATAGTTTTCTTGGTCATGCTGGTTTTTACAGCCACTTCATAAAAGTTTTTTCTCATATTGCTAGACCACTTACAAATCTTTTGGCTAAGGATGTTCCCTTTGAATTTGATGATGCATGATTGAAATCTTTTAATATTCTTAAGAAAGCACTCATCTCTGTACCAATCATTCAACCCCTTAATTAGTCGTTACCTTTTGAAATTATGTGTGATGCTAGTGATTATGTTGTGGGGGCAGTTTTGGGTCAAACTAAATATAAAAAGCATCATGCAATTGCTTATGCTAGCAAAACTCTGACAAGACCTCAACTTTATTATGCAACAACTAAAAAAAGTACTCTTGGCTATTGTTTTTGCTATTGATAAGTTTAGATCTTACTTAGTAGGAGCTAAGGTGATTGTTTATGCTGATCATGCTGCTTTGAAGTATCTGCTCACTAAGAAAGATGCTAAACCTAGACTTATAAGATGGATTCTGTTACTCCAAGAATTTGACTTAGAAATAAAAGATAAAAATGGAGTAGAAAATTCTGTTGCCTATCACTTGTCCAGAATGTAGTTTGAGAATTCGCAGGAACTACCCATCAATGATTCACTGCGGACGACATGCTCTTCAAAGTCACGAAATCTGACCCCTGGTACGCAAATAATGTTAATTTTATAGTTGCAAGTTATGTACCACCAAGGCATAACAAAAGGAAGCTCATCTACGAAAGTCATCTCCACATATGGGATGAACTGTACCTCTTCAGAGTCTGCTCTAACGGCCTACTCAGGAGATGTGTACCGGCAAAAGAAGGCATTAAGATTATAGAATGATGCCACTCATCACCATATGGAGGACATTATGGTGCATTCCACACTCATTTGAAGATCTGGCAAAGTGGATTCTTCTAGCCAACCGTGCATGAAGACACGAAGGACTTCATCCAGAGATGTGGAGCGTGTCAGAGGCGCATGAACATTAATTCAAGAGATGCCATGCCACTCACCAATAACCTCTAGATTGAGCTCTTCGATGTCTAGGGAATCGACTACATGGTCCCATTTTCAAAGTCAAAAGGCTACGAGTACATCTTGGTGGCAGTTGACTATGTCTCTAAGTGGGTTGAAGCCATGCCATGTAGAGCTGTTGATGCAAAGAACTCCAAGAAGATGTTTGAAGAAATAATATTTCCAAGATTTGGAGTTCCAAGGATGGTGATTAGTGATGGAGGCACTCACTTCACTGACAAGAACTTTCACAACTACTTGACAAAACATGGGATTCATCACAACGTCGCTACTCCATACCATCCTTAGACAAGTGGCCAAGCAGAAACATTGAACAAACAAATCAAGAATATTCTACAGAAGACGATCAATGAGATAGGAACTGCATGGAAAGATCGACTTCCCGATGCATTATGGGCTTACAGAATGGCCTATAAAACACCTATGGGAATGTCACCATATCAATTGGTCTACAGGAAGACCGACCATATACCTATTGAGCTAGAATTCAAAGCTCACTAGGCCATCAAGCGATGGAACATGGACTTTGAAGCCACATGAATCAAGAGGAAGATGCAACTCTCTGAGCTTGATGAATGGCGTGAAAAAGCATATCACAACGCCAAGATATATAAGGTGAGAACTAAAAGATGGTACGATAAGAGGATCAAGAAGAAGGAGTTCGCTCCCAGAGATAAGGTATTACTTTTTAATTCCAGGGTTAAATTATTCAGGGCACAAAAAACTTCGAAGCAAATGGGAAGAACCAATCAAGGTGATAAGCACCTCATCACATGGAGCAGTAACACTTCAAAACGACGAAGGTACATTATTCAAGGTAAATTTGGATGAGGTAGATTTCCTGATTTTACCATAGATTTACACCTCTACCATCCTCTTTATGTTTCGTAATGAATAAATATACTTTTCGGGATTAGATAGAGATTAGAAACTAACATAAGATCACCGCAAGTCACCACCATGTGGGGCCAGCCGGCCCCACCTCTATGCCGTCCGGTGCACCTGTCTGTCTCCTCACGAGCGGTCAACCCTCTCATACCTTCTAGACCCTTCCTTGTTAGAATCCCACAGTTTTTCGCTGCATTCGGTTTTTCCTTGTTATGAGACCTCCAATGGATAGATCTTGACCCCTGCTGCAAGTTGTTCCCCCCTATGTAAACAAACCCCTGCTCGCCTCCATAGCCATCCCATCAAAGCCTCCTCTCTCCAACAGCAGCAAAGTTCTCTCTAGTCCCCATGGCCAACAAAGAGATAGTCCCCTACGGTTTTGATCTTAGCAAAAAGCCCGACGCGCTAGCGCTGACCGTCATTCCTCCAGAAGTTACTCCCATTCTCTCAAGCCAGTTTTACCTTGCCCAAGCCATCCATTGTCTGGTGCTCGCTCCGCCACCGCTACGTCCACTTCTTGAAGACAAGCCACGTCAATAAGAGCCTCATCTAGACATCCAGAAGCTGATCAAGGTGACGAAGGAGATCAACCTCCTTCCTCCAAAGGGACACTAGGTGCTGACTGGAGTCAAGACTAATAAGTTTGGAGATGTTACATGTGCAAAATATAAGTCGATCACCCCGTGTACCACCATTGATGGAGTCCGGGCTATGCTAGAGCAGATCAAGGTTGTTCCTCCCAAGAAGAGGAAGGCGCCATCACCACCTATCCTAGAGGTTGAGAAGCATCCAAGGATGACCATTGCCCTCTTAGAGAAGAAGATTGAAGACCTCTTTGATGTTATCTATACCTTAGAGCAAAGGATCGATGAAGAACTCGTTTACCGCAAGAGCTTACAACACGATCTTAATGCTTTAAATCATTTTGTTGCTAAAATGAGGAAGTGAGAATTAGGTAGTTAATGATAAGGCATGAGTGGTTAGGTCATGTGAGATCATGTGTTTAGGTTTGTCGCTTAGCTCAGATTGTTAGAATGATTGAAGTTTGTGCTTGTGTAATAAAGTGCCTTATATATATTAATGGAGTCTTGTTATTATTAGCTGCTTTCTATCTCTATTCTAGTTATGTGTTTGTCTCCACATGTTGTGCATAAAGGTAAACAAGAAACAAGTGTGGGGGAGACACACCGCGACAATAAGATGGAATTCAATCGTGAAAATCACGAAATTCAGAAAGCGATGGACCAAAAATCACGCTCGCCAAAGTTGGACCGAAGCGGGCCCAAGAGTGGACCACCCGACCTCCTACATGGGCCGGTCGGCCCAGGACTATGCCACTTCGCCTCACACCTCATCCATGATCAGGTTTGCCGTACAGAAAGTGACCAACTAGTGAATATTTGTAGTTTTGCCGTACGTTGTGATCGGAGGTGGCCTAGCACTTAATGACATAGGATTTATACTGGTTCAGGCAACATGCCCTACTTCCAGTTTGGGTTGGTGGGTGACTTTATTCCTGAGCCCAGGTGCTCGAAGTCTGTAGTGGGGTTACAAACGAGAAGGAGAAAGGTGGGGTGTACGAGAGGCCCGGTCGGGTCTGACCGGAAGGGCCAAGGGAGACCGGAACTCCGCTACGAACTAGGTGTTCAAGCATGTGCTTGAGGGGTTGCGAACTATCAATCTAGTGAATTAACTTGGAGAAGTCAACCTCCTCTCGTTGGAGGGAGCGCATCTCCTTTTATAGATAAAGGGGATGGCTTTATAGGTGAGAGGGAGAGAGTATGGATGTTTCTAAGCCTTGTTGCCCACGCCGACGAGGGTAGCGATGATGGTAGGCGCCCACAATATTGTTGATGTCACTGTAGAATGTCAGGTGCACATAGGAGGTTGTGTTGGCTTCTTCAAGAAGGGTGGATGTTGGTACCTGCAAAATACTGTTGGTTTGTGAGGAGCCTTACCACGTGTACCAGGTATGGTGAATCCTGGCGCCCATAGTACCATAGATGCCCAGAGGCATGTGGGGGCTTTTTGCTGTACGAAAGTCCAACGGCGCCTACAATACTGTAGATACAAATGTCGGCACCTACAATACTGTTTGTGTCAGGGCGGTTGTGGAGCACTGTTCCCATAGGCGTACAGGGTATGGTCCCGGTATCGTGGTTTTGACTTTGTGCGCTGCCTTCTCCGTTCGCCCCTGGCCCCTTCCGAGCGGGCGTCCCCGGTTGGATGGCCCCAGTCGAAGAAGAGCGGCAAGCAGACTTCCTATGGGCCCCCGGTCGGAAAACGCGTGGTCGGAGTAGGAAGTAGTGTTTTGGGCCAGGCCTTCCGATCAGAGGGACCGTCCGAAGGCGGCTGGTGTCTGAAGCGAGTGATCCGGTCGGAGAGGTGG
The DNA here is from genome assembly GCA_904845875.1 of Miscanthus lutarioriparius. Lineage (NCBI taxonomy): Eukaryota > Viridiplantae > Streptophyta > Magnoliopsida > Poales > Poaceae > Miscanthus > Miscanthus lutarioriparius. The sequence continues at coordinate 22,026,857 of CAJGYO010000017.1, forward strand.
GCCTTCCGATCGGAGAGGCCGTCCGGAGGCGGCTGGTGTCTGAAGCGAGTGCTCCGGTCGGAGAGGTGGGCCGAGGAAGTTGTCGAGCGGGCGTTAGTCCTTTCGGGTACACCTTCCGGTCGGTGACCGGACTATTCTTTTGGCCCGTTGTGTTTTTAGACTTTTGGGCCGGCCCATGAACTTCATGCTGCTTTCCTGGGCCGAGTCCTGGCGTGGAAGACGGTTCCTGAGGGACCTCGGGTTTATGAACCCGACAGGAGCCCCGAGCACCTAGGCGATTTGAGCTGAATCGTCCGGGGGATTTTTGTCTTGACGGCGGGTGCGCGCGAGCGCACCCGCGGGTGTAGCCCTCGAGCCCCCGGGCGGTTCGGGCAGAACCGGCTAGGGGGGGTTTCTGCATTGTCAGCGGGGGAGGTTTTTCTGTTGTGTCAGCGGGTGTAGCCCCTGAGCCCCTGGGCGGTTCGAGCCGAACCATCTAGGGGTGTTTTGTTTCAGCGGGCATGCATTTTTTTTATTTCGAGACGGAATTTTGTTTTAACCATGGCGTCGTTGTGCAGCCAAGGCGTTTTTAGGCGTGGGGATGAGACAGAACTTACTGATCTCGGCGTCGGTGCGCACCGCGGATCGGGTGAGAAGGTTAGTTCAGAGAAAACACTGGCGTCGGTGCGCGCTACGGACGGTGATAGCTCGGTTCGGACGTGTCATTGCTCACTGATCTTTGGCGTCAATGCGCGCCGTGGGATCGCGCGAGGTGGAGCCATGAATGGACCCAGGCGTCGGTGCGCGCCGTGGACCGAGGGAGTTAGTTTAGTTAGTTCAGGAATCAGACGAGCCAGAGCTCATGGATCCTAGGAGCGCAGTTGGAAGTGAAGCCATTTACGCGAGTTTAGGAGTTGCGGTCCCAGGGTTTATTGGAGCGCAGTGAAGCCGTCTGAAGCCGTTACGCGAGTTTAGGAGTCGCAGTCCTGGGTGTTATTGGAGCGTAGTGAAGCTGTCTAAAGCCGTTACGCGAGTTTAGGAGTCACGGTCCCAGGTTTTATTGGAGCGCAGTCGGAAGTGAAGCCATTCTTTGAAGCCGAAGCGTAGTTAGTTGGTTAAAGATCGGACGAGGCGATGCTCGCGGATCCTGACGTTGGTGCGCACCATGGGATCAGGCGAGTCGGAGTCATGGATCTGGTGAGTTCGAGGTCGCTATCCTTGGTGTTTTTTCTTGAGCCCCCGAGCCCTATCGGGCCTTCGTGGGGGTCGATGTGAGTATTGTGCGTTACCCCATCCTCGGTTCCTCACAACCGGAGGGGTTGAGTTTCATTGCCTGTCCCGATCGCTCGGGCTCGAAGACTAGCTCAGTGAGTCCGCTAACAGGTGTGATCGAGTGGAATCCGGGTGCGTCATTCGTGATGGGGTCGGCATAGCCCTCTTGTGACATTCCACTACTCCTTTACCTACAACCCGATAGATGCCTAGGTCATTCCGGAGACCGACCCGGGTGGCCTAACGGCCTCCCCTTGATGGAGATTCTATGGGCCTAGCGAGAGGTTTAGGATCGAATGAGAAGGTTGAGATGACCCAGTCTGCCGGACCAGGCTAGGGCCGCACGGTGCTCATCTATGGTTTTCTCCCCTGGCTCTGTTTGTTGTCCTATGTTGAATGAGGCAACCGCCGCTTCGTGACGCAACACGGAGCGTTCTGGTGCATTTCGCTGCACGTGCGATGCTTAGTTCCCGAGCCCTCAGGCGGTTCAGGGCCCAAATCGTCTGGGAGGGGCAGGCGTATGAAATGAATGCACGCATGGATGTATGAATGATTTATAAAGAAATAGAGGGGGTTTTGGTAACGTTTACCTTGACGACTGGAGTGACGGGGCTCGGAGAGCTTCAGTCGGAAACGTCCGACCGGGACCTATGCTCGTCGTTCATGACGGAGTCAGCATGGCCCACATGGGGCATCCCTTCGCTTCCTACCTGTGTCTCTATGTTTATCCTGAGCGATTCGATCAGCTCGGGGGATCGGTTGGTCTCCCGGCGGAGATTTCATTTTTCGGTCTCCCTAGGCCTAGCCTAGGGAAGCGGGAAGCCACCCACGTGTGGTGGCGCTTTGGTTCCTATGCCCGTCGTGTGGTAGTGGTTGATCGTGTGGTAGTGGTGGGCCACGGCCAGGCCACGTCCCGTCTGATCAGGAGACGTTCCATCAAGCAGGGCGTGTCTCATCGGTTCAGGGCACATCTCATCTACATTAAATATAAAAGAGAGAGGGATTCTCGCTCCGCCGTTCTGCCTTCCCCGATTGGTGCGTCCTTCCTTAACCGCTGTTCCTTTTCCTTTAAGTAGGAGCAGGGAGAGGGTTTTTGTTTCGTTCTTTTGCCTGTTCTTCATCTGCCACCGCCTTCTCTCTTCCTTTTTTGCCGTGAGCGTTCCTAAGAGCCGTGGAGGTTTCTAGGGAAGAAGGGGGAGACAGCGAGGGAGAAGAAAGGAACTCACCGATCCTTCACGATCTAGAGCGAAATGTCTGACTGGTAGTCGTCCACCGTGAAGAAGTCAGTGCTGGAGGCTTTCGTCGCGAAGGGGTTTTTGCCATCGCAGGAGGTGGCACACTGGAGGGTCCCCGGGAAGGAGGAGTTCCCGCAACCTCACCCCGATAAGGTGGTTTCTTTCCTCACTTTCCATGAGCACGAACTAGGGTATCCCGCGCACTGGTTTCTGCGTGGGCTCCTCAACAAGTGGTGTCTGGAGCTACAACATCTCAACCCGATAGGGGTGCTGCACATCGCTGGTTTTGTTGTTGTCTGTGAGGCCTTCCTTGGGATGGAGTCGCACGTGGATCTCTTCCGTCTTTTCTTCTCCGAGAGAGCTATGGCGGACTGGAGTACGGCCAAGGTCGCACCGGTGGGAGGCTTTGCCCTGCAGAGGAAGCCGAGCGTGGGAGGCTCGTATCCCGCGTACTCCCCATGTGACTCCAACCGGGGATGACATGGGGAGTGGTTCTATATTAGGAATCCGGCACAGGCGCCGTCATCTAGCGTTCATCGGTGGGAGGCCGGTGAAGCAAAAGAGTTGGTCGTGGAGTTGCACTCGCACAGATAGGCACAAGGCAGAGGCCATCAAGGGGGAGCTCAAGAAGCTCGTAAGGTGCGGCCTCGGCTGGGGTGCGAGTGTTCCACACCCTTTACCGCTGCTGAGTCATGCCGTTGGCGGAGAGGACCCACCCAATGTGGATGTATGGTGCCCGGTCGGACCCGGACCGTGTGTCGCCGGACGAGTTGCCGGACAACGAGATCTGGAGCCGCATCAGCCGAGTGCTGCAGCTGAGGCCCAGAGAGACGATCATGGGAAAACCCATACCATTCAATGCCTCGATCATGCCCACACTGGTATGCTCCTTATTTTGTTCGTGTTCTTTCGCTGCTTCTTTCCCATTTCTTTGATTTTGGTTCAATCATTCCGTAGGGGCTCGGGAGGTACAAGTCCCGGCCACACCTTCCCAAGGGACTGGCAGGACAGGCCCGATAGGCCACCCAGAAGGAGGTGGTAGACACCCGGAAGAAGAAAAGAACCAAGGAGGTTTAGCGGAAGGAAGAGAAGAAGGAGGTCACTCGGCGCGTGAGGGTCGGGGAACGTAGGAGCGACGTCGAGTCGGAACTCACGTCGGATGATCCTACGGACCTGGACGACATGGTCTTCTCCGATGAGGAGGAGAGTCGGGAGGTTGTTGTGACCTCAGTGGTGCGTCGCGACCCTACGGCGATGTCTGCTGGTGAGGAGCAGGACGCCGCGCAACGCGCGGATGTTCCTGTGTCGAGGAAGCGTGCAGCGAGAGCGGACGCCTGTAACACCTCGGGTGTTTAAATACTAAAAACAGGACATGTCATCATATGCATTGCAAGGCATTTGGTCATATTGCAAACTTTGATATGCATTCACTAAAACAAGTTTACATTTATGTGGTATGTGTTGAATTGTATTGTTTGAATCAATTTCAAAACATTTATGTTTTATTGGTTTTCCGAAAATCCGAATTTTTATCATTTAGTTTTGCCCCGAAAAACCTAATTCAAAATTTAAGCATATTTTGGGGTTGAGCCCAAAAGCAACCGTGTAGAGCTTGTCAAGTTATAGAAAGTTTGTTTTTGGAGTTTTCAAAGTTCTTATGAAAAATTTGAAGTAATTCGAAAAGGCGTAATTCTTTAAATGCCCCCTTTTTGAATTCAAATTTGCATTTCAAAATATAAACCGAATTAGGGGATAGTTATAAAAGGAAAGTTGTAGAACTTTAAATTTTGAACAACTTTTATTTTTGGAGATTTTTGAGTTACCATGCAATTTTGGGAGTAATTTAAAGATTTTGGCGAATGGCAATTCTGTAAATTCAATGAACAGTACCCGCGGAAGCCAGTTCACCGTCGTTGATCTTCGATCGTCTTCCAGTCATCGTGGTGGCTGCTTTCGGCATCGCGCTGGCGTGGAGAAGCTGCTGGGTGTTATCTCCGTGTGCCTTGACCGCGTTATAAAGGCCGGGACGCCATCGCCGTCGCTCTTTCTCCTTTCTCTGTTTTTTTCCGACGTCGCCGATCATCTCCGTCGTGCCCGCGCCGTCACCATAGTGCTTCACCGTCGCAGCCAAGCTTGCCACAGCTTCGCCTTGCCCTTGCGCCTCGATTGAGCCCAGCTTAGCTATTGCTACCGGCCAGAATCGCCTTGTTTGCCGGAACGCCGTCGTGACGTCGGTGCGGACTGCCATGAACGCCGCCGTCGTTGGCGGGGGAGCTCCAAAGACGTCTCGGCTTCATCTAGTTAGCCGCTCAAGTCATGGTGAGTCTCTTCATGCCTAATCCAGCTCCATCTTGATCTGTTTTGCGCCGTAGTTGCCGTTCCACCGTTGCGCCGTCGTGGTCATCCGTGTGCGCCGCTGGTTGCCGTGGGCAAGCCGGTCGGGTCATCCTGTGCCACGCCAAGTCCACCTATCGGTCTTGCCGAGTCTTGCGATGATCTTACGCCACCTCACCACCATTTTACTGCCTTGATCGGCCAGCAGAAGATCGCCGCGCTGTGTTTTTCTGGCGCGGTTCGCCCGAGGAAGAAGACGGTCCAGAAGCGGGTGCTAAATGAAAAGTCATGATTATTTTAAATAGTGCTGTGATTTGTTATTTTTATGTAGAATTAAATAGAGCTCCAAAAATTATGAAATTTTTTGTGTAACCTCTCTGTGATGTATACTATTTAAGAAAAATATGAACTATTGATTTTCAGTACTTTTTGAATGTGATAAAAATTGCTCAATTTAATTAATAAATGAGTTTCCATAATTTTTCTAGGACAAAATAAATATCTAGTGACCATGAAACTTTTATTGTATTTGTTTATTGTTAAAGGCTACCTCCACAAAAATTTTGGAATTAATTTGATGATGTTTAATTATACTCTTATTTATATGCCTTAATTATTAGTTAATAATTGTCAAAATGATAAACCTAGATCATAAGATGTCCTGATTGTTTTTTTAGTTGATTATAGATCATGAAACACCCCACCCCTGCTGTGTTATGGCCAAGTGATTGCCTTCTTGATATGCTTATGTTCGCCCTTTAGTTAATAATTCTAAATGACTTAGCTCAGAATTTCATTAGTAAATGCATGTTAATAAACTTGATTGCTTCTTAGATACAACCTCTTGGGTAAAAAAAAAGTTATACAATTCCTTGTATATTGTTTATACATGTCTTTTCATGATGAAGCTTTAGTTGGTAAGCCTGTATGATAAGTGAACTTTGACTTGTTAGAAGAACGACTAAAAATGCTTTATGATAATTACTTGCAACTGTACCGCGAAGGAAAGTTGTATTCAAGTTGTTAATTTTGCATCCATCATCGAGTATCATGTTTTATATCTCGCATCATGTTAAACATGGCATTGTTCCTACGTGTAGTGAATGAAGGTGAACACGTGGTAGTGAATCAAGTGGTTGAGGAGGTTAATCCGTCTGTTGAGGTCGGATCGAATACTTGTGGAACGTCGCAGGAACCGGACTTTTCCGTCAACGAAGGCAAGCCCCGGATGCATACAACCTTACCTTGTGTTTTACAAATTAATTTCGCTTTTGATTTCCTGTACTGTATTAAGTGATTAGAAGTCAAGTGGAAACCTAATTGGTGCATTACCAGCCTTGCTTTTCCATATCTACCTTGATTACCTATTTTATTCGTAAATGACTAGTTATGCTTAGTCATGCTTAGTCGGGTGATTACCTGTCACCTGCGAGTTTTAAATGGATCTTTGGTTACTTATGTTATCATGAAATATGAGCATGTGAAGTAATAAATCTAGACCAGGCGGACTCGGTGTGTGTGAGCCACAAGACATGGAGGTCTTGTGAGCGGGTACTTTCCGTCTGTGTCGATTAAGGTCCGTCCGTTGTTGAACTATGTGCGGTGAGAATTTGTAGTACTAACCACATACTCCAGTAAGCCTTAACTTGGCAATTCTATTACGAGAATGGCTACTTGCGCACTGGGAGTGGAGAGATGGCGGGAATAGCGTGTACCCACGTGGCAATGGGCTGGATTGGTGGAGTACTGTATTCTCGGGTGGCGCAGACCCATTCTTGTTTTAGAGGATCCGAGGGTAGGTTGGTATATGTAGGTCGGGGACCTACATATGTCGTGTGGTCTAGAATCCCCAGCTGGGTTATAATCGGTTCGAATCGTCGTTGCTCCTCGGTTATGGAGACTCACTTCTCTGTTCATCATCGTAGTTTAATAACTGAAATTTGAGAAGGTGTTGGATATGAAGTTTCATGATCTCATTACGGATAGTGTCATCTTTGTATATGATCTTATGAAGTTTTAACTGTCGAAATAATGAATTTTGTTAAAAAGCTTTTACGCAAAAGAACTTTGATTATTGCTAAAGCCCTACCTTGAATCCCTGAGCCTACATTCCTGAGTCTTCTCAATTTTATTTCGGTTAAGTCTTGTTGAGTACTTTTGTACTCAAGGTTCGTTGACCCTTGTTGCAGGTGAGGCTCATGAGCAGATCTGTTTTGGATCGTGCTGCATGACTGTTGTTCAGTGCGATGACGATAATTAAATATGTGGCCCTTGGGCAGGGCAGCTTATGTTGTGTGTTTTGTAATATATTATAATGCCACTCCACTACTTTGGTTTGTTTTATTATCGAACTTAGTTGTATGGTTTGAAACAAATGGTTTGTAAACTATGTTATTGTAAGTCTTTCGCTACTTTTACTCTGATGTATCTATTTGAATAAATTGTTGTATCTTGCAATGACTCGTAATGTGATCCCGCTTTCGGAAATCGTGGATGATTCGGGGTTCCCCGAGGACACCCGACGGTCTTCTTAAGTTACAGGGAACGTATGCATAGATGTCAAAGGTCGTTGGACGTTGGCGGTGCATGTGGGCCCTATAATTTAGGAGGTTACGCCACGAATGGTATCGAGGCGGTCGTTGCAAAGTCTTTGTCGTATTGGTTTACAAAAACTTCAAAATGATTTGGGATGACTAAATTTAACTTGTTAATTTGGTCCAAATTGCTTCGACTTATCTTATTTCTTTCTCACCATTCCCTATTGGATTAAAAAAGGTTTTGTGTGGTGGAGTAGTAATCTTACTATGCCCTATATAAAAACAAATGTTGTTTATGTGCATTATAAGCTTTGATGGTTTTGTTAAGTAAGAACGATTCATGCATCATGGTTAATTCACTCGTTACTTCCTTCACCTCCGAGTCTAGAGTTGAGTAGTGAGTCCGATTTGAGTAATGTAATCTATTCTAGCTGCTCTTTAGACTTTGATCAAGTGGTCTTACTTGGATTAAATTGGCTTCCTACAGTATGGCTCGTACCAAGATGACACCTCGTAAGTCCACTGGACCCAAAGGAGTTCCTCGTCACCAACTTGCCCCTAGGAATGATGGTGCTAGTGAAGATATGTGACTCTAGGCCCGATCCCCGAGCAGAGATATAGAGGATTTCGTGAGAGTTAGCACAAGCTACTAGAGATAGGGCTTTGGATGCTATATCTGTAGGAGAATTACAGGATCAATTGAGGCGTCTCACCACCGCGCACAGGAACTGCGAAAGTATGTTAGTTCATACGGTGGAGGGAAGGAATGAAGCTTGGCATAGGGAAAATGTAGCTAGAGCTAGAACTCATGAGCTAGAATTCTATGTAGAAGATTTAGAAGAACATAATACTTATCTCGCTGAGGAAGTTCATAGGCTTAGCAATCTACTAGATCCAAATCATGAACCCCAAAGTCGATGCCATGGACCCCGGTGTCATCCTTGCCGATGATGACGAATTAGAAGAGGAGGAAGAAGAAGATCCTGAAGAATTAGTAATGATCGATGAAAGTGATAATGAAGGCGGCAATATTTCGGAATGGATACTGAGAGCACGAAGTTTGAAGCAATCAAGGAAAGGAGTAGAGTTGTATAATAGTTAGTTCTAGTTAAGTTATGTAGTCTTGTTTTTGTACTTGCGGGTTTGTGTTTATTTTAGTAAACTCTATGTAATGTCTGGAGTAAGCTTTAGTGCAATTCAATAAAGGCTTGTAATAAAGTTTGGTTTATTATGAGAAGATGATGTGTCGTCTGTGGGTTCAGATATTCCAGAACTTCATAGGATGAGGACGGTATTCAGATCCGCCACCGGTTCAACAAATTTGGCGGATGGTATAACCGCACTTTGTCAATGTGATGACGAAAATTCTCGTTTGCTTCATGAGATAGCTCAGAGTAATCGAGAATCGAGATGCACGGAAACCGTGGTCGCCATCATAATGACGAGGAGGCCACATATGTTGATTTTTACGACACAAGACCACCGGTGTTCACCAAGGCGAGATGAACCATTGGAGGTCGATGACCGGCTTGAACCATGGAGCGTAAATTTGATCTTATCCCATGCACGGAGTATCGAAACACCGCTTTTGTCGCCAAAGCAACTTAGAGGAGCGACAAGTGCTTGGTGGGCAAACTTAGTGGCTATGCAACCTCTTTGGGATTCCAATAACTTGGGCTGAGTTCAGATCGCCTTGAGCCCATTATATCCCTGAAGGAGTTATGGCTATGAAGCTAGATGAATTCCTTGCTTTGAAGCAAGGAGATCAAACAGTGATGCAGTATGTGGGAAGATTCAATCACCTGTCACAATATGCATCCGAACATGTTAATACTGATGCCAAGAAGAAGAGGTGGTTTATGAGAGGTCTGAATACTAAGTTGCAGACCATGATGACAACCTGTACTAATGTTACTTATCATGAGGCTGTAAATATTGCAATTGCTTCAGAGGCAAAGTATCAGCAGCATAAGGAGCTCAAAAAGAAGAGTATGCCGTCTGGATCTTTTGGGGGAAATCAAAAGAGGCAGAGGGTGATTTATCATCCAAGAAATCATAATCGTCCTCCTTATCGTCGTCTGCTGCAGTCTCAAGCCAGCAACGATCAAATGTCAAAATCTGCTATAACCTACCCAAGTTCACAGTCGACCAATGCTCCTGGTGGTAATGCTCCAATGTCCCAGGGTCACAATTATCCGTGTTACAATTGTGGAAGGACTGGTCATTTCTCCAGGGAATGTCCGTATCCCAGGCAGGCTAAGCAAAATTTTCAGAAGGCTCCTGCCAATCAACAACAGGGTCAGGCACCAAACAAGAACCCCAATCAGAATGCTCAGAAGAGCAAAGATGAGAGGAAGACAGGACGAGTGTTCTATATTCAAGCTGGAGAAATTCCGGAAGGGGAGCCAGTGATGATGGGTATGTTTCCTGTTGCCAATCACCCTGCAGTTATACTTTTTGATTTGGGTGCATCTCATTCATTCATCAATAGAACATTTGTGGTAAAGCATGAAATTTCAATTGGGGCAACAAAGGAAAGTTTCTTTATACAGTCGCCCGGGGGACGTCTGTGTACTAAGGAAATGGTATACCAGGTACCCATAAACCTGGGTGGGCATATTTTCCCCACTACCATGATTATTCTTAAGGATCAGGATATAGATGTAATCTTGGGAATGAATTGGATGTATCAACAAAAGGCTGTTATAGATGCTTTGAATAGGACATTAAGGGTGAGTTTGCCTGATAGTAATTCTCAACTTCTCATCCAACTTCCAACCTTAAGAAGATCAGTGGGCAAGATTTGTGCAACTGCTGTCAAAGAGATTAGAGATATCCCGGTAGTGTGTGAATTTCCGGATGTGTTTCCTGAAGATTTACCTGGCCTACCACCTGATAGGGATGTACAGTTTAACATAGAATTGCAACCTGGAACAGCTCCGATTTCTCGGAGAGCTTATAGGATGCCACCCAAGGAATCGGCCGAGTTGAAGACTCAGTTACAAGAATTGATTGAGAAAGGATTTATTCAACCTAGTTCATCACCTTGGGGATGCCCGGCAATTTTTGTGAAAAAGAAAGATGAGACCCTGAGGTTATGTGTTGACTATCGTCCGTTGAATGAAGTGACCATCAAGAATAAGTATCCCTTACCTCGGACAGATTTGCTTTTTGATCAATTGGCCGGAGCCAAAGTTTTTTCTAAGATAGATTTGAGGTCAGGATATCACCAAATCAAGATAAAGCCTGAAGATATTCCCAAAACGACATTTACCACAAGATATGGATTATATGAATACTTGGTAATGTCTTTTGGTTTGACAAATGCTCCAGCTCATTTCATGTATCTGATGAATTCAGTATTCATGCTCGAGCTAGACAAGTTTGTAGTGGTGTTTATTGATGACATCCTAGTATATTCCAAGAATAAGAAAGAACATGCGGAACATCTCAGAATTGTTCTGACCCGCTTGAGAGAACATCAACTATATGCCAAGTTCAGCAAGTGTGATTTTTGGCTTAAGGAAGTACAATTTCTTGGACATGTCTTGTCAGCTGAAGGCGTTGCTGTTGATCCAAGCAAAGTGAAGGATGTGCTTGATTGGAAACCGCCAACCACAGTTCATCAAGTTCGGAGTTTTCTGGGATTGGCAGGGTATTACCGTCGGTTTATTCTAGATTTCTCTAAAGTATCAAAGTCCATAACTGAGTTGTTGAAGAACCAAGTCAAGTTTGTCTGGTCAACTGATTGTGAAGAGGCTTTCCAGACCTTGAAGAGACTGTTAACCACTGCACCAGTATTAGCCCAACCTGATATCGAGAAGCCGTTTGATGTTTATTGTGATGCTTCAGGTATTGGTATTGGATGTGTGTTGATGCAAGAAGGCCGAGTCATTGCCTATGCATCCAGGCAACTTAAGCAGCATGAAGAACACTATCCGACTCATGATCTTGAATTAGCAGCTGTGGTCCATGCTCTGAAGATTTGGCGGCATTACCTGCTTGGTAATACGTGTCATATTTATACAGACCACAAGAGCTTAAAGTATATCTTTACTCAGTCAGAGTTGAACATGCGACAAAGAAGATGGTTAGAATTGATTAAAGATTACGACTTGGAAGTACATTATCACCCTGGTAAAGCAAATGTGGTTGCAGATGCCCTCAGTCGCGAAAGTTATTGCAATTGTCTGGCAGTGAGAACAATGGGCTTGACGCTATGTCAAGAAATGGAGAAGTTGAATGTAGAAGTAATTCAACAAGGTTGGTTGACCAACATAATTGTTGAAGCCACTATTCGAGATCAAGTTATTGCTTCTCAGAAGGAAAACAAGGGTATAGCTCATATCAAAGAAAGGGTCAGGAATGGAAAAGCAGAATGCTTCAGCATAGATGATGAAGGTGTGTTATGGTTCAAGGGTCGCCTGGTAGTACCAAAGGTTCCTGAGTTGCGGCAGTCAATTCTAGAAGAGGCACATGCTACTAGGTTATCTATCCATCTGGGAAGCAACAAGATGTACCATGACTTAAAGCAAAGATTCTGGTGGACTAAAATAAAAATAGAGATTGCTAGATATATAGCAAAGTGTGATACTTGTCAAAAGGTAAAAGCTATACATTTGCGGTCTGCTGGTGAATTACAACCATTACCTATTCCATCTTGGAAGTGGGAGGATATAAGTATGGATTTTATTGTTGGTCTACCCAAGACATCAAAGGGATTTGATTCAGTATGGGTTATTGTAGATTGACTAACCAAATCAGCACATTTTCTTCCAGTTCAGAATACATATCCCACTATACGGTATGCCAAGATGTATTTAGAGCGAATTGTGAGTCTCCATGGAGTACCCAAGACTATTGTGTCCGATAGGGGTACACAGTTTGTCTCCAATTTTTGGAAACAATTGCATTCTTCATTGGGTACCAAACTACTGTATAGTCTGACTTATCATCCAGACCGATGGACAAACTGAAAGAGTCAATCGGGTGCTTGAAGATATGTTAAGGTGTTGTGTCCTTAACTATTCTACTAAGTGGGACGAATGCTTACCTCTGGGCTGAGTTCTCATACAACAATAGTTATCGAGGAAAGCATTAGAATGGCTCCATTTGAAGCACTCTATGGTCGAGGTGCGAGAACATCATTTGAGTTGGTGCGAGCACGGAGAAAGAAGATTCTTTGGAGTTGACCTTGTGAAAGAAAGCAGAAGACAAGGTTAGACAAATACGAGTAATTTGAAGATAGCTCAGTCCGTCAAAAGAGTTATGCGGATAGACGAGCGGAGACCATTGGTATTTAACAAAGGAGATTTTGTATATCCGAAAGTATCACCAATGAAGGGAGTTACCCGTTTTGGTGTTAAAGGAAAGTTGGCACCTCGATATATTGGACCATTTCAAATTTTGGAGAGGTATGGAAAAGTGGCATATCGCTTGAAATTACCAGAACATCTCGCAGCTGTGCATGATGTATTCCATGTTTCTCAATTGAAGAAGTGTCTCCGAGTGCCTGAGCAGAATGTTAAGGTTGAAGGAGTGGAACTTGAACCAGATCTGACTTATTTCGAATATCCTATCCGAGTTTTGGATCAGAAAAATCGTGTTACTCGAAGAAGGACAATCAAGTTCTACAAGATACAATGGAATCAACATTTAGAAGAAGAAGCTACTTGGGAATCTGAAAATTACTTGTTAGAAAAATTTCCAGAGTTTCTTGCGTCAATATAGAGTAATGATAGTTGAGCTAGTTTGTTACAAATTGTGTTTTGTAAAGGGACCTCAGCTATTTTATGGACAGGTTTTGGATGTTTTTGGACTGACACATTTCCTTTTCCATTACTTACCCTATGGCTTTGAATCTCGGGACGAGATTTCTTTTAGGGAGAAGGATTGTAACACCTCGGGTGTTTAAATACTAAAAACAGGACATGTCATCATATGCATTGCAAGGCATTTGGTCATATTGCAAACTTTAATATGCATTCACTAAAACAAGTTTACATTTATGTGGTATGTGTTGAATTGTATTGTTTGAATCAATTTCAAAACATTTATGTTTTATTGGTTTTCCGAAAATCCGAATTTTTATCATTTAGTTTTGCCCCGAAAAACCTAATTCAAAATTTAAGCATATTTTGGGGTTGAGCCCAAAAGCAAAAGTGTAGAGCTTGTCAAGTTATAGAAAGTTTGTTTTTGGAGTTTTCAAAGTTGTTATGAAAAATTTGAAGTAATTCGAAAAGGCGTAATTCTTTAAATGCCCCCTTTTTGAATTCAAATTTGCATTTCAAAATATAGACCGAATTAGGGGATGGTTATAAAAGGAAAGTTGTAGAACTTTAAATTTTGAACAACTTTTATTTTTGGAGATTTTTGAGTTACCATGCAATTTTGGGAGTAATTTGAAGATTTTGGCGAATGGCAATTCTGTAAATTCGATGAACAGTACCCGTGGAAGCCAGTTCACCGTCGTTGATCTTCGATCGTCTTCCAGTCGTCGTGGTGGCTGCTTTCGGCGTCGCGCTGGCGTGGAGAAGCTGCTGGGTGTTATCTCCGTGTGCCTTGACCGCGTTATAAAGGCCGGGACGCCATCGCCGTCGCTCTTTCTCCTTTCTCTGTTTTTTTCCGACGTCGCCGATCATCTCCGTCGTGCCTGCGCCGTCACCATAGTGCTTCACCGTCGCAGCCAAGCTTGCCACAGCTTCGCCTTGCCCTTGCGCCTCGATTGAGCCTAGCTTAGCTATTGCTACCGGCCAGAATCGCCTTGTTTGCCGGAACGCCGTCGCGACGTCGGTGCGGACTGCCATGAACGCCGCCGTCGTTGGCAGGGAGCTCCAGCACGTCTCGGCTTCATCTAGTTAGCCGCTCAAGTCATGGTGAGTCTCTTCATGCCTAATCCAGCTCCATCTTGATTTGTTTTGCGCCGTAGTTGCCGTTCCACCGTTGCGCCGTCGTGGTCAGCCGTGTGCGCCGCTGGTTGCCGTGGGCAAGCCGGTCGGGGTCATCCCAGGCCACGCCAAGTCCACCTATCAGTGCGGCCGAGTCTTGCGATGATCTTACGCCACCTCACCACCATTTTTACTGCCTTGATCGGCCAGCAGTATCGCCGCCGTGTTTCCTGGCGCGGTTCGGCCCGAGGAAGAAGACGGTCCTGTAGCGGGTGCTAAATGAAAAAGTCAGTGATTATTTTAAATAGTGCTGTGATTTGTTATTTTTATGTAGAATTAAATAGAGCTCCAAAAATTATGAAATTTTTTGTGTAACCTCTCTGTGATGTATACTATTTAAGAAAAATATGAACTATTGATTTTCAGTACTTTTTGAATGTGATAAAAATTGCTCAATTTAATTAATAAATGAGTTTCCATAATTTTTCTAGGACAAAATAAATATCTAGTGACCATGAAACTTTTATTGTATTTGTTTATTGTTAAAGCCTACCTCCACAAAAAGTTTGGAATTAATTTGATGATGTTTAATTATACTCTTATTTATATGCCTTAATTATTAGTTAATAATTGTCAAAATGATAAACCTAGATCATAAGATGTCCTGATTGTTTTTTTTAGTTGATTATAGATCATGAAACACCCCACCCCTGCTGTGTTATGGCCAAGTGATTGCCTTCTTGATATGCTTATGTTAGCCTTTAGTTAATAATTCTAAATGACTTAGCTCAGAATTTCATTAGTAAATGCATGTTAATAAACTTGATTGCTTCTTAGATACAACCTCTTGGGTAAAAAAAAGTTATACAATTCCTTGTATATTGTTTATACATGTCTTTTCATGATGAAGCTTTAGTTGGTAAGCCTGTATGATAAGTGAACCTTTGACTTGTTAGAAGAACGACTAAAAATGCTTTATGATAATTACTTGCAACTGTACCGCGAAGGAAAGTTGTATTCAAGTTGTTAATTTTGCATCCATCATCGAGTATCATGTTTTATATCTCGCATCATGTTAAACATGGCATTGTTCCTACGTGTAGTGAACGAAGGTGAACACGTGGTAGTGAATCAAGTGGTTGAGGAGGTTAATCCGTCTGTTGAGGTCGGATCGAATACTTGTGGAACGTCGCAGGAACCGGACTTTTCCGTCAACGAAGGCAAGCCCCGGATGCATACAACCCTACCTTGTGTTTTACAAATTAATTTCGCTTTTGATTTCCTGTACTGTATTAAGTGATTAGAAGTCAAGTGGAAACCTAATTGGTGCATTACCAGCCTTGCTTTTCCATATCTACCTTGATTACCTATTTTATTCGTAAATGACTAGTTATGCTTAGTCATGCTTAGTCGGGTGATTACGTGTCACCTGCGAGTTTTAAATGGATCTTTGGTTACTTATGTTATCATGAAATATGAGCATGTGAAGTAATAAATCTAGACCAGGCGGACTCGGTGTGTGTGAGCCACAAGACATGGAGGTCTTGTGAGCGGGTACTTTCCGTCTGTGTTGGTTAAGGTCCGTCCATTGTTGAACTGTGTGGGGTGAGAATTTGTAGTACTAACCACATACTCCGGTAAGCCTTAACTTGGCAATTATATTACGAGAATGGCTACTCGCGCACTGGGAGTGGAGAGATGGTGGAAATAGCGTGTACCCACGTGACAATGGGCTGGATTGGTGGAGTACTGTATTCTCGGGTGGCGCGGACCCGTTCTTGTTTTAGAGGATCCGAGGGTAGGTTGGTATATGTAGGTCGGGGACCTACATATGTCGTGTGGTCTGGAATCCCCAGCTGGGTTATAATCGGTTCGAATCGTCGTTGCTCCTCGGTTATGGAGACTCACTTCTCTGTTCATCATCGTAGTTTAATAACTGAAATTTGAGAAGGTGTTGTATATGAAGTTTCATGATCTCATTACGGATCGTGTCATCTTTGTATATGATCTTATGAAGTTTTAACTGTCGAAATAATGAATTTTGTTAAAAAGCTTTTACGCAAAAGAACTTTGATTATTGCTAAAGCCCTACCTTGAATCCCTGAGCCTACATTCCTGAGTCTTCTCAATTTTATTTCGGTTAAGTCTTGTTGAGTACTTTTGTACTCAAGGTTCGTTGACCCTTGTTGTAGGTGAGGCTCATGAGCAGATCTGTTTTGGATCGTGCTGCATGACTGTTGTTCAGTGCGATGACGATAATTAAATGTGTGGCCCTTGGGCAGGGCAGCTTATGTTGTGTGTTTTGTAATATATTATAATGCCACTCCACTACTTTGGTTTGTTTTATTATCGAACTTAGTTGTATGGTTTGAAACAAATGGTTTGTAAACTATGTTATTGTAAGTCTTTCGCTACTTTTACTCTGATGTATCTATTTGAATAAATTGTTGTAATACTGCAATGACTCTGTAATGTGATCCTGCTCGGAAATCGTGGATGATTCGGGGTTCCCCGAGGACACCCGACAGTCTTCTTAAGTTACCGGGAACGTATGCATAGATGTCAAAGGTCGTTGGACAGTGACAGGTGCATGTGGGCCCTATAATTTAGGAGGTTCTGCCACAACGCCGTTGGTGAGCGCGCGGCGAAGCAGACGCGGTCACTACGCCCCTCGGTGGTGTCGCCGGTCCCGTCGTCGCCTGCGGCGGACGTAGCTAAACGAACTGGGCGGTCCGAGGAGCGGAGCGGTGGTCGTGCACCGACGGGACCGGTGCCAATGCCAAACTTGCAGCTGGAGGAGGCCCCGCCCATCGTGGGTGTGGTTGAGCAGTCCGGGTGGTCTGAGGTGCAGACTGGCGCCCGGTCGACACGTGACTTGCAGTCGGAGAACGCCCTGCCCGCTGCTCCAATCGAGGAGTTCTGAGCCGGAGGTCGCAGCGACCCGCAGGCCGGGCAGGGACCTGTCGGAACGGCTCTGACCCCGTCTAAAGTGAGGGGGTGCGGGTTGCAGCCTAGGAGCGGTCCTCGTGCTATAGGTCCGTGGTCATCGGAGTCTGCCTTCTGAGTGGTGCCACTCGCCACCCGATATGTTTCCTTTTGTTGCTTCTTCGATTTTTGCTGGTCGAGTCGTTTTGGAGTGTGGCTTACCCGTGGTTTTTGTCAGCATTGGGGGATGTCGGGGTTGAGCATTGCCCCGACCCCATGCAGGAGGATTGGAGGCCCACTCTGTAGCGTGTTGCGGCGAGCGAGGGGGGCAGCAGGGTGGCGGCGAAGCCTTCCGTCCTAGGGGTGGTGCCCCTCGGGGCGGCTGCTGATAACGTGACAGCAGCGATGACGTTGTTGGCGGTGATCCTGGTGCCGATGGCGGGGGTTGCGTCGGAGGTAACTCTCGCGGCCCCTCCTCCGCCGGTCACGGTGGAGGAGATGGGGATGGTGTGCTCCCCTCCTCGCCGGGTGGAGGGCTTCACGACCAATCCTTGCCGTCGGAGCCGAAGGCGGCGGAGGGAAGTGTGGCTAGGACGGAGTTGGGACACCTGGCGGCATCCTGTGTGAATGAAGTGGAGGAGATCCCATCTGATGATGAGGCGGATACCGTGGCGGAGCCGCCGGTGTCGCCGCGGGAGCTGGTGGTGTCGCCGCAGGAGCTAGCGGTGATCCAGTTGGAGGCTAGGCCCTCCGGCGGTTCATCAGAGGGTGACCTAGAGTGGCCCTCCCCTGAGGACCCATCGAAGGCGAGGTTCATCCTTCGGGATTCCCGGGAGCACCAGCTCTGGGACATTTTTGGGGGGCAAGGGCATGCCGCGGTGTCCAAGCTCACCAAGCAGTCCGTGAAGCTTGAGAGCGCCCGGAAGCAGGCTCAGTTTGCTCGGCAACTGGTTGAGGTTGACTTGTAGCTCACTATGGAGGTGAGTTTCTAGCACTTATCCTTGCCCTTTGAATCTTTTGTTGGTTGTTTTTAGCATGCTTGCTTTTCACAGGAAATAAGGAAGGTGTTGTCCCACAAGTCCCACTTCCTCCAGACGAAACATGCCCGGATGGCCGAGCTTGAGCGCTGGGTGGAGTCCGCTTGCCGCGTGTCCCAGTTCTAGGCGGCTGAGGCGGCCACGGCGCGGGCGACTGCTGCCGAGCAAGGGCTCGAGGCGGTGAAGGTCCGCCATGAGGAGACTGAGGTGGGGCTGCGGGCGTCCCTAGCGAACACCAAGGTGGTGCTCTAAGAGGCCTTGGTGGCCCTTGAGCCAGAGCGGGCCGCCCTAGAGTCGGCACAGAAGGCCCTGGGGGTGGAGTGGAGGGCCCAGTCAAAGGTGGATCAGGAGGTGCTCGCGCTCCGAGGCCAGGTGATGGGGATGGAGGACGTGAGCGCCGGCTGTGCGAGCAGGTGGCTCGGCAGGCAGAGGGTCTCTCTACCCTTCAGGCCTCTCACATAGGTGCGTACCTTTTTTGTCTTCTCATGGTATTGATTTTTCCCATAGTCTGTTCCTGAGCTTGTCGCCCTTCTTCCAGAGATGGGTGAGAAGGTGAAGGCGCTGGAGCGAGACCTAGAGGTTACCAAGGCAAACTTCATTTGGAATGCCGAGGAGCTGGCCAAGTCTCATGAAGAGCGACGTGCTCTCGAAGGGCAGCTTGGCCAGATCCGCAATGCTGCCCAGCTCGTAGTCTCGAACATCTTTGGGTCGGCGCCAAGTACCAGCGCGCCCGCGGTCCAGCTGGTGGAGGTCCCGGACGCGATCAAGGGCCTTGTCAGGAGCGGGCTATTTTATGGAGCATCAGGGGTGCTGACCTCGGTGGCGACGTACCACCTGAATCTGGACTTCGCCACTATCTACGGCGGGTATGCTAAAGGCCTGATCATGGGCGACATCCAAGCGATCGGGGTGAGCTTGCTGCCGCATGCGCGGTCGGTGTCAGAGCAAGTTTCCGCCAAGTGGGTGATGGATGTTCGCCGTCAGGACATGGCCCGAAGCATGCGTGGGGACGACACTTCCGAGCCTGTGGATAGCACGGAGCCTGGTTTGGGGGGGGGACATCGCCTCAGCTCCAATCGAGCCGATCGTCGTGCCACCGGGGAGTGAGCAGCTTGCGCCTTCGTCGGTCGTGCCGCCAGCAGATGCCACCGGGCCGGTTTAATAGCTTGCATAATATAAGTAGTTAGTAAACGTAGAAAGTTTAAGTTCGTGGGGAGCCCCTGTGTAAAACGTTCATGTGTGTTTTAATGACTACAATTGGTTTTTGTTTTTGTGATGGAGTTGCTCCATTCGGGGAAGGTTGTTCCCTTTCGTTTCTTGGTTTTCTCTTAGCATATTTTTGTTTTTATTTCTTTCTTTCTTGTACCTGTCCATTTGTCCCGTAGGCTGCAACCTTGTGAGCCTGGGGCGTGGCCGTGAGGCTCGGCTGCTCGTAACCGTAGGAAAAGGCGGGGTGCGATCAGTCAGAATGTTTTAAAGCAAAGCTACGTAAGGCAAATCAAAAGAACGAACCGCCCTTCTGTTCGGGTAGGAAGGAGTTTTCTCCATATGAAAAAGAGTACTCAAGGTGAAAACAAAATAGAGGGGTAGTAGAGCCCCCTAATGGAGCCCCCGAGCGCCCCAAGCCGAAAAGTGTTTGGGTCGGGGTGCTTTTATAGGAGCGTTCGCTAAGTAAACAATGGTAAAACTAAAACTTAGGGAAAGGGAAAAATGACATAGTTGTTCCGAGCGTTTGGAGAGAGCGTCGTCGTCGTTGTCTTTCAGTCGGTAGGTGTCTGGTTGGATCAATTCAGGCTTCAGTCGTCTGGATCCTCGCCTGCTGTGCCCCCTTCTTTTGTTGCTGCTTTTTTGCCTTTTTCTTTCCTTGGCCTGTCAGTCTACCTCAGCAGGTGCTTGAGGAGCTGGCAGTCCTTGTAGAGATGGTTGATGGGATAGTTGTGGTTGGTGCACGGGCTCACCATGAGCTCGTGGAAGTGTCTGGATTGGTCCTGTTGGGGCTGCATTCCCAGGTGATCGGCCGCGGCGACCGACGCGAAGTTGGCTGATTAGCGGCGATCCTTTCTGTTCTTTTTTCCCCTCTGCATGGAGGGGCCCTCGTCCTGATCCTAGCGCTTGGCCTTGCCTTTGCCGGGGCCTCCGTTGAAGCGTGGTGAGAACGGCACTTGTTTGGGGAGTTGGGCAGAGGTCGGTGGTCCCAGGTCATTCATGCTGGGACTCCGGTCGCCACTGCATGTGCCTCGGTTTGGTTCGAGCCACGCATAGATAGGCGGTTGGCGCGGAGCGGTCGTCAGAGTCAAGATGAGGTGCCATTGCGGCCTCACGTGCCGCGCTTAGTGGTTGTTGCGGTGGCAGGGTGTAGTGCCCCATCTGCTGCATCCCTGCTCCTCGGACGAGGAGCGAGGTTGTGAGTCGATGTTGCGATACGGAGCACACCACTTGCTGAACGGCGGCGGTGTCCACCAGTGCCCGGAGGTTCCGGTGGATCGCCCGTTCGGGAGGGTCATTCGGCTCGGACAGGCCGCGCAGGAGCATTGCTGTGGTGGCAATGTTCTGACTAGCCTGAGCGAACTGCGGGGGATCGGTCCCCCTATCCGGGGTGTTGCGCTGGACCTAATGGGTGCGACCCGAGCGCCGTTTGCCGGTCCACGTGCACGGGGCGTAGTGTAGCGCGCCGAGCGCGCTGGTGCAGTTGATGGCTGATGCGGTCACATGTGAGCTCAGGGGCCTCCGTATGAGGGCCTGGAGGGGCGTGAGTCCGTGAGGACTGCGTTGCTCCTGGTGGCTGTTTGGAGTGTTCGTCATAGCGCATTCTCGGGATGGACGGTGGCTGGGTGCCACGTCAGCGATGCTGGAGCCATCACTCCCGACGTCGTCGTCCATGATGTCGAGGAAGCAGGTGGGAGCGTAGCTCACCAACCCCACGAACTCAGACGTGAGAGGAGGCGGTGCCATAATCTTTCAGAGCCCTCGGGCGTACGTGTCCACGGGAGACACGAGGCCGTAGGGGAACCGGTCGTACGGTGGCCGTGACGGAGGCAATGGCAGCCCTCTGGGTATTTGGTGGAAGATAGAATGTAGTAAGTAAAGAACAGCATGTATATTACTCACAGCGGGGTTTGAGCGGAGAGTTTGCTCGGAATGAAGCGCGGATGCCGCGCATCCTGAAGTCGATGGAGGACGTCTCTCCGACGGGTGCTGGGTCGCGAGTCTCCTCACAGAGGTGGAGTACGCCGAGCCGGTCGGCGATGAAGTCCAGGCTTCCGAAGAGGAAGGCCTGGGATGGCTCGAGGACAGGTGGAACCCACATCCTGGCGGGTGAGAGTGCGGGAAAGTCCAGCGAGCCGAAGCGAATAGTATCGCCCGAGCCCACCACGGTGGGGGTGGTAGAAAAATGGGCCATCCAATGACTAAAAAGTGTTGAACGTACAGCGTCTTCCCCACGAACGGCGCCAACTATCAGTACACAAAGTGACCAACTAGTGAATATTTGTAGTTTTGCCGTACGTTGTGATTGGAGGTGGCCTAGCACTCAATGACACATGATTTATACTAGTTCAGGCAACGTGCCCTACGTCCAGTTTGGGTCGGTCGGTGACTTTATTCCTGAGCCCAGGTGCTCAAAGTCTGTAGTGGGGTTACAAACGAGAAGGAGAAAGGTGGGGTGTACGAGAGGCCTAATCGGGTCCGATCGAAAGGGCCGAGGGAGACCAGAACTCCGCTACGAACTAGGTGTTCAAGCGTGTGCTTGAGGGGTTACGAACTATTGATCTAGTGAATTAACTTGGAGAAGTTGACCTCCTCTTGTTGGAGGGAGTGCATCTCCTTTTATAGATAAATGGGATGGCTTTAGAGGTGAGAGGGAGAGAGTACGGATGTTTCTAAGCCTTGTTGCCCACGCCGACGAGGGTAGCGATGATGGTAGGCGCCCACAATACTATTAACGTCACTGTAGAATGTCAGGTGCACATGGGAGGTTATGTTGGCTTCTTCAGGAAGGGTGGATGTTGGTACCTGTAAAATACTGTTGGTTTGTGAGGAGCCTTACCACGTGTACCAGGTATGGTGAATCCTGGTGCCCACAGTACCATCGATGCCCAGAGGCATGTCGGGGCTTTTTGCCATACGGGAGTCCAACGGCGCCTACAATACTATAGATACAAATGTTGGTGCCTACAATACTGTTTGTGTCAGGGCGGTTGTGGAGCACTGTTCCCACAGGCGTACAGGGTATGGTCCTAGTATCGTGGTTTTGACTTTGTGCGCTGCCTTCTCCGTTCGCCGCTGGCCCCTTCCGAGAGGGCGTCCCCGGTCAGATGGCCCCAGTCGGAGAAGAGCGGCAAGCAGACTTCCTACGGGCCCTTGGTCAAAAAACGTTGGGTCGGAGTAGGAAGTAGTGTTTTGGGCCAGGCCTTCCGATCGGAGGGACCGCCTGGAGGTGGCTGGTGTCCGAAGCGAGTGCTCCGGTCGGAGAGGTGGGCCTTCCGATCGGAGAGGCCGTCCGGAGGCGGCTGGTGTCTGAAGCGAGTGCTCCGGTCGGAGAGGTGGGCCGAGGAAGTTGTCGAGCGGGCGTTAGTCCTTTCGGGTACACCTTCCGGTCGGTGACCGAACTATTCTTTCGGCCCATTGTGTTTTTAGACTTTTGGGCCGGCCCATGAACTTCATGCTGCTTTCCTAGGCCGAGTCCTGGCATGGAAGCCGGTTCGAGGGACCCTAGGTTTATGAACCCGACAGATAGACTCACATAATACTTTTTCTAGAAGTCTTGCTAGTATTGAGAATTTATTATTAGGGACCCCATGTCACTTAAGTTGTTGTGGAATGAGATATAGTAGAATAATGAGAACTTGATTCTTGATGTCTCGTTATTGCATAATTTTATTTCAAAAAGTTAAATGAATAGCTACACCTCTCCTTTGTGGTAAGCAATATCCCACTAGAGCCAAATATGATAGACTAGAGAAACCTTCTACATATATTACTTGTCATTGTGTTGAGTTTGGTCAAACGTTGTGACCCTTGTTGAGAAACTTATCATGCTCTCAAGATCAAGATCACGTACACTCCACATATATCTGCTGCTCCTACACTGAGAGTACGCAACAACATGTTTTCCATCCACCCAAAACTGTTCTACTCCTACATTGGGAATAGACACAAAAATATGCTTGTTAAGATAAATGCTCCAAGTTCTTGAAAAAGTCCCTCTTGAAAAGTTTCAATTGCAGAAAAAGAGGCATGGGCTATGCAAAAGTTATTCATAAAAGAAAAAAAGAAAGTATTGAAAAATGGACAAGTGTCTGAGATATTGAAAACAATGGGTACTTAGATGCCCGCCTAAAAAAAGGGATGATTAAAATAGCTCATGTTTTCTTGTAAAAGTTTTCTAAGTTTAAATCAAGAGAGATAGATTTCAAGGAGCATAGTAGAATTAGGTTAGCCACCATATACATATCCACACACATGCACATCTTGATCTAAGAGTATGACATTTTTCTCCTTGGATCTTTGTTTTGAATTTACAATATATGCAATGCAAGTACGTTCTCATATTCATCCCTACCTGAGCTCCACAAAATCTTTAAAAAGTAGGTAAAAAGAAGGCAAAATTATCATTGCCTTGGTGAGGACTAAAAAATACCACATATATAGAGTGATTTGAGAGTACCACAAAAGGAGAAGGTAAGCTATGTTTTGTTTTCAAAAATCTTACATGTTTCTCCAATTGACTTGACTGAAGGAAAAATGTGATCTGTTTCAAGCTGTTCCATTCTTCAACCGCCCAAAGTTTCATGATAGACACTTTGAATCTCGCAGTGCATGTATGACTGGGAATAGTTTTATGTTGATGCCTTGTCCTAAGGCTATGTCTTGAGCAATCCATCCTTTTATCAAGGATGAGTAAAAGCCTAAGTGTGGGGGAGCTCAGAAAGCTTGTTGGTATATTTAACGCACACAGATAAATCCGCAAGCGCATGGATACCGCTGTAGCTTTCACCTAGAAGTATTCCAAATATCATATCCACAGGGAAACATGTGAGAGTAACTAGATCTAACTTAACCTAGAGTAGCAACAAGACTTAAGATAATTGGAGTATAGAGGAGATCACAAAGGTCTTCTAGTTTTAACTTTGGTAACCTATGTCTTCTATTGTTTAACTGGGGATATTACGAAGGGAAGCACAAACAAAGTATGCTTCCTATAGTAACTAAATCTGCTAGGCCTACAAACAGGAGGTGGACTATAGAGGATTCAACGAGGCTATAAGAGTCACCATCACGGCGACCACCGATCCAAAATGTAGGGTACATTCACAAGTAACCCGGTCTAAGCACCACGCTTACAACTACAATTACTGCTTTAACCTAGAGCGTCCTATAGATTAAAGCACTCAAAGAGTTGTGAACCTGATGAGCAATATAAACACGATGCTTACTTGAATTAGAAGTTGATTACCAGAGAATCCTTAGAAGCAAGCTAAAGTAGAACTTGACTCCGCCAGGGTACAAGCCGTAGAGAGAGCACCAACTAGCCGAGACTTCCTCCAAACTCTTCCCTCATACTCTATCTCTATATTTCTAATACAAGACTAGATCCTATGGAGGACTAATCTTCTCTTGATAGCTGGCTCTGATCCTGACGAGGAGAATATGAATTAGGATTTTAGGATGGCTCTAGGGAGGGGGGTAGGCGCTGCTATATATAGGCCGAGGTGGAGTAGGGAGCAAGGAATCAAGGTGGAGTAAGGGGAAAGGAATCACCATGTCATCAATCCGCATCAACTTCCCCGATCACCGTTGGATAAACTGACCTATAACCGCCTTAAAATCAACGGTGTAGATCTTGGAAACGCATACGAGGCGGCGGAGGGCGAGCGGACTCTGGAGCAGGCTGGCCGGCCTAGGGCTTGGTCTGGCCAGCCCACTTTTGTGGCCGTTTGGCCCAAGCTTCGGTGGTGCGTCTTCTAGTGTCTTCTAGAATCTTCTTGAGTTGTTTACGTCGTGGATAAACATGATTAAATATGACAATTGGGTCCACCTTGCTCGTTTTCTGGATAAATCCTCCTGCATTCACATATTCACCAAAACTCATGGAATTTATTAGTTTAAACCCCTATACCTATATTTGGTGATGGAATTAAACATATATGTAAGTTATGTTGATGGTTTATAATTGATGTTAATGACCATCAACAAGCTCCCCCACACTTAACCTTTGCTAGTCCCTGAGCAAAGCTAAACTCAACAATGGATCAGGAGTTGCTACAATGCTTTCACGCCTCAAAAGTACACAGACATTCAATCAAGAATTCTCCTCCGAATTAGAATAAACTGATCTGACTTTCAAACTTACCCATATTATCATCAACCATGGGGCTTTTTAGCCTTCACTTGGGTCTTGAGTAATTGAAAGACAGAACGATCAAGTCAAGCACTATGTCTCAAGTTTTTTGTTCTACCATTGTTCCAGAGTTTTTATAAGTTTTCAAAATAAAACTCAGAGATTCCATTGTATGACACTCTCAAGTCTCTCAATATATGTGGTATTTATGGATCCTCACCAAGGCAATATTGATGTTATGCCTTTTTCTCTTCCTACAACTAAAGTTTATGTGTAGTTCATAGGTAGGGAGAAAGTTAGAGCATACTTGCAATGCATATATTGTAAAGTCAAACAACGGATCCAAAGAGAGTTGAGTCATACAATCAAATCAAGATGTGCATGATGAGTTCCTATATGACAAAGCTTGAATTCCCACCAGAGCCCTACATAGGCTAGGAAAACTTCCACATATATGCTGCTTGCTTTTGCATTGAGTTTTGTCAAGCTTTGTTGACCCTTATGAGAGATTTGTCATGCTCTTAAAATCAAGATCACATATAAAGCCTATCTTGATTTAATTGTATGACTTAACTCTCTTTGGATCCGTTGTTTGACTTTACAATTTATGTATTGCAAGTATGCCCTAGCTTTCTCCCTACCTATGAACTCCACATAAAGCCTTAGTGGTAGAAAGAGAAAAAGGCATAACATCTTTATTGCCTTGGTGAGGATCCACAAATACCACATATATTGAGAGACTTGAGAGTGTCATACAATGGAATCTCTGAGTTTTATTTTGAAAACCTATAAAAACTCCAGAATAATGGTTGAACAAAGAACTCGAGACATAGTGCTTGACTTGATTGTTTTGTTTTTCAATTGCTCAAGACCCAAGTGAAGGCTAAGAAGTCACATGATTGAAGGTAATACGGCTAAGTTTGAAAGTCAAATCAGTTTATTCTACTCCGGAGGAGAATTTTTGATTGAACACCTATGTACTTTTGAGGTGTGAAAGCATAGTAGCAACTCCTGATCCATTGCTGAGTTTAGTTTTGCTAAGGGACTAGCAAAGGTTAAGCTTGGGGAAATTGTTGACGGTAGTTAACAACCATTATAAACCGTCAATTAAACATGGATAAGGGCATAAATGTAATCACCAATGAAGGTTTAGGGGTTTAAACTAATAAATTCCATGAGTTTTGATGAGTCTGTATTTTCAGCAGGGTTTATCCAGAAAACTGCCAAGGAGAACCTAATCGTCGAAGGAAATTACAGAATTCCGCCAAGGTACCTACGTGGGAAGACTCTAGAAGGGTCTAGAAGGCAAATCACCAAAGCGGGGCTCGACCCATTACAATGTGGGGCCGGCTGGCCTGTAGGTGTGGCTGCCCAGAACCTATGGGCCTCACCTGTTAGCCTGCTTTGTATGTCGGTTCCCTACCGCCTTTGGGGATGCATCTAAGCTGTTGCTTAAGCCGGTTTGATCTAAGGGCTCATGTTGGACCCTCAGGGCTATATATACCAGCCCCTGGCCCTCTCCCTCAAGAGAGATCCCAAAACCCTAATTCACATTCTCCTCATGAGGATCAGAGCTAGCTATCAAGAGAATATTAGTAATCCATAGGATCTAGTCTTTAGAAATAGAGAGATGGAGAGTGAGGGAAGAGTTTGAGAGGGGTGCCGACCTATCGGTGCTCTCTCTATGGCTTGTACCTTGGTGGAAGTCAACTTTGCGTCTGAGATTTCTCAAGTAATCAACTTCTGATTTAAGTAAGTAACGTGTTTATATTGTTCTTCTAGTTTGTGAGTCTCTTTTGAGTGCTTTAATCTATTGGCCTTAGGTTAAAGTATTATTCGCAGTGTAAGCGTGGTGCTTAGACACGGGTAACTCGTGGATATATCCTACATTCTAGATCAGTGGTAGTTCACGAGGGTGACTCTTATAGCCTCATTGAATCCTCTGTAGTCCACCTCCCATTTATAGGACTAGCAGGATTTAGTTATTACAGGAAACATAATCTGTCTGTGTTTCCCTTAGTAATATCCCTAGTCGAACAATACAAGACATAGCTTGTCGAGATTAGAACTAGAAGACCTTAGTGATCTCCTCTACACTCCTAACTTTCTTAAGTCTTGTTGCTACTCCGGGTTAAGTTGGACCATAGTTAACCTCACATGTTTCCCTGTGGATACGATACTTGGAATACCTCCAGATGAAAGCTACAGCGGTATCCGTGCGCTTGCGGATTTATCTATGTGTGTTAAAATATACCAACAGTTATGAACCCTTGTACCCTACATATATGCAGTTGCAAATGGCGGACCAATGAATCCGATTTCCGGAGGGAATAGCAAAAGACATAATGGTAAGAATACATGATCACTTTGCCCCTGCCGACTTCATGGTTTTAGACATGGGAGAAGAAGACGATGCACCCATTATCCTAGGAAGATCGTTGCTCAACACCACCAACGCGATCATCTACGTCGGATCTGGACAAGTCCACTTCCAATTTCCTAGAAAAAAGGTACGTTGTTATTTCAATAGTTATACTACTTATGAGCAGTCGAAGAAGAATCGCTCCAGGAGGAGACGTCGATCATCCCAACATCAAGGGAACCAACCCCTATGGAATGAATGGGAGGAAGATGGACAACCTGAAGAATTTGTGAAAAAGGAACCTACACCGCCTAAGTCAAGCCCACCAGCCAAGCAGGTGTAGAAGGAGAAGGTAACATCATCAGAATCACAAGAGGTGAAACTATCAGGGTCTCCATCACCGAGATCGGATGATGCACCCAAAGAATGAATAAGACTGGAGTAAAGTCCTGTCCGGAGGACTTAAAAATCAAACCCTCACCGTGAGGTAATATCGGTAGTTATCCATATTTATTTTCAGTATTGCATGAATTGTTCTTACTTTAGCATATGTACTTTCCTACATTAGCATTGCATTAGTTAAAAATATATACATACATCTAGTTATATTTCATTTTCTGCATATAAAGAAAAATAAAAAGTTTTATTACTGCAGATCATCATCGCATAAGAAAAGAAAATAAAAATATTATTGCATCTTAAGCCCCATGTGAATAAATCTATGGTGTAAATACCCGTGGGAATATTCATTGTGGTGGCATAAAATTTAAAAATACCATACATACATATTTCTTGCATGCATATAAAAAAATAGAAAATCCAAAAATATTAGATTCACCTCCTGTTAAAATTCTCCCATTAGAAAATCTATCTAAACCCACAAGAACAAATCTCTGAATGGCTGACCGCTAACCCCTTTATCTTAATTGAGCCATGAGTTTGTTCTTGTTGGAGTATTTTGCAGGATGATTCACATGATCAAGAGCAAGTTCACTCGGTTGTCTTCATCTCACTCCACTCGTGGATGAGAAGGACATATGCCGACAAACCTGCTCTGAGAAAGATCAATCAACATCCAACAATCGACCACGACAACATCCAGCTTGGGGGAGGAGCCTCCCCCATGTATCTAGCTAAGTATTTCCTTCCTTTAGTTTTACTATTAGTAAGTTTGCTTTATATTAGCTAAAGAAATAAAAAGATGCATAACAAAATATATATTATAAGGTGTGATCTTAAAACTTGAAAACAAAATAAAAAGTGTGTTAGTTTTCTTTCTAGTTTGATTTTTCTTAAAAAAGAGCTAAATAAATAAAAGGACTCTAAAGATAATCTATTAAAATGGAAATGATGAATAGTTGCTCTGTCGTAATTCCTTTCATGTACCTCGTTTTCAGCCTTGAATTCTCTCGAGTTTTAGATACGATTGTTTTGATATAAGGATTTACTCTGAACTTGAAACTCGTGGATAGCACATGCTTGATCTAAGTCTAGGTAATTGACAGATATGATATGAGAAGGTCTGAGCTGTTGTTTATCTTGTTCTGAGTGATGCTAAAGTTCTAGAGATTTATCTTTTGAAAAATATAAAAATGCTATGATGAGTTCTTGTATGACAAAACTTGAATTTCTACCAGAGCCATACATGATATTTAGGCTAGGAAAACTTTCACATATATGCTGCTTGCTTTTGCATTTAGTTTTGTCAAGCTTTGTTGACCCTTATAAGAGATTTGTCATGCTTTTAAAATCAAGATCACGTATACTCCACCCACATATGCACTACTCCTACACTGGGAGTAGGCACAAAAATATGCTTTCTATTTAGATCCACCCAAAATTGTTTTACTCCTACACTGTGAGTAAATGTTAGTATTTATAAGTGCAAATAGAATATGAAGCATTCTACAAGCGCACAGAATACCATTGGATCATTTTACCATGAGTATTCTAGGTATCGTTATTTATATTTTACCACAGGGAAACAATGGAGTAAAGATTATTGTATATGAAAGGAGTATCTATCAGTCAACATACCATCATAGCTAGAGCAAGGGGTAAAGGTAATGATAGGAATTAAGCATAATGACACTCAGGGGATAGATCACTAAGACATTGTAAACTAGTCAACTCGGGAGAATAACAAGTGAGGTAGGTTCCTGTGACATTCTTATTACATGGTCAAAGTATATATACACCCAACTATAGCTAAGACTAACTCTACTCTTGTGCACTTTGGGATGACGCTTAGACGATAGAGCATCCATAATAGATAACTCTACTGACGCGACTACGGTCCTACAATTTAAGATCCTGTTCAATTCAGCATGGACTACAAAGGATAGACGGGACTGTCACCACCCGTTGCTACCACACAACCAGAGAACAGGGTGTACTTATAGACAGAGCATCATATAATCACCATACTTACACGAGGCTTGGCTACTTAGCCCAATCGATAAACTATAGCAGGCTAAGCGCTCTATGAACCCACAGACAAAAGTAATGATAACCTCAACTAAGCAAGATATATATTCAAAGTAAGTTTAGCCATATAGATAAGAATATGATGAATTGATAGTAAGTCTTACAAGATGTAGAAGTGAAGATACAAGGCTTTGCTGAGCCTCCAAGAGTAGACCTGGAACTTGAGCAAGAGCCCAACTCGACCCTCACTCCCGAGCTACTAATCTACTACATTGGAGAGTTCTAGACCTAATCCTCCTGGCGTGTGTTGATCTGAATGAGAGATATGAATTAGGGTTTCCAAGATGTCTCTAGAGAGGGGGGTAGGGGCTGCTATATATAGGCCAAGGTGGACTAGGGGGCAAGGCATTGCCATGTCATCGATCTGTGTCAACTCCCTCAATCACCGTTGGATGAACTGACCTTGATCAACGGTGGAGATGGACTCTCAAAGGCGGTGGGAAACCGACGTAGAAAGGAGACACTGACCAGTGGGGCCCATTGGCCGGTCGACCTACAGGTGGGGCCGGTCGGCCTGTCTCTATTACAGGTGGGCCCCACCCTCCGGTGGAAGCTTCTAGACTCCGTCTTGAGTTGTTTTTCGTAGGTTTCATGAGCCAAATCTCTTTCTAATGTCGGTTTGCTTGTTTGGAGAGTATGACAGTGGTCCTAGGGGTTGTTTTCTAGATAAATCCTCCTGCATTCACATATTCACCAAAGATCATGGAATTCATTAGTTTAAACCCCTATTCCTCAGTTTGGTGATGAAATTAAGTACATGTGCAGG
The DNA here is from genome assembly GCA_904845875.1 of Miscanthus lutarioriparius. NCBI lineage: Eukaryota > Viridiplantae > Streptophyta > Magnoliopsida > Poales > Poaceae > Miscanthus > Miscanthus lutarioriparius. The sequence continues at coordinate 22,058,017 of CAJGYO010000017.1, forward strand.
ATATGTTGATGGTTTATGATTGATGTTAACGACCGTCAACAGTAAACACCAAAATATGTTTTATAGGTTTTCCACCAAATAAATGCCCTAAGTTCTTGTTGCTATCTCTCAAAAGTTCTGTTGCAGAAAAGAGGCATCGGTTATTCAAAAGTTATTCAGAAAAAAGAGAAAAAAAGTTGAGAAAAAAATGGACACAAAAGTGTCCGAGATATTGAAAACAATGGGTACTTAGATGCCCGCCTGAAAAAAAAGAGAAGATGAATAAGATAGCCTCTGCTCTCTTGTAGAAATATTTCCAAGTTTCAAAAGAGAGATATGTTTTGAAGGAGCAAAGTAGAATTAGGCTAGCCACCATATATATCCACCTCATACATCCACACACATGCACATCTTGATTTGATTGTATGACTCAACTCTCTTTGGATCCATTGTTTGACTTTACAATATATGCATTGCAAGTATGATCTAGCTTTCTCCGTACCTATGAACTCTACATAACCCTTTGTTGTAGGCTTTGTTTTAGATATCTTAGGCACTTGTCCATTTTTTCTCAACTCTTTTTTTGTTTTTTCTCTTTTTTATGAATAACTTTTGCATAGCCCCATGTCTCTTTTCTGCAACAAAACTTTGAGAGATACCGTACAAGAACTTGGAGCATTTATTTGGTGGATGGAAAACCTAACAAGCATGTTTTTTTATTCACCACCAGTGTAGGAGTAGAACATTTTTTGGTGGATCTAGATGGAAGGTATGTTTTTGCGCCTACCCTCAGTGTAGGAGTAGTGCATATGTGGGTGGAGTGTACGTGATCTTGATTTTAAGAGCATGACAAACCTCTCATAAGGGTCAACAAAGCTTGACAAAACCCAATACAAAAGCAAGAATCATATATGTGGAAGTTTTCCTAGCCTAAATAACATGTATGGCTCTGGTGGCATTTTTGTGTTTTTCAAAAGATAAATCTCTAGAACTTTAGTGTCACTTGGAACAAGATAAACATGACCTCAGACCTTCTCATATCATATCCGTATATTACCTAGACTTAGATCAAGCATATACTACCCACGAGTTTCAAGTTTAGAGTAAATCCTTATATCAAAACAATCTTATCCAAAACTTGGGAGAATTTAAGGCTAAAAACTAGGTACTTAAAAGGAATTACAACAGAGCTACTATTCATCATTTCCATTTTAAAACATTATCTTCATATTCCTTTTTATTTTATTCAGCTCTTAAAAACAAATTAAAACAAACTAGACACACTCTTTTTATTTTGTTTTCATTTTTTAGATCACACATTATAACTATATATATTTCTATAAAGATAACTTTTTTACTTCATTTTTAGTTATTCATCATTTTTTCTAATATATATAGAGCAAACTAAGAATAATAAAAGGAAAAATATACTTATCTAGATACATGGGGGATTCCTTCTCCCCCAAGTTGGTTGTTGTCGTGGTTGCTCAACGAGGTGATCGGATGTGGAGGTGCTGGAACAGAGCCTCCCAATTTTGATTTTTGCTATTGCTGTAGGCTGGCCATCGTGTCCCATGCTTACCTACCATTGTGCATGATTATGTAACATACCTTGTATGGCAACATTTGTCTTTTCAATGGTTACGAGTCTGTTGTCAAAGCGGTGGTAGGCCTCCTAGGAGTCATGATACCCTCTGCCAGAGAAAGACATGCGTCCTCCCTGATGCCCACTTGAGGTTGCTTCATAATCTTGCCCTTGGTAGTTGTGGAAGTTCATTGATCGAGTACCTCGGTTCGCACTTGAAGATGAGGATTCTTGTGGTGGCGCCTCCAGTAGTGGCGCTTCCATTGGTGGTGCCACCTTATTTTGCCAAACCCGTCTTGGTTTTGAGTTTGATTTAGGTTTGGCAGGTTCATCCTTTCTTGACTTGTTCCTCCTCCTTGTTCAGCATTTCAAAGTCAACCATCAGTAGTAGAAACTTAAGATGCTACCTTCAACAGTGTGGTGTAATGGCACCATGTGATGGAGGGTAGATGACTTATGGTGGTCTTCTCTTCCTATTTGAAGCTTTTCTCGCTTGAGCTGTTCATGAGCATCTTGTCTTTTATGTCGCACTGCTTCTTTTCTCATCCTTTCGTCATGCCATCTTTTTATTCTTTTTCTTTTGTGGATCTTGGCATTGTGTTGGACCTTCTGCTCTACTCATTGTTTCTTCTCTGCAAAGGATTAATGGACAACACGTACCCGAAGGAATATACAAATGATTCAAAGCAAGGATAGAGTTGTCATAGAGCTGAAGGTCATTTCTATGCTATAACAGAGTAGGCTTTAGCATTTAGTTAGCATAAAATCTTTATCCCATGTTTTAAATAATGTGCCTTTTTGTTCACCACTACATCAAATTTCAACGAGGTTAAGGCAAATATGTGTGAGATTGTTCTAAAGAATACCTCTAACCTTGATTTGTTTCTATGAATGACCTCCAAACATTCCCAACAAAATTTGAATATTTTCCTGCAAGGGTTAGTCCATATATACAACCAAATTCTATACAAATATGTTTTGATTCAATAATTATGTCTGAATAATATTCCGAAGCATACTTATAACAGAACAAGGAAGCTTGAAAGACTAAAGAGATTCATTAAAGTAGAAACAAGAATTGTATGGTGACCCAAAGGAGCATGATTATTTAAATTTTTACTTGTTAGAGATTTAGCAAGTTGAGCTCATCATATAGGTAGGGATGACCAACACAAACTAGCAAGATGACTTGAGATGTTTTGAAGAATTTCATCCCCCATACTTGAATTTTGCAGAATGCAGAATCAAGTTTGGATGATAGAATTCTCCCGTGAATGTGATTCTATGTTGCATAATGCTTGGTTGGATATTGTGTTTTCCTTCTTTTTATTGAAATGGTTAGTGACAAACATATCTGAAGGAGGCTTATCCGATTTACCTATTGATGAGAGCTCATAGTCCGTTAAGTAGGACCTTTCCTTGTATTAAGCCTCGATCCTAGAGATGAGGATACGGACAATTGCATGCTCTTCTTCCATCAACCTTTCTTGATTTTTGTTGATTCTTGGTTGACGAATTGGGGTTCATTGGAGATGCAACTCAAGTTCCTCCTTTATTGTCTAACGGCATGTTGGAGAGTTGTTCTTTGTTTGTTAACGATACGCGTCTTGATGGTCAAAGAAGGAACCTCATTGGTATTTGCATGAAAGCTTCATCTCCAATGGCTTAGGGATGTCTTCTTGTGCCTATGATTTCATGAGACACTATCGACAGACCTCCATTGATTACTGATGTCTGTTGGCACGAGAATGTATGACAAGATGTAGTGATTGAAGGTGATGAAAGCAGGCACCAGATTGGCTAATATGAGTTGAGTTGCACCCTGCTTCTCATCAGCCTCCTAGCTTGAGTCCTAGAAAGGCTCAATGCTTGATTGCCTTCGACATTACTTGTGGTCTATTGATTTGTTCATCCACTTCCTATGAGTGGTGGTTTGGCTTGAGTTCATAGATTCATACCAAACCATGAATAGGCATAGCTTCTTTCCTACAAAATGTTAATGGACACATACCCAAGGGAATACAACAAATTTGAAATACAGCTTGTTATCCATAATTTGTGTGGTTCTCATCTATGCTAATGAAGAGGTGGGTTTTGAATTACTTTAGCATAGATTGTGTATCATGTTTGATAACGAATTTTTATTTGTTCACTACATTCAAGCATGGTTCAAGGCAAAGGTAACTTGCAGCAAAAGACAAAGTGAATGAATTTTGATACTCACCATTCTTCCTTCAATGAAGTATGAGCTGTGTCTTCTTTTGCGCAGAGTTGTTGGAGTTTATCGCATGCCTTGATTTATCTCCGATGTGAATTCATCTCTTGACTTACCCAGATTGAATTTAAGAGTTTTCTGCAGGGGTTAGTCCAACAAAATAACCAGTGTCTACATAAGCAATTTTTAGTTTAATAACCAAACTAAACTCCATGTCTAATTTGATTAAGGAAGACTATTTAACCTAAGCACCGTGCTTAATTTAAAAGCCTTTAGAAGCATGGCGAGTACTTCCAAACCAAAGCATACTATAGCAAACAAAGGTAGCATGAAAGCATAAAAGAGATGTATTCAAATGAAAATGAAAGAGCATGATCATGGTGAGATATTTTTTTAATAAGCATGAGCCTTCATGTGCTCACATTTTTATTATCTTTTTAAATGCAAATGATATGGATATATGTAGGTAACCAAATATGACGTGGATTTGATATGACAAAATTTAAACTAAACGAGATGGATGCATGGATTGTTTAAAATAAGCATGCAATGGAATGCAAAATGTTAAAATATAACTAATCATCAAGTTTAAAGTCCATGAGCAAGACTATCTCATCTTTCTTGATCATACTTACCATGACTCACATGATGGAATTCGTGAGTAGTGCAGTGTCGGTATTCGTCACTTGAGATGTGATTTGAATTCTTGTGACGTTGACATTTTTCTCCAATCTACACATGGTTATATACATACATATATATATATATACAAACCAATGAGATGGCAGGGTTCCGGTATTGTTGGGTCATAAATGTTTCAGGCACCCTGGGGTTCTTCAATGTTTCTTCTTTTCTTGTGGAAGCTTGCCGAAAGGTCAAAACAACATCTGTTGTTTTGTCTATTTCACAATATAATAGAATAGGGGTAATCCTACTAAAGCTAGCGGTATGTTAATAATCTAAATATTTACGCCAATTGTTTCTTCGGCAACGGCGCCAAAAATGCTTGTTGGTATTTGTTGGGTTCATAAATCTAGGGTCCCCAATGGACCCGCTTCCCTACAAAACTTGGCCCAGCAGGCAGTGCAACGATAGCACACGCCTAGGCTGGCCCTGATACACAATAATAGGCCAAGACCATGATCTGGCCCCTGACCGTCACATCCGACTAGGACCTCCCTGAACGGGCCATGACCCATCACAGGAAAGAGGGATACGCAACCAAAAAGGTTGGCCCACTGATGGGTTTGACAACCACTCTGGGCACCTTTAGAGTGAGCGGTAGAAAGGGCCGACCTCTAGGTCGGGGGCTTTCACCTCGCTCGACCTCTAGGTCAGGGGCTCCGCCTCGCCCGACCCCCTTTCTCCGATCGAGGATACGCCAGACCTCTGCTCACTGCTCTTTCCTGACCGACACGGCCAAGGCCAACTAGGAACAACTGACCGGGGATGCTCGCTCGGTGTGGGCTCAGGTCATAGCAGCGAAGCAGATAAGATAAGGCGCTCTCTCCCAACAAAAAGAGGCTAGACGACTCAAGGACTCGATGACCTGAGGACTCGAATAGCTCAATAGCTCTAGAACTCGACAGCTATACAGAGCATAGGCTCCAATACTTAGCGCATGTTAGAGCACCCATCACTCTCTTCCATTCGGTTCAAAGTCCGACCGGGCCTCTAACACCCCCCTTCTCATTCCTTACTCATTGCGTATAGGGACACCCTGAGCCGGTTCATCTCCTGACTAGGCGAATGGGGGATGCCTCTCTACAAACTTCTCAAAAAGACAGACGCATTCGTCTAGACAAAGGAGGCACAGCAGGCTTTGGAAAGTCTCAAAGCATCACTAATGTCGGTACCAATCCTCGTCGCTCCCAAATGGGGAGAATCCCTCCTCCTCTACGTCATAGCAAGCAACCACGTTGTGAGCGCCGCCCTCATCGTCAAGAGGGAGGAGCTGGGACACCCCCTAAAGGTCCAACAACCGATGTACTTCATTGGTGAGGTACTCACCGACACCAAAGTTCACTACCCCTATGTTCAGAAGCTTCTGTACGCCGTGTTGATGGTGACCCAGAAGCTCCTGCACTAGTTCTCTGACCACGAGGTCATGGTCATCACCTCATACCCACTCGGGGAGATCATCCGTGACCATGCCGCCGCTGGCCGAATCTCCAAGTGGGCTCTCGAGCTCATGGGCCACACATCAGGTATGTCCCCCACACCGCTATTAAGTCTCAGGCCTTGCTAACTTCATCGCTGAATGGACGGAAGTCCAGCTCCTAACCCCAGACATCACCCACGAGTACTGGACGATGTACTTCGATGGGTCGATCATGGTGCCTGGCTCGAGGTCTGGAGTGGTTCTGATCTCCCCAGATGGGAGCAGGCTCTGCTACATGATCCATCTCCATTTTTTAGCCTCGAACAATGCCACGGAGTACAAGGCCCTCATCAATGGACTACGCATCGCCGTTGAGCTCAGCGTCACGTGGCTGTATGTCCACGGCGACTCAGAGTTGGTCGTCGACCAAGTCATGAAGGAGTCCTCTTGCAAGAGCCCTCTCATGGTGGCGTACTGCCAGGAGGTTCGCAAGCTTGAGGACAAGTTCCAATGGATCGAACTACATCATGTCCCTTGAAAGGACAACGATGTCGTCGACTTCCTTGCAAAATTAGCGGCCAGACGAGAACTGTCCACCGATGGGGTCTTTGTAAATGACCTCCACGAGCCATCTACCCACATCCGAGAGGATCCAACCCAAACGTGCTCCAACACCAATCTGGCACTCGGGGGCTTCGACCTTCCGACGTGCCCTGACCCGGACCGAGTGCTCGGGGGCTCCAACCTTGGTGGCTCCATGGCAACGTTGGCCAGCAACATTGCCGTGATGGCACTCGATCTAGACAATTGGAGAGTACCACTACTCGCCTACCTCCTCAAGGAGGTTCTCCCACTAGAAAGGACTGAAGCGCAACAAATCGCTCGACACGCCAAGACGTTCGTCACCATTAGTAATGAACTTTACAAGTGAAGTCCGTTGGGAGTGCTCATGAAGTGCATCCGAACCGACCAAGGGAAACAACTTCTCCTCAAAGTCCATGCTAGAATCTATGGACATCACGAGGCCCCAAGGTCGCTAGTCGGGAAAGCCTTTCACCAAGGTTTTTATTGGCCCACTATGCTATGAGATGTAAAGGAGATGGTCCGTACGTGTGAAGGATGCCAGTTTTATGCTCGGCAGACTCATCTGCCAGTGTAGGAATTTCAGACCATCCCCATCACCTGGCCATTCACGATCTGGGGCCTTGACATGGTTAGACCCCTCAAAAAGCCCTAGGTGGCTTCACTCACCTACTCATGGTGGTGGACAAGTTGACCAAGTGGATAGAGGCAAAGCCCATCACCAATATCCGCTCGAAAGAGGCGGTCAAGTTCTTCCTCGACATCATCTATCGGTTTGGTGTCCCTAACTGTGTCATCACCGACCATGGAACAAACTTCACCGGGAAGAAGTTCCTGGACTTCTGTGATGGATACAACATCAGGATCGATTGGGCACCAAGACCGTTTATTTCCATTCAATACTTGCTCCTACAGCACCCTAGCCCAAGCACTCTTGGCCTAGGTTGCTCGAGGGCTCCACGGGGATGCGATACCACCCCTTTTTTACTATCATATAGTAACACTTTTTGCCCAAACGAAAGGGCATCGCCCAAATGAAAGGGCATTATGTTCCTTTGATTACCCTACGTAACTTGCACTTTTAGCCTCCCGACCGATCACACCCCACCACGACCTATGGTTATGAGTAGCTAAGCCTCGCGGGCCATGCTCGGGTTCTTAAGATTGTAGCCTATGGGTCAACAGGCAGGTGCAAAAAAAGAAAGGACAAAAACAAAGCTACGCAAGGATAAAAACAAGGACGGATGGGACAAGCTTCCCCACACAAGTGATTTCATCACAAAAACGAACTTATAAATATTCATGAATGTAAAATTGTTCACATGGGGGCTCCCCCATGAATTCATCTTTTATATAAACAGACTATTTCTACTCTAACTCTATTATGGCCCCTAGCAGCATTGGCTAAAGGTGCGGTTGGTGAGGACAAAGGCAACTCAGTTGTGGTCGGGACGACGGGGCTCGGCTCGGTTGCGGTCGGGATGACATTCGACTCGGTTGGGGGCAGAATGACGCTCGCCTCCGACCCGACCTCCGCTGCCTCTGCAGGCTGGACCACATCTTCCCGGTGCATGTCTACGGCCACGGTCGAACAACGAGCCTCCATCACCCACTACACGGTGACCTGCTCAGCGACCATCTGTGCATGCGGCACCAAACTTTCCCCCAGCACATGGATCTCATCTACGCTCCACCCGTCAGCATATCCTCTGTAGATGGCCATGAAATCCAGATCAGGGTAGTGGGTTGCCACCGCATTCAGCACCCCTAACGTCCTGTAGAACATGCCATCGGAGATGAGCGCCCGAACTTCATTCGGGGCCTCCGATAGCTGAACAGCGGGCGTACTGGTGTTTGGACCCGACCCAAACATCTCGGAGACCACCACCTATGTGATGTTGTGAATCTGGTCGAGCTCTCCCTCAAGAGCGCGTCGCTCCTCAAGGGACTGGGCTAGTGCCTCTATGCCCCGACCAACCGCTACTTTGATCGTCTCCAACTCTTGCTCCAGAGAGCCGATCGTTCCACCCAGTTCTAGAAACGGATGATAGATTTAGGAGCAAGGAAAAGAAAAATTCAAGGCATCAACCAAGGGCAAAATAGGTATGTACCGAGCCGGGTGCTTTTGAGAATGGAGAGCCCTTCCTCTTGCTGGGTCACCCTCTCGAGTAGCCGAGTGTTCAACTCCTCTGCCCCAAGCATCTGCCTCTGGAGCGCGATGACCTCCCGCTCGGCGTCCGATCGGGCCTTCTGCTCCACTTCTAGAGCCTCTAGGGACTTCCCGAGTGCTGTCTCGGTCTCTGCCAAGTGGGCCTTCACCATATCAAGTATTTGCTAGGAATCAGCCACCCGCTCGACCTCACACATCTCCATCGCCTGTGCTCCCATTGCCTCAGCCACCCGGTCTTGGGACTCACTGTGGGCAGACTCTAGCTAGTGCTTGAGCTCATCGACCTACCATGATGCCACTGCTTCTTGCTCCATCCGACCATGCTCCTCTCGAAGAAACCAGAACTTGCGGATCGACATCATCTCTAGGTCATGAGAGACAAGAAGCAGGCATGTTGAGACAACCATTTAAATGCCAAGGAATCAAAGACAATACCAGAAATGTAGAAAACTTACCTCTGCAATGCATGGTAGGTCCACGGTCATGGCCTGATAGATGAGATCAACCGTCTCCAAGGCCTCCTTGAGCCTCACCTTGGTAAGGGCGAGATCGGACTCCATCGACATTCCTCTCTCCCCGAGTAGGTGCCAAAGCTTCACCTCCTCCTTGTCGCGAAGGATGAACCGAGCCTTTCCTGGCTCACCGGGGCAAGGCCACACCAGCTCGCAGGTTGTCCCCTAACCCGCTGGAAGATCCAGTCATCGTAGTATCAAGTGACGACCGGATCATCACCAACTCCTGGGATGGCAGGATGGATGGCGGCTCCATCCTGGTGTCCTCCTCGCCGTCGAAGGGGATGTCCGCCACCAGGACTCCTTGGCTCACTGGTGGCTGCTCTACCATTGGTCTGGCCGTGGCTCCTCTAGACCCCTCCAACTCTAACCAAGAGAGCGAACCATGCTCTCCTCCACCGGGCAAGACAGGGAGCCCACCTTCCCTCCTCTCCTCCTCCACAACCTTCGAGGGAGGGACTGCAAGAGTCACCTCCGACCCGACCTCCGCCGTCACCATGGGGATCACCGCCATCACCGATGCTGCCAATGCCGCCGTGCTCATGACTGGTCGAGAAGATGCAACCCCCATTAAGGAAGGTCACGCCGCCGCCAACTGCTTCCCCCGCCGCTCATCACAACCTACTGCAGGCTAGGTCTCCACTCTTCTTGCATGGGAGGTGGGGAGATCCCTAGTCCTGCTAGCCCCTGGCCGCTGTCAAACAAGCATAGGTTAGTCACACTCAAAAATTTGACTATGAGGACAAAAGGAAGTATGAATACATACACATACAAAAGCGGTAGAACCCTGAAGCCCTGACCAGCTAACGACAAGCCGACTAGATGAGGATCGCTCGAGGGTCACGACCTGCACCCCCTTGCATCAACCGAGGGAGGAGGCGACCCAGCCGGTCCCCGATCGGCCCACGAACGGCCACGACCGCCAGCTCATGGTGAAACCACCGAAGCAACTGGTAGGGCATCTCCCTGTTGAGGGTCACACACACGTGTCAACCCTAGAGACACAGGGGAATGATCACATCCCCCCAACCGACCAGCGTGCTCTGCCACACATGGAGCAGGGGGGCGCGAAGCCGATGACGCCTCCGAAGGGCACGGCGACCACGCCCACTTTGCCTCTCATTCGAGGATGGAGTCTTCACTCGTGGCGCACTTCCTCTACTTAGGAACATCACCGTGCACTTCTGAACCACGCCCGCCACTGATGGGCGCAACCACGGGCTTACGGCGCTCCACCAAGGTCATAGCAATGCCCTTATCTTCCTCGTCCTCCGAGGAACTCATATCATCAACCATTTCCATGGGCTCCTCCAACTCGAGCTCTGCCTCCACGTCGCTCCGGCTCTTGCCACCATGAACCCGCCGGTTGATCTCCTTCTCTTTATCAAACCTCCTCTAGGCCTTCTTGGCTTTCTTCTTCTTCTTGGCAAGCACAGCCCCTCTCTAGGTAGCTTGCCGAATCGCACCTTCCGGCCCTCTTGGAAGATGCGGCTGGGATTTATAGCCCATGAGTCCCTTCGAAATAGGCAACTCAAAATCAATCAAAACATCAAAACAAGAAGGAAAAGGTCATGGGAAAAAGCATACAAAATTGGATAGCTTCGCAGCATGGAGGGGTCAGGGTGTCCCTTCGAGAGAGTCTTCAACCCTCAACTATAGCACCCAATTGAGATGACTCTAGACTTCATCCTTTGACAACTCCTCTGGTGACACATGGTCGGGATTCATCGAGCCGGAGTATTACCACATCGACCATGTTCTCTCCACCAATGGGGCGACCCAATGGTGGAAGAAGGTATGGAAGACCCACAACACATTGAGGCCACACCACACGAGCCTCTGAAGCTCCGTCTCAATAATCTCTAGCTTGTTCTGCCGATGGGCGGGACCCCACAACCAGCTTTTCCTCCTCTCTGGCCTCTCCCCGGTGAACATCGGGAATGGTGCCTCCGCCAGGTTCCTAATGTAGAACCACTCACCGTGCCACCCCGGTTAGAGTCACAGGGGGAGTACTCGGGGTAGGGGACTGATGGCTTCGGCCTCTTCTACAGGGCAAACACCCCAATCGGTGCGATTCTGGGCGGCTTCCCCTCGGACAGGGCTTGCCTGCTAAAAAACGCTGGAAGAGGTCCATGTGCAGCTCCATCCCGAGGAAGGCCTCATAGACAGTGATGAACCTAACGATGATGTGCCCCAGTCGGGTTGAGTTCTGCAACTCCAGGCCCCACTCAGTTGAGGATCCCATGCAGGAACCAATGCACGGGATACCCAAGCCCGCGCTCATGGAAGGCAAGGAAGGAGATGACCTCATCGGCCTAGGGTTGAGGTACAACCTCCCTTGGCACAGGAGCCCTCCAATACGCCACCTCCTTCGATGGGAGCAGCCCCTTCTCGGCAAAGGCGGCCAGCACCTCCTCATCCACATTAGAAGGCCTCCAGTTCGACATCACACCTCGGATTCATGAACAAATCTGTGAGTTTTTTCTCTCCCTCTCTCTTCCCTCCACTCTCCTAGAAACCTCCATGGCACACAAACAGGCTTGACGAAAAGAAGGAAGGAGAAACAACAATGATTGAAGAAAGGTGAAAGAAGCGGGAGGAAAACCCTCTCCCTTCCCCCTATTTAATGCAGAAAGGCATGCGGCGGGACGTGGCCCTGGTTGACGGGACATGGCCTGCCCGATGAAATGTCGCCTGGCCAATGGGATGTGGCCTAGGTGGGGCCCACCACTACCACAACCTGGGCATGGGAAACAAGGCACAACCGCACGCAAACTACCCTCCGCCTTCTCAGGCAAGGTTTAGAGGGACCCACCGATGAAATCTCCATCGAGGAGAGGCCAACGGGTTACCCGAGTCGATCGGATGGCTCGGGCGGCTGCCAAGAGACAGGTAAGGAGCAGTGGGATGCCCCATGTAGGTTATGCCGACCCCATCATGAATGACGAACACAGATCCCACTCGAACATATCCGATAGGAGCTCCCCGGACCCATCACTCAAGCCATCAAGGTAACTTTACCAACCCCCGATCTACTTTCCCAGTGCATTATCATTCATTCATCCATTCTCATGCATGCATTTATCCATATATTCATCCCATACATCCAAGCATTGCATATGCAATTGTTGCATCACAACACTTCGCATCACGTCATCAAGCGGTAGTTATCTCATTTGATATGAGCGACGACCGACCGGGGTTCAAAGGCTAGCCCACGAAGGGCTCGAGGCCACCTCGCGTCAAACAGAGCTAGGGGAGAAAATGCAGATAAGCCCTAGCGGCCATCGCCCGATCCACTCAGAAGTGGACAAGGTCACCTTGACCTCCTCTCGTTCGATGAGCCATGCCCACGACCTTGAGCCATGCCCACTGAGTCGATCTACGAAATGGCTCGGGCATCTATCGGGAGGAGAGGGTAGTGGAATGCCACAAAAGGGCCACCCGAGTGGACCCAGATTCTTGAACAAAATGGCTCGGGCATCTCGAGCCATCGGGAGGCATGTTAAGGAGTAGTGGAATGCCACAAAGGGCTATGTTGTGGTGAGAAATGAACACTGAGGAATATTACCAAGAATGGTGGACAAAAAGATTCCACTTGAACAAGCCCGTTAGTGAGCTCACCGAGCACGTCACTTGAGCCATCGAGGCAAGCGACGTTAGCTCAACATCTTCGGTTGCGGAAATCACGGATGGGGTGATGCACAAAACTCGACCGACCACACAGGTTGCGGTCGGAAATGGACACAGGGAATACCCCGACCAAGAGAGACACAAGAGTCCACAACCCCAAAAAAGAGTACCAAGGTACTCATGGGCGACCTCGACCACCTGACCTGTGCACCCCATGGGCGCCGCGTGCGGCTCGAGGCTACACCCACCAGTGCTGCAGCACACACCCGGTGGAAAATAGATTACCAACGAGATAGTATCATCCTCAGGGGTGCGACGGCCGCCCTATGCCTCTTTATGCACGCCCACACCGCCTCCACCGCGCCTTCGCTAGTCCCTTAACCCCTTAGGGGCTGGGTGCCACCTATCCCTTGATGCGCAGCGCCGTCGTTAAGCCCCACGGCCAGCCTGCTCCGGTGACCTCGACACCTTGGCCACTTCTTCTCCTCCCCACGGGCTCTCCCTCCGCTCTCGCTCTCGACACCCGAGTCAACTTTCGATCCGACGAGTCCACGACCTCCCTCTGTACCTCCTCCGGTCCTCCTCCTCCACCATGGAGGATGGGTGCCTAAATCCTATTCGGTTTACCCACGTGGTACAACAAACCAAGGGGAAAACCCTAACCCTAGCATGTTCATGTTCAATAGTTGTTCTTCATCTTCTTCCTCCATCTTCCATGACTTGTTAGAAGTCCCAAAGTTGGGCGACGCTTTGTCCTCCTCCCTCGGGTTCATAAAGCCGGGTCCCCAATGGACCCACTTCCCTATAAAACTTGGACCAGCAGGCAGTGCAACAATAATAAACTCCTGGGTTGGCCCCTATACACAATAATAGGCCAAGACCACGATCCAGACCCTGACCATCACCTCCGACCAGGGCCTCCTCGAATGGGCTACGACCCATCATAGGAAATAGGGATACTGAGCTAAAAACACTCCTACGGCCCGTCTAGGCTTGGGGGCTCCTATCGGGTTCATAAAAGTTCCCGAATGGACCCACTTCCCTATAAAACTTACCGACAGGTTGGGTAACGAGGCCAAGACCACGAACCCCGGCCTAGTCACCTCCGAGCACCTTTAGAAGTGACCCAGTAGGAAATAGGGATCTTGAGCTAAAAACACTCCGACCTCTAGGCCGGGGTTGAAGGGGCTCCGCCTTTGACAACCCTCCGAGCACCTTTAGAGTGAGGGGTAGAAAGGGCCGACCTCTGGGTCGGGGGCTCCACCTCGCCTGACCTCTGGGTCACGGGCTCCATCTTGCCTGACCCCCTTTCTCCAATCGAGGATACACCATACCTCTGCTCGCTGCTCTTTCCCGACTGACACGGCTGGGCCTACTAGGGACAACTGACCAGGGACGCCCACTTGGTGTGGGCCTAGGGCGCAGGCAGAGTAGATAAGATAAGGTGCTCAAGTCAACCATAATACCGAGGACCGTACCTTGCCATACCCTACGCACCTGCAGGACAGTGCCACCAGGCTATGACAGATGGACACTCTACAACCTACCAGACGTGTTAGAGTATAAACAGTTTTGTGGGCACCATCGTTTGCCATACTAGGCGAACACGGTAGAGCCTGCTAGACGTGTCTAGGCATAAATAGTATTGTGGGCACTGGCAGCCATCTCATACCCGACAGCGTGGGCAACAAGACTAGGTAGCACACGTACGCACGCACTCTCTCTTTCTCTCTAACTTGTAAGGCAATCCCCTTCACCTATAAAAGGGGATGCGCTCTCTCCCAACAAAAAGAGGCTAGATGACTCGAGGACTCGATGACCTGAGGACTCAAATAGCTCAACAGCTCTAGAACTCGATAGCTACACAGAGCATATGCTCCAATATTTAGCGCACGTTAGAGCACCTGTCACTCTCTTCCATTCGATTCAGAGTCTGACCAGGCCTCTAACACCCCCCTTCTCATTCCTTACTCGTTTGTAACCCCACAGCAAACTTCAAGCACCTTGGCTCAGGAATAAAGTCACCGACCGACTAAAATTGGATGTAGGGCACGTTGCCTAAACCAGTATAAATCTTGTGTCATTGAGTGCTAGGCCACATCCGATCACAACGCACGGCAAAACTACAAATATTTACTTGTCGGACACATTTCGCACTGACAGTATTTATAAGTGCAAACAGAATATGAAGGATTTCACAAGCGCACAGAATACCATTGTAGCATTTTACTAGGAGTATTCTAGGTATCGTTACTTATATTTTACCACAGGGAAACAATGGAGTAAAGATTATTGTATATCGAAGGAGTATCTATCAGTCAACATACCATCATAGCTACAGCAAGGGATAAAGGTAATGATATGAATTAAGCATAATGACACTCAGGGGATAGATCACTAAGACATTGTAAACTAGTCAACTCGGGAGAGTAACGAGTGAGGTAGGTTCCTGTGACATTCTTATTACATGGTCAAAGTATATATACACCCAACTATAGCTAAGACTAACTCTACTCTTGTGCACTTCGGGACACCGCTTAGACGGTAGAACACCCATAATAGATAACTCTATTGATGCGACTACGGTCCTACAATTTAAGAACCTATTCAATTCGACGGGGACTACAAAGGATAGATGGGACTGTCACCACCCGCTGCTACCACACAACAAGAGAACAGGGTGTACTTATAGGCAGAGCATTGTATAAGCACCATGCTTACATGAGGCTTGGCTACTTAGCCCAATCGATAAACTATAGCAGGCTAAGCGCTCTATGAACCCGCACACAAAAGTAAAGATAACCTCAACTAAGTAAGATATATATTCAAAGTAAGTATAGCCATGTAGATGAGAATATGATGAATTGATAGTCAGTCTTACAAGATGTAGAAGTGAAGATACAAGGCTTTGTCGAGCCTCCAAGACTAGATCCAGAACTTGAGCATGAGCCCAACTCAACCCTCACTCCCGAGCTACTAATCTACTACATTGGAGAGTTCTAGACCTAATTCTCCTGGTGTGTGTTGATCTGAATGAGAGATATGAATTAGGGTTTCCAAGATGTCTCCAAGGAGGGGGTAGGGGCTACTATATATAGACTGAGGTAGAGTAGGGGGCAAGGCATTGCCACGTCATCGATCCGCGTCAACTCCCTTGATCACCGTTGGATGAACTGACCTTGATCAACGGCGGAGATGGACTCTCAAAGGTGGTGGGAAACCGATGTAGAAAGGAGACGCTGACCGGTGGGACCCATAGGCCAGCCGGCCTACAGGTGGGGCCAGCCAGCCTATCTCTATGATAGGTGGGCCCCACCCTCCGATGGAAGCTTCTAGACTCCGTATTGAGTTGTTTTCCGCAGGTTTCGCGAGCCAAATCTCTTTCTAATGTCGGTTTGCTTGTTTGGAGAGTATGACGGTGGTCCTAGGGGCTGTTTTTTGGATAAATCCTCCTGCATTCACATATTCACCAAAGCTCGTGGAATTCATTAGTTTAAACCCCTATTCCTCTATTTGGTGATGAAATTAAGTACATGTGTAGGATACGTTGACGGTTTATGATTGATGTTAATGACTGTCAACAGTAAACACCAAAAAATATGTTTTATAGGTTTTCCACCAAATAAATGCCCCAAGTTCTTGTTGCTATCTCTCAAAAGTTCTATTGCATAAAAGAGGCATGGGCTATGCAAAAGTTATTCAGAAAAAAAGAGAAAAAAAAGTTGAGAAAAAATGGACACAAAAGTGTCCGAGATATTGAAAACAATGGGTACTTAGATGCCCGCCTGAAAAAAAGAGAGAAGATGAATAAGATAGCCTCTGTTGTCTTGCAGAAATATTTCCAAGTTTCAAAAGAGAGATATGTTTTCAAGGAGCAAAGTAGAATTAGGCTAGCCACCATATATATCCACCTCATACATCCACACACATGCACATCTTGATTTGATTGTATGACTCAACTCTCTTTGGATCAGTTGTTTGATTTTACAATATATGCATTGCAAGTATGCTCTAGCTTTATCCCTACCTATGAACTCCACATAAGCATTAGTTGTAGGAAGAGAAAAAGGTCATAACATCATTACTGCCTTTGGTGAGGATCCACAAATACCACATATATTGAGAGACTTGAGAGTGTCATACAATGGAATCTCTGACTTTTATTTTGAAAACTTATAAAAACTTTGAAACAATGGTAGAACAAAGAACTTGAGACATATAGTGCTTGACTTGATCGTTCTGTCTTTCAATTACTCAAGACCCAAGTGAAGGCTAAGAATCCCCATGGTTGAAAATAATATGGGTAAGTTTGAAAGTCAGATCAGTTTATTCTAATTTGGAGGAGAATTTTTTATTGAACACTGGTGTACTTTTGAGGCGTGAAAACATTGTAGCAACTTCTGATCCATTACTGAGTTTGGCTTTGCTCAGGGACTAGCAAAGGTTAAGTGTGGGGGAGCTTGTTGATGGTCGTTAACGTTCATCATAAACCATCAATATAACTTATATGAATGCATAAAAAGGATCACCAACATAGGTCTAGGGGTTTAAACTAATAAATTCTATAAGTTTTGGTGAATCTATGTTTGTAGGAGGATTTAATCATAAAACCATCAAGGTGGACCTATTCATCAAAGTAAATTGCGCTTAACTGTGGTGTAAACAACTCCAGAAGGTTCTAGAAGACCCTAGAAGACTCTACACCGAAGATCAAGCCGAGAGGCTAATAGGGGGGCCGGTTGGCCCTACCCTAGGCCGGCCAGCCTATGGGCCCCACCTGTCAGGCTCTCCTTTCTACGTTGGTTCTCCACCGCCTTAAAGATTGCATCTACGCCATTTATTCAAGTCAGTTTGATCTGAGGGTCCAGAATTGATGCTACCTCCTTTATATACGGCCATGTGCCCCCCTCCCTAGAGCCATCTTGAAACCCCTAATTCATATCTCACATTCAGATCAACACACACCCATAGGATTAGATCTAGAGCTCTCCAATGTAGTAGATTAGTAGCTCGGGAGTGAGGGTCGAGTTGGGCTCATGCTCAAGTTCTGAATCTAGTCTTGGAGCCTCGGCAAAGCCTTGTATTTTCACTTCTATATCTTGTAAGACTTATTATCAATTTATCATAATCCTATCTACATGGCTATGCTTACTTTGAATATATATCTTGCTTAGTTGAGGTTATCTTCACTTTTGTGTGGGGTTCATAGAGCACTTAGCCTGCTAGTTTATCGATTGGGCTAAGTAGCCGAGCTACGTGTAAGCATGGTGCTTATACGATGCTCTGCTTGTGAATACACCATGTTCTCTAGTTGTATGGTAGCAGTGGGAGGTGACATCCCCATCTATCATTCATAGTCCATACCGTATTGAGCAGGTTCTTAAATCGTAAGACCATAGTCACGTCAGTAGAATTATCTTTTACAGATGCTCTACTGTCTAAGCAGCGTCCCAAAGTGCACAAGAGTAGAGTTAGTCTTAACTATAGTTGGGTATATATATACTTTGACCATGTAATAAGAATGACACAGGAATCTACCTCACCCGTTGCTCTCCCGAGTTGACTAGTTTACATTGTCTTAGTGATCTATCCCCTGAGTGTCATTATGCTTTATTCCTATCATTACATTCACCCCTACTTTAGCTATGTTGGTATGTTGATTGGTAGACATTCCTCTATTACTCAATAAGTCTCTTTACTCCATTGTTTTTCTATGGTAAAATGTAAATAATGATACCTGGAATATTCTCATTAAAATGCTACAATGGTATTCTGTGCGCTTGCGGAATTTTTCATATTCTATTTGCACTTATAAATACCAACAATACACAATGAGCTCACCACTAGATACAACTTGCTAAAAGAAGAATACACCACTCTCAAAGTTAATCATGATAATCTTGTGCTTTCTCATGAGTATTTATTCAATGAACCGCATGATGCTACTAACCAAGTTGTTAATATTGATATAGCCACATCATGTGATAACTTGATTGTTGAGAGCATTGAGCAAGGTTCTAATAGCAAAGTCAAGAAAGTGGTTGAGTCCGACAACTATGATGACTATGTCAAGCTAAAGAATGAGAATGAAAAGCTCAAGAAGGATCTTGAAAAACTATCAACCACCAACACAATTGTGATAGAGAACCTTGACAATGATCATGATATGGCTCTTGAGAATGAATGCTTAGAGAAGAGAACAAGAGACTCAAGATGGAGAAGAATCATGATGAACTTAGAGAAGAGAATAAGAAACTCAAGTTGAAGAAGGAACATCTCAAGACCGGTTTGAGCAAGTTCATAAGAGGCCAATATCTTCAAAGTGAGCTACTAATGAACACCGTGATGAAGATGGATAGAAGTGGTATTGGATTTTTGGCAAATCAAGAGAAGAAGGCTAAAGCTCAACATCAACAATACAAGTCAAAGCCCAAGCTAAAGAGATGCTTTGAGTGTGGACAAGAAGGTTACTTTGCTCATGAGTGTGAAACTCCACCACCACAACCCTTACCCAAGCATGATAGACCTTTTGATTTCAATGCTCACTACATGCTTAGAAAATATTCTAGTGGAAAGATGAAAGTCATGTTCTTAGGTCCACCAAACAAGAATAGGCCTAAGCAAATTTGGGTTGTTAAGTCACTAGTTGAGAAAGTCAAGGGCCCTCATCAAGTTTGGGTCCCTAAACAACAAGCTTGATCTCTTGTGTGTGTAGGTGAACTACAAGACCGGTGGAAGTCATTGGATTATTGATAGTGGTTGCACTCAACATATGACCGGTGATCCTCGTATGTTCACCTCACTTGATGAAGATGTGGATGGTCAAGAAAGTATTACATTTGGTGACAATTCAAAGGGCAAAGTACAAGGGTTGGGAAAAGTTGCAATACTAAATGATCACTCAATATCAAAAGTGCTATATGTTGCTTCATTGAGCTTCAACTTGCTATCCATTGGTCAATTGTGTGATCTTGGCTTTCAATGTTTGTTCACCGAGAAGGAAGTGGTTGTGTCAAAGAAAGATGATGATCAAGTTATATTCAAGGGCTTTAGAAACAACAACCTATATCTAGTGGATTTTACCTCCAAAACTTGAAGACATGCTTATTCACCAAAATATCACTTGGGTGGCTTTGGCATAAAAGACTTGCACATGTTGGGATGAGTTCACTCAAGAAGCTAATGAAAAATGAGTTGTTGAGAGGTTTGAAGGATGTGAAGTTTGAGAAGGACAAGCTTTGTAGTGCATGTCAAGCCGGCAAGCAAGTTGCTAACACTCATCCAACCAAAGCTTACATGTCAACAACAAGAGTGCTAGAGCTTCTTCATATGGATCTATTGGACCAACAACTTACAAGAGTTTGGGAGGTAGCCTCTATTGTCTTATGATAGTTGATGACTACTTGGATACACTTGGGTGTTCTTCCTTCATGAAAAGACCAAAGTGGCTGCATATTTCAAGAAGTTTGCCAAGAGAGCTCAAAATGAATTTGAAGTGGAGCTCAAGAAGATAAGAAGCGACAATATGAAAGAATTTGACAACACAAATATTGAAGCATATTGTGATGAAGTTGGTATCAAGCATAAGGTCTCCACAATCTACACTCCTCAACAAAATGGTGTAGTAGAGAGAAAGAACTGGACACTAATCACTCTTGCAAGAACAATGCTTGATGAGTACAATACACCTCAAGATCTATGGGCGGAAGCTATCAACACCGCATGTTATACATCCAACTGCCTATTTCTTCAAAAGTTTCTTGGCAAGACCCCTTATGAGTTGCTCAATGGGAAGAAGCTGGACGTCTCATTCTTTCGGGTGTTTGGTTATAAATGCTACATCTACAAGAAGCGGCAACACTTAGAGAAGTTCCAAAGACGTTGTGATATTGGTTTTCTTGTTGGTTACTCATCAAAGTCCAAAGCATATCGAGTATTTAATCATGTCATCGGCTTGGTTGAAGAAACATATGATGTGGATTTTGATGAATCTAATGGCTCCCAAGGAGCACATGAGAATCTTGGTGATGTAGGTGATGAACTATTGGGAGAGGCCATGAAGAACATTTCAGTTGGAGACATCAAGCCTAAAGATGATGAAGATAAAGTGCATGTGATTGATCCACCCTCTTCATCAAATGTGCCACAAGATGATGATAAAGATGAGAGAGTAGAAAATGAAGATACTCATATCTCCCATGATCAAATAGTGGCACAAGCTCAAGATGTTGATGCTCCACAACCTTCTCCTCAAGTGATTGATAGAAGAAATTTGTCTCTACTTCAAGCACATCCATAAGATCTCATCATAGGGAGTCCTTCAAAGGGTGTAATGACTCGCTCTCAAAAACTTGATTCATTTATTGAACATCACTCGTTTGTTTCTTGCATTGAGCCTAAGAATATAGAAGAAGCTCTTCAAGATCTGGATTGGATAAATGACATGCATGAAGAATTGAACAACTTCACCTGCAATGAAGTTTGGACACTTGAAGAGCGACCACAGGATGCAAGAGTCATTGGAACAAAGTGGGTGTTCCACAAAATGCAAGATGATCAAGGCATTGTTGTGAGGAACAAGGCAAGGCTAGTTGCAAAGGGGTTCTCTCAAATTGAAGGTTTGGATTTTGGAGAGACCTTTGCACTGGTTCCAAGACTTAAAGCCATCCGTATCCTCCTTGCATATGCATCGCATCATGAAATGAAATTATATCAAATGTATGTTAAAAGTGCATTTTTAAATGGCTTCATAAATGAACAAGTCTATGTTGATCAACCTTCCGGGTTTGAAGACCCTAGTTATCCTAATCATGTTTATAGGTTGTCCAAGGAGCTATATGGGCTAAAGCAAGCCCCAAGAGCTTGGTATGAGCGCCTTTGGGATTTCCTCATTGAGAAGGGCTTCACCATTGGGAAGGTTGACACTATTTATCATGTTTAGTGTGTGTATGTGTGCTAGATTTTAAGGTAGTCCTAAGGAAGCTCACTTAGTTGCCGTTAAGAGAATCCTTGGGTACCTTAAGCACACACCAAGCATTGGTCTTTGGTATCCCAAAGGAGCTAGATTCCAACTAGTTGACTATTCTGATTTGGATTCTGCCGGTTGTAAAATTGATAGAAAAAGCACATCCAGAGGGTGCCATTTGCTTGGTAGATCACTAGTGTCTTGGACCTCTAAGAAGCAAAATAGTGTTGCCTTGTCCACTGTCGAGGCGGAGTACATTGCCGCGGGTGCTTGTTGTGCACAAATTCTTTACATGAAGCAAACTCTTCTAAACTATGGTGTAGTTCTAGAAAAGGTACCTCTTTTGTGTGACAATGAGAGCACAGTAAATCTTGCTAATAACCCGGTTCAACACTCTCGCACCAAGCACATAGATATCCGATATCACTTTCTTAGAGATCGTGTTGTTAAAAATGATATATCACTATAAGGTGTAAGGACCGAGGATCAATTGGTGGATATCTTCACTAAATCACTAGATAAGGCTACGTTTTGTTGATTGAGTAATGAGCTCAATGTGCTTGACCTAAGTAACTTCACTAAAAAATGAGCTTGTGTTGACCCTTGCATTGAATTGTAATATAAAACATGTTTAAATTTTAGTAATGCACTTAGGGTATATCTAACATGGTTAAGATAACCACCGAAAAGCGTGTGAAAAAGCTTAACCTTGGATCAAACTTGAAAAGCAACTATATTTACTTTCTTGTATTGCATTGCATATGCATGTGTGTTGCTTTGTTGTTTCCTTTCGGTTAAGTTTTGAGCATCCGTTGTGTTCGTCCACAAATAGAGAGAGCATTTGAGGCTCCCCTTGGTTAAATTCTCTATTGTGTGGCCACATGGTGCTCCTCACCCCATTTTGTTGCTTATTTTGCTAAAAAGATATCTAGCCTATGGCAAAATATTTTGAAAAGCTTGAGGGTTTGAGAGAGGTCTCTTATATCTGTTCCAATTGGTGTTTATTTGGGTCTTATTGAAGTTGAGACTTGATTGGGAGAAAGTGTCGTGAAGAACGAAGGAGAAAACGGCAGCTAAAAGGGGACCAAACATAGGGAGCAGACTCACAGGTGGCTGTGTCCGATCAGTTCATCAGGGAACTGAGCGAAAACTGACGCTGAACAGTGTTTCACGCGGATTAGGTGAGAAGTTGAAGCCGTGTCCGGTCAACGCGTGGAGGAACACAGGAAAGGATCAGACTCAGCTATGCATCCGATCATAGGGCCTTGGACGTGTCCGGTCATGGTTTGAGGCTTTCTAGACTCCGTGGACGCAGCATCAGGTCATCTTCATCGGTGCGTTCGGTCATTGGATTCAAAGCGCACATTTGTTTCCTAATCTGTCTGACATGTGGGGCCTGCACTTCCCAAATCAGCAACCACATTGTGCCCGCTCTCTTCTATCAACCCAGGCCCACCACTCCTTTCCCTTTCCTCATTCAGAAACCACCCGCGACCGCTCTTCGTACGTCGCCGCGCCGCGCCCAAACCCTAGCGCCGCCACCGTGCTCCTCCAGCCACCGCGCCACCTTTAGCCACACCACCGTGCTCTCACTGTTGCACCATCACCGTGCCTAGCCCACGCACGCGCATGTGCCGCACCCACCCCGAGCCACCTCGCACTCTCGTGGTCGCCGTGCATACGCCATTGCCGCTGCCGCTGGATTTTCTTCACCATGCGGGCTCGTCGTTGACTCATTCTTCTCCGGCGACCTCGTGTCTCTCTTCCCAGTGCCAATTGCTCCTGCTCTGGTAACTTCCTTGGTCAGCTAGCTTTCCACCATTGGTGAGCACACCTTCTACCCGCCAAGTGCTCTGCATATTGCCTGACCAGTTTTTGCTTCATCTTTTGATCTTTGTTTCTTGGCCAATGTTCTTGAGTGCTGTTGTTGATTCCCTATGGTGCTTCTATGCTCCCAGCGATCATTCCCTGGCGATTTCTTGGCTACAGCACTTGCTTCCTAGGGTGAGTTTCCACCCTGCCCCTAGGTGTTTGTGTTAATGTCGTAACCACCTAAACCCTATTTTTGCCTTCAGTTCTTATTCCTTTTCTTCTATAGTGCCCTCGCTGATCTTGTGTGGTGCCCCTACGTGTCAGCTCCTCACCTTCTCATAGGATTTTGATAGGTAGCAAGCCTTTCTTTCCATTCTTATCTAAATTGCTTGCTTCCATCTAGGGCTCCACTTATCTCTAGAATGTAATGTTGCTTAAATGTATATCTTCCTATTCCTTCTATGCAGCGAGCTTGGGCTGTTTGAGGTAGTATTTGGTTAGCATTTTAGTGGAAGATAAACTTGGGGCCAAGACCGCGAGTATGGATTGAGGCCAAGCCTCACGATTGTCAGCTGACAATGGTTGCTAGTGGTTGCCTTGTCAGAGGAGATGACGACTAGTTGATTGTCAGTTGTAGTGGTTTTCTGAGTCAGGGGGAGTTCTTGATTGCTTGATATTGTTCAATGTTAGTTGTTCTCTTAGTTGTCAGTCATGGCTAGATGCGAGAACATCGGGGTTTGTGTCGGCGATGATGAGAGGCGTCCGCCTCGTCTGACAGCAAAAGAAAAGGATAAAAGTCCCCAAAAGGTGACAACCAATAAGAAGCGCAAGCACATTGACATAGAGGTAGAGAGGGCTGCAGCAGTGGCAGCAGTAGCTGAGCGTGCTAAGAGAGGAGGCCGAGGTAGTGGTGTTTGCATTAGTGAGGCCCACTTTCTCCTTGAGAGCCAAGAGCTAGGCACTAAGGCGACAAAGCAGCCAGCGGTAGAGGAGACTACACCACAGTCAGAGGAGCAGCCACGGCTTTGATGTTCTAGTTGTACTCACACCTAGGTGTCACCGAGGCCTGAGACACAGAGACATGGTTCTCATCCACCTCCCAGACCATAGGGTCCGCCTCCAGTGGTACATTTAGACTTAAGGGCAGCCACAACTAGGCAGGTGCAGCAACTCCATCTTGTGGAGTTTGAGCAGTGGTTTCCATCGAGGCAGGATGAGCGAGCTTCAGAGCAATTCTACACAGTGTTGCAGGAGGATTTCTACAATGCCTACCTCAATAGTGGTGTGGAATTTAGGTCTCGGAGAGTGTGCTCCTTAGAGGTTATAGTTGTAGTTGCAGGAGAGCAAATCCGTCCCCACCTTAGCTATCTACCAGGTCTAGCAGATCTCTTAGGATGTACTGGTCGATACATTCCGTCATGGGTCAAAGAGTTCTATGTTTCTTTGTGGATTGACCTAGGGCATAGGTACATTCACTTTGCTTTCAGAGGCCGTGACTACAGGCTACAGAGCTCGAGGGCTAGAGAGATACTGAGGATTCTGGAGTCTTCTATTTGGATTCACAAGATCTGCTATGGAGACACAGAGCCACCAAGACGCCCTCACAGCGGACAGGTACCACCCATAGACTTAGTCAGAGCTTGCTTCACTGAGCCGTTTGGAGAGGGATCGAGCCACACACCGTGTGGCCTTACACCTACAGCTCATATCCTTGACTCAGTCATGAGGAGGTCTTTGCTCCTAAGGGGTGGCTATCATGAGGGATCGAGATGGATTCAGCTTTGGTTAGTCCACCACCTGATCTCTCAGATTGTGTTTGATATTTGGGATGTGATACTCTCAGAGATGGAGGACACCTTCGCAGAGGGCTTCAAGGGCCATCGTCAGCTATCTTATGCTCATTGGATTACCTTTCTCATTTGGAAAGTAGTTTCACATATGTCCCCAGAGATAGTGGTTGAGTGGAGTGGTGCTACTATAGAGTTTCCTAAGTATGACATGAGCTAGCTCTTGTGTCACAGTCATGGGAGGACACCTAGCCAGCAGTGTCGTAGACCAGAGGTGCTAGAGACTATAGCTGAGTAGAACGAGGCCATCAGGGCCATTGTCAGAGATAGAGCTTGAGCAGCTAGAGGCACAGCAGGGCGATGAGATTGAGGACAACCCGACCAATAGCTCAGATGAGGACTACCAGCCGATTCCATGGATGCCCCCATGAGCTCACGATAGAGAGGCTAGTGGCTCTAGCTTAGCTCCACCATAGTTGTCGCAGACTGAGCCAGCTTTACTAGCGATACTTGAGCGCATGCGGTAGGGCCAGGCTCGTCAGGCATAGGAGACAGCAGTTGCTCTTGCTCAGATGCAGGCATGTTAGGATTAGTTTCAGCAACAGCAACTAAACACTTAGCAGTAGCTTCTTGATTTCATGTAGCATGTCCTTACGATTATAGGGATTGCTCCTTACCAGCCCACGTTGCAGCTTGTTTCGACTACTACCACCACCCCAGTGACTCTAGCTATATAGCCCAGTGGGCTTCAGAGTCAGGGATAGCCGGCTGCATAGTTTGCTTCACCCACCCAATAGATTTCACAGTGGTTTGCTTCACCAAGGACCGAGCAGACTCAGGGTTTCACTCCTATAGTCACCGGCTTCACTCCTACTCAGTCAGAGCCTGTGTTAGTGATAGATACTCCAGTCTCCTAGAGCTTGGGTGCTACTTTTAGTAAGCTAACAGGACAGCCTACACCTCTAGAGTTCCGAGTCCTTGCCCTACCACAGCTGCTCCAATCACAAGGACTACCGAGATGATCATGACTTCTATTGCTTCATCAAAGCTGCCTCCGATAGTCACTCCTACACTTGAGGCTTCAGTGACAGAGACAGCAGCAGTTGTGGCTCCATGTCCTATAGAGACACCTTCTGAGCCACAGGGTTAGGCTACTACCACAGCTTCAAAGTCTCCATAGGCTGACCCAGCTATAGAGTCCACCGAGCAGACCCAGACCGCTTCACCTACACTTCCAGTGATAGAGGGTCCGCTTGAGTCCGCTCTAGAGGGTCCGACCACTCAGAGTTTAGGGTTCGAGGATGATGTAGCTTAGTTTCAGATCTCTCACCGCACCTCAGCGCCCGACTCGTCTGCTCCTACCCCACCGTCCAACCCTTAGGTTTTTGTGCTTGACGCCAAAAGGAAAGAGGGAGCGAGTATGTTAGACTTAGGGGGAGCATGTGAGATGGATTCATTCTTTTGTGTGTGATACTTCATGCATTCACGTTTACTTCCATGCATTGTGTTATATGTGATATATGTGTGATTGTGAGCCTTATGTGACATGTGTGCTCTCTACTTTGATATATATTTCATGTCTCTTGGTTATGCTCATTTGCTTTGCTTTCGCGTTAAACTCCGATTCAAATGAGCTTTATATTTTGTAATCATGCTTAATTCATATCTGTTGAGTACATGTTGTTGGCTTGGTTTGTATAAGCATGGCTAACCTCTTTTGTTCTCATTGTCAAATTACTTATATGAACCAAGCATGTTAAAAATCTCACCCATCTCTTATACACATACTTAAGGTAGTGTTGTCATCAATCACCAAAAAGGGGAAGATTGAAAGCATTTAGGCCCCTAGTTGGGTTTCGGCGGTTAATGACAACATGAGATTACTGTGACTAACGTGTATTTTGCATAGGCAATTTGAGTTAGTTCATGGTAATAATGATTAATTGGGCAATTATAGTTTTTATGCCCCTATCGATGGAAATCGTTTTGGTTTTCAAAGGATGGACGACAAGGTTAAGGACGGACTAGTTCTAAGTGTCGTTTAGCATTAGAGAGACACTTAGAGTAATTTAGGATTTTGTTTTTCTTTTGGTCGTACTATTAAGGGGGTATGAACTAGTAGCTTGACCTAGGTGAGTCTATTGGTTTAGGTGTGGTGCACACTTATCAAACTTAGCACTATGTAGCTCAGGGACAACCCAAAGATCAATTGGAGTCAACCTCATTCACAAAGGATTTCGAATTAGAAGTGAATGGAGGGAAAATTTGATGACTGGACGCTGGAGTTTTATCGACCGAACGCTGAGGCACCGGGTCCGGTCAGTATTGGCGCCTGCACAGCCAAGGTCTGAGACGACCGGATGCTAGATAGTTTTTGGAACCGACACGCCGCTAGCCATATCTGTAGCAGTGGGGTCACGGTTCTGTGCAGGATCTCAGTAAACGACCGGACTCTGGGTTTGCAGCGTCTGGTCCACATCAGTAAGGTCCTAGAGGAGAACTTCAGCGACCGGATGCGTCAGGTGGGTCTTGACCAGACGCTGGTCGGCGTTAGGTCACTCCAACGGCTATTTCTAACAGGGTCGCGCAGTGCAGCTGTGTTGTACTGACTAGCGCGTCCGGTCACGTGGACCTGCGCGTCCGGTCACCTCGTGTAATGCTGAGTTGGACAGTAACGGTCATGTTTTGAATGGGGGAGTATAAATACTTCTCCTACTCGTCCAACTTAGCTCTCTTGCGCTTTGGTTCAGCTGAGAAATAACTTTGGAGTGTAAGGGAGCGCAAGAGCCTAGTGGGGTTAAGGACCTCATTAGTGCATAGGGAGCAGCAAGTGTGCATCCACCTTTCTCATTAGGCTTGTCTTGATCAAGTGAGAGTTTGTGCTTATTACTCTGGGTGATCGCCCGCTCGGTGGTGATTGGAAGCTTGTGATCATCCGGCGGAGCTTGTGGATGACCTAAGTCATGGTGTGAGCGGTTTTGGGCGATTCACCACGACAGAGTGTCGAAGAATCAACCCGTAGAGAGCACTTTATCCTTGCGCGGATCAAGGAGAAGCTACACCCTTGCGCGGGTGCTCCAACGAGAACTAGTGGGGAGTGGCGACTCTTCGATACATCAAAAAAACATCGCCGCGTTGCTCTTTCTCTCTTTACTTTGAGCATTTACATTTGAGTAATTCAATTCGTGTCTTTATATTCTTATAATTGACTTGCTAGAGTAGGATTGGAACCTAGGGTGCAAAACTTTTGTGCAGTAGAATAATAGACACACTTGTAGGCATAAGAGGGTGAAATGGACTAAGTGTAGGGCTTAATTATTAAAAAAATTAGAATTAGTCAAATTCATCCCTCTCCTTTTGGGCATCTGATATTTTCAGTCACCACCACCGCCGGGTTAGGGTTAGAAGCGAGGGCAAGGGAGAGGGGGAGTGCGGGAGAGTGAGACTGAGGAGACGGCGGAAGTAACCGAGCCATTTACTTGAGGAACGGAAGACGGACGGATACGGTCCAGCGTATGCCACGTAAGCCTGTGAGCGGGGCCAAGCATTCGGCGGGCGTAGAGCGTGGCATATTTTAATGTATGCGAAAATTGTAATGGCGTGATACGGGTTAGAAAAACAGTAATGGCAAATCTTAGAACTTTAAGAATTATAATGTCACGAATAAAAAAAAACAAAAGGAAACCCCCCGCGTGCGAACGGCATCTGGAAGAAAAGGAAACCGCCCTCCCAATCAGCTCCCAGGCGATCTCGACGCCGCCATCACCCGCGCAAACGCCGGCGGAAGAGCAGGGGGGCAGCACACTGCATCCTGCCTTCCCCTGTCGTCGTCCCAGTCGTGCGGCGGGAGATCGGGATCCAGTACGACCTGACCGCCCGAACGTCGTGAGGGTAGAGCAACGGCCTCCCTGGTTGCGCTCCTCAGCCCGCTCCCGCCCGCGTCGCGAGGAACTGAGCCGGCGCGGCGACCGCAACAACCCCGGTGAGCACCAGCGACTTCTGCTCCCTGAGTGTAGACGCTCAAGCCGTCGCGCGCGCCTCCCCTTGCCACTGCCGCCGGCGCCCTGCGTCCCCGCTGTGATTATGCGTGTCATGCGTGCGGCCCTCGCTGTGATGATGCGGGTTATGCTTGCGGCCCTCAACGTCGCGCTCTGCCCCTCACCGTTGCGCTCAGCCCTCGCGGCGGTGCGCGCGCTCGGCGGCTGCCTGCAGTCAGCCAGTGAATTCCTGCAGCCAGTCAGTAAAATTATCTCTAAATTCCTGCAGCCAGCCAGCGACTCGTTGTTAATCTTGTCCTTGCAACCTGGGATGCGGCTGATTAGCAATCTGACTTCTCCGGCCTTGGTCCTGCAGTCGTTCAACATGTGATGATTGAGTTAGTTTTGGTTTTTCTTGAGAAAATCAGGGCAGGGGAAGGGTGCGGCATAGCCTCGGCCTACTAGCTTGCGTCTGGCTGAGCGGAGTGTTCATAGACCTGACTCATTCCTGGATGTGCACCTTCTCCTCCCGTTTGTCTCATGCAGGATCTCGTGTACAACACCTGACATTAGGTGCCTGGCAGTCAGTTCGATCCAAAACTCCCGGTGTTCAGGTCATTTCGCCGTGTACTGATCAGTTCCAAATATGATAAATGAGTCATTTCACATTTTTCAGTCATTAATTATCTTAGTAAATTTCAGTTTTCTCTTCGTCACAACTAAAAAGAGTAAAACGTGGACACCATCATCGTGCAACATACGTCGGGTCGTCGGTCTGCCACGCGCCCCTGCGATCCCGCTCAGCGACGGCAGGTGGGACCGCCCCTGCGATCCCGCTCTGCGCCGGCAGGTGGTTCCAAATACGTTGATCGGGGCTTCTCTATGGCATACAATCCGTGGCTCCAGCAACCGCCCTCGCGAGACCTCGCCCTCTCCCTCACGCCACCATCGCCGGCACAGCCGCCTCCTGCTCGCGCCGCCGACGCGCCGGTTCCTAGAGTTGCTCCGTCGCCCTGACGCCGCCGTACGCCGCCGCCTCCACGATCTGAGCATCGCCTGGAAAAGGTAACCTCGCTTGCCTCCTTCCTTTCCATTTCTCGGGAGGCATAAAACCCTAGCAGGATTCTCACTATGTATTCTCTCGGTCTCGCTGCGGTGATGGTGAAGCAGCAAGAGGATTCGTACCAGGAGGTCGGGGTACGGCACGGTGAAGGACCTGACGCTGGAACTGGTGAGCAGAGGGCATGGCAAGGGTCCAACGCTGCCGTCCTCGACGGCGTTGTCACTCCCAGGAGAGGTTCGCTCTTGCGATCCTTTTCGTTTATCTCGACTCCCTCCCCTCCCTCCTGTGATCCCGAACTCTTCTCTTACGAGCCCGCGGGTAGAGTGGAACATTAGAATTCCCATGGTTTGAGTCGTTGTACGAGTCAGGATCTGTGCTTAGGGTGTTCTGCAGATGCGATTTAGGGCGTTTAGGGTGTTTTGCGGATGCGATTTATTAGAACTTTACGGCAATAGAGTTTTCCTACTGGCTTGTCCTTAGTCCTCATTGTTATACTGAAGGTCTCAGTCCAATAGTCTGAAGTCTGAACTTCTCTCCTAATCTTCAGCTGATATACTTAACATGCCATTCTGATTGTAGCTGAGGAAGTTAGCTAAATATGGTCTTATGTGTTTAGAATTTCAGGTTGAGATGTCTTATATCTAACTGCGGACATCAACTAGGTGTGGTATTAGCTAAATATGGTCGTATGTTGTTGAATTTGGTTTTTTGGTGTTACTGCCACTTGTGAAACACCATCGCAAAGTTGAACTTGGAGACACTTGGTAGGCTTTTAATTGAAGGCCAATTTGCAGATTTTATTTCAGATATAGCACAATAAACTGGCTAATTTATATATCATGCAACAGATTGACGTAGATATATGTCAACCAAGAAAAGCATGAAAGAAGAAACACGAGAGATGGTCAGTGCATTACTAATGTGGATGTAATTCATTCTGATGACATTCTTGTGTCAACAGAAGCAATTAGTTTGCTTTCAAGTAATGTTACTTTTATTCTTGAGATATACTGAGCTTGTTTACTTATCAGTTGGAACTAGGATAGCTTCTGATTCTGGCATAGGAAAAGCCGTCTAAGAAAGAAGGTAGTTTCATCTACCTGATGGTAGATAGTATTTTCCTTGTGCATGAGGACTGTATTTAGTTTCTGTTTTCTGTCTCTATGTTGAACAACTTGAGAATAGCAGGCTGAAACTTAGCCAGTTGGAGCAGGAGCTCCGGCGTGCTCGCCAACAGGTATGGTCGTCATGTACTCGTGTTTTTTTGGATTCGACAAATCTGAGTTATCGCCTTTGAATGATTTTATGGTAGCTATGTTTGTTCTAAAAAAAAGTTCAGAAACCCTGCCCTTGTGTCCAAAGAGAAGAGATCACAGTATTATGAAAAACGTGATGATGTTACAACATATTATGAGAATCCATCATCAACGAAACTACTGATTATTATATTTATTAACAATATATTGTTGATATAATCAGTTGTTTCATCACAGACTAGATAGTGTTAGCTATTATGCCTCACCAGAAACAAGCTGCTACCATCCAGTAGTGGATTGCGTCTACAGTCTGATTGTCATATTCTTATATAGAGTTGACAATGGGAAGACCCTTTTTACTTGGTTACTTCTATTCAAACTTGTCCTTGTTATGCTTTTTTGGAGCAACAAGAACGGAAGCCAGCCTCAAGCGACTGGCAGTCAGGGGCCTGCAACAGGCAGCCGCCTGCAGTAATAATTTAGTGTTGGACAATCCAACCACTGAGTCACTGACAGCAATAGCATCTCTAATGTGTAGCTAGGTGATCTACCTTTTCCAGATTTGAGCATTCGAACTCTGATTAGCATTAGCATCTAGAAATAGAGATAATCAGTGAGAAATTGTTATTTGTCGACTTCTGTGATCAGATCTTAAAAGTCTTGCAGCATATATCCTACATCAATTCTATCTAAAGATATAGAGTGTTGTCTGAAGGAGCTGTAGTCAAGCTGCATTTTCAAAGTTTTTTTAACTACCTGGTGACCAGCAAAGAGTTTCATAAATAATAGTTGCATCGGTTTTCCATTTTCCAAATTTCCTGAACTTCCTGGTCTATATACATTTTTAGGTCATGCATTTTCAATGTAATTCAAATAGGATATATGGTATTCATTTATTCATATAATTTAGAGTTTCCTAGATTCACATAGTTCAAAGTTTACTAGCAAGGTGTCACGGTTCAGTCCTTAGGTTTCAGCCGTTTTCCCATTACAACGCACGTTGTGGCTGTTTTCCCGTTGCAACGCACGAGCATGTTCCCTCTGCGGAGGTAATGGATATCGGAGATTTCTTTCTACCGATATAAAACATTATCTTAGACGCATCATAGAAAGATCTATAATAGAGTTTATGAGCCTACGATGCCGTGCTCTCCGTGATTGCATTAATTTCACGGACTTTGCTTTTTTTTATTAAATGTCACTTTAACGCCGGTATTTAGTTTCATAGTATTATTATCTTATCATCTTTATCGTGCTATTGTGTTTTTAGTACAAAAGTTTAGCTGTCTTATAGCAATGCATGAGCACGAATCTAGTAAAGAATAAGGACAAGGATCCATAATAGTCCATCCATAAAAGAACGTAATTCTAGCACGAACTAACTATAAAATTTTTTAATTAATATTTATAATATCAAATAAGTATTATTAAATTTGTCATGAGATATATTTTTATACTATATTTATTCGGCATCATAAATATTAATATTGTTATTTATATATTTGGTCAAAACTTTAGATATGTTAACATATATATATATATATATATATATATATATATATATATATATATATATATATATATATATAATTGCATTCTCACGGTACTCATCATCCACATTCCGGGTCGTCGTGACTCGCCACTCAGGACGGAACCCATAACCTCCGGCAGCACTGCGCCTCGGAGGCCGCCGGGCCGGCGCTCAGTCGGCTCATAGCCTTGCGTTGTCGCGCTCTCCCCCGCACCCAAACACGGCAGGTGTTCGCACCAGATCGTCCACTGCTGTGCGCACCGGCGCATCTGCGCTGCGTTCGAACGGTAATTTCTTCGAACAGTTGACATGCACGTCCTTTCCGAATGCTTGTCTGTAGTTTGCCCACATGCAAGATGCAGCGATGTTTGCACACGATTTTTACACTTAGCAAACAATCAACCTCTATTTTATTCCATTCTTGGGGAGATACAAATAAATGTTGGTACACTTTGGGATTCTGCGTCTGCACAAAAGAATCTTTACTAGCATTTAGCAAGTTCGTCTCAATCAAAAATCAGGTCGCCGGTTGCGTAGATGTTGTAGAAGACGGTGGCGCTGAAGTAGAGCGCCGCCGTGAGGGTGAGGAAGGCCTGGAAGGACCCTAGCCACTGGACGAAGTAGCCGGTCCCGATGGTGCTAACTATGGCAGCCACCGTCCCTATGCCGTTCGTCATCCCTGTTCACGCATCAGAAGATATGTCAGATACAAAGCCTGAGCACTGCACTGATGAGGAGTGGAAGTTTACATACCGTGCAAGGATCCAGCGTATTTGGGAGCAATGTCCTGCTCGAATAAACAAGGAAAACACATTCAGTCAATTCGGAGAACAGATGGGCCAAACTAACACTTAAGAGTTCAGAAACTGGAACATTGTTCATGGAGTTGAGGTGGTATGATCACTGATCAGGCCACGAAGGAAAGGAAACATTACCTGTATATTGCAAAAGTATCCGGCTTGGCTAAAAGAACTCAAGCTCAGGGCAATGGTCATGAGAACTGCAGCAACTGATGGAGTTTGGGCAAACCTTAAGCATAGCAATGACACGCAAGGCCCCATAAAACCAATGGACTGCAGCAAAATAAGATCTGTGATGAGTGCTTTGTTTCAGGTTGTGCAAGTGATCAGTCTATTCTATGAGCAGAGCAAGGCCACAGCAAATCTCAGGCAATGCTTTTTACCTGCATAATTTTCCGAACTGGACCAATAGAGAAACCAGATTTGATCAGGAAATCTGCAGAGGCTCCTGCAACATAACCGGACATAGCCATGACTGCCCAAGGTATGGCGCTGAACCATGCTGCTTGTTTTAGATTGACGTTATAAACCTGTTGTAGGATTATGGTTAGAAACAGCTTAGAGTTCTGAGTGGTACAAATTAAAATGCCTTTGATAACATACCGTTTTGAAGTAAACAGGCATCCACGACAATAGGACAAAATAGCCCTGCATGGTATTTTGAATTTTCCATTTGTTAAAATTCGTACACAATACAATATGACCGAATTGCCATTTTTTTTTTTTGCTAATAGATCATCCTTACCCAGTTGTTGACCACATTGGCCAAAGTGATGGCCAAGAATTCAGTCTTTGAGAACAATTCCCTTAGGGATGGGAATTTACTGCCTTGGACTTTAGATCCAGTTCTTCCAGCTAGAATTAGTTGCAGCTCAGACTTGCTTATAGTACGGCTGTCAAGAGGATCGCTTTCTACATTTAACATCCATACAGAGAGCCACAAGTAACCAAGTGATGCGAAGAAGACAAATGTTCCCGAGAGGCCTATGTATGGCATGATGATCGGTGTTGCTAGGAAGCTTATGACATTTCCAAGATGGAATCCACCCATGGAAATGCCAACAGCAGTGGCACGCTCATGTGTTGGGAACCACCTGTTTCATGTTCAATGTGAGATAAATCACAAACTGAAATCTTGTTCAATTACATAGGCATAAAATAGAGGGCAGTTGTTTCATTTTATATACTTTGTAGCAACTAGAATTGATATCAGTAAAAAAGAATGTAGGCAGAGAGTCCAGAAAGTATGGTAAAGAGATGATGAAGGCTTGTATGTGCACTTGAAAGAATGGGTCTAGACTACAATAAACAGATTTAATTTAAACCCCAATTAGACATTCTTAATTTCTTTTATGACTAGTTCTTTTAAGCTTCAGAGGTTAATGTTTCTTAAGCAAGGCTACCGAAAAAACATCAATTATGAGCAAATTCAATGAGTGAAAATTGTTACTCACTTTGGTAAGAAGGTGCTCATTGTCGGAAATGCAACACCTTCTGCAAGGCCAAAGAGTGCACGTACAGCAAGCAACATGATGGTGGAGCGGGAGGCGGCCCAAGGAGTGAGAATTGTAGCCAAGGACCAGAGTGCAGCAGCACCTGCCATCACCTTCTTCCCGCCATATTTGTCTGCCAAAGCTCCTCCAACCATGGATGAGAAAACATATCCCCATAAAAATGATGACTGCAAAAATGGTGAGAATATTTAACCTCAGTGAATCAGCTTAATAGCAAGATAGCTGTGCTTGTTCAGAGCTATAGTCATGCATTGGGCATTTGGGCTTAATGATTTGAGTCTTCAGCAAATTAAAACTTATATTGAGCTTCAGGGCATACGCCACATGCAGCTTTTAGTTGACTGTTTCTATTATTTATCTTTTTTTTTCGCAGTACAATCTTCCTGTTCCTCGTCACCAGGTAAAATTTGACCCCCAATAACATGGACATTTCCAATAGCCCAATCATCGAATCTGAATCCTGTCTGTATCAGGAAACTTTGATGCCAATCAAGTTGCAGACCCTTCAGTACATAATTTTGGATTGCTCCAAAGAAAAGGCCTTGACTTTACCTATGCATTTGTATTCTGAAGACTAATACTACAAGCAAAGTATCTAGTATTGCTTGTTATCGCTCCTGATACGCAGCAAAGGCAAACATCAGTTCCTATTCTCAAATTTATCGTGTTCTGGTGACGTTTTGGTAACTTGGAGCTGCTCTGCGTGGCACACGACAAGCACAAGACAGTATGAAGCTGGCAGACCGACCGTCTCCCATCATTGCAGTTCCGCGTGCTTCCAAAACGTATTGCTTCAGTCGTTTTCTCATGGCGTCCGGTCCGGCGTTAACGTGACGATGCAGGGTTGACTTTGTTGAGCCATGGCCATGAACAGATCGTTCAAGACAACACATTTTGTTGCTCAGCGACAGGGCAGCAAATGTGTTGCTTAATTTCTTGAGAAAAAAAAGGGGCTTTGCTTCACTTCTACTTTTCGCCAATGCACGGAGATGAAAGAGGGCGAGGGAGAGGAGAGAAGGCTGTGGTAGGTGATCCACCTGGACGATGCCGACGAAGGAGCTGGACCATCCGTACTGCGCGGAGAGCGGCACGACGGCGACGGACATGACGACTCGGTCGGCGTTGCAGAGCAGCATGATGGCCGCCACCAGCGCCACCACCTTGGCGCGCTCGGGGAACGCCGCCGGCACGGGCTGAACGGCGCTGCTGGCCACGGCGGCGGCGCCGGCGGCGGGGCGGACCCCGTCGAAGCTCGCGCTGCACATGGCGAGGACCTCCCGCCCGCCGCCCCGCCTGATGATCCTCGGTCCATCGCCGCCGAGCAAGCCGAGACCGCCGCCACCACTGATGACGACGCTGCCCCTCCCGCTGCTGCTGGCGCAGCCACCGTCGACGCCGAGCGCCAGGGACGGGGAACGTACGCGCAGCGTTCCCGAGACGCCGGCTGCCCCGGCGGCCCTCGTGGATCTGTAACTGACCGGGCTCACGGCGGACTTCACGGACACACACGACCTGACCGACGCCATGGTTGGTCAAAGCTTGATCCAACAACCCGCGCGTGGGAGAAGCCGAGCCCGACACACGGCAAGCAGCAAAGCAGGGGCTGCCTGGCTAGCTCTGCCTCTCAGTCTCAGAGGAGCACGGCAGGGGTCGACGAGAGCGTCGTGCGGCGAGCCAGGCCCATGGCAGTGCGGGGGCGAGCGAGCGGCGTGCGCGGGCGCGGTTGATCGGCGGTTGGGTTGGTTGGTGGGTTAAATTAGGACCATCTCGCGGGGTGACGACTGGCGAGGGTGTCGAGCCGAGGGCGGTAGGTGGCACTGCGGCAGCAGGCAGATCGGAGCGGAGGAGGAGACAAGGGAAGGGAGAGCGTGGCCGGCTTGGCAGTCACGTGGCTTAAATCGGCGAGGAGCCGTTTGGTTGGTTCTGGCAAAATGGCCGTGTTGTTAGCGGTGTCGCCGTCGCCGTGTCGGGCTGGTGTTGTGGTTCCTGAGCGGAAGGACTCCGGGAAGGGTCAAGAATTGCGGGGGCGCCGTGCCGCGACCGGCGGGAACCGCACCTACCACGGCGAAAGCCAGACGATGGCTTGACGCGCTCGGACCCCGGCAGAGAATGAGCCTGCGCCGGGACCCGGAAGGCAGCAACGCAGAGACTAGCGACTCGTTGACGTTTCTGGGCCGCGACATGGTGCGCGCGCGGCTGTCGTTTCGCCTGTGATCAGCGGCACCAGAGTCCCTGGTGTTAGTTGGCGCCTTGGCGGCCCTGGACGCCGACGACCATGACCATCCTGATCACCAGTCATTAGTTTGGTGGCGCCAACACGCCGTGACACAAGTGCAGCTATGCTCGCGCCCGAAACCTATCTAGACCATTGGGGCTCTCTTACTCAGCTAGGGATTGTATCGAGTATTTTCTCTTGGCACGTACTAGTACACACCAACCCTGTCTTCCTGAACCGGCCTCGTCGTCGTTATAGTTGTCCAAACGGGCCAGGCCCGCTGGGCCGACATGGGCCCGGTACGAAAAAGCACGGCCCTAGCCCGGTGCGGCACAGCGAAGCCTCGTGCTCGTGCTGCCCGACCGACGACGTCGTGCCGTGCAGGCCGCCACATCGGCCCGTAGAGTGCGCCGGCACGGCACGGAAATTGGTAAACTGACGCGGCCCGATAATTCCTGGCCATCGGATGACTCAGGGGATTTCGTAGCCATGGGATGAGAGTATATGATGACCAAAACCCTAACTCCCAATTCCCAAATCCGTGTGGCCGTCATCTCCTGCCCTCCCCATGCTCGACTCCTCCTGCCCCGGCGGTCCCCATGGCGGCGGCTCCTCCTCCTCCTGTACTCCCCATGGCGGCTCCTCCTTCTCCTCCCGTACTCCCCATGGCGGCTCGACGGCGTGGCGACCTCGGCGCGGCGGCGCGAACTCCCTTCTCCAGTACTCCCATGGCCGCTCGACCAGGGGTGCATCCGTGCGAGATCTGCAGCGGCGGCGCAGCAATGGCGAGCCTAGGTGCAGGATCTGCAATGCTCCTTCACTGGAAAGGTGGGACGGGATCTTTGGGCATCTCCTCTCGCTCTGGGGTGCGTTCTCGAGGGGATCTCGCCGCCGGACGCGGAAAGGCCGTTTTTTCCCTTCCCCTTTTCTATTTCTTTCCCTTGTTCCTCATTTGGCGGCATGCAGGGCAGCGACGGTGGTGGGGGCACTTCGCTGCTGCCTTGTGCATTGGGAAGGAGGCGAGGCCTAGTTCGTTGTTGCATTTTTTTCCTTCTGAGATGAGATTTCTTTACTGTTACCTGCTGCGGCGTCGCTCTCGTGTCATCTCATCTCCATGTGGCATCTGGGCACTTGCTTCGCCTCCCACAGCTGCAACGGCTGCACGGAGGCGGCGGCGTGCGTCCGCGCGGCGTGCTGCTGCTGCTCCACGGCGCGACAGCGGTGCTCCACGACGCGCGGCTGCTGTTCGACGGTGCGGCGGCGGTGCTCGAGCTGGTACGGTGGGCTGCCGTGCCCATCGGCACGGCACGGCACGGCTAAGAGGCCGTAGTGCCGTGCCTGGGCCAAGACGGCGGCACGGCGGCACTATCAGGCACTGCACGGCTAAGCTGCCGTGCCGCATAGTGCCGTGCCTGGCCGGGCCGTGTCTGGCCGTGCCCGTGCCAGTGCCGTGCCGTGCGGTCCGGTTGGCCATGTATAGTCGTCGTCGCCACTCGCCCGTCCTGGTCTCCTCCAGTACATTCGCACTGACCACTGTATTTCCTCTGATGGAAAATATAAATTTCATTTATGTTTATATATATATATATATGTCAAGCTTTTTATAGCTTTACTGGTAACTTAGGACAAACCCAACGCGGGTAGTCGAATATGTTAGCCCCAACTCTACGTAGACTTAGATGATTTAAGGCTATTGTCTCTCAACGGAGGCTGCCCCCACGAGTCAATCTTTCTTTGTTCACCTGCATGCTACTTTTCTATATGTCACAACAGAGTGATTCTTCCCCACGATGTTTCCTCTAGCTAGTGCCTTAAACTTTTGTCAAATGAGGATACCGCTGGCTCTGCAAGAACATGAGACAGTCTGCGGGGCTATCAATCTCGGTGATTTGGACTGTTGGCTCCGACGTGGCCTCTGGGGC
Organism: Miscanthus lutarioriparius; assembly: GCA_904845875.1. Lineage (NCBI taxonomy): Eukaryota > Viridiplantae > Streptophyta > Magnoliopsida > Poales > Poaceae > Miscanthus > Miscanthus lutarioriparius. The sequence continues at coordinate 22,097,636 of CAJGYO010000017.1, forward strand.
AGCACGTCAACGTGTCGTGTTGGGCACACCTTAGGGCGAAGGCAATGCGTATGGATTAACTGGTCATTTTTGCGAATTGATCAACTGGTCCATATAAGTGGTGCTAAAATATTTGGGCTTTAGTTGCTACAATTTTTTTTTTTTGCAATTTTAATGATGAGAGCGGTCCTAAAAATGCATCCCATCTATTTAGAAATAAAAAAAATATCTCTTCCAATTAATTTTTCCTCTTAGCTCCGTTCGGCTTATCCAGAAACCGACTTGTTCAGCTTGTTTTTTTAGCCGGAACAATGTTTTTCTCTCACAACAATTCAACCCGAACAGTGTTTCAGCCAAGTTTCAGCAAGCCGAACGGGCGGCCATTGTGATCACCTTGACGAGCGATCACCCCTCCGCATCGCACGCCTGTCTCTCTCTGCACTACTGCTCATTGCTCCTTACCACTGAACTGCCCGTTGCTCCTCACTGCTCCATCTCTACACCACCTATTCTTGCTCGCTTGATGTCACTGCTCTCCATGGACGCAGCCACCCCAAACTCTCAAAAGCTTGTCGTGGTATCAAAATGAGGTATGCTCCAGTGGTGGAATCCGATGAGGAAGCGCCAACAACGGGACTTGTGGAACTGGCGACATCAAGGTTCAATAGCAGCAACATCAAGCTTCACGGCAACGGCTTCCTTGAATTTCGACAAGCCCCTAGGTTGATAGCCAAAATTGTGTCCGATCTTTGTGTCAACACACTGATCTGGTGTTGTCCTTTTCATCGGCGGTAACGGCATCTTCACTGCAGTGACAAGCACCTGGATTGTTGTGTGAACTTTTCATGCATGAGTGGTTGAATGCTGGAGTTGAACTCTTCCGGCAGAGGTAGGACTTCATTAGGGAAAATGTGGACCATGCCCCTCCCCTATGTTTGCGCAAACTCCATAGTAAAAGTAGTATGCTTATGTGACATACTGGTAAGTGACTACTATTGTCATTGTGTTGGCCCCTCCTGCTTTTATGTCCAAGCTCCGCCACTGTCTTCCCATGCAGTAGCGGAGCTAGAAGCTTTTAAGAGCACAAACAATCCTCTTTATATAAAAATATTTAGCTAGCAAATTACAGTGTTTCTCTTCGATACAAAGAAATTTTTCTTTTGAACTTTGCCCACGAGCCTGGTTGGCCGCCCAGGGTGGCCGGGCAGTGGCTCCCCACCACTAATTTTGGCAACTATGTGAATGAGTATGGAAATGAGTGATAAGAGTTGATGGAAGCAATTAAGATGGGAATTTGATATATAGTTCCAACCCCTTATTTGGTTAGTTGAAGAAAATAAGAGGGAATTCATATCCCTGTATGTTGTGTAGAGTTTTGAGTATTATATAACAAGTCTTGATGGATGGTAAGGATGCATTCATCTTTCACTAAAAGTATAATTCTCACTCGGTTATTGCCCCTTCCCCTGAGAAGTGATTGTGAGAGTTAGATGATATGTCTTGAGAAGTATTTGAGAATTATATAACAAACTTCAACCAAGAGTATTCAGTTATTTATCATAATATTGTATAATTCTTCACTCGGTTATTGCCACTTGTAATAACGTCAACCAAGAGTATTTGAGAGTGAAGCCGGATCATTTTATATTATTATTATTAAAAAGGTTGATTTTTCTTTTTCTTTTTCTTTCTTTCTTTCTTTGTTTCTTTGTTTCTTTCTTTTTTGCGAATTACGCGAGTAGACTGGCTGATGTTGCGTAACTTGGCGCTTCTACGTCCAAAGATGTATGGGACCCTGAAGAGTGGATGTGATTTGGGCTTAACTACCGAAGTTGACGGCCACCGGTCACCTTAAGTGTGCAATCCCATCTTGCCTACATTTCTTCGGCTTGTGCTCTGTTTGGGTCCACAGACCCGTGCGTTGCACTGATCAAATTAAAAATGTTTCGTAGAGTCCAGCTGCGGTGGATAATTTGAAAGGGCAGAACAATCTGAATCATTTTTTTTTCAATAGTGACAGAAGAACTAGATTGTATGTGTCTTTGGTACCGAAACACATCTTTTCTTTTTTGTGTGACGAACTGAGCCGGCGGCGATACGGCGTGCTGAAAAATTGACACGTTGAACTGTATCGAGAACACTTGCCTGGGCTGGCCATTTCCCCAGGACAGCCCAGATAATTCGGAGGACTCTGAGCTGAAAGCCCAGATGGTCATCTGGTGCTGGACTGCTTGGTGCCCTCAGCAGGCTCCAACCTAAGCTGTCTGGGCTGCTTTGCCTGGATCAGGTTAGAATTTCGCATTTCAGAACTAAGACTGATCAGTGACCCACTTGCACTGGTGTGTTAACTAAAACACGCGCTGCAGGCTCCACCGGCAGAGTAAGTAGTAACAAACTTCTCACCAGAGATAAATTAGATAAAAGAAGACCGGTAGATGACATGTCTTGTTTGCTTTGCAGTGAAAATGAATCCATTAACCATCTGTTTTTGTGATTGTTGTATTGCTGTCAATATGGAACATGGTAGCTCAAATCTTACAATGCAATATTGGTTCTGATTTTAAATTAGTTGCTCGATTCTGGTTATGTGGTAAAAGTCCTCTTACAAAGAATTTGTGCACTTCGGCTATCCTTTGGAGTTTGTGGAAATCACATAATGTCATTTGTTCACAAGGAGAATGTTGGAAGGATGTGAGGATGATCCTAAAGATGGCGGCAAAGATGATAGGAAGATGACACCTACCGTACAAGCTACATGAATGGAGACTTCTGGAGGGAGTGGTCAGCGGGCTGGAAGAAAAAGCACGCGAACATTTGAGGATCTTATGGCAGGAAAGGTGGAAGGATCAGAAGACTCAAGTGTCTCAAAACTCCAGCTTGGTAGATGCAACAACTGTTGAGAGTTTAGAAGAGGCTTTATTAGAAACCAACCATTTTTCGTTTCGATCAGGTAGTGAATAATCTGGACCTCAACAGTTTTGGCGAGGTATGGCGCTTGCCATATATGCCTCGATTGGGGTATGGATATCCCTTGGAATCACCCGTGGTTGGACGTCTGTCGTTGTCTAGTGTCCGCGAGGATAAACAGCGTCGCTTGAGAACTATTCACAGGAGGAAGAAGATGCATATAATAGATATTGGGCTCAAAAAACAATCATTTAGGCTGAGTGTTTCGGCCATTAGCCAGCCCATCCGGTGTGCTATTCTGCACGACTGCTCCAAGTTGGTTCGACCCTTGCAATGCCGTTGTAGTAGTCTGGTGAGCCACTGAGCCATGACACGAATTGTTGGAGCCACGAGCCAGCCGTGATGCAGATAGTTCATCCATTTTTTTTCAATCCAAATCACTACACCTCGGACTATTTGTTCATTTGTTCTATTTGTTTAATTAGTTAGTTAATTTAGGAAATAGTAAGCATGATTAAGTAAAGATGAACTTGAAAGAAAATAGCAAGGATAATATTAAAATAAAAAACCATATTGTTTTGCAAAAATGTACAACTTGCAATCAGAAAACTTTTACATGATGTGTTAGACTACTTTAGTTCAAAGAGAACTAGAAGGTTTTCCAAAGAAGAAAAAAATCATCGACACCTCCCACAACAGTGCCACTTATCGCCCATGGTGGCAAAGACACGTCAGCAGGGTATGCGCGTCTACGCCTGATTGGATGGAGATGGGACCCGAACAGTGATTAGGTATCTAAATCTGCATTTTGCGAGATTGGGGACCTGGGTGACACATCAGAACAAGTTTAAGGACCGGAGATGCACTTTACTCTAAAGTAAATACACCAGTTTTTAATTTGCTGACATCATTTGAAGGTTCTTACTACGTCTTACCACTCCAGCTCGACATTCCTCATCCCACCCTCCAGCTTGCCATTCCTCATCCAGGTCATTTGGGCAACTTTAATGTATGTTTTTGTAGCTTGTGCTATATCTTGGTGTAAAATGGTCCAACATATAGCAATCTATGTTCCTCTAAAAGAAAAACAATTTATGTGGGCCCTAATATACCAGAAAAGAAAAAACACTTTTCTCTCCTACCCACCATGTTGCACGAATCTTTGTTCTCCTCTTAGCTTGTGTTAGGAGGGACAAAGGTAGCTTTGTGGTGTTGATGGAGATGGAGAAGATAGCCAAGAGCAAGACTATTGGTAGCAGCTCATAGTCGGTGGTGGAGATCGTAGAGGAGAAGACAGTGGTGGAGCAGTGTCCGTGACAATGTTGGAGCTGGAAGTGGACATGAGAGCCAAGGTGAACGATAGTTGTGGAAGTTGGATGGTGGACATGGAAAACATGCTCAAGGGAACCAATCACTCACTAGATATAGCTCATTGGAAGCAACAGTATATCTATCGAGTGCTAGAATTTATCAAGAAGATTACTGTCAGGGATGCCTGCCAGGCACAAATTGTACCACTAGGCTCCTTGCACCATGGCTAGCCCCATCTCTTGCTCATGGAGGAGCACAAAAGCCAACAAGGCCACAATGGCGTAGGGAGGGAAGGGCGCGGGGAGGGGTGCAAACGGGCAAACCCCCCTAACTAAAGAGATTTTCATAGAAAAAATCAAATTCAACTAAATTTTCAAAAAATGTAGAGTTGGTCCCCCTAACAATAGAAAATTCATATTTCTGGCTCCACCACTGCAAGGCCTAGTTCGTGAAGATGATTCTCACGGAAGCCTACTTCTTGTTGGAGGTGATGGCAATTTGTGCTTGAAAGATAATGAAGATATACACTTAACTGCTAGTTCTTCTGGGTGTAGAATGGGACAATTATGTAGATTGTTTGCAGGAGTGTGGCGATGCGTAGGATGATGGTAGCCAAGAGAGAGATGATTGCCCACGAATTACTGAGGTACATCAAGTGAGGGTAGTGCTGCATCTAGTGAACCACTCCGAGAACCCTATGTGCCGGTTCGTAGCAGCTGTCAAGGAAGCGATTGACGATGTCCTAGCTGGCTATAATGACCTGGATGAGGAATGGCAAGCTAACCAGGAGACAATGGCTGAGGGAGGGAGGGGGGGGGGGGGGGGGACCCCTAACTAAAGGGATTTTCATAGAAAAAATCAAATTCAATTATTTTTTCAAAAAAAATGCACAGTTGGCCCCCCTAAAAAATCATATTTCTGGCTCCACCACAGCAATGCCTAGTTCGTGGAGATGATTCTCACGGACACCTCATCTTCGGTGTTGATAAGTTTATGAAGTTGTGCCCATACACGCGCAACGACATGATGTGCATGGAAAATCATATACCAATGGTTGTTCTTTTAGAGGCTATAAATTGTTTAGCGGGGCACATTTGCGGTGTGTACTTCTCTGACCATGTTCACACATACTTGTTCAGTGTTGATACCCTAAACCACCTAGATCTAAAACCACCCATGCTTCCACTACCATCTGAAGTCATGGTGGTAGGGCGAGGTAGGCGCTTGTCATACCTTGATTGGGGCATGGATATCCCTTGGAATCACAAGTGGTCAGGCGTAAGTCATTGTCTAGTATCCGCGAGGATAAACAGCGTTGCTGAGAGCTATTCACAGGAGGAGGAAGATGCATATAAATAGATATTAGGCTCAGTAAACAGTTATTTGAGCCAAGTGTTTCGGCCATTAGCTAGCCCATCTGGTGTGCTATTTTGCACAATTGCTCTAAGTTGGTTCGACCCTTGCAATGCCGTTGTAGTAGTCCGGTGAGCCACTGAGCCATGACACAAATTGCTGGAGCCACAAGCCAGCCGACAGTCGTGCTGTTCTGCTGTGATGCAGAGAGGTCGCTCATTTTTCCAGTCCAAATCACCACAGCTCAGAACACCAATACATGTTAATATCCATTTGTTCTGTTTGTTTAATTAGTTAGTTAATTTAGGAAATAGTAAGCATGATTAAGTAAAGATGGACTTGAAAGAAAATAGCGAGGATAATATTAAAATAAAAAACCATATTGTTTTGCAAAAATATATAACTTGCAATCAGAAAACTTTTACACATGGTGTGTTAGACTACTTTAGTTTAATCTTACTCCCTTCGTACTCGTAAAGGAAGTCGTTTAGGACAAGGTTTGAGTCAAACCTTGGGAATATAAATCATGAATAACTCTTAAGTTGTTGAGTTTGAAAATGTGAAAATTATATGAATAGATTTATCTTCTGGCCTTTTTGATAAATATTTTTATTGAAACAAGAAAAAGTTGTGTGGGCAAAACGATTTTCTTCGGAGGAGTAGAAATCTATTCTTTAAGCTACGGACTTCGCCATACCTTAACTTTATTCTGGCCTTTTGCAAAAGAAGAAGAAAGAAGAAAATTCTCCTTTTTTTCAAAAAAAGAAGAAGAAGAAAATCATTGGTGATCGATATGTCGTTGATGAAGTGAACCTTGCGTGGCTTCAAAGGGAGTCCTGCCAATTGTCGTAGTGCGGCCACCTGCAGCAATAGGAGGGGAGAAGAGGTGGCCTAACATTTTTTGTTTGGAATTTCGTTTTGACGAGAGAAAAAAGGTGGTCTAACAACATGGAGCTGAACTTGCAGGAGTCCCGCTCAATTCCATTCGAGCAACCATTCACTCAATCCGGATGTAGTGAACGATCAGACCACGGCTCTCTCACCCCGCGCGTTTTTTTATGGCTGCTGATGTCACCCTAAAAAAAGGAAAATATTTTATTTTAAATGTTATAACTTCTGAATGATGTATTTGTTTTTAATTCAGTCTGCACCTGTGTGTTCTACGCGACGAGTTGGACAAAACTGGACCCCGCTTACATATGTTTTGATTTTTTTCTAGTAGCAATTTTGTATATTAACTTATAACTTATAACTTATGCACATTGTATTGGATAACTTATGTACACAAGTTGTATAGAATAACTTATGTATATAAAATGTGTTTGATAACTTTTGTGCATAAGTTGTGTTTCATAACTTTTGTGTTTCTAAGTTTTTGTATAAATTATAAGTTAATTCGTTCCTTTATATGTTAATAACTTTTGTGTTTATAAGTTTTGGCACAAGTTATAAGTTAATTCGCTCATTTGTGTTTAATAACTTTTTATAGATAAGTTGTGTTTCATAACCCTTTAGTTTCTAAGCTTTTCGCATAAGTTATATGTTATAAGCTATATGTTATAAGTTAGTACATATAAGTTGTTACTAGAAAAAATTTTTTTTGAAACATATGCAAGTGGGGTCTAGTTTTGTTCGTCTCATCACATAGAATATATCGGTGCAGACGAAATTAAAAATAAATACACCGTTCAGAAGCTATAGCATTTTGAAATAAATGTTGTGTTTTTCTTAGGTTTAGTTAGAATGACATCATAGGAGGAGGGGAGTACTGCGCTCACCCGTAAATATCCAAACAGGAAAAAAGGTGGGGAATTTATTATTTTTTTCCAAAAACAGAAACTGTAGTTGTCGGAATATTGTTCGCTGGGTTCCCGTCCGGCGAGCGTTCGTGAATTAGGACCTGTTTAGAACCCAAAATTCAAATTTTTTTAAGGTCGGCGTAGTGGAAGGCGTTAAATGAGTAAAAAGAATCTAATTACCGGTTTGTCATTTCAACCTGTCAATTAGATTTTTTTACATGCATCAAAAAGCCAAAAATTTTCACATCTCTTAGTCTGCCTGGTCCGAGCCGAGCCATGATCAACCTGTCATTTCAACCTGTCATTTCGATTTTACATGCATCATGCATGCATCCAGGCACGAAAGAGACAATGTTGCAACCAAGGCAAGGAAACGGCTGGCGGGAGGAATTTGTGCTCCCCCTCGATCGTGCAGGCGTCAACTTCAACCAGGGCAACGTTGGCCCTGAAATAGTCTATCAGCAGTAGGTCATTTGGTTTTCTCTATCGTGTGGCAAGCCAATCGGTCATGATGAAGATCGTGTTCCACTGATGCGTGTGCGTGTGTGCGTGTGGCTATGATGAAGATCGTGTTCCACTGATGCACCTTTGGATTAGGCAGGTACGCAGATCAGGTCGGCAACAAGCTTGATATACACTAGTACTATCTGCCTCACAAAGTAAGATTTTATAGCATCTACAAAATTTGTTACACAAGAAAGACGCTGTAACACTATTTGACATTGCATCACTGTTACATTATTGTTGGTTACTTTTGAGAGTTATCCATGTTATTTTGCTTGGTTACTAATATGTCCTGTAAATCTTATAGTGTCTTACTTTTTTTGGGTGGAGGGAGTATTATGTATCCTTAAACTCACTCATGTACAGAACGATAGATAGATGAACCTGATGACATATCTGCTGGCCGAACATCCTGATCCACACCGGCGAAGAATTAATACCGAGCCTAGGCCTGTTCGTTTATCTTATAATCCGTATTTTTTAATTTTTTTGGTTAGAATAATATTTTTCTCTCACAATAAATCAGCCAAAACAGTGTTTCAATTTATTTTTTAAACAAACGGGACTTAGTGGAACTGTACGAGGGGCTAATTACTCTTTGGTAGGCAGTAAACACGACACAAGTCTTTTCAGGCTTCAATTGTTTCAGACGAAGGACATTGCAGGAGCTGCGCTGAAGCAGCAGTACTATCATCTGGCTATCATTGCAGGAGCTGTCCACGCATGCATGCGTTCCATGCACATGTACTCCGTGTCTGCATGCATGGAGCGAAAAAACGGGAGTGCCCTACACTCCGTCCAATCCTTGGCCTCCTTTGGCAATTGGCACGGCTTGGGCTGAAAAGGAGAAACACTGCAGCGCAGCGCCCTCCGTGCATTTCTTTCACGGATTTCAGCTTACGGCCACGGGACCATACAGGCAGGTTGGGAGCGTGCACCGTCCATGTAAAAGCCCTGAGACCGATCGTCCGGGCAATGCGTGATGGCCTGATGCGTGGTGTCTACGACTCCGGGCGCTGCATCTGCATGCACGTATTGTCACCTGTACCGATGAGTGGCCAACTCATGCCCTAGTCGGTTGGGTAACTGTAAACTCCATGAAACATCGCCTCCCTCGTACTCAGATCAGACGCATTTCGAGCCCTAGTCAGCATCTGGACTTCACTCCTCATTTGTGTAGGACATGGGGCGGCTCCATGCGTGAGAGGAGTGTAAAGTTTTAGAGTGCACGTGGAGTTGTCGCATCATTTTGTTTAAATTCAGGGTGTAAAGTTTTGGAGTGTTACATGGAGTTGTCGCATGGAGTGTTCGGATACTAATAAAAAACAAATTACAGAATCCGTCAATAATCCACGAGACGAATTTATTAAGCCTAATTAATCCGTCATTAGCACATGTGTTACTGTAGCATAATATTGTCAAATCATAGACTAGTTTAGGTTTAAAAGATTTATCTATCAAATTAGTCGTAAACTATGCAATTAGTTATTTTTTTAATTTATATTTAATACCCCATGTATGTGTCTAAATATTTAATGAAATAGAGAGTAAACTTTGAGGAAGAAACAAACAAGGCCTGACGCATTTCGAGCTCCAGCCTCCAGCAGCTGGAGTCCAAGAGTCCGACTGGAGATGAGATGACAAGCTCGTCATTGCTAGGGCCTGTTCTCTTTGCAAATTTTTTCAATTTGATGAATAGTACCATTTTCGTCTTATTTGACAAATATTGTCTAATCGTTGACCAACTAGGCTCAAAAGATTCATCTCGTGATTTTCAACTAAATTGTGTAATTAATTATTTTTTTATCTACATTTAATACTCTATGCAAGTGGCTAAAAATTGATGTGATGGAGAGAGAGTGAAAAAACTTAGAATTTGGATGGCATCTAAACAAGGCCTGGCCAATTCTTCAAAAATGCATTATGAAATAGATTTTCCGAGAATTAAATTTATGTGTATGCATAAAATACTAAATGTAAACGGCGAAAGGTGTTAATGGGTTTGCTTTTTAATTTTACGGTGCGAATTTTTTGAGCCTAATTAGTCAATGTTTAGACAATAATTCATAAATACAAACAAAATGATACAGTAAAGAATCGTGCACTATGTGTAAACTTTACTGAACTAAACGCGGCCTAGGTGTTGATGGGAGACCGATGGTACGGTGATGCTGGCGCCGTCGTTACTACTCGTAAGGTCTTATTTAGTTTCAGCGCTAAAGTTTGGGATGTCATATATCGGTTGTCATATATTAGAGTATTATTTTAGGTATGTGATACTAATAAAAAATAAATTACAGAATTCATTAATAAACCACGAGACGAATTTATTAAACTAATTGATTCGTCATTAGCACACGTGCTACCGTAGCATTTTATTATCAAATCATGAGTTAATTAGGTTTAAAGGATTCATCTCGAAAAGTAATTATAATCTATACAATTAATTTTTTTAATCTATATTTAATACTCTGTATACGTGTGTAAATATTTGATAAGATAGTGTGTAAATTTTTTACGAGGAACTCTAGCTCTCCATCATCATCGCTGGCTCGGGGCAGTCAGGCGCCATGAATGCGAGGGACTTAACAGCGAGCGTCAGAGCAGAGGCACTGGGCCCTGGGCTTGGCAAGCTGGCCCTGCTGCCACTTCTCTTTACCTATGCTGAACTATATATAATTGTTGTCTAATTTGCTTTTCAAACTCTGTTCAAACTCTAAAACCGGATATCTTACACCTTCAACTTTTAAAACTGGTAACTCCTTGCACCAGTTAGAGGTGGTTTTCAAGGCGATTTTATCACTTTATAGCTTAAAAAATCTAAGAAGAACAGTGTTTTTCTCTCACAATAATATAGAGAAAAATATGAGCATTTAATTTTTTTTAGAAAAATCCTAGAGATATATAGAATATGGCAAACCTGATTGAAATATTTAGAGCTTGTGAAAGTATCTGTAAAAGTTTCCAAAAAACTATACTTACCTTGAAGTATCTCTAAAATCTTCCAAAAAAATATACTTAGCTATGTGTGAAGATGGGAAAATATCCAAAAAATATGAAAAGTTCCTAAAATTTCTAATAGATGTTGAAAACTTTCTAGAACCAAAACACGAGATGCAACCACGATGAATGCATCCAATATTAAATATGTGTTGCATTCTTGCTGGTCGCATCTCATGTTTTTGCTATGGAGTTCCAAAAACTCATTTATACAATGGGTAGAATATTTCAGGAATTTCTCAGATTTTTCTCTATATATATTTTTTCTATTTTTCTAGAGATAAATATAATTTTTAAAAGTTTCTAGAGATATTTTCACAAGCTCTGAATATTTTATTAGGATTTGTCATGTCCCAATCTATATCTATAGGATTGTTTCAAAATTTTACAAGCTTATAGACATTTCTATGGGCTAAAACCCTTATTAGATATTTGTACAAAAACTATAAAAACGATGAAACCGCCTTGAAAAGCACTTTTACCTTAGGTAGATAGGTAGTTTCAACGGCTTTGAGAGTCAATGAGGTACTATGTTTAGTTTTAGAGTTTGAGAAGAAAAATCATATCACGAGAATAGTTTGAATAGGTAAAATGGACTTTTTCTTACATATGATTCCCACTCGAGTTTTGTTCTATTCATTCTCTACGAGAGCAAGTGTAATAACTGGCTATACGTGAGTTGAAAAATGAGGTGGACGAAAGAGAAGAGGAGAGAGAAGAGAAGCAGATTATAAGTTTACAACCAGCTTATATACGCAAGAACAAAGAAAACTTAATGAGAGAAAAGTGGATCATATGATAATAACGAAGAGCTCACTGCTATATAGATAAAGTGATCTACACAGATCATGCAACCAGCAGCAGGCTCTATGAGACTATTATTAGAGCAAGTATAATAAGAGAAGAATTAACTAAAACTTAATGGAGGAGAGAAAAAAGATGGAAGCGATACATGATGATAATAGACACAAGAGCTCGTTTGCGAGGGTGTACACAGGCAGCTAGTGATAGACTACACAGGTATCATGCATGCACATGACTGGTGTTTGGTTATCTATGAGACTATTATTCGGAGATTTTGCAAGTTATAATAAGCATCCGCTGCCTCACCGAAATTAACTAAAGCTTTGAGATGGAGAGAGAGAAATGATAGATAAGTGAAGCGAGCTATATTTGACTACAATCGGGCTTAGACACAAGAACGCAAACAGACCCTGCAGCCCATGAGAGAGACAAATGAGGTCCTGTGTATTAAGAGTGAGAGAGACAAATAGGTCATGTATTAATAGTGAAGAGCTAACTACTGTTTAGATGGGCTAAGAGAAGGCTGCAAAGAACCCTTACGGCCAGCAGTCGACTATGGTGGTGTTTGGATCACTAATCCAAGGACTAAAGTTTAGCCCCTAAACTTTAGTTCTGCTGGACTGTTTGGATCCATAGGCTAAACTTTAGTCATCTAATCTACCATGACTGATTTGCCCTCATTTAATTATCCATGCACAGCCATGCATGCGAGCGGCAAGGGGTATGGGGCGTCAAGCGCCCGCACCGAGAGAGTTTAGCCTAGTTTAGGGCATCTTTGGGAGCAAAAGATTTTAGCCCAGTTTTTAGCCATTTGCTCACTTTTAGCCCCCATGTTTGAATCCTCATGGCAAAGAAAAAACTAAAAGTGCATGACTAAAGTTTTGCCATGTGATCCAAATATGACCTATATTAAGGTGTGTTTGGCAGAGCTCTTTCCTGGCTCTAGCTTTAGCTTATCTAAAGAAGCCCTGCCAAACAGTTTAGATGGAGAAGCCATTTTAAACACTTTTACGGTGGGCAGAAGGAGGACTGAGAGGCCCGGAGAGAAGCCCTCCCCAAACACACCTTTATTAGGCTCGCTCTTGACCTCCTACAGCCCACCTGCAACAGGCCGACAACAGGACTCTCACGGTGCTATTGCTCTCGCGTGATTGGCCACGACATACGTCCGATCAATGTATGTGGCACTGTTCGACGTGGTACAAATCTGGGCAGTATATTGTTTGATTAATTAATAAATAAAAGTTCATCCAGATTTGTTAGATTAAGCTTTTAACTACCCATACCGATTAAATTTTTATTTAAAAATTAAAAAACCAGTATATTCAAAGTAATTTTCATAACATATCCCAATTTTATTTTGTCCATAAAAAAACTCGATTCGTGGTGGCTAGATAGCCCCGGGTATTCTGACTTAGAAAGAAGATCTTCTCATGCAAATCGAGAAAACCCCCGAACCCCTGTCCCACGCTTATACACCAGCACTATAGCTCCGTGAGATGAGCTGACCACAGATTTATGCTTTGGATGTGGGACAGATGAGAAGTTTTTTTTTTCCTCCTAAGCCATGAGAGTGAGTCCCTTAGGACCCGAACTCTGACCACCCAGGAGGGAGGTATTGAGTCTGCACTGACCAAATTGATTAGCCAGCCGTTGCCTATTTTGTTGATCTATATAAAAGTCAAAGATGTTTATGGTGCAGATTTAAAAGTTTGAAAAGAGGGAAAATGGACAAAAATATATTAGTGATCAAAAGAGATATGCGTCGGAGGTGGTAAGTATGGGTGCTGCAGCGGTAGCCATTGGCTACGAGAAACAGATGACAGGATTTGTTGGTTGTTGGATGATGTTAGGGCGGGACGTATTACACTAACGACTGACATAATGATAGTACCGTATTGGTTTTTTAACGGAAAAGATCACTCTAATTCCCTATAAAATAAAGGACACATGACCGATTGAGATATAAACACACAATCATTAAAATTAATATTAATTAAAATTAATTAATTAATTAATACCTTTTCCCCTTATAAATCCTTTTTTCTAACCATATGCTGCTGCTCATCTCTGGATCCAACAATCAACCCACTAATGTAGTATGCACGGAAACTGGCCATTCTTCGTCACGCAAGTATGATCGGTTACCCTTTGCTAGTTTGTCAAGAAACTAGATGTTTTTCGTCACATAAGCAATTGATTATCCTTTTGGTGGTTTGCTCGTAAACCTTTCCGTGCTTCACCAGTAAATGTGATATCCTCGTTGCGTTCTTCGATCCGTGAAAGTTCAAGGCGATCTAGCCTTAGCTGATGTGTGATATAATCCGGCGTCAACACATATAAATCGGGAAATATATATTACTACTAATTACCACGACGGCAAGTTTGCCGTTGGTAACTGCTTGAGACGCGGGAGGAGGGGAGGGCGGGGGAGCTTGGAGCATGCCCGTGGATGTGATACCGCGAGATGTGTTGCCTTCGACGGCCCGGTGTTGAAGAAGTAATCCCTACCATCGGAGTTTTTTTTAAGTACCGGTGATGAATCGCTACCATCGGATTTTCATCAATAGCCTCCTAGGCACCAAATATCAGGTGTCAGACACCCTGAGCAATACTCGGGTGCCAGCTAGACAGCTTCTCATGTAGTAATCTTTGGAGTCATGGCTCCAAGAAAATCTTACGAACATGTGGGCGTTTTCTTTAATAGAATCGTGCACATGCCCGTTGATGCACATGCATTAGTATGAGAAAATCCCCACGTCGGCCTAGATCCGGCGCCGCGCCGATTACTTAATCCGCCCCGCGCGGCCACGTCTATCTGTTCACAGGTCCCGAATCAGAATCGCCGGGGCCCCTCGTGGATCCCGCTGCTCCCGATTCGTAGCCCGGAGTTCAGCAATAAACCCGTGCAAGCGCCGTGTTTCGCTCTTCGTCGCACGAGGCCAAGCCAACCAACCGACCAGCGAGCCCCACGCTACGCGGCGCCGCGCGCGGGGCGGGCAGCAGCACTGCACGTTGCACCAGAGCGAACGCGCGCGGCAACGGCGGGCACGGGACGGGAGCCAGGGGGAGGAAGAATTGGCTTGGGCACGGCGAGTTTTTGAGGCCCAGCGGCAGCGAGTGGCGCCTAGGGACCAATGGAATATGGGAACCGCCTTTAACGGTGTCCGAGGCGACGCGTAGCCGCTAGTGTCCCTGAAAGTGAAAAGACCGGAACTGTCACTCAGGTGCGCGCGACTAGCGTGGGCGTGGCGTCCGGCCCCGGGGACGAGAGGGAGTCCAACGTCGCCGCCGCCGAGCTTGCCGCCGCCACGCACGGTGTGACTACCCCACATCGCCACTGCGACCTTGGTGTCTCTTTTGTCCAGGGAATTCATCACGATCCAAGGAAGCAAGCGAGAGACACGCACCGTGGCAAAGGAAATCTGAATGCTTGATTCCTGGTTAAGTTCCTCACACTAAAGTTTAAAGTTTAGTTTCCGTCCGTCGTATGTTTGACACAAGCATAGAGTATTAAATATAGATTAAAAATAATAATTGCACAGATCATGACTACTCTGCGAGACGATTTTTTTAAGACTAAGTAGTCCATGATTTGACAATACGGTGCTACAGTAAACATACGCTAATGACGAATTAATTATGCTTAATAAATTTGTCTCGTGAATAACTTATACAATTTATTTTATTATTATTGTCGAACACTTACATGTGATACTCTTACATGACACCTTTAACTTCACAGCTTTAAACATCACCTGAGCCGGCGACGGCCGCAGGACGACAAACTGCAGATACGAAGCACACTTGCTACTGAGAATGGAGCCACAGAACAACAAACAGCACAGAGTTATCAGCCGGCTTATCAGCTACTACATTTTTATTCTCTTACAGTAAAATAGTTTCGATTAGCTTATCAGTCGACTTTAATAGAACCTGCCCTTAAAACGTGATTACGAGATTAAGAGGGTGTTTGGTTCTTTAGGCGCTCCTAAAATTCATGTCACATCGAATGTTTAGATACTAATAAGGGATATTAAATATAGATTAATTATAAAACCAATTACATAGATTGAGGCTAATTGCCGAGACGAATTTTTTAAGCCTAATTAATCTATCATTAGCACATGTTTACTGTAGCACCACGTTGTCAAATCATAGACTAATTAGGCTCAAAAGATTCGTCTCGTAAATTAGTCGCAATTTATGCAATTAGTTTCGTAATTAGTCTATATTTAATACTTCATGCATGTGTTCAAACATTCATGTGTTCAAACATTCGATGTGACAGAAATTTTAGGAGGAGCCTGAGGAACCAAACAGGCCCTAAACTTCATTTTATCCAGCCCCCGAATGAACAAAAGGATCACTGCACTACACTACGCAAGCATGTAAACGATTTTTGGTTATACCACCGTCCAAACTCCTGAATGAACATGTAAGCCATCAGCTACTGCCCTACTGAAATGAAGCAGCTTGACCAGCAGATCGCCGTCGTCAGTACTCAGTACAGCCCCAGCATCGTCCGCGCGAACGACTGCCGTCCGCCTTTTACCGGGAGGATGGCGGTGCGGCGGCCGCTGGCGCTCCGAATCGGCGTGAGGTAGAACCGCAGCATGCCGTTGTCGGCGGCGTTGCCCGGCGAGTGCCGCGCGCTGCGGTTCCGCTCCAGCGCCGCCGCGCAGTACTCCTCGCGCCTCCGCTTCACGTGGCCGTGGTTCGCGGCGTCTACGTAGCTGCGTCTCGAGCTGCCCAGCCCGCCGCCGCTGTTGCTGCTGAACGAGCTCCGCGCGCTCGCGTTGCTGTTGCACCGCTGCATCATCCGGCCGTTGTACCCGCGGACGCGCAGCTCCGGCCACGGTTCCGAGAATGCGCGGTCCGCGCCGCCGTCGGACGCGCCGTTCCTCCGGCCCGCGGCGCGGCGGTGGATCAGGCCCCACAGGCTCCACGCCTTGCGCCACCGCCGCGGCTTCTTCGCGGGGCCCCCGTGGAAGGCGGCGTCCAGGCTGGTGGAGAAGTCCTCGACGAGTGAGGTGGTGCTGAAGCGGTGGTCGAACAGGTCTTCGGCGTGGTGGAAGTGGTAGAACTCCGAGCTGCCCATTAGAGGGGATTCCTTGCCATTGACAATGGCGGCGGCCGGTGCGGTCACTGGCACTGGCACTGGCTTTGGGTCGGTGACTTCGAAGGACCTGCGCACAGAGCTGGACCTGTCGAGGCTCCGGCGCCTCCGGCTTGACGTGTCCATGTAGTAGTCTCGCGTCTGGGCCGTGCCCCCAGGGACGTTCGTGTCGGGGTCAGGCTCCGGCTGGGAATCGTCCTCCACGGGGATTTGACCGTCGGAGCGCTCCACGATGCCGGCCGGGGAGTCCTCCAGAGCCGAGAGGATGGGAGGTAGGCGGGAGAGCGGCGGCGGCGCGCGGCCGAGGCCAACCCCGGTGCCAGCGCCGAACAGATAGCCGTCCCACGACGCACGGGGCTCGTCCCAGGAGAAGCCCATGTCGTCCACGGACATGCGGCCGGCGTCCAGGGAGAACCGTGGATCCGTGTCGCACGAGCGCCGGCCGCCGCCGAACTCGGAGCCGGCTTCACCACGGCGGAAGCGGCTACGCCGGAGGAACGATGGCTTCGAGGGCTTCTCCGGTGGGGGCATCGCCGCTGCCGCCGCCTTGCTGCCCGCGGCCTCCTGCTTCTTGAGTTTCTGCTTGCGCCTCCACTTCTGCCACTTCTTGCTGAACACCGAGGCGGCGAGCCAGAAGCTCCCGGCGATCTCCTTGAGGTCCTTGGGCGGCACCTTCTTGTTGGGCGGCTGCTGCGACTGCGAGGACTCGAGATCTATGTGATCCTTCATGGCCCTAACATCCCGTGCCGCATTCACCTCCGTCTCCATCTCCCCAGAGGTGTCCACCACCAAGACGGGCTCCATCACCGGAACAATCTCGTCGGAATCCTCCTCGGCCACAACAGCAATCTCCTCCTCCAAGAACATCTCAGGGACGCACGCCGGCGGAGGGGGCGGCGGCTGCGGGGGCGGAAGGACCTCGGCGGCGGAGGACGAGGCCGGGAAGGCGCCGAACGCGATGCCGTCGCGAACCCGCTCGCGGTCGTCCTGGTGGAAGAGCGCCCAGAGAGTGCTCCGGCCGCGCACGTCGCACGACCGCCGCTGCGGCTCGTACGCCGCGCCGCCGGCGGCCCCCGCGAGGACGGCGGCGGCCAGCGCGTCGCTCCCGCGCCCGCAGGAGAAGGACTTGCAGCGGCGGAGGTCCGGCAGCGCAGCGGCGGCACCAACGGAGCCCGAGGGGCCCCCGCCGTCTGTGGCGGCAGCGGCGAACAACGGCCGGGAGAAGAGCGAGCGGATGGCGGAGGTGGACTTGCGGCCCGGCGCGGGGGCCGCGGCGGCGTTGGCCTCGAGCCCGGCCAGGCGCTCGCGGAGGCAGGCGGCGCAGAAGCCCGTGAAGGTCTCACCCGGGTGGAGGTCGCAGGTCGTCGACACCGACCGCCGCGGCGGCGGCACCGGCGGCTCCATCTGCAGCGTCATCGCATCGTCGCACGCACGCGCGCGCGTGCTGTTACCCTGGACACCTGGCTGGCTTAGCCGCGGCGCGCCCCTCTCCAATTGTTGAGAGAGAGAGAGAGAGAGGAGGAGAAAGCGAAAGCGAATCACCTGGACACCTGGCTCACTTCTTCCACACCACCGCCAGGCAAAGCGCTCCCTCCTCATCAATTGTTGAGAGAGAGAGATCAGAGGAGGAGACTTAAAATAGCGAAAGTTAATTAAGCGATTTTTATCACGGGGCCCGTCGCCTCTCTCTCTCCTCACCTTGATGTAAATTTTCTCTCTTACAGCCTGTTCTTTGTTTATTTGGTTTATTTCATTCTTGGCTCTCTGGATTTATATGAAAAAAATACTATTCGACCGAAAATTTACGATCGGGGCTACGGCCAAACTAAAAGTCGCTCTCTCTGGCCTTCTCGGGGCTCGGGGCTGCTGGCTTGCTTTACTCCTTTCCCAAGGGAGGGGATCGAAGCTGAAACGCGCACACACGCTCTCAAACCTCACTCCGTCCTACTGTAGCTGTGCGTGTCGATCGGATTACCGCCGCTGTGATCTGATCTCGCCAAGATTGGCCTTTTGATCCGAAGGTGATCACCCAAAGCATATTCTGCGTGCGTGCGAGCATCAATGTGACCGTGTCACGGATCGAGCAGGAAAAAAACAGCAGCTGCAAACGTGCAAAAACCGTGTGTTTACAGCAGCCAGCCATACAGCCCATACATGCCTATGAGTAGCAGTAGTATGGTTGGGCAGTTGGCTCATGACTTAATGTGCGGTGGCAACTTCGATCACGAGTTCACGACCAGAACAACAAATATCCGGTTCCGGCCAATGTTAAACAGAAACAGTCTGGAATCGTAATGGACCTGGAATTGGTCTTTGGCATTCTTATTACAAGCCTTGCCAAATTACATGGAGCTACGAGATTTGTATTTCCATCTGCTTTCGACAGTGACCGATAAAGCTTGTCGCTGCCGCCGCGCTGGGCTGGGCATCTCAACAATTGGCACAATCTGATGAAGATGGACAGACGCCAACAAGACACAACATGTGTTACTAGCACTGCTAGTGCACAGTAGCTACGGCCCAAGAGATGATGTGTCCTTCCGGTATAGTACCACAGTATTCTAGTTGCAGTGTTGGGATATGGCCTAAGGACTGCGGTACTTGTAGCTGCTGGACCGTAGCGTAGACATTATTATTATGATGGGGTTGGCACGCTCGTCCGCTGCTAGTAGCAACCAAGAACGTGGTTTAAAAAAAGAAGGTCGGTACGCCGAACCCCTCGGCGTGCCAGAGCTCCATCCACCGCAACCGGCGTGACAGTTTCTCTAGGCACTAGCCGACTAGGGACCAACAAGTGTGGACGACCGCTGGGCATGTGCACGAACCAACACCCGTCCATCCTTCACAAAACACAAGACGTTTTTACACCGGCCGGACGAGCATCGCGTTTGAGTTTTCACTGTGCACTGTGCAGGAGAAGACGAGCAATCGTTGTTTCGTTGCCTCGGCCACCGGCAGAACGGTGACAGCCTACAGCGCAGCTGTGCAAGTATAGGCGAGGCTGCACAAAAGTGCCGGATGCTCAGCTCTGACAGCCGGGGGTGGCCGGCAGCTTCTGTGGCCCGGACGGCCGGACGGGCCACGTGAGGTATCTGAAGCTAATCAATTCCTTCGTCAGCGAAGGCCGAAGAGGGAGGGAGAGAGCCGTCCCGTTCGTCCCCGGCTCCGTGATGCAGAATGCCAATGCCCCCATGAAATGCACGGTTAATAAAGTAATATTACAGTACATGTTTGCGTATCCATTTACGTCATATTCGTTTGGTTTATAAATCGTATTTTTAATCAATAATTAGTATTTTTTCTCGTAATAAATCGATCAATAATACTTTCAGATATGACTCTCGACCGGTGTCATCCAATCAACTATCAGGCACGTATTTTTAATGAAAAGAATTAAGAATCAGTCGGAGATGGGACAACTTGAGGGAATCTCGCCGGTGGAATCCACCACCGGAATGGCAGGCCTAGTTGGCTCGTTTTTTTCAATCGAAATCAGTATTTTTCTCTCATAAAAAATTAATCGAAACAATGTTTCGATTTATTTTTTCGAACGAAGCGAACGGCCTGAATTAATGTGCCTAAACAAAAGTTACTCCTGGAGAAGGCATTTCTACTAGTACTACCTGGTTTTAGAGTAGTAACTGTAATTCAGCTCTTACCTGCTGTGAAAACGATGAGAAAAGGCATCATGACCTCCTCCCCACAACACAAAACACAAGCTTTTCCGTGATGACAACAGGCGTGAACGGGAGAGCTTTCACTTTCCAGCTTAACCCCACCTCCATGTTCCCTTCCCCGTTTCCCACTTGGTCTTGGTCATGGCATGGGCCGCACAGCATGGCCCAAATGTGCGGGGGCTTGTTGAGTCATTTCCCCATGCGGCCATTGCCTAACAGGAACACACCAGGTGCAGCAACAGGAGAGCAAAGAGCATGCATGCAGTAGGGGGGTAGGGCGTCGCTGTCCGTCGTCTCCTCCAGATTTGTCCTACGTAGGCAGAGGCATAACCCCAGCCCAATTTGAGACAAAAGAGAGGCATCTGATGACCAAACAGCTCAGCTCAGCTAGGAGAGGAGGAGCTTATTAGCCATCAGCTGTGTTGTGTCACTAGTAGTAGTAGTAATAAGGCCCCGTTTAGATTCAAAAATTTTGGAATCAAAAAGGATAAGAGGGAGATTAGGATTTCTGCACAAGATTACATAAAATTTTTTAAATCTAAACAGGCCCTAAAAGGAAGAGGGGAGAGGGGAGCTGCACTGCACAGCACACAGCACATGAGGGCAAGCCAAAGCTGTCTGTCGCCTTCTCGAGCTCAGGAATGATAAACAATCATGGCACTAGCCCTTGCGTCCTTTCTTTGATCGGGAACAGTGGTACGGAGCACTCTCACTCCCACCCGGCCTCACCCTCACATGTGTGATCGACGCGGGGCGGATCCAAGTGTACATTGCTGTGTTTTTCATGCTTCTTTTGAGAGGCCTTCTTCTTGGTAACCGACGAAGCCCAAGTAGGAAATGGACACTGTCGCAACCTTCTAGGAGGGAAATGGATCGACGATCTGGACATCCTTGTGGTTTTTTAATCGCGGCCCCGGGATCTTTGCTCAGACGGGGAAGATTTTATTCGGGGTGGATCACGTTCCCCCGACCCGATCGAACGGCCGGGGCATTGACATTGCTAGCTAACGTGCAATAACAGAGTGTCACGTTGCATTGCTAGTTAACCATGCTCACAAGACGATTAAACCAGCGCATGATGATGCTTGATGCATATCTTTTGGCACGGCAGAGGCAATGCAAATGAGGCATGGATGGACAGGCAGATCTATCGGCATTCATTCGGTAGGGGTATGATTAGCCTAATCGCGTCACTTCCGACGCTACGCTGAGCTAGGCCACGCCTCTTTTGAGCAGGCACAAAAGCGAAGGCCCGGCCCGGGGCCCTGCGCGTGAACACCGCCGAGCCCACGCCCCTTTTGATCGGACGGGAACGCGCAGGCATCGGGATCGATCGCATCGCTTCGCTGGAACACGCAGGCACGCTGCACGCAGGCAGGCAGGCGGCTAGGCCGAGCTCGATCGATCGCCGTGGCATTACCGGCCGGGCGCTGTCTTTCCCGCTCGTCGATCCGCCTGCCGGCGAAAAGGCCAGAGCGAGCTCCCCTCGGCATCAGCCATCCAAGGACGCACGCACGAAACAAGTGGGAAACGTATGGGAATGAGGGAAAGAAACGAGCAGCCCATGATTGCCCGCCACATGTGGACGGATTCCATCGGCTTTCCGGGATCGCTCGGAGCCCGCTGTGAATTAGCCGTTGCGTCCGGGCCGGGACGGCTGCCGACGAGAAGGTGGGGAAGGAGGAAATCTATCCTCTCCACCACCACGCGCGGTTCCAGCTTCGTGCTGTGGTACCAGGGCCATGTTTACTTGCCCTGAATCAGCGCCATCGAAAATACAATAGGTTACTGTAGTGTAACGTAGCATTTTGTTTGTATTTGGTACTGATTGTCCAATTATTGACTAATTAGGTTCAAAACGTTTGTCTCGCAAAGTATAACTAAATTGT
Source organism: Miscanthus lutarioriparius (assembly GCA_904845875.1). NCBI lineage: Eukaryota > Viridiplantae > Streptophyta > Magnoliopsida > Poales > Poaceae > Miscanthus > Miscanthus lutarioriparius. Next base: position 22,119,978 of record CAJGYO010000017.1, read on the forward strand.
GCAATTAGTTTTTTATTTCGTTAACATTTAGTATTCCATGCATGTACCGTAAGTTTGATATGACGGGAATCTTCTTTTTACATAATGCCAAAATTTGGATTTTGAGGTGAACTAAACATGGCCTAACTTAGTTTGATGTTTCCATGCAACGCGGATCCCAAAGGCAGAAACGTGGGGCCTATTTGATTTCTGGCCCCTGGTCTGGCTGTGGCCAGCTCTAGCCTAGTTTTCATGGACCCCGTTTAGTTCCATTTTATTTTGCATAAAATTTTTCAAGATTTTTCGTCACATCAAATCTTTGGACGCATGTATGAAGCATTAAATATAAATAAAAAATAAAACTAATTACATAGTTTAGACGAAATTCACGAGACAAATCTTTTAAGTCTAATTAGACTATGATTGAACACTAATTGTCAAATAACAATGAAAGTGCTATAGTACCATTTCGCCAAAAAATTTGCAAACTAAACAAGCCCTTGGTGCAACTTCCCCTGTTTGATTCTCATGTTCCTTTTGAACCAGGCTGAATTAGGATTATGTTTGATAGGATATACCAGATGGATACGGTGACCTTGGTTCCAGAATATGGTGATGTTACCTCCCCTCTTCTCTTGTTGGCATTTCAACGAGCAGTTGGTAGGCGCCGGCTGGGCCACTGGCCGGCGGTGAGGAACACGCAGGACCAGCACCACCGCGACGTAGCTCGGAGTCGGCAACGGCGGGATCCGGGAATGGGAGGGGGAACCGTTGACGGAGGCTCGACGCTGAGCCTGGGAGCACCACTGCCGTCACCTACGTGCCACTCGGCCGTGGTGCCTGGGAGCGCCGACGCCGAGCATGGGAGGACCGACGCCGTCACTTGGAAGCCTGGGGCCGTCACTTGCGTCGTCTTCTACCTCGTGCGCTCGGAGGCTCGGCGCCACTGGGGGACGCAGGGTCCTTGTCGTCGTCCTCTGCTGCCGAAGCGGTGTCCACGGCGCCCACGCTCACTAGCAACGGGCAAGCAGCCACGGACACGACCACGGCGGCGGCCGCGGCGCGCGACTGCAAGGGCGTTGTCGATGTTTTGAGTTGCCACCGACTAGTAAATTTTTAATATTGCGCGTCTGGCTCGGATGGTGTGTTAAGAGGACATGAGGTTTATACTATGTCGGGCAGAATGTTCCTACGTCCAGTTCGTTGCTGTTACTCGTGTTACTAGCACTAAAAGTTCGTAGTAGGGGTTACAAACGGTCGAGAGATGGACAGTTCCCAAGTCTCCGGTGAGAGGAGCGAACGGGTGCCAAGAGCTCGGTCGCTTCCCGGCTGTATGCTTATGTGTTCTGATCGGTTCGGGGTTCGATGGGTTCCAGTCTGAATCGATGCGATGTGTTGCGATGCCCCCATATGGGCCGCCCTGCTTTTCCTTTTATAGGCCAAGGAAAAGCACGGGTTACAGTGGAGGTAAAACAAGAGAATGAGAAGGAGAAGAAGTCCTCCAGGATCATCGGGTCCTTCTTTTCCTTCACGCGGGTCCCACCGACCCTGTAGACGTCAACAGGGACAACTCCACGTCGCGGCCCTGTCCATCACCGGCGCCATGCGCAGGCGTCGTCTCCCGGTCGTGGCACTCCACTCTGTCCTGGCAGACATCGTGGTGAACTGACACGCCTATCAGTCCTCGTACGAGAGTTAGGCAGAACAACACCGGTATGCCCGACGCTGTTTCTGATGTGAATCCCCAGGTATGGCCCGTCATGGACACGGGTTATATCGGGGGGTGCCAGTCATCTCCCTGGTGTCAGAGCTTTGACCCAGGCCCATTTGCTTGGATCTGGAGTGGTTGGCGGCGGTATGGGTCTCCATCGGGCGAGACGGATCCACCGGCCTCGGGGTCGGCCGAGGCGGAGTCCCCTCCCAGAGGCTGGGCGAGGCGGAGCCCGTCCCCAGAGGCCGGGTGAGGCGGAGCTAGCCCTTAGAGGTCGAGCGAGGCGAAGCCAGCCCTTAGAGGTCGGACGAGGCGGAGCCCGTGGCCTCGGTGTCGAGCGAGGCGGAGCCCGCCCTTAGAGGTCGGGCGAGGTGGAGCCCGTGGCCTCTGTGTCGGGCGAGGCGGAGCCCGTCCTCAGAGGTCGGGTGAGGCGGAGCGCAAACCCAAGGGTCGGGCGAGGCGGTGCCTGGCCCCAGAGGCCGGGCGAGGTGGACCCAGCCCTCAGAGGTCGGGCAAGGCGGAGCCCGTGGCCTCGGTGTTGGGTGAGGCGGAGCCCGCCCCCAGAGGTCGGACGAGACGAAGCCCATCCTCAGAGGCCGGGCGAGGCGGAGCCAGCCCTAGAGGTCGGGCGAGGCAGAGCCAACCCTAAGAGGTTGGGAGAGGCATACCCCACGGCCTCGGTCTTGGGCGAGGCGGAGCCCGCCCCTAGAGGTTGGGCGAGGCGGAGCTTGCACACCTAGGGGTCGGTTTGAGCTGTAGTCACGCTCTTAACTGAACGGATGAATCAATGTTGATGGTTATTTGCTCCTCCTCTTCAGGTACCCTAGTATTGGTCCCCGATAGTAGCCCCCGAGCCTACGGAGGAGTAGAACACTCCTTTGGAGGCTTTTCTGATTGGGAGGACTCTGAAGGCCTCAGCCTTCTTTTGTTGCCCATAGCGTGACCTGGGGTGGTGATTCCAATTCCTCAAGCCCCCTCCCGTAGCAGGGGCCCGGTCGAGGATCGGTTCATCTTTGCGATTGTCTTCCCTCAAGCGTTTTTTTTGATAAAATGGAGGGGCCGAGTCATGCCATGATTTTCCTCTAAGGAAGAATCATGGCACCCGATGAGCTATTAATGGGCTAGTCTGAGTGGGGTCCCCGGCATCCCGTTCGCGAGGATCTAGCTTGGGTCAGTTTGGTGACTGGCCCTAGATTCTCAACAGTCAATCCATATAATTCTCGGGTCTATTCGACCGACCCCGAGGGCTAAGTACCTTTCTTGAAAAAAACCATGGATCGTAACCGGCCGAGACTCGAATGTGGGCCGGAATGCCCGTGGCACTCGTGCGCCCGGGTACTGGCCACTAGCGGGCCCATCCCTTTCCTCCTCTCACTCTAAAAGTGCCTGGAGCGGTTGTCAACCCATTGATGGGCCGACCTGCGAACTCTTGGGACCTGTCGAGCCGTAGAGACACTTTTAGATCCATATTCCTCTTACTCGTGACTAGTCGTGGCCCGTCCGGAGAGACGAAACATCTGGCGAGTTTCCCGAGGGAACGGATAGAGATTGTGTGCGCACGTCCCGTGGCGGGAAGTTGCGACTGATCGTGGCAGGCGCGGAGATCTAGGTGGGTGGTTGGTTTCCTCACATCCGTCGCCCCTATAAAACCAAAGGGTTTGCCCCTTGGATTTCATACCTTGCATCCTTGCCTCCGCAGCCACGACCGCCGCCGCCAATTTCTTAGATTTCCTATCTTCGCATCCCCGCCGCCATCGAGCTCGCATCCACCCACCCCCATCTCCAATGGATCCATGGTACCGCTCTGACATCTCCTTCTAGCGCATGGAGGGCCTCGTCCATCGTGGTCTTCTCCGCACGCGGACCGCGACCGAGGAGTGGCTGCTGCCTACCGAGGAGGACATGCCGTCGTCGCCTGACGGCTATGTGGTGTCGTTCGCCCACTTCCACGAGTGTGGGTTTGCCACCCCACCCACAGATTTCTTCGAGGGCTGTAGTACTAGTACAAGATCGAAATGCAGCATCTCAATCCCAATGGGATCCAGCACATGGCGACGTTCGTCACCCAGTGCGAGGGGTTCCTAGGGATCAGCCCCACTTTGATTTGTAGAGGTACTTCTTTTCCATCACCCTCTAGAAGAAGAGGGAGAAGAGCGGCAGCAGGAGCTGCACATGCCGATGGGGTGCGCCGGCATCCAGCTCTGGAAAAATCGAGTCAGCGAGTACCCATCAATGCGGCTATCAACATCCAACAAGGGGTGGTGAAAGCTCTAGTTTGGTTTTGGTGAATTGATAAAACTCTAAGTGCTTACCTAGTTTATCAAAGTAATTATGAGATAGGTAGCACTACTCCTAGTGATGAAGCAAATGAAGATCATGAGATGATGATAGTGATGGCATGATGATGATGAAATGCATGGACATGGAAAAGAAGAAAGAAAAACAAAAAGCTCAAGGCAAGGTGAAACTTGATAGGAGGTTTTTGTTTTGGTGATCAAGACACTTAGTGAAGTGTGATCACATTTAAGATCGATAGTTGTACTATTAAGAGGGGTGAAACTCGTATCGAAATGCGGTTATCAAAGTGTCACTAGATGCTCTAACTCATTGCATATACATTTAGGATCTAGTGGAAAGCTAACACCTTTGAAAATATTTGTGAAAATATGCTAACACATGTGCATAAGGTGATACACTTGGTGGTTAACACATTTGATCAAGGGTGGTGAAGTTTAGGGTCAAAAAGAGCTATTTCGTATTGACCGGACTCTGCCTTGGGCAGTGACCGGACTCTGACCCTGCGTCCGGTCAGTGGCGCGCAGTGAAGGCCGCCCTCGGTCCCTTGACGAACGCTGAAGTGAAAAAGGGACCGGACGTGCAGGGCGTGCGTCCGATCACCTAGTGACGTACGCTAACGCAAGCAACAGAGAGAGAGAGAGACTACGTTGACCGGACGCTAGCCTATGTTGAGATTGCTTATCATAAGAGGAGGAATGAAGGAGATTACCCCTAACTAAGTACTAGGTGATGTCATGACACAAGAGACATACCGTGTGGAAAGAAAGGGGTTGACAAGGATGACAAGAAGGAAGATGAAGACAAGAAGAAGAGTGTAGCATTCAAGGCTAGCTCATCATCCAAGAACAAGGGCAAGTCTAAGAAAGAATCAAGTAATGATGATGATCTTAGTGATATTGATGATGAAGCTATGGCTCTCTTTGTGCATAAGATGAGCAAATTCATGAAGAAGAAGGGCTATGGTGCAAGAAAGAGAAGAGATCAAACCAAAAGCAAAGAATATGTGAGAAGATGCTACAATTGCAAGAGTCCCGGTATCGTTGTAGCGGATTATCCCTATAATAGTGATAATGATGAGGATGAGAAGAAGAAGCACAAGAAGGACAAGAAAGAAAAGAAGGAGAAGAAGGAGAAGAGGATGACCTTTCAAAAGAAGAAGGGTGGAGGCTATGTGGTCACATGAGATAGTGATGGCTCTTCGGATAGTGATGGCTCTAGTGATGATAGCAAAAAATCTATCAAGAAAGCACTAGCAAGCATCGCCATCAAAATAAGCCCTCCATCTTCGACACTCCATCGACATGCCTCATGGCAAAGCCTACCAAAGTAAAATATGATGTAAGTGATGATGATGAATATGAAAGTGATGCTTGTAGGAGTGATGATGATGAGGAGGAGTACACCAAGGAGGAGCTCATGGACATGTGTGAGCAAGTGCACACTTGCTTTGAGATGAAGAGAAAGGAGTGCAAAGAATTGTGCAAGAAAGTCAAATTTCTTGAGCAATCCTTTGATGAGCTAAATGCCACTCAAGAGAGGATAATAGAAGCCCATGGGAAGCTTGGCAAAGCTCACTCTAAGATTGAAAAGGCTCACTCCTCTATCATCAAGCAAGTCAAAATGGAGGAAGCTAAGAAGGAGCAAGTGATTGTGTCATGTGATGTGAGACTAACATGTGATATTATTGATGAATCTTTTTATAAGTCCATTGTTGTTGCTCCCAATAACCCTTCTTGTAGCACTACTACTTCTACTTCATCTTTGAGTGATGGTTTCACTTGTGAGGCCTCATTAATGGTGGAAAATAAGACCCTCAAGAAGGAGGTGAATGAGCTTACTCGTGTCTTAGGCAATGCCTATGGTGGAGATGCCCGCTTGCTAAAGTGTTTGGGTAGACAAAGGTTTTCTCTCAACAAAGAGGGACTAGACTATACCCCCAAGAAAGGCAAGGTGGCCTTTGTCACTCCCAAAGCTAGCTTTGTGAAGGGCAATGGTCGGTTTTGCAATAGATGCAAGCAAGTTGGGCATATAGTGCAATATTGTAAGACTAACAAGAACAAGCAACCTAATGTATCCTCAATTAGATTTGATTCTTGTTACATGCCTATTAAGGGTGCCAATAGTGTGAAGTCCTAGTTCATTGGTACACCAATTATGGGCCCAAAGAAGAAGGTCATTTGGGTGCCAAAGACCTTGGTAACTAACCTTCAAGAACCCAAACAAGTTTGGGTACCTAAAAAAAATTGATTTTCTTTTGTAGGTCAATTATAAAGTCAGAGGAAGGCATTGGGTGCTTGATAGTGGATGCACACAACACATGACCGGTGATCCAAGAATGTTCAATTCAATCAATGATGATAATAGCAATAGGATTGATAACATCACATTTGGTGACAATAGCAAAAGCAAGGTCAAAGGTCTTGGTAAGATTGCAATATCCAATGACATGAGCATTTCCAATGTGCTACTAGTAGAGAGCTTAAACTTCAACCTATTGTCGGTAGCTCAATTGTGTGATCTTGGTTTCAAGTCCATATTTGATGTGGATGATGTAGAGATCATAAGTATAGATGGTTCAAACTTGATATTCAAAGGATTTAGATATGATGAGAATTTAGACTTGGTTGATTTTAATACTAGAAAAGCTCAATTATCAACATGTTTGCTCACTAAGTCTAGCATGGGTTGGTTATGGTATAGAAGGCTTGGTCATGTTGAAATAAAATAATTAAATAAGTTAATCAAGTATGACTTAGGGAGAGGCTTGAAAGATGTCACATTTGAGAAGGATAAGCTATATAGTGCATGTCAAGCCAAAAAGCAAGTTGGTAACACACATCCTAAGAAGAACATGATGAGCACATCTAAGACATTTGAGTTAGTGCACATAGACTTGTTTGGACCAACCACATACACTAGCATTGATGGAAATAAATATGGATTTGTGATTGTGGATGATTTCACTAGATACACATGGGTGTTCTTTCTTTTTGACAAGAGTGATGTGTTTGCAATCTTCAAGACATTTATCAAGAGAATTCATAATGAGTTTGAAACAACCATCAAGAAAGTGAGAAGTGATAATGAAAGTGAGTTTAAGAACACAAGAGTGGATGATTTGTGTGATGAGTTTAGAATTAGGCATCAATTTTTGGCCAAGTACACTCCACAATCAAATGGCCTAGTTGAAAGAAAAAATATAACTTTGATTGACATGGCAAGATCAATATTGAGTGAGTATAATGTGAGTCATTCATTTTGGGCTAAAGCAATCAACATAGCTTGCTACTATAGCAACCGACTCTATTGTCACCCCATGATGGAGAAGACACCTTATGAGCTAATGAATGGAAGAAAGACCAACATAGCATACTTTCGGGTTTTTGGTTGTAAATGCTATATATTGAAGAAAGACACTAGATTGAGCAAGTTTGAAAAGAAATGTGATGAAGATTTCTTGCTTGGTTACTCCACTACTAGCAAGGCATATAGAGTTTGGAATTTGGCTAGTAGTACACTTGAGAAGGTTCATGATGTGGAATTTGATGAAACAAATGGTTTCCAAGAGGAAGATAAGAATCTTGATGATATGAGAAGCATTCAATTAGTCAATGCAACGAAGAACATGAACATTGGTGATATAAGATCTAGAGAGGTAATTGATGTTGAAGATGACAAGAATCAAGTGCTCTCTCACTCAAATGTACAAGCTAGTGGTTCTCAAGATCAAAGTCAAGCAAGTGCTAGTGTTGACAAAGTGCAAGATCAACAACAAGTGGCTAGTTCATCATCCCAACCAAATGATTGATCAAATGCAAGCAATCAAGTGCAAGCACTCCAACCAACCAATGTCGCAAGAGATCATCCTTTGAACTCTATAATTGGTGATATTTCTAGAGGTGTACAAACAAGATCTAGATTGGCATCATTTTATGAACATTTCTTATTTGTGTCATCCATTGAACCTAAGAAGATAGATGAAGCTTTGAAGGATGTTGATTGTGTCAATGCTATGCATGAAGAGCTAAACAACTTCAAGAGAAATCAAGTATGTGAGTTAGTTGAGAGGCCTTTGGATCATAATGTTATTGGAACCAAGTGGGTCTTTCGAAACAAGCAAGATCAAGATGGGATAGTAATAGGAACAAAGCAAGATTAGTGGCTCAAGGTTACACTCAAATTGAAGGTCTTGACTTTGGAGAAACATATGCCCCGGTTGCTAGATTTGAAGCAATTAGAATCTTGCTAGCCTATGCTTGTGCCCACAACATCAAACTCTATCAAATGGATGTCAATAGTGCATTTCTAAATGATTACATCAATGAAGAAGTATATGTTGAGCAACCTCCCGATTTTGAAGATGACAAGAAGGCCGACCATGTGTACAAGTTAAGAAAGACTTTGTATGGATTGAAACAAGCACCAAGAGCATGCTATGAGAGATTGAGGGATTTCTACTCTCTAAGGGATTCAAGATGGGAAAGGTTGATACCACTCTCTTCACCAAGAAGCTTGGAGATGACTTGTTTGTATTGGAAATCTATGTTGATGATATCATATTTGGGTCAACAAATCAAGATTTTTGTGAGGAGTTTGGAAAGATGATGACAAGTGAGTTTGAGATGTCCATGATTGGAGAGCTTAGTTACTTCCTTGGCCTTCAAATCAAGCAAATAAATAATGGCACATTCGTGAGTCAAGGCAAGTACATCAAAGACATGCTCAAGAAGTTTGGAATGGATGATGTTAAAACCATTAGTACACCATTAGGGACAAATGGAAGCTTGGATAGTGATGCTTGTGGCAACATGATGGATCAAAAGAAATATCGGTCTATTATTGGATGCCTACTCTATGTGACCTTATCAAGGCTGGATGTGATGTTTACTGTATGCATATGTGCTAGATTTCAAGCCTCACCAAGAGAAAATCATTTAAAGGCAACAAAGAGAATATTGAGGTACTTGAAGCATACACAAAATGTTGGATTGTGATATCCTAAAGGAGCAAGATTTGAGTTGATTGGATATTCGGACTCGATTATGTGGGATGCAAAGTTGAGAGAAATAGCACATCGAGCACATATCAACTATTGGGAAGATTACTTGTGTCTTGGTCATCAAAGAAGCAAAATAGTATAGCACTTTCAACCGCCGAAGCGGAGTACATTTCGGCCGGTAGTTGTTGTGCTCAATTACTTTGGATGAAGGCTATTTTGAGTGACTTTGGAATCAAATTCAAGCAAGTGCCATTGCTATGTGATAATGAGAGTGTCATAAAACTCACCAACAACCTGGTTCAACATTCAAGAACAAAGCATATAGATGTCCGCCGTCATTTCACAAGAGATCAACAAAAAGGGGATATTTATATTAAGAGTATTGGCACCGATGATCAACTTGCCGATATCTTCACCAAGCCACTTGATGAAAAGAGGTTTTGCGTGATAAGGAATGAATTGAACATACTTGACTTCTCAAATATGTGTTGATGCACCCCCATTATATGACATGCCTCTCCTTCGAGCAAAGCAAGGTAAAGTTGATTGACATGTCATTCATCCATTGCTAAGGACTTGTTTAGTGCATCTAGTCATTCCTATCATGTCTTAGGCTCATTAATGAAAATCAAATAAATTTGATGCTTGTATGGTACCACTATTGCTTGTATGCTTGAAATGATCTAGTGGTAGCATGTGACATGTTTGTGGGCTTATAAACCTAGTGCTTAATTTAAAAATGAGCTATAAGTGTCTAACTCAATATGGTGCATGATAACTCTCTTTTTGAGGTGTGAATAAGCTTGACCTTAGATCAAACCGAGTTAAATATCTTTTGCAAGTGATCTAGATTGAACCAAATTAGGAAAATGATCCTCACTTCACATGGTTTTAGCCCAACCTATCTAAAATTTGAGCTCGCCTTTTGTGTTGATTGTTGACAAAGGGGGAGAGAAATTCACAAGAGATAGTAAGATAGGGGGAGCAAACAAATGAAATGACATTTTAAGGGGATCAATCAAAATTATACACAAGTAGGGGGAGCAAGCTCATAAACTTGTATGTTGCATTTGAATGTGCATTTCATATATTTGCTTGCATGGCATAAGTTTTATTATCTTTGTGACAAAGATAGTAAGATAGGGGGAGCAAACAAATGAAATGACATTGTAAGGGGATCAATCAAAATTGTACACCAGTAGGGGGAGCAAGCTCATAAAATTGTATGTTGCATTTGAATGTGCATTTCATATATTTGCTTGCATGGCACAAATTTTAAATTTCAATATCCATGCTTGTGTGGTGTATGCTAGTTATAGGTTTGAATATTGAAATAAAAAAACTAGCATGCATAGGTTAAGTAACTAGACTTATGTTCATTCTATGAAAACTAGACCCTTTGAAATGATCTAACAATGCCTAGAGGGGGTGAATAGGCGTATCTAAAAATTAACTACAAATGCTAAGTTCAAATTTGTCAGTCAATGTCGGAAGTCCCGACGTTTGGGTCGGAACTCCCGACATCGTCAGAAGTTTCGGCACAAACGTCAGCAGTCCCGACACCTACATGAACTACAAAAGCAGTGCTAAATTTAACTTTGCGGATAAATAATCTTACAACCCCACTTCTTTGTGGTTTAGTAAAGAGTTTGGGTCACTCCCTTGACACCGTAATGCCTCCAAACCGTAGATCGAGTCCAAACCCTAAAATGAAGTTCAAGAGAGAGAGAGATATCAGATACAAGTAATCTCTAGCAATCACAACAACAAGCACACGGGACACAATGATTTATCCTGAGGTTCGGCAACCCCACAAAGGAGCTCCTACGTTCTTGTTGTTGAGGTGACCACAAAGGTCGGAGTCTATTCCACCTCCTTGCCTCCCTTAAAGCGACCACAAAGGTCACTTGAGCTTTCCACTAAGAAAACAAAGGGTAATACCAACTTCTCAATGCTCTTCCACAAGATGGAAGCTCTTGGGCAATGCCTAGCCGGCTAGGGGCAAAGCCACATGAGTAATAGATGCAAAATCAACTAGCTTGACAAAGAAATCAAATGCTCAAGCTTTCCAAAGTGATTCTCTCACTTAATCCACTCTCCTTTCACTCAAAACCCTAGGGGAATCAAAGATTGGAGCAAAGGGGGAGCAGAGGGGTGCCTTTGTTCCTTGGGAGCTGTTGAGCACCAATGTGGTGAGCTGTGAGTGAGTGCATAACGGTTAGATGTGAAGAGAGGGCTATTTATACTCTTAGTAGAAATCTAACTGTTCAGATCTACGTCGAAAGTTTTGACGCAGATCTCGGGACTTCCGGCGTTAATAGAAAACACTGTTCACATAGGGTCAGAAGTCCACATGCGTAAGTCAAGAACTCAACGTCGGGACAACGACTTGTGATTAGACAAAACATCGGGACTTTTCGACATGGGTCGGGACTTCCAAGCTTAGACAACCGGCCCGGCCAGCAAAGCCCAGTGTGGGAGTCCCGGCTGTGTCGGGACTTTGACATGGGTCGGGAGTTCCAGCTTACGTCGGGACTTCCGACACCGACAGTCACAGAAAAATAATCTACGTGCTCGTGAAGTGCTAGAGTGTCTCTCTTTTGATTTTATTTTTATGCTTGAGCACTCTATCTTCCTCAGATGAACTAAGTTTGCATCCCTCTTTATAGTGCGGTGGATCCTAAACTCAAAAACAAAATAAAACCTTTGGAGAGCGTTTTGAGTTCGTTCGCCTTTACAACTTCAAGAATTGAGGGATACCATTTCATCTTTATCAACTCTTTGAATCTTTCATAGGACTAATAGCTATGACATATCTCATTAAGATCACATTAGTCCCTAACTTGGATGTCATCAATACATCAAAACCCACATAGAGGGCAAATGCACTTTCAATCTCCCCCTTTTTGGTAATTGATGACAACCAATTTAGGCTTTTATAAGAATGAAAGAATTTAAAGCTTTTTAAACCCCCAAAATTTATGAAGAGCTCCCCCTTGATGTATGCATGAATTTAAATTTCAATTAGAATCATCTATACATGATTTGCATACATCAAGACAAAAGCTCCCCTAAATTTTGCAATCCGTGGGGTGCAACAAGTGTGTGTGAAAAAATAGATATCCATGAAAAGAAATGCAATATGACATGTTATTTCACACAACAAGTAAAAAGAGTATGATGACCAAGATTTCAAAGTAAAAACTTGAAGCAACACATGGCCATCCAAAAACCATTCACCATCACAAGTATAGACAAGTACAAGTGAATAAGTTAGATAAATAACCATTACTTGTCCTACAATCATTCATCACAAACATATATATAAAGTTGTCCATCACAATCTAGCCACCACACGGAATAGTTCACACAAGCTAAAGGTTTTTAAGTCTCGAAACAAAATGACCAATAACTAACTTATTACAAGATATGAAAGCCTAACACTCCCCTTTGTCAACAAGTGCCAAAAGGGGTAGGCCGCATGAAAAACCAACTTCTCATCCTCATAGTCATCATCCTCATCTTGGTCACCGTCCTCACCACCATCGTTGTCTTCATCATCCTCCTCCTCTATGTACTCCTCATCTTCTTCCGTCACCTTGCCCTTGCCATGAGGGTGAGAAGTCGCATCATCTTCATAGGCCGCACAAGCCTCATCATATAGAGCCAATGGATCACGGGGAGGCACACACGGCGATCGAGGAGAAGATACAATGCATGCGTACTGTTCCAACCGATAGAGCCTCTCTTGCATATCGTGCTCACGTTGAGCACTAGCACAACACTGTCCAAACATGTATGTCATGAGGAACTTGAACTTGTTTGGCTTCTTACTAGAGGAGGAAGAAGAGGGGCTCGGCACTAGAAGAGCGAGCAGCAGCAGCGGTCAGTGAAGCACCATGGCGAGAGCGAGAACCCAAAATACCTTTCCCTTTTGCTTTTGCTGCAGCACCTTTCTCCCTCAGTTCTCTTGCAGCAGAGATGGAAGTCTTTGGGAGATTGTGCTGAGTGTCTATGGAAAATCGGATGCCGGACACTTGCTCAATCACATGCATAATGTATGGTGCATAGGGAAGATGCTTCACCGGATCCTCAGTAGCATCATGTATCTTGTTCCAAATGTATCTGCTGATGGAAAATTTCTAAAAATCATCTCCAAATCGCTGAAGCACCTTTTGAGAATCATCATGAAGGAAGGTGGAGTCACCCCGCTTCGGATACAAGATCTTTCTCAGAATGTTATTAAGGACATAGTAATAGGGCTTCAGATATACTGTCTGTCCATCAGCTGTATGCCCATCAAGATACATGTGTTGATACTCCTCCAAAGCGACATCCTTATACTCAGTCAATTCAGGTGCAGTGCGGTCGGCCTGACTCAAACCAAGAAGACGAGAGAAAGTAATGAAATCCACTTTATAATGCTTGCCTTCAGTGATCCAATGGATAAAGTCAATAGCACCGGTAGGGTCGCGCTCATGATGATAGAAAGCATAAAACTAATAAATAAGCTCATTGTTCCAATGCTTCCTAAACTCTAGCATGTAAGACAACCCCATTGAGCGTATATCACGAACCATCTGCTTTAGCTCGGGCTCCTTGTACTTACCAAGAGAGTATGCATCAATGCACTTCATCTAAAGGACCGGTGGCTCCCTCTTCTTCAAAAACTTCAAATAGAGAATGAAATCATAGAAGTCATAATGGAACAGGTGCCAAAAGTGATACTCAAGCCTGAGATCCTTCTCGTCCTCAGCATAAAGGTTTCTTCCCCTCATGGACTTGATATCCTTAACCCGGTGTGAGGTAGTCCACTGGTAGAGGAGGAGTCCAACCACCAGCAGGATTAGGAGGCATGGTGGCCATGAGTTGGGGTGTGAACCGATGGAGCAGCAATGGTGTGGCCGGCACGCTCAAGAGCTTCTTCTTCGGCATCAACAATCGGAACATCCCCAACATAGGCTGGAGCAGGAGGAGGAGCGGCAGCAGATGATCCTTGATCATCACGGTGATGGGCACGGGAACCACCAACAACATCACGGGGATATGCCACTTTAGTGCGACCAGATGGCTTGGGGACAATGACACGGTCCTGATTCTTCTTGGACCTCTTCTCCTTGTGACACGAGGGACTGCCACCATCCATGACTGCAGAAAACACGAAGGGGAACTAAGAGCAAAGACAATGAGAAGCGAATGAACATCGAGAATTGAAGAAACAAGAATGGAGTGGTCATCCTAGAATCGGGAGTTCTGGCCGTAGTCGGGACTTTCGACAGCCTGGAGTTCCAACGGTCGGAACCTCCGACGGTCACTGGGACTTCCGACGCACAAGGTGACCATCCCATTCATGGGGCTTCAAGTCACGACACACATTCATACAAGGAAGATAGAGGAGTAGATAGGGAGAAAGAATAGAGGCAAATCGAAAGGTACATTGACAATAGGGTTAGAGCACCACGGTAGTACCTTGAATCAAGGAAAGAGGAGACGAAGGGAAATGAAATCGCAGTCCACGAACAAATCCACAGAGCACGAGCACCACCACCAATGGAATCTCCACCACCGATCTAAGGAAGAACACCAAGGCACCAGGCGGTGGAATGGGGGTGGAGAAATCGTAACCTCCCATGGCATGACCGGAAAGGAGAAAGCGCCGGAACTCCCGGTGGCCCAGAGCATGCGGGAGCCATGGGCAGGGCGTGAGGGCGCGAGGAGGAGCGAGTGGCAGCACGAGGAAGGGCGGTAGCGGCGCGAGGAAGGTGAGGGTGACGTGAGGAGAGGCGAGGGCAACGTGAGTGAGAGAGAGAGAGAGAGAGAGAGAGAGAAATAACCACAGGCCGGGTCGGGTAAATGAGATATAACCCGAGATCAAACGACATGGCGCGATCAAAAACCCAGATCTGCGTCGGGACTCTCGGCGTACGTCGGGACTTCCAGCGGTCGGGAGTTCCGACGCGAGCCGTGACTTTTGGCCATCGGGAGTTTCGACCTACGTCGGGACTTCCGACGCAGGGAAACTAAAAAACACCTCAAGCTACACTCACTCTACCATGTGGGGCAAAAAATGTTGGACACTAACATTTTCACAAGTGACTAGATGTCATTCAACCAACACAAAGCAATAGTCACTCATGAAAATTATAAAATCGATTTTGAAAGTGTCACACAATCTTTTCTTAATTCTTTTCTCCTAACTAGATCAAACAAAATGTATGTGCAAGGGATCAAGCCACGTGACGAGAATCAATGATATTTAGTTCACTCCTCAAAGCACAAAATCTTGACTCATCTAGGGGCTTTGTGAAGATATCGGCTAATTGTTTTTCGGTGCTCACATGGTGAATGGCAATATCTCCTTTGGCTTCGTGGTCTCTCAAAAAGTGATGTCGGATGTCTATGTGCTTTGTTCGAGAGTGGTTTATAGGATTGTTTGCCAACATAATTGCACTCTCATTGTCACACAAAAGTGGAATTTTGGTTAACTCACATCCAAAATCTTTTAAGGTTTGCTTCATCCGAAGTAGTTGGGCACAGCAAGAACCGGCCACCACATACTCAGCTTTGGCGGTGGACAAAGCAACAGAATTTTGCTTCTTAGAGCTCCAAGACACCAAGGATCGACCAATAAATTGGCAAGTCCCAGTAGTACTCTTTCGGGTTACTTTGCAACCGGCATAATCTGAATTGGAATAGCCAAGTAACTCAAAAGTGGAGCCCTTAGGATACCATAAGCCAAGATTAGGAGTGTGCACTAAATACCAAAAAATTCTCTTAACGACCATCAAATGACATTCTTTCGGATTAGCTTGAAATCTTGCACACACTAAGCATAATATCGGGCGTAGATGCACAAAGGTAAAGAAGGGATCCAATCGTGGAGCGATATACCTTTTGATCAACGTCCTTTCCTCCTTGATCAAGATCAAGATGTCCATTGGTTGGCATGGGTGTCTTGATAGGCTTGGCCTTGTTCATGTTAAACTTGTTCAATATGTCGTTGGTGTACTTGGTTTGACTTATGAACGTGCCATCCTTGAGTTGCTTGATTTGAAATCCAAGGAAGAACTTCAACTCTCCCATCATGGATATCTCGAACCTATTTGTCATAATCCTACTAAATTTCTCACAAAAAGCCACATTAGTACTACCAAATATTATGTCATCGACATATATTTGACAAACAAATATATCATTATTGACTTTGCGAGTAAACAAAGTAGCATCAACCTTTCCTATCTCAAAACCTTGTTTGAGTAGGAAATCCTTTAAACAATCATACCAAGCTCTAGGAGCTTGTTTGAGCCCATAGAGTGCCTTGTCGAGCTTGTAGATGTGGTTTGGATACTTGGGGTCTTCAAAGCCCGGTGGTTGCTCTACATACACCAACTCGGATAGGGGGCCATTGAGAAATGCACTCTTTACGTCCATTTGATATAGCTTGAAGTCATGATGGGTGGCATAGGCGAGTAGAATACAAATTGATTCTAGCCTAGCCACCGGTGCATAGGTCTCCCCAAAGTCCAAGCCTTCAATTTGAGTGAATCCTTGAGCCACCAACCTTGCATTGTTCCTTGTTACCACGCCATGCTCATCTTGCTTGTCACGGAAGACCCACTTGGTTCCAATGACATTTTGCTTGGGCCTTTCCACCAAGGACCAGACTTCATTCCGAGTGAAGTTGTTCAACTCCTCTTGCATGGCAATCATCCAATTTGGATCATCAAGTGCCTCTTCCACCCTACGAGGTTCCAAAGCAGAAACAAACGAGTAATGTTCACAAAAACTTGCTAAATGGGAATGTGTAGTTACCCCTCGTCGAATGCTCCCCAATATGTTATCAACGGGATAATCCCGTTGAATGGATTGATGCACTCTAGGATGTGGCACTTGAGTTGATCTTTGGATGGGGCCATCATTGTCGTCATCATGGTCATGATCGATTGGTGGATCACAACCATGAGCTTGTGGAGGGTTGACTTCACTTCTTTCTTCATTATTGAGTTGAGGTTGAGCTTGCTCATTGTTGACACCATCTTCATGAGAATGACCTTGTGCTTCATTTGATCTCCCATCTTAATTATTTCTTGTTGCGGAAGCTTCACCATGTTCATTGGATGAAACATGATGAATGGTTGGATCAAGATTATCATGCACAACATGGTCTTCATCTTCATCTTCGATGGGCTTTACTTTACCAATGGCAAGCTTCTTGATTGCTTTGTGTGTAGCTTCTTCATTACCTACAATCTCAACATTGACTTGCTCCTTTTGAGAGCAGTCGGTTTCATCAAAAGTCACGTCTACCACGATTTCAATCAAACCGGTGGTTTTATTGAAAACACGATATCTATGTTCGTTAGTACCATAACCAAGCATAAAACCTTCATCAACCTTTGGAGCAAACTTAGAGCTTTTGGATTTCTTATTAAGTATGAAACACTTGGATTCAAAAACTCTAAAGTAGTGCACCTTAGGCTTTTTACCGGTTAGAAGTTCGTAGGCGGTCTTTTCTCTTTTCTTGTGAAGATATAAGCGGTTGATGGCATGGCATGCCGTGTTGACCACTTCCACCCAATAGTTGGTTGGAGTCTTGTACTCATCCAACATTGCTCTTGCGGCTTCTATGAGCGTTCGGTTCTTCCTCTCCACAACACCATTTTGTTGTGGAGTGTATGGAACCAAAACTCATGCTTGATTCCTTCTTCATCAAGAAACTCTTCAATGTTGGTGTTCTTGAACTCCGTCCCATTATCACTTCAAACTCTCTTGATTTTGACATCAAACTCATTTTGGGCTCTTCTTGCAAACTTCTTGAAGATACCTTGGACTTCACTCTTTTCACGCAAAAAGAATACCCAAGTCGAAACGAGAGTAATCATCAACAATTACAAAACCATATTTGTTACCACCAATGCTTATATAAGCAACGGGTCCAAATATGTCCATGTGAAACAATTTCAATGGCCTTTTGGTTGTCACAACATTCTTGACGGGATGTTTAGCTCCAACTTGTTTTCCCGCTTGGCATGCGCTACAAATCCTATCTTTCTCAAAAGAAATATTTGTTAGTCCAAGGATGTGTTCGCCTTTTTGAAGTTTGACCAAGTTCCTCATCCCAATATGGGTAAGTCGGCGATGCCATAACCAACCCATGCTAGATTTTGCTATTCAACAAGTCTTGGGATTTACTCTATTTGATGTGAAATCAACTAGATAGAGTTTCCCTTTTAAATGACCCATAAATGCAATAGAGGAATCCTCCCTTCTATAGATTTCCACACCCTTATCCGTAAAGAGACAATTATAACCCATCTCATAAAGTTGTGAGACGGACAACAAATTGTATCTCAACGAATTCACAAGTAAAACATTTGAAATGGAATTATCATTTGATATAGCAATTTTACCCAAACCGAGGACTTCTTTTCCATTGTCACCAAACACAATATTCCCACTTTGATCATGACTTGGTTGGAATGATGTGAACATGTCCTTCTCTCCGGTCATATGATTGGTGCATTTGCATCCACTATCCAACACCCAACTTGTTCCATCGGAGGAATATTCCTACAAAGACAAATTAAGCTTTTGTTTGAGGTACCCAAAAAGATTTGGGTCCTAAGGGGTTAGTCACATAAAACTTGGGCACCCAAACACTCCTCATAATTTCCTTTCTCTTTTGGGCACCAAAATACTTAACCAGAATCTTGCCATCCTTGCCCCAACAACACATATAGTCACTATCATAGCACCATGGAAGTGGTGCTTGTGGCTTGGGGGCCTCAGATTGCTTAGTCTTGATTATCTTGTCACTTGTAGGTTAGATCTTTGGAATGTAGACCTTGTTGTTGGCCTTGCATATAAGCTCATCAAGAGCAACGCCCTTGTTGAACTTCACACAAGGCACACCATTGACCATGTTTCTTCCATTTGCCTTTCCATCATACCTATTGTAGCCAATGCCTTCCTTGATTGATGGGTGCCTTGATGACTTGTATATAGTCTTGTTGGATTGCTCTTGACACTTGCACCCATTCTTCAAGATCATCTTCAACCTATGAATCTCCTTGTCTTTCTTCTTTAACTCAACAAGGTTAGTTGTATATGCATTCACATCAATTTTATAGCATCTTTCACAACCATTACTAGTAGAGACATTAGAGTCTTCGGTTGCCTTAAGAGAAGTTGAAGTGCTAGCCCAAAGAGTACTATAGTTTAGCTCAAGATTTTGGTATTTTTCTTCCAAGCGTGTGAGGCTTTCTTGAGCTATACTCTTCTCATTCTTGAGGCTAGCTACTTGATCATCAACTGAGGAATGTTCCTTAGTTAATTTCCCAATTGACTCATTGGCTAAAGACAATTCTACGGTTAAGTTCTCAACCTTCAATCTTTTCTTCGGCGATAGATGCTTCAAGTGCAAGGTTTTTCTCTCTCTCTTGAGTAATTATATCTCCTTGCAACTCTAAGCATCTATCCCTCTTCTCTAATTTCTTTATTAGTTTTTTATTTTAGTAAAGGCCTTTTTACCAAATTTCTTTATCATGGTTGCCTCAATTTCTTCTATGTTATCATCACAACTATCATACTCATCACTAGAGGGATCGGGTGTAATATGTACCTTCTCCCCTTTTGCCATGAGGCAAGTTAGAGTGTAGTAGTCATTTTTGATGAGGTTGGAGAAGAGCTTCGGTGGTGAAGATAGGTTGGGGAAGAGTTTTGGTGGTGAAGTTGAGTCGGGGAAGATCATGGTCGGTGAAGAAGAGTGGTGGATGGCGATGTTTGCGGCTCCCTTCTTCTTCTTCTCATCATCACTTGAGTCACTATGATTTGACTCCCATTCTTCCTCAAGAAGAGCTTCACCTCTCTTCTTGCCTTTGTTCTTCTTGTCTTCATCTTTGTCATGCTTGTGCTTCTTCTTCTTATTAGGACAATCGGCTATGAAGTGACCGGTTTGACCACATCCATAGCAAAATCTCTTTTTGAACCTTCTCTTTCCATCACCATAGGTCTTGCGGTTGCTCTTCTTCTTCATAAACTTTCTAAGATTTCTAATCATAAATGCAACCTCCGCATCGAAATCTTCTTCTTCACTTGATGAATCATCCTTCACTTTCTTCTTCTTCTCTTGACTTAAACCTTGACCTTCATGTTGTTGAGTTGCTTTAAGGGCTGCACTCTTGTTGTATCCCATCGCATTAGGATTTTGATTATGAGCATTGATTGCATCTTCATCTAAACACTCATGATGCTTGAGTTTTGAAAGAAATTCTTGGGGTGTCATCTCATCATAACCAGGCCTTTCCATAATCACGGATGCTAGCATGTTGTTCTTGGCTCTATAGGTTCTCAACATCTTTCTAGCAACCTTGTTGTCATCCCATTCGGTGCTTCCAAGAGCTCTTATGTGGTTGACCAATGCCATGAGCCTATCAAACATGGATTGAGTTGTTTCATTTTGAAGAACACAAATCTTTGCAATTCACCATGAAGTAACTCAATGTTGTCTTTTCTCACACTTCTATCTCCTTCAAATGACACTTTCAAAGTATCCCAAATTTGTTTTGCACTTTCCATTTCATTTACTTTTCTAAACTCATCCAGAGCTAGGCTTGACACAAGCAATGCTATGGCTTGTGCATTTTGATGGAGGTTGTGCACTTCTTCTGGAGTTATCTCTCTATCTTCATCGGTAGGAATCATCACACCAACATCCACAACTTCCCAAAGTCTTGCGGCAATGAGATGCATCTTCATCTTGTAAGACCAATCGATGTATCTTGTTCCATCAAAGTGAGGTGGCTTGCCAATGTTGACGGACAGAGTATGTAGTGTTGAACCTTTTATGAGTTGTCCATAGTCAAAGCTCATGTTTGAATATATTCTCTTTCCATGAGCATGCTCATCGACTCCAATATCACTAGCGGCATCTTTGTTTGCTTTATTCTTGTCACTTGTTATATCATTCTTGCCACTTATTGCATCTTCAACCTTCTTGCTCAATTCTTCCTTCATCTTGCTCATCTCATCTTGCATCTTCTTCATTTCATCTTGAAAGAACTTGACTTGAGCAGCCATCAACTCTTCAGCTATTTTCTTGGCCATCTCGGCAGCAACGACTTGCATCTTGTCGAACTCCGACATTGTTTCTTCTTACGCGGTGAAGCGCTAAAAGAAAACCTTGCTCCGATACCAATTGAAAGGATCTAACAATGCCTAGAGGGGGGTGAATAGGCATATCTAAAAATTAATTGCAAATGCTAAGTTCAAATTTGTCAGTCAATGTCGAAAGTCCCGGCGTTTGGGTTGGAACTCCCGACGTCGTCAGAAGTTCCGGCACAAACATCAGCAGTCCCAATGCCTACGTGAACTACAAAAGCAGTGCCAAATTTAACTTTGTGGATAAATTAATCTTACAACCCCACTTCCTTGTGGTTTGGTGAAGAGGTTGGGTCACTCCCTTGACGCCGTAATGCCTCCAAGCCATAGATCGAGTCCAAACCCTAAAATGAAGTTCAAGAGAGGGAGAGAGAAACAAATACAAGTAATCTCTAGTAATCACAACAACAAGCACATGAGACACAAGGATTTATCCCAAGGTTCGACAACCCCACAAAGGAGCTCCTACGTCCTCGTTGTTGAGGTGACCACAAAGGTCGGAGTCTATTCCACCTCCTTGCCTCTCTCAAAGCGACCACAAAGGTCACTTGAGCTTTCCACTAAGAAAAAAAGGGTAATACAAATTTCTAAGGCTCTTCTAGAAGATGGAAGCTTTTGGGCAACGCCTAGCCGGCTAGGGGCAAATCCACAAGAGTAATAGATGCAAAATCAACCGGCTTGATGAAAAAATCAAATGCTCAAGCTTTCCAAAGTGATTATCTCACTTAATCCACTCTCCTTTCACTCAAAACCCTAGGGGAATCGAAGATTGGAGCAAAGGGGGAGGAGAGGGGTGCCTTTGTTCCTTGGGAGCTATTGAGCATGAATGTGGTGAGCTGTGAGTGAGTCCGTAACGGTTAGAAGTGAAGAGAGGGCTATTTATACTCTTAGTAGAAATCTAACCGTTCAGATCTACTTCGAAAGTTCCGACGCAGATCTCGGGGCTTTCGACGTTTAAAGAAAACACTGTTCACATAGGGTCAAAAGTACACACGCACGCAAGTCAATGTCGAAACTCTCAACAAACGTTGGGACTTCCGACGTGAGCAGTTAGACAACCGGCCAGCACCGCTTTAGGTGTTGGGACTCCCGACATGGGTTGGGATTTTCCGACTAGCGCAAACAGTCGACCAGCAAGGCCACAGGTGTTGGGACTCCCGGCTTGGGTCAGGACTTCTGACTATCGGGAGTTTCGACTTACGTCGAGACTTCCGACATCGACAGTCACAGAAAAATAATCTATGTGCTTGTGAAGTGCTATAGTGTCTCTCTTTTGATTTTATTTTTATGCTTGAGCACTTTATCTTCCTTAGACCAACTAACTTTGCATCCCTCTTTATAGTGAGGCGGATCCTTAACTCAAAAACAAAATAAAACCTTTGGAGAGCGTTTTGAGTTCGTCCGCCTTTACATTTTCAAGAATTGAGGGATATCATTTCATCTTTATCAACTCTTTGAATCTTTCATAGGACTAATGGCTGCGATATATCTCATTAAGATCACATTAGTCCCTAATTTGGATGTCATCAATACACCAAAACCCACATGGGGGCAAATGCACTTTCACCCTTACTTCTAATGTTGATCTCATGGGGTATTCTAGTTTTTGAGTATGTTTAGTTACTAATGGTGCTAAGGATGGTATATTGGTGCACTCTGATTGGTATCACGCTTCAAAGGTCCATCTCTTATACCTTAGCATCATTTGGTAGACATTGACTCCTACATTTCCTATCTAAACATATGTGCAAGCTACAATCCAAACTTTAGCACATATGATGGGGGAGCAATTGCTACCATATGAGATTCATGAAACTTGTCCATATCCTTTTACACATAGTAAATATGCTTGGGCAAGTAATATGGAATCAAATGAATTTCAATTCATATCTTTGAGAAAGGGTTGTCATCAATTACCAAAGAGGGGGAGATTGAAAGCTCTAGTTTGGTTTTGGTGAATTGATAAAACCCTAAGTGCTAACCTAGTTTATCAAAGTAATTATGAGATAGGTAGCACTACTCCAAGTGATGAAGCAAATGAAGATCATGGCATGATGATAGTGATGGCATGGTGATGATCAAATGCTTGGACTTAGAAAAGAACAAAGAAAAACAAAAGCTCAAGGCAAAGGTGAAACTTGATAGGAGCTTTTTTGTTTTGGTGATCAAGACACTTAGTGAGTGTGATCACATTTAGGATCGATAGCCGTACTATTAAGAGGGGTGAAACTCGTATCGAAATGCGGTTATCAAAGTACCACTAGATGCTCTAACTCATTGTATATGCATTTAGGATCTAGTGGAAAGCTAACACCCTTGAAAATGTTTGTGAAAATATGCTAACACATGTGTACAGGGTGATACACTTGGTGGTTGGCACATATGACCAAGGGTGGTGAAGTTTAGGGTCAAAAAGAGCTATTTCGTATTGACCGGACTTTGCCTTGGGCAGTGACCGGACTCTGACCCTGCGCCCTGTCAGTGGCGCGCAGTGAAGGCCGCCCTCAGCCCCTTGACCGGACGCTGAAGTAAAAAAGGGACCAGACGTGCAGGGGGTGTGTCCGGTCACCTAGTGATGTACACTATCGCAAGGAATAGAGAGAGAGACTATGTTGACCGAACGCTAGCCTAGGTCCGGCCATCTACCACCGGACGCGTTCGGTCACGAAAAATCATGAATAGAACCTTACTGGAAACGACCAAACTCTAGTGTTGGAGCGTTCGATCACTTCGAGCAGCGCGTCCGGTCACAACTTAAGTGCACTGATGATCATTGAGATCGGGCGATCCGCATTTGAAGTCGGGGACACGTGGCGAATATCTAAGGACCGGACGTTGGGGTCCTGCGTCTGGTCAAACCGACCGGTGCGTTCGGTCGCCTCGATTTTTTAGGGGGCAAAGGAGCCAACGACTCTATTCAAGGGGGCTCTCTATTTAAGCCCCATGGCTGGCTCTAGCTCACTCTCTTGGCTATTTGCATTAACATAGCAACCTTGTGAGCTTAGTCAAAGCCCTCCCACTCATCTTCATCATAGATTCAACATCTTTGTGAGATTGGGAGAGAATCCAAGTGCGTTGCTTGAGTGATTGCATCTAGAGGCACCTAGATGGCTTGAAGAAGCAAGGATCATCGAGCGGAGGTTGGTGATTGTCTCCGGCTCTGATCGCGGTGATTGTGAGGGGTCTTGTGCCTTCCCCGGTGGAGTGACAAAAGGTAACTCTAGTCGTCATCTCAGCCGGGACATCCTCCAATGTGGCCAGAACCAGGTCGAGTCGTCTTCGTAAGTTTACCCATCTGATGCCTTCTCTTCAATAGATTTCCCGACCTCTCGATACTAACTTTGAGAGGGGCGGGACCAGCCGAGGGACCTCATCTTCATGGATCACTCGGCGCCATTGCCAAGGGATTCATCCATGAGGGCGGCAAATCGCGCCAAGGGCAAGTGGCTGAGGAAGGTGAAGGAGGACAAGAAGAGGAAGAGGCAGTGGAAGCTACAGGCACGGGCATGGGGGGAGAACACCGACAGCGACGACGATGATGACAATGGCGACAACGATGAGGTAGCCGATGATGTCGAGTGGGACATCCTAGAGAATGAGGATGTGCTATGAAGTATTGGTTTGTCCTTGCAGGAGTCGGGACCCTTCCTGTTCCACGGAGGGGAGGGTAGATCCGAGGAGCCGGCGGAGGCGGAACATACTGTCGCCCTCTCTCAGGAGTCAACGGGGGCGGGCGGCTCTGCTGCCGCACCTAAGATGTCGACGGAGGCGGGAGGCTCCGCCATCGCACCCCAAGAGTCAATGGGGAGCGAGCCCCTCTGCCTAGGAGAAGGGGTAGGCTCAAAATGGCATTGCCCCGACGAGACGGAGCAGAGGTTGGGGGGTTTGCCCCCCAAACGCATCTGCCGCCCGACGACGCTGAGGCGAGTTGTCAGTACCTCTGTTTTTTCCTATTTTAGTTAGATTTGGTCGTGACTTATGCTTTTCGTCCCTTGCAGCATCGCCCTCCAATTGAATCGGCAACCATTGGCTGGTGTCGCACCCGTTTCGAGCGAGAGCGACACCAGTGTGACCACATCATCGGCCGGTCAGATGTTGCCCATGGTGGCGCCTGTGCCCTCGGCGGGATGAGCAGCCACGCAGGGGCTCAAAGGACACCTTCGGAGGTCACAGAGCAGACAGCCATGGCCGTGATACCGCTGCCGACGACGGGGCAGACGGAGCTACCGACCACGCCGTGGCGCCAACCGTGGTGAGCGCGATGCTGTCGATCAAGAACCCTCCAACGTTGGTGGAGGTGGCAGTGGTCATGGCAGACGGGTCACGATCGGGCGCAACTACAGCGGCACCCTAGGCACCGGCGCGACCCGCGCCATCGGCGACCCAAGCGACGGCGCCTGGCGTGGGCCAAATGGAGGGGGACACGACCGAGGGGTCCCTGGAAGTCATGGTGGTGGCAGAGAGGTCAGCGGCGCTTGGGACTAGCGGGGAGTCATCCCTGGCACTAACGTCGGTAGGCAGCTAAAAGGTTCTAATGGCTAGAGGGGGGTGAATAGCCTATGAAAATTTCTACAACAACACTTAGCAAACCGGTTAGACAAATATGAGGCAAAGCGAGTGTTACGCAAGCCTACTAAAAATGTAAGCCACCTACCACAATTCTAGTTTCTATAGTCTCTATCCACACAATGGCTATGTCACTACACTAAGTTAGTGTGCTCTCAAAGTCTACCTAAAGAGCCACACTAACCAAACTAATAAGCTCTCACAACTAGCTACACTAAAGAGCTTGACAACTAGTTTGCGGTAATGTAAAGAGAGAGAACGAGATGGTTATACCGCCGAGTCGAGGAATGAACCAATCAATCACAAGAATGAATACCAATGAAGACCAATCACCTTGAAATCAAATGATGACACAATGATTTTTTACCGAGGTTCACTTGCTTGTCGGCAAGCTAGTCATGTTGTGACGATACACTCACTTGGAGGTTCACGCGCTAATTGGCATCACACACCAAACCCTCAATAGGGTGCCGCACAACCAACACAAGATGAGGATCACACAAGCCATGAGCAATTTACTAGAGTACCTTTTGGCTCTCCACCGGGGAAACATCAAGAACCCCTCACAATCACCATGATCGAGCCAGAGACAATCACCAACCTTCGCTCGATGATCCTCGCTGCTCCAAGCCATCTAAGTGGCGGCAACCACCAAGAGTAACAAGTCAATCCCATAGTGAAACATGAACACCAAGTGCCTCTAGATGCAATCACTCAAGCAATGCACTTAGATTCTCCCCAATCTCACAAAGATGATGAATCAATGATGGAGATGAGTGGGAGGGCTTTGGCTAATCTCACAAGGTTGCTCTAACAATGCAAATGGCCAAGAAAATGAGCTAGAGCCGGCCAAATGATATTTATAGACACCCCCAAACAATAGAGCCGTTGGCTCAATTATTGGGCTGACTGCGGGATGACCGGACACGCCGGTCGTATGCACCACCGGACACGTCCGGTGTGGCGCTTGACCACCACGTGTCCCATTCAAACGAAGTAACCATTGCCACCCAATGGCCCTCTCTGACATCCTCTGAGACGACGCATCGAACGCACTGTAGTGGCCGACCGGACGTAGGAGGGGCAGCGTCCGGTCGACTCAGAGAGCTCCCAGAGCCGCTCAACTACGACCGAACGCATCCGGTGTGGCCGATTGGACGCAGGAGGGGCAGCATCCGGTTGAGTCCAGAGAGCTCCTAGAGCCACTCAACTGCGACCGGACATAGGAGGGGCAGCGCGCAGTCGAGTCCAGAGAGCTCCCAGAGCCGCTCAACAGCGACCGAACGCATCCGGTGTGGCCGACCGACGCGCCCCTACGTTCGGTCCTCTCTAGACCAATTTTCACGCACCACCATGTCAGCAGGACCGAATGCTAAATAGTGTTCAGCCAGAGTCCGATCACTTTTCCTCTTCGAGTTTGGTCAACCAGTTACACTCCCTGAGCCTGGCTAGAATACCGGACGCGTCCGGTATCGATATCGGACGAGTCCGGTCACATCAGGAACACTGCCGCCCAAGAGATTACCGGACGCGTCTGGTAACGCATATCGGACATGTCCGGTCACCTCATGACCAGCACATTCAATTCCTTTTCAACTCTATCTTCTTTACCCTTGCTCAAATGTGCCAACCACCAAGTGTATCACCTTGTGCACATGTGTTAGCATATTTTCACAAATGTTTTTAAGGGTGTTAGCACTCCACTAGATCCTAAATGCAAATGCAATGAGTTAGAGCATCTAGTGGCACTTTGATAACCACATTTTGATACGAGTTTCACCCCTCTTAATAGTACGGTTATCAATCCTAAATGTGATCACACTCACTAAGTGTCTCGATCACCAAAACAAAAAAGCTCCTATCAAGTTTTACCTTAGCCTTGAGCTTTTTGTTTTTCTCTTTCTTCTTTTCCAAGTCCAAGCATTTGATCATCACCATACCATCATCATGATGATTTTCACCATTGCTTTACCACTTGGAATGTGCCACCTATCTCATAATCACTTTGATAAACTAGGTTGGCACTTAGGGGTTCATTAATTCACCAAAACCAAATTAGAGCTTTCAGCAGCGACTCCCCCACGCGGGGCGAGCCCCTGCTCTGGTGGACAAATCCATAGGATCCGACATCGACGCTCTTCACCCTCGATGCCACCATCGAGAGCATGGAGCAGGAGATCCTCAACATGGGGATCGTGTCCGTGCTGGAAGCCTTGGACCACGCTAGGGGTGCCTTGCACGACATTGTTGTTCCCTCCGGCTAGGTATTTGCCTGATCCTGCTTCTTGCCCTTTTCTTTCTCTATATACTTTTTGTATTCTGATGATCGTTTCCCTGCAGTCCCTCATAGCTTGTAGCCAGGGGAAGTCTCGGTTCCTTCATCAATAGAAGGAGACCTTGGACTGCCTCATCAAGGAGGCATGGCTACTATGGGGAGGTGATTGCTTAGCTTGTTGCTGCCCAGCAGAGGGTGGTTGAGATGACTCCCCTCGTCGAGGAAGCAGATGGTCTTTGGTCGCGGGTGGCCGAGGCCCGTCTAGCACGCTATCGATGCCGAGAAGGCATTCGAGGCCTTATCGATGAGGTCACGGAGGGACGATGAGGAAGCCACCAAGGTCAGGAAGGGGTGGGACGAGCTACTCTAGAAGGACGCTGAGACCCACCGGTGGATCCTCAACCTTTTGGCCAAGGTTGAGAAGGAAAGGGAGCTAAAGCTGGGGGCTTGAAAGCTCTAGTTTGGTTTTAGTTAATTGATGAAACCCTAAGTGCTAACCTAGTTTATCCAAGTGATTATGAGATAGGTAGCACTACTCCAAGTGATGAAGCAATGGCAAAGATCATGACGATGGTGATGGCATGGTGATGATCAAATGCTTAAACTTGGAAAAGAAGAGAAAAACAAAAGGCTCAAGGCAAAGGTATAAATAGTAGGAGCCATTTTGTTTCGGTGATCAAGACACTTAGCGAGTGTGATCACATTTAAGATCGATGGCCGTACTATTAAGAGGGGTGAAGGTATTGAAATGCGGTTATCAAATTGTCACTAGATGCTCTAACTCATTGCATATGCATTTAGGATCTAGTGGAGGGTTAACACCCTTGAAAATGTTTGTGAAAATATGGTAACACATGTGCACAAGGTGATACACTTGGTGGTTGGCACATTTAAGCAAGCGTTAGAAATTTCACCGGTGGAGTGTTCGCCCGTAGAGTGCTGACAGTCCGACGGTGCCACCGGCGCCCTATACAGAAAAGACAGGGGTTTATAGAGTGACCGGACACTGAGGTCTAGTGTCCGGACAGTGACAGTAGAAAGCACACTGTCTCGGTCTTGTGACCAGAGGATGGAGTGTAAACTGACCAGACGCTCATGGTCTGAGTCCGGTCAGTGCTAATGTACGCTGACGTGAGGTGCACAGAGGAATGGTTGAGTGACCGAACGTAGGGTGTGTCCGATCGAGCATGACCGGACGCGTCTGGTCGAGCATGACCGGACGCGTCCGGTCGTGAAATGTCGTGTTTGGAACCTTACTGGAAACGACCGGACGCTGAGATCCAGCGTCCGGTCACATTCTAACTGACGCGTCCGGTCATCTCTTGACCGTTGAAATCGGGCGATCGGCGTTTGAAGCCGATGACACGTGGCGCACATCGCACGACAGGATGCTGAGGTTCAGCGTCCGGTCAATATGACCAGAGCGTCCGGTAGGCCCGTGTTCAGTGCAGTGAGGAGCCCAATGGCTCTATTTCATGGGGGCTTCTATTTAAGCCCCATGGCTGGCTCAAGCTCACTCTCTTGGCCATTTGCATTGACATAGCAACCTTGTGAGCTTAGCTAAAGTCCTCCCACTCATCTCCATCATTGATTCATCATCATTGTGAGATTGGGAGAGAATTCAAGTGCATTGCTTGAGTGATTGCATCTAGAGGCACTTGGTATTCGTGTTTTGCTGTGGATTTCACTTGTTGCTCTTGGTGGTTGCCACCACCTAGATGGCTTGGTGCAGCGGTGGAGGATTGGCACGAGTTGGTGATTGTTCGTGACCATCTCCGGTGATTGTGAGGGGATTTGTACCTTCCCCGGTGGAGCGCTGAAAGGTAACTCTAGTGGATTGCTTGTGTCATTGAGTTATCTCACTTGTGGGTAGGTTCTTGCGGTGTCCAATCGTGTGGACAAGGTTTGTGCAACACCTCTTAGCCACCAAACCACCAAGTGTTGGTCGACACAACGGGGACGTAGCGTGTTGGCAAGCACGTGAACCTCAGGAGAAAATCGGTTGTCTCTTGCCATTTTTCATTCTCTCGGTGATTGATTTCATCTTCATCTTGTGATTGGTTCATTCCTCTACACGGCGGTATAATCACCCTACTCACTCTTTTATATTCTTGCAAACTAGTTGCGACAAGCTCTTTAGTGTAATTAGAATTGAGAGCTTGATTTGTTATTTAAGTTCATCTAGTGGAGCTCTTTAGTGTAGTAAGATTGAGAGCTCTTAGTGAGTAGTTCCATAGCAAGTTGTGTGTCTAGTAATCATTGCAACTAGAATTGTTGGATAGGTGGCTTGCAACCCTCGTAGAGCTAGAGCAAGTTTGCATTTCCCTATTTGTCTTACTAATCAAATTGCTCTAGTTGATTCGTAGAATTTTAAATAGGCTATTCACCCCCCTCTAGCCATATTAGGACCTTTCAGGGCTGAGGAGAAGGTTGTGGCCCTAGAGAAGAAGGCAAGCCTAGATGCCGCGGCGGTCGCTCAGCTATGCAAGGAGCGGGATGAGCTGCTCCAAATCGTGGAGAGGCTCCACTCAGAGCATGGCGCGGCTTGTGAGGAGCGCGACCAGGCCCTCCAAGGGCATGACCAAGCCTGCCAAGAGCGCAACAACACACATTAGAAGGTCGGCTCCCTCCAGGCCGAGCTCAGAAACACGACGACCCAGAAGCTAGAGGCCAAATGCGTTTCTGTCGGGCTGGCCGTGGACCTCGCCGAGGTGAGGAGGAATCTTCAAGCGGAGAGCGATGAGCTCGGTATCCTGAGGGCCACCCTCAGAGTGGTCTACGACGACTTTGTGGTGGTGTAGTCGGAGGGGACTAGTTCGCTCATGGCCCATGCCGTTGAGAGGAATGCCCTTCGCGCCAAGGTCAATCAATCCTTCATGATTTTCTCATTCTCACTATGGGGACAGCATCAATCTAGATACGATGAACCATGGCTTCGCACCTGGCTATGAAGTCCACGAGCTAGAGGAGATGGAAGCGGCGGTGGCTCCCCTTTCGCAGGACCTGGCGGATAGGATCGAAGGCATAGTTCTCCCCCGGAGGGGATAGTTAGTTCAATAGGTTGGTCAATCATTCTTATAATCAACGGACAAGTACCGACCCTAGTGTATCATTTAAATAAACTTGTTATTTTGTTTTGTTTGACCAAGTCTGTTCTTTTGTTTTGGTGCGAACGGATTTGTTTTTCCTCCCTTTCTATGTGTGAAAAGGGGTTCATGTGTTTCGACCCTTCCGTTTGTTAAGACCATAGAGCTTGAGGTGTAGGAGGGAAACTCTGATCACGCTGGTAAGCAAGAGTGCCATAGCCGCTGGGGCATAGGTTTCTCACAGTCCGACCATCCTTGCTCCGTCGTTCGTTTCTGCAGACCTTGCTACTAGGTTTAATGTGAGGAAGGGTGTCGGGCGTGGTGACTATTTCAGAAAGGGTGTATATATACCCTTATCAGCCCCCTAGTGAGACTTGACCCCTTGCCGTTGCTAGGGTCAGGTGTCACTAAAGATCGAGGAGAGGATAGCGAAACTAGTAGGAGAAAGTGTCCCTTATTTTCGTGCGTACCCCCTCCGTAGGATCTGAGCCATCGTTCTGTGACCGTGTGTTCAGTCTCCTTATGAGTCCAACTTTCCTCGAGCCCCCACGCGTAACAGGGGTCCGGTCGAGAGTCGGCTCATCTTTATGATCGTCGCCCCGTCTGTGGTTTCCATAACCGGAGGGGTTGAGCTAACGTCACTCGCCTCGATGGCTCGAGTGACGCGCTTGGTGAGCTCGCTATCAGGTATGTTTGAGTGGAATCTGGGTCTATCGTTCGTGATGGGGTCGGCATAGCCCTCATGTGGCATTCCACTGCTCCTTAACTCACCTCTCGGTAGATGCCCATGTTGCTCCGGAGAGCGACCCAGGTGGCCCGCTGACCTCTCCTCAATGGAGATTCTACGGGCTCGACTCGAGGTTAGGATAAAACAAGAAGATCAAGATGACCCTAGACGCTTCTGAGCAGGTCAAGCAAAGGCCACTGGGGCTCATCTGTGTTTTCTCCCCTGGCTCTGTTTGACATGAGGCGGCCTTGAGCCCTTCGCAGGCTATCCTTCGAACCCCGGTTAGGTGGAGCCCCCGAGCCCTGTGGGGTCGGTGGGGGTCGGCCGTGTTTCATGCATCACCCCATCCATGGTTTTCGCAACTGGAGGGGCTGAGCTAATGACACTTGCCTCGATGGCTCGAGTGTCGCGCTCGGTGAGCTCGCTAGCGGGCATGTCCAAGTGGAATCCGGGTCTGTCATTCGCTGATAGGGTCCCCGTCTCAGGTGGCCCACTGGCCTGTCCTCGATGGAGATTCTGTGGGCTTGGCTCAAGGTTAGGATCGAACGAGAAAGGTCTAGATGTCCCTGTTTGCTTCTGAGTGGGGTCGGGCAAGGCCGCTGGGGCTCATCTACATTTTTTCTCCCCTGGCTCTGTTTGACGCGAGGCGGCCTCGAGCCCTTGGTGGGCCGGCCTTCGAACCTCGATCGGGTTGCCGCTCATGTCGAATGAGACGACTACCGCGTCGTGATTCGACATGAAGCATTGTGATGCAATAATCGCATGTGCAATGCTTGGATGTATGAGATGAATGTATGGATGAATGTATGAATAAATGTATGAGAATGGATGAATGAATACTCATGTACTGGAAAAGTAAAGTGGGGGTTGGTAAAGTCACCTTGATGGCTCGAGTGAAGGGTTCGGGGAGCTCTTACCAGATATGTCCGTGTGGGGTCCAGGTCCGTCGTTCATGACAGAGTGGGTGTGACCTGCATGGGACATCCCGTTGCTCCATACCCATCTCTCGACAGCGGATGGAGCTGTCCGATCGACTTTGGGCGACCTATTGGCCTCTCCTCGATGGAGATTCTACAGGTGGGCCCCTCCAAACCCTCCCAAGAAGGCGGAGGCTAAAGCTCAGGGTACGGGGACAAAAACTCTGATCATGCTGATGAGCAAAAAACGCCATAGCCGCTAGGGCGTAGGTTTCTTGCAGTCTGACCAATTTGACCCAGCGTTTGTTTCCACACACCTTGCCTTTAGGTTTTAGCGCGAGAAAGGGGTCGGGCATCAAGAATGTCTACTGAATAGACACTCTTGCCATCCCCCGAGCAAGACCCGACCCCTTGCCGTTGCTGGCGTCGGGGGCTCGATAGCGAAATTAATGCGCGTAAACTAAGGGTGACCCAACTCTCGATAGCGGCCTGAATCGTTCGATCGACTTGGGTGACCCGCTAGCATAGGACTTACCTCAATGACATGAGTGACGGGTTCAGGGAGCTCTTATCGGATATGTTCGAGCGGAATCCAGGTCCGTCGTTCGTAACAGGGTCGGCATAACCCACGTGGGGCATCTTGCTGCTCCCTCCCCGTCCATTCGACTTGTATTGCACCGCTGGGATAGGACTTACCTATGGAGATAGAGGATGAGAACATCCCGCGCAAGAATTTAGTTAGGTAGATAAGACAGGCAGCGAACTTATAATAAATGGACAAGCTTTTAAATTTCGTTATAGCCAAATAGCCTTTTAGTCCTTCTCCCCTTTTTGTGTAAAAAGGTTAGTGCATTCTGACCCTTTCCATCGTTAAGGTCGTAAAGCTCGGGGTACGGGTGAGGAAATTCTGATCACGCTGGTGAGCAAAGGCGCCGTAGCCGCTGGGGCGTAGGTTTCTCACAATCTGAACAGTTATACTCAGAGCTTGTTCTCACAACCCTAGCTCCTAGGTATTAATGTGATAGGGGGTTGGGCATAGAGAATGTTGGCCAGGTGGATAAACTCCTAGATGCATACCGACACTTTTCGTGACTGAGGCCAAAAAATCCCGCGGTGTGGAAAAACTCTGATCACGCTGGTGAGCAAAAGCACCATAGCCACCGAGGCATGGGTCTCTCGCAGTCCGACCAGTTTTACTTAACGTTCATTTCCACAAACCTCGCTTCTTGGCCTTAACATGAGAGAGGGTTGGGCGTAGAGAATGTCTATCGGATAGGTATGCTCTTATTAGCCCCCGAGTGAGGCCTGACCCCCGCCGTTGTAGGGTCGGGTGACACTAAAGGTCGGGGAGTTTGACAGCGAAACTGATAAGAGAAAGTGTGCGTTTATTAAGGGTAAAAGCGACATAGCTGCTTGATGTTCCAGGCATTGACAAAGACTCCATCGTCGATGGTATTGAGCTTGTAGCTGCCTGGTCAGAGCACCTCCACGATGACGTAAGGTCCCTCCCACGACGGGGAGAGCTTGTGGCGGTCCTTGCTACTCTGGACGAGGCGGAGGACCAGGTCTCCGACGTTGAAGGCCCGACCCCATACTCGACAGCTGTGGTACCGGCACAATGCTTGCTGGTACTTGGCCGAGCGGAGGAGGGCAACGTCGTGGGCTTCGTCTAGTTGGTCCATAGCGTCCTCGAGGGATGCCTCGGCTCCCTGTTCATCGTATGCCCTGACCCTTGGCGCTCCGTAGTCGAGGTTGGTCGAGAGGATAGCCTTGGAACCATAGACTATGAAGAATGGTGTGTAACCGGTGGCCCGGCTGAGGGTCGTCCTCAGGCTCCAGAGCACCACAGGAAGCTCTGCGACCCATCGTCCGCCAAACTTGTTCAACCGGTTAAAGATTCTAGGCTTGAGGCCATATAGGACCATGCCATTTGCGCGCTCGACCTGCCTGTTCGTGCGAGGGTGCACTATGGCACCCAATCAACACAGATGTGATATTCATCGCAGAATTGGAGGAACTTCTTCTCGGTGAACTACGTACCATTGTCCGTGATAATGGAGTTCAATACTCCAAAGTGATGGACGATATCAAGGAAGAATAGCATGGCTTGCTCGAACTTTATCGCGGAGATTGGTCAGGCCTCTATCCACTTTGTAAACTTGTCTACAGTGACAAGCAAGTGGGTATAGCCCCTGGGCGCTCTGTTGAGAGGTCCGACCAGATCGAGCCCTGAGACCATGAATGAACACGTGATGGGGATTGTCTAGAGTGCTTGGGTCGGCAGATGGGTCTGCCAAGCGTAGTACTAACAACCTTCGTAAGTGCGCACAATCTATTTGGCGTCGGCTACTACGGTCGGCTAGTAGAAGCCTTGACGGAATGTGTTTCCGACCAGGGTTCTATGAGCGGCATGGTGATCGCAGATCCCACCGTGGATATCGCTCAGCAACCGCTTCCCTTGTTCGATGGGGATGCAGCGCAGCAGGATCCTGGTGTGGCTTCTCTTGTAGAGTTTGCCCTCAATAAGGACAAAAGACTTGGCACGACGCACGAGCCGCTAACCCTCCATCTTATCCGTCGATAGCGCCTCGCGGAGAAGGTAGTTGAGGTAAGGCGTCCTCCAGTCAGCCAGAGGGTCGGGCTCTGTCGCTGGATCCTCGTCAAGCTCCATGACCTCGGGGTCGAATGGAGCCAATGGCTGGTTAGCTCCTGAGCCCAGGGTAGGTGGCCCATCGCTGGCTTGTTTCAGCTCCTCATAGCGGACCGAGGGTTCGTGCTGATCGCTGG
This sequence comes from Miscanthus lutarioriparius, assembly GCA_904845875.1. NCBI lineage: Eukaryota > Viridiplantae > Streptophyta > Magnoliopsida > Poales > Poaceae > Miscanthus > Miscanthus lutarioriparius. Next base: position 22,155,482 of record CAJGYO010000017.1, read on the forward strand.
CGAAGATGCCCATCGGCGTCGGCTCTCGACCGGACACCGCCTTCGCCAGTGCGTCGGCCGCCTCATTGAGACGCCTCAGGATGTGATTGAGCTCGACGCCATCGAACTTGTCCTCCAGCTAGTGGACTTCTCGGCAGTTTGTAGCCATATTGGTGTCGTGGTAGCTCGACTCCTTCATGACTTGGTTGATGACCAACTGGGAGTTGGCCCGAACATCGAGGCATCAGATACCCAACTCGATGGCGATGCGTAGGCCGTTGATGAGCGCCTCATACTCAGCCACATTGTTGGAGGAGGGGAAATAGATGCGAATCATGTACCTCATGCGTACCCCAAGGGGCGAAATGAATACCAGCCCTGCACCGGCGCCTTTCTTCATCAGCGATCCATCGAAGTACATCGTCCAATACTCTTGGTCGACGATTGTTGGCGGCATTTGGACCTTGGTCCACTCTGCAACGAAATCAGCCAGCACTTGGCACTTGATGGCTGTCCGGGAGGCATACGAGATGCCTTGTCCCATCAGCTTGAGTGCCTACTTCGTGATTCTTCCCATGGCGTCCTGGTTTTGGACGACCTCGCCGAGGGGGTAGGACGTCACGACCATCACCAGATGTGACTCGAAGTAGTGGTGTAGCTTCCTCTTGGCGATGAGGACGGCGTACAGGAGGTTCTGGATTTGGGGGTAGCGGGTCCTGAAATCAGATAGGACCTCACTAATGAAGTACACGGGGCGCTGTACTTTGAGGGTGTGTCCCTCTTCTTCTCACTCCACCACTAGAGCAGCGCTGATCACTTGTGTGGTGGCTGTAATGTAGCGTAGAAGCGGTTCTCCGTATGTCGAAGGAACCAGGATTGAGGCCTTCATCAGGAGCTGTTTGACCGTGTCAAGCGCCTCCTGGGCCTCGGGCATCCATTCAAAATGGTCGGCCTTCTTGAGAAGCCGATATAGGGGGAGACCTCATTCGTCGAAGCGCGAGATGAAGCGGCTGAGCACGGTGAGGCACCCTGTAACTCGTTGTACCGCCTTCATGTTCTGAATCGGGCCCATCCTTGTGATGGCTGAGATCTTCTCTGGGTTGGCTTCGATGCCATGCTCAGAGACAATGAAACCAAGCAGCATACCCCTTGGGACCCTGAAAACGCACATCTCGGGGTTGAGCTTAATGCCATTTGCTCAGAGTTTTGCGAAGGTCTGCTCAAGGTCGGCTACGAGCTGGTCAACCCATTTGGACTTGACCACGATATCGACCACATAGGCCTCAATGGTTCGCCCGATGAGCATACAACGCTGGTACATAGCCCCTGCATTCTTTAGACCGAACGACATTGTGACGTAGCAGAACGATCTGAACGGGGTGATGAAAGATGTCGCGAGCTGGTCGAACTCTTTCATCGCGATTTGATGGTACCCAGAGTACGCATCAAGGAAGCAAAGGGTTTCGCACCCTGAGGTAGAGTCGACTACTTGGTCTATGCGTGGCAAAGGAAATGGATCCTTTGGAGATGCTTTGTTGAGACCCGTGTAGTCAACACACATTCTCTATTTCCCGTTCTACTTTCGTACAAGGACAAGATTAGCTAACCACTCTGGGTGGTATACTTCCCTGATGAACCCTGCCACCAATAGCTTCGTGATCTCCTCACCGATGGCCCTGCACTTTGTAACACCTCGGGTGTTAGCCTTGCATAACTTGACTTGCATAACATAAGCATGAGCATCAAGCATTGATAAATCATCATTTACAATTGAAACATTCGATCGAAACATATGAAACATTGCTTGTTATCTCGTATTTCTTGGAACATATGCATATGATCATGTGCAAATAAATGCTAGTGTGTAATGTTGGTCACTATAACACTTTAGCTACACTTAGGTTAACAAAAGAAACATTGTTCATGAAGGCCACATTTCATGATCAAGCACTTAAGTGATATTTCGTGTGTTGACCTGAATAGCTATATGAGTGACTACTACATGAAATGCTTAAATGACCTTGCAAATTGTTTAAACATGCTTAGGATATCATTAGGAACAACTTTGGTATTTAGTGCTAAGGCTAGTTTGGTCATTTAGCCATGGTTTGTGTATGTATCATGATTTCAAAGTGACATGTTTGACTAAAGTTGAACTAGGTGTTAGAGACCTTGCATGGAGGAGTTCACTAAAGCAAAGTTGTAGTGTTTGACATAAGGAACAACTTTTATTTTTGGGTCATCACATGGTTCAGCTCCTAACATGTTTGAAATTGGATCACAAGAATCATCAAAATCTCGATTTCAACACTTAACGAAATTTGCTAAGTCGTGGAAACCCCGATACCGACAAGTCGACCTTCAGGCATTATAACTTGAGTTCGGGTGAGAATTAGAATGCGATCCTTGAACAACATTTGAAGCTGGTACATGGGTCTACAAATTCTATTCAAGAAGTTTGCACGAAGGAGCCACCGATTAGCCGGTAAATCAAGTTGAAAACGCTACCGTCAGCTCGGCCATCGTTTTTAATCTAAACCGAACGACGCGTTCGAGGGTCGATCGACGGCAGGCAGAGTTCGCGCGCGTGTCCCCGGCGACGTCACGGCGTCGCCAGCTACCGATCACAAGAAGCCACGCCGCGCCGAAAGCGCGCTTTAACGTCGCCGGCGCCGCGCCCGAGCCATCCCGCGCTCCCATTTCGCTCCGGCGCTTTCTCTTCCTCACAAAGCCGCCGAAGCGCCCACCGCTCATTGTCGCCATAGCAGCCGCAGCAGCTCGTGCCTCGCCACTCCCGCACCACCGTGATAGCTCCACCGCTCTCCCCAGCACCCCATTGTTTCTCCCGTGCCCGGCCGACAAAGCCCGGTAAGCCACCGCAACAAGCGTGTAGGCTCATACCGGAGTTCCGCCGTGAGCCCTGGTCGCCGTGGCCACGCCACCGCGATACTCCTCCCGCCCGGTAGCTAGCGCGCTAGGTCCCCAGGCGTTCATAGATGCTTGTCCACGCGTTGATTTGAACCACCGTAGCCCACACCGGCGTTTTCACCGTCGACCCGCACCTCCACCCCCCGCCATGGCCGCCGTAGCCGCTAGCTCGATGGCGAGAAAGCCACCCAAGTAGCTCAATCGATGCGCCAAGTCGAGTAGATCATCGTGTGATGATGTCACCGCTTGGCGAAGTTCGCCGTCAATGAGCTCTGGCTCGCTTGCCACCGGCACTGCAGCAGAGCGCCGCTGCTTCGCCTCCGTGTCACTGACGCGTGGGGTCCCCGACCAGCGGGTCCCACTGTCAAATGATGTAAGTAGTGTAGGCTAACTCATTTTGAATCCAGCTTTTTTGATTTGTTTTGTGAAATTTGTATCTTCAGTTTGGTAGCTCCAAAAATTGTGAAATAAATATGGTTGTGTTCCTTAGGAAATGTAGTTTTTAAGAAAAATATGTTCTTGGGTTCAACAGTAGAATTTTCTGGAGATTTAAATAGGGATTTGAAATGTGCTTTTGAATACATTCAAATTTGTTTATTTTATATCTAGAGTTCCTGTGCTCCAAAAATTATGAAATTTTTGTGGTGAACTAATCTTAGCATGTGTGAACTCTGGTAAAAATTTGAGGACCAGTGCATGGGTAGATTTAAAGTTATAGATTTTTCTTTTATGACTAGTTAATCCTTGCATGAATTTTCATAAATTAAGTATGAGTCCAAAATTCATGAAATTTGTTAGAGGTAATCCTAGTATCATATGGATGCTAAGAAAAATATGAAATCTGTTGCTTGACACTTTTCAATAGGATTTTCCATTTATGCTATTTCAAGCCTTGCTGCCTTGTTATTTTTGTATAGAATGTTCTACTTGGTAAAATGACATGAAATTTTTACAGTAGTCTCTTGATAGCATTAGTAAAGCTCTGTAAATTTTTGAGAATTTATTAAGCACATCTGATATATATTTATTATTTAACCTAGATATCTAAATAAAATAATAAAGGCAATTTAATAAATAGTTTGGGCTTTACCATTATATCATCTTAACTGTATTTGGTATGCTTAAACTATTGGTAGGTTCTAGGTTGTCAAATTTTGAATGATTACCTGAAGTAGAAGTATTCTTACTTTATGTTGCATGTCAAGTCATTTCCGGACTGATTCTAGAATGTGAGGATTTGCATGTTGAAACTGATGTGTACTGTAAAAATGGTTAATAAAAAAGTTGTAGAGAATTGGATAAGCTTTCCATAAAGTCCTAGATCACTAGATTTGGAATTGTAGAACTCCGGTTATGAGTGAAACAAGTAGCTACAGTTTGTGGCATAGTCGATGCATTATAGAAGTAGTTAAGTAATAATCGAGAAGAGATATGCACCTACTCAAACAACGTGATGCACTTGTTAACATATATGCATTCGTAATACTTATACCATACTCATGCATCTAGGATCGGAGGAAGAGATCACGTTGTTGGAATTCAAGAAGAAGAGAAGGGAACCCGCAGGAGGATCCGCAAGTCGCAGCTCCCGAAGGCGTGGAGCGAGAACCTCAAGAGCTTCCGAGTGCCCCGACCATCGCCCTACTTCCTTTCTCATGAGGCAAGCCCGGAGCATTATAAGTCTCCCAAGAATTTATAAATGTTTATTTAAGTACTTATGATTGCTGCATTAGGTTATAAGAGTTGAATGAAACCACTTGATGCATGTACATTCCTTGTCCGGATATTACACCTTTAACTTGGGGTATAGGTCCAGGATCGAATATATGCTTAGCCATGCTTAGACCGGTAGAAGTCGGGTGATTTCGTCACTGCGAGATATAGGTGGGTACCGAGCACGGTTGGTTATAATTGCTATCGTGGAAAAGAACCATGGTTAATGTAAATGGAGACCGGAGGGATGTCGATAGAAAAGCAACAAGGCATGGAGGTCTTGGGTGTGGATCTATCCCGTCTGTGTCGATCAAGGACCGCACTGTTGTTGTTGGAACTTCCGACAAGATTGAACGCATGCCTCTCACTTAGCTGGCCAGATAATTCGTTCCGACCGCTGGCCGAGTAATTCAACTCAGCCGGAATCGTTTCATAGCGCTCTTCCGGGAACGATCGATCGAGCCCAAGGGCGTGCTTGGCTCGAGCATCCCGGCATCTGGTGTTCCAGATTGCTTGCGCAAAGACGGACCCCGCGAAATGTGTACCGGAGTTGTACCAAAGGTGACCTAAGGTGACCGTTGATCCGGTCTCGCCTGGGTTTGTGTTAGGAATAAATTTCCAGCTGGTTGAAATCGATTCGAATCGCCGTCTCTCCCGGATAGTGAGAAACTTGGCTAGCTCCAACATCGTAGTAATCGTATTATGGAACATGATGGTTCGGATGAAAATGGAATTTCAATACCTGCTATGGTTACTATTGTATGCTTCTAAATGATACCACATGTTTGGTATGGGATAGTTGCTAATCTAGAAATGGATAGTTATAATTAACTTGGTAAAGGAATCATAATTGTACAACGGATCAATTGCCTCTTTCGCAAAATGTTGTCAAGTTACGCCCACTTATACAGACTTTGCATACTCCTTGGAGTCATTTTATTTCGATTCATGACGGGTAAGTCTAGTTTGAGTACCTTCTCGTACTGTGGTTTATTTTCCCATTGTTGCGAGATGGCACTTGTGTATCATGGTTATTGCAAGAGTTGCTTCTATCCCATTGTGGATGAGGAGTAAGCCTTGGGCAGTGCTTCTTTAGTAATTCCTATCCTTGCTTTTGTGGACCGTGATCTAGCTTGGCAATTGTATCAAACTATGTTGGAAACTTTATCTTGAACTTATTTGCTTCCGCTTTATTTATCAAACTCGGTTTGTAATAACTTTTATTCAGACTCGATGATGAAAAGTATCTCGTGAACTTTATGTAATATGTGGCATGTATGTTGAACTCGTACGATCTTGGTTGTTGTAAATCGTTTATCGAGACCCGTCGTGGTACTCGACGGACTACCGGGTTTATATGGGTTCAAGTATGACAAAGTACGACCGCTTATGGATTGCCATTGTACTTGTATTCTTATAAATTGGTCGTGATTCATGACGGTGGCATCGAGCAAGATTCAACGTTAATTGTCACAAGTGTATTTAAAACAAAAGTTTTTGTTTTCCGAAAACCCTTCTCTAGCAACTAATAGTTATATAGTAGGTATTTGAAATCTAAAGTGTGCCAATGATCACTTTCCTTACGCCCAAATTAAGGACTATTAGGTGGCTATTTAAGTACTAACATGGGGGTTTTTACTTCGTCGTCCATACGGCGTGCTATTGTATGGATGCCATTCACTTGAATGGTAATGTATGGATCAAATGCCTCTACGCCAAGGTAAGATGAGTGTAGGACCGCAAGATGTGAGCATGCGGTCGGGAAGAGTAGCTTTGGTACGGCTATGTATGCATGCTTGCATGTGTATATGGTACGTATTTAATTGTGGGTTAAATTATTGTCGGGTAGATTGGTACGGAAGTATATGTATGGGTATACATATATGGAAGTATTTACGATTACATTCTGCATATTCATTATGGGTTTGGGGCTGAAATGAGATCTTATGCAGGTGCACTAACAGCGAAACGTGTAGCTCGACTAGTTACGCTATTTATGAGAAAACGTATGTATGCCACCGTGTCTACCGCTAGAAACAAATTTTTCCTAAGTTTGTGAGGACGTACGGAACGAGCATGCATCATGATAATTACCATTCACATAATTACATTGTTCCTCCCCTTATAAAATTCTTACTCGGTTATGTAACTCTTATCCATTATGGCATTGTCTCACCAAGGGGTACATGTTAATGGTGCAGATGGCACGCACTGCTGCATCGCTCGCAAGTCCTTTGGAGGCGAGCTCCCCGCCGTCGCCTTGCTCCACGCACCCGCCAACGCCACATGTTCCTTGGAGAGTTTGGGATGCCTACACTCTTGTGGAGAGTGCTCGATTATGTAGGCTATCCCGATGGAATGGAACCCGCTATTTTAGGCGAATGAGCAGATTGGGGGAAGGTCTCTTAGTTTTGTGGAGGCCGTTGTTCGTCCCCGAGGTGACGATTCTGAGTGGACAGGCTGGTGTTATGAGTCAACTGGCAGGACTGCTGAAGAAGCAGCTGGCAGGGCAGCCTTTGGGATCCTGAGGGACATCATGGATCGTTTTCCTCAGGAGCTGGCAGCCGCTTTGGTTGGAGTCTTTCCAAGAGGTAACCCCTCCACTGACTCATGGCAGCAGGCAAGAGGAAAATCTTTGGAGATTGGTGCAGCAGAAAGGCAAAACAGTGATAACCCTTCCATGAGCGCCATGTTCGCAATAATGAGAGTGTTGGATGGAGTTGAAGGTAGCCTCAGACGTGTGTCTGGTGCTCTTGGTCATGCCCGCGAGGACCGACGTCAGCTTCAGAGGGAGCACGACGCTGAGATTGAGAGGCTCACTGAAGAGATGACTCGGTTAACTCATCAGCGAAATGCAGCTTGGACAAGGGAAAATGTCCTAAGAGCTCGACAGTTTGAGCTAGGACAGCAGTTGGCTAATGCGGAAGAGTACAACGATAATCTACATGAAGAGGTTCATCTTCTGAACAATCAGCTCCACCCTTATGTCCCACCTGGAGCCGCAGAAATGGACCTAGAAGGGTACGAGGAAGAAGAAGAAGTGGAGCCTGAAGAAGAAGTAGAACCTGAGGAAGGAGATGATCTTGCGTCTGACCTTGATAGTGATCATGATGAGGATTAGATCGCTTAGCATTTAGTGGAAGGACTAATGTATCACCTGTATTCATGTAATGGACCTGTAGCTTGAATTTGGCCTTAGTAACGGACTATCATGTAATGTCAATCGCGATGTTTGGATGAACGTCAATGCAATTCCGTTCCTTGTTGGTGATCACGATTTAACTTTGCATACATTATGAGCGCGATAAGTGGTCAAATTGGGGATGCCATGTTGCGAGAATGAATTGTTATGCCTCTGCTTTTTTATTGTGAATTTGAGAATTTCTCCAAGTAATTTCAATCGGCATGATTATGATTCATCCGCAATCTCTTGACATCAACCAATAATCGCTTATTGTTGCAACTTCGCAGATGACGCGACCCGTCTTGGAGCCGGTAGCGATCCACGATGGCAATGGTGATGACTTACCACCACCACCGCCACCGCCCCGCTCGGGGAGTTCTTTGCTCAGTTCTTGGGAAGCCAAAGGACAATGGAAGAAGCTTTGCACCTAATCGCGCAAAACACCGCTCGTGGCCACCCACAGCAACCAGGGGCCGAGCCAAATCAGCATAGTACATTCAAGAAGTTTCTGGACACGAAGCCTCCAATCTTCAAGGTGGGTGAGGAACCACCGCAGCCGATGAGTGGCTGAATACCATTGAGCGAAATTCCGTCTGTTGAGGGTCACGGAGCATCCGAAAGCGAGTATGCTTCCCATCAATTGCAAGGGAAAGCAGGAATCTGGTGGACGACTTCCCGTCGCCTCTCGCCGGTAATGCGAGAGTGACACAGGATCAATTCAAGGCTGGCTTTTAGGGACATCATATTCCCCGGCCCGATGATGCATGAAAGCGGCCCAATTTATGAGGCTCACTCAGGAACAAAGTCACTCACGTGAGTATATGCACGCATTCAACAACTTGTCAAGATATGCTCCCGGTTTTGTGGATCTTCAAGAGAAAAAGATAGAGAGTTTCAAGCGAGGGTTGGGTACCAAACCGATGAAGACTATGGCAAATTCTCGATGTACCACGCACAACGAGTTTATTAGTGATGCCTTGACCCAAGAAAACCACAACAACATGCATGCGTTGTTGCTAAAGGTCATAAGAGGGCCTATGAGGCGGTGGTGCATCCGGATCTTTCCGACAAAAAGCGCCTATCGCAGCTAGGCCACAATTCCGCCCACCTGCACCCAAGTTCAGCCTCCACCACCGAAAGCTCGAATAACAGCCACGAAACCGTTCCGTATAGGCGTTCACTATTGCCTTACCAAAAGGAAATGGTAATCAGGACAGCTCCACAGATTGTAAGTAATCAACCATGTTTCAATTTGCAACCAACTGGGTCATTGGTCCAAGGAATGCCCCCACCCCAAGAGGAATGGCAACCCAAATCGAACAATCGGGAGGCGGTGAATGCCGTGGCACGTCAAGGACAAGTGCATTACACATTGTGGAGGAAGTGCCCATGGGAGAAGTTGTCACGGCTGGTATGTTTCTTGTCAACAAGCATCCATTGTTGTTTTATTTGATTCAGGAGCTTCTCATTCATTTATGAGTCAAGCATTTGCATCTAGACATGGTCAAGAAATAATTGAAGTAAACAAAGGGGGTTTTAACATAAGTTCAAGTAGAGGGTCTTTGTTATTACCAAAAGATAGTCAAAATGTACTCATCGTGATACAAGGGAGGAGTACACCACGGATTTGATAATATTAACAGGGGTTGTCAATAAGTGTAATCTTAGGCATGAATTGGATAAAGTATCATGGTGCTCTTATTGACACTAGCACCCGCACTATTATGTTGAGAGAACCCACGGGAGGGAATGCTTTTCTAGTCCCACTCTCCCGCGATTTCAAACCCCAACATTTAGCTTTGTGCTATCCAAACCACCACAATATGTGATATCCGTTGGTTTGTGAGTTTCGGATGTATTTTCGGAGGAATTACCAGTCTACCACCGGATAGGGACGTGGAATTTAAGATTGAATTAGTGCAGTCATCGCACCCATATCCGTAAGGCCCTATAGAATGCCACCCAATGAGTTAGCGGTAACTCAAGGTTCAATTGCAAGATCTATTGGACAAGGGTCTTATCCAACCTAGCTCATCTCCGTGGGGATGTCCAAGCCTTGTTTGTGAAAAAGAAGGATAAGTCACCGAGAATGTGTAGATTACGAGACCACTCAATGTTGTGACCATCAAAACAAATATCCATTGCCCCCGCATCGACATCTTGTTCGATCGATTAGCGAAGGCAAAGGTATTCTTCAAAATTGATTTGAGATCGGGTTGTCATCGGATAAAGATTAGACCGGAGGATATACCTAAAAGCGCTTTTCTCTACGAGGTACGGCTTATATACGAGTATTTGGTTATGTCTTTCGGACTAACAAATGCTCCAAACCTATTTCATGTACTCGATGAACTCAAGATTTATGCCCGAACTTGACAAGTTCGTGGTCGTGTTTATCGATGACATATTGATTTATTCGTAAAGTGAGTCGATCACGAAGAGCATTTGAGGATTGTCCTATCCGACCGAGGGAGCATAAGCTATATGCCAAGTTTAGCAAATGTGAATTTTGGATGAGCAAAGTACCTTTCTTAGGTCACATTTTATCAAGAGATGGAATCTCAGTGAGACCCATCCAAAGTACAAGAGGTCATGGATTGGAAAGCCCCAACTTCGGTTCATGAAGTTCGGAGTTTTCTAGGGTTAGCGAGGATACTATCGTCGGTTTATTCCAGATTTTTCAAAGATAGCTAAGCCTATGACCGACTACTTGAGTAAAGATGAGAAGTACAAATGGACACGAGAATGTGAAACGACTTTTCACACCCTCGAACTTTGTTGACTACAAAGACTGTGTTAGCACAACCAAACATTGAAAAGCCTTTTGATGTATTTTGTGATGCATCAGGAATAGGTTTGGGATGTGTGCTTATGCAAGAAGGAGAGTAATTGCATATGCCTCACGGCAATTGAGAAAACATGAAGTCAACTACCCTACACATGATTTGGAACTTGCAAATGTTGTCCATGCACTAAAGATATGGAGACATTACTTGTTGGGCAATGTATGTCATATCTTTATCGACCACAAAAGTCTCAAGTATATCTTTACCAGCCCAGAAATGAACATGATGAGACAACGAAGATGGTTAGAATTGATTAAGGACTACAATTTAGAAGTGCATTACCATCCGGGTAAAGCAAATGTAGTAGCCGATGCACTTAGTCGGAAATCCCATTGCAACAATTGTAGAAGCATTTTTGGAAGATGGATTCAACTTGTTACATCCTGTTTGTACTACACAATATCACAATCAGTTGTTCACTTGAGGGCAAAATCATAGAGCTACAGCAGACAGATATGGGAATAAGTCACATCAAGAGAAAAATGCAAGAGCAAGAAACCAAACATTTTAGATTGGACGAAAGAGGTGTATTATGGTTCGAGGACCGACTAGTGGTGCCAAAAGACCGTGAGCTAAGGACTCAAATTTTAGAAGAAGCTCACTCGTCCAAATTGTCTATCCATCCGGGTAGTAGTAAAATGTATCAAGATTTAAGAACCCGTTTTGGTGGACTAAGATGAAGAAAGAGATCGCACCCACGTTGCTAGGTGTGATAACTGCGCAGAGAGTAAAAGCTGTCCATATGAAAACTCTTTGGATTACTTCACCATTGCCTATTCCAGGATGGAAATGGGAGGAAATCAAAGCATGGACTTTATCACGAGCCTTCCAACGACACCACAAGGTCATGATTCAATATGGGTTATTATTGATCGTCTCACCAAATCAGCACATTTTGTACCAGTTCACACCACATATCACGTGGGGAAATACTCTGAGTTATATGTTTCCCAGATCGTGAGATTGCATGGAATACCCCGGACTATAATCTCAGATCGAGGACCACAGTTCATAGCTCGTTTTCGGGAGCACTTACACGAGGCTTTGGGAACCAAGCTAATCGAAGTTCGACTTATCATCCGCAAACTTCAGGACAGACAGAGCGAGTGAACCAAATCCTAGAAGATTTACTTAGAGCTTGTGTTATATCTTCAAAAGGTTCATGGGAAAAATGGTTACCTTTAGCTGAATTCTCCTATAACAACAGTTATCAAGCGAGTATCAAAATGGCTCCATTTGAAGCCTTGTATGGCGAAAGTGTAGAACTCCTTTGAACTGGATTGAGCCGGTGAAAGGAGATACTTTGGTATTGATTTTGTAAATGAAGTCAAGAGCAAGTACGTATCATCCAACACCACATGAAGGCAGCTCAATCAAGACAGAAAAGTTATGCCGATGTAAGAAAGAAGACCACTAACTTTTGAAGTGGGTGATTATGTATACTTGAGAGTATCACCCATGAAAGGCGTGAAAAGATTTGGGATGAAAAAGAAGCTTTCACCAAGATATGTAGGGCCATACAAAATTTTGGAACGAAAAGGAAGGTTGCATATAAGTTACAACTTCCTCCAGAGATGAGTGCAATCTTTGATGTGTTCCATGTTTCTCGCCTAAAGAAATGTCTTGAGTACCGGAAGAAGCTATTGCACCCACCAACGTGCGACTTCAATCGGATTTGACCTATGAAGAAAAACCAATTCGGGTATTAGAAGAGATGGAGAGAGTGACAAGGAGTAAGATTATCAAGTTCTATAAGGTGGTGTGGAACAATCATAGTGAACAAGATGCTACGTGGAAAGAGAAGATTATCTACTAGAAGTTTATCCCGCCTTTTTCCAAGAATGGTAGGTCTTGCAAATCTCGGGACGAGATTTTTATAAGGGGGAGGGGCTGTAACACCTCGGGTGTTAGCCTTGCATAACTTGACTTGCATAACATAAGCATGAGCATCAAGCATTCATAAATCATCATTTACAATTGAAACATTCGATCGAAACATATGAAACATTGCTTGTTATCTCGTATTTCTTAGAACATATGCATATGATCATGTGCAAATAAATGCTAGTGTGTAATGTTGGTCACTATAACACTTTAGCTACACTTAGGTTAACAAAAGAAACATTGTTCATGAAGGCCACATTTCATGATCAAGCACTTAAGTGATATTTCGTGTGTTGACTGAATAGCTATATGAGTGACTACTACATGAAATGCTTAAATGACCTTGCAAATTGTTTAAACATGCTTAGGATATCATTAGGAACAACTTTGGTATTTAGTGCTAAGTCTAGTTTGGTCATTTAGCCATGGTTTGTGTATGTATCATGATTTCAAAGTGACATGTTTGACTAAAGTTGAACTAGGTGTTAGAGACCTTGCATGGAGGAGTTCACTAAAGCAAAGTTGTAGTGTTTGACATAAGGAACAACTTTTATTTTTGGGTCATCACATGGTTCAGCTCCTAACATGTTTGAAATTGGATCACAAGAATCATCAAAATCTGATTTCAACACTTAACGAAATTTGCTAAGTCGTGAAACCCCGATGACTGACAAGCTGACCTTCGTGGCATTATAACTTGAGTTCGGGTGAGAATTAGAATGCGATCCTTGAACAACATTTGAAGCTGGTACATGGGTCTACAAATTCTATTCAGTAAGTTTGCACGAAGGAGCCACCGATTAGCGGTAAATCAAGTTGAAAACGCGCTGTCGAGGCTCGGCCATCGAGTTTTCGATTTAAACCGAACGACGCGTTCGATGGTCAATCGACGGCAGAGTTCGCGCGCCACAGTGTCCCGGCATGACGGACGCGTCGTCGCCAGCTATACGATCACAAGAGGCCACGCCGCTACGAGAAGCGCTTTTAACGCCGCCAAATACCCGCCCGAGCCATCCCGCGGCCCCATTTCGCCCCGGCGCCTTCTCTTCCTCACAACAAAGAACATTGAAGCGCCCACCGCTCCGCTGTCGCCATAGCAGCCGCAGCTCGTGCTCGCCACTCCCGCACCACCGTGATAGCTCCACCGTCTCCCCAGCACCCCATTGTTTCTCCCCGTGCCGGCCGACAAAGCCCGATAAGCCACCCGCAGCAGCGTGTAGGCTCGCCGGGAGTTCCGCCGTGAGCCCGTCGTCGCGGGCCACGCCGCCCAAGATTCTCCCCGCTCCCGGTAGCTAGCGCGCTAGGTCCCCAGCGTTCATAGATGCTTGTCCCGCGTTGATTTGAACCACCGTAGCCCACACCGGCGTTTCACCGTCGACCCGCACCTCCACCCCGCCATGGCGCCGCCCGAGCCGCTAGCTCCGGCGAGAAAGCCACCCAAGTAGCTCAATCGATGCGCGAAGTCGAGTAGATCATCGTGTGATGATGTCACCATGCATGAAGCGAGTTCGCCGTCGGCGAAGCTCTGGCAGCCAAGACTGCAGCAGCGCCGCTGCCCTGCTCCATGTCACTGACGCGTGGGGTCCCCCGACCAGCGGGTCCCACTCGGCACGATGTAAGTAGTGTAGGCTAACTCATTTTGAATCCAGCTTTTTGATTTGTTTTGTGAAATTTGTATCTTCAGTTTGGTAGCTCCAAAATTGTGAAATAAATATGGTTGTGTTCCTTAGGAAATGTAGTTTTAAGAAAAATATGTTCTTGGGTTCAACAGTAGAATTTTCTGGAGATTTAAATAGGGATTTGAAATGTGCTTTTGAATACATTCAAATTTGTTTATTTTATATCTAGAGTTTCTGTGCTCCAAAAATTATGAAATTTTTGTGGTGAACTAATCTTAGCATGTGTGAACTCTGGTAAAAATTTGAGGACCAGTGCATGGGTAGATTTAAAGTTATAGATTTTCTTTTATGACTAGTTAATCCTTGCATGAATTTTCATAAATTAAGTATGAGTCCAAAATTCATGAAATTTGTTAGAGGTAATCCTAGTACCATATGGATGCTAAGAAAAATATGAAATCTGTTGCTTGACACTTTTCAATAGGATTTTCCATTTATGCTATTTCAAGCCTTTGCTGCCTTGTCATTTTTGTATAGAATGTTCTACTTGGTAAAATGACATGAAATTTTTACAGTAGTCTCTTGATAGCATTAGTAAAGCTCTGTAAATTTTGAGAATTTATTAAGCACATCTGATATATATTTATTATTTAACCTAGATATCTAAATAAAATAATAAAGGCAATTTAATAAATAGTTTGGGCTTTACCATTATATCATCTTAACTGTATTTGGTATGCTTAAACTATTGGTAGGTTCTAGGTTGTCAAATTTTGAATGATTACCTGAAGTAGAAGTATTCTTACTTTATGTTGCATGTCAAGTCATTTCCGGACTGATTCTAGAATGTGAGGATTTGCATGTTGAAACTGATGTGTACTGTAAAAATGGTTAATAAAAAAGTTGTAGAGAATTGGATAAGCTTTCCAGAAAGTCCTAGATCACTAGATTTGGAATTGTAGAACTCCGGTTATGAGTGAAACAAGTAGCTACTGAGGCCAGGCATAGTCGATGCATTATAGAAGTAGTTAAGTAATAATCGAGAAGAGATATGCACCTACTCAAACAACGTGATGCACTTGTTAACATATATGCATTCGTAATACTTATACCATACTCATGCATCTAGGATCGGAGGAAGAGATCACGTTGTTGGAATTCAAGAAAGAGAGGAGGGAACCCGCAGGAGGATCCGCAAGCCGCAGCTCGGAAGGCGTGGAGCGAGAACCTCGAAGAGCTTAGGAGTGCCCCGACCATCGCCCCTACTTCCTTTCTCGCGAGGCAAGCCCCGAGCATTATAAGTCTCCCGAAGAATTTATAAATGTTTATTTAAGTACTTATGATTGCTGCATTAGGTTATAAGAGTTGAATGAAACCACTTGATGCATGTACATTCCTTGTCCAGATATTACACCTTTAACCGGTATAGGTCCGAGGATCGAATATATGCTTAGCCATGCTTAGACCGGTAGAAGTCGGGTGATTTCTGTCACTGCGAGATATAGGTGGGTACAAGAGCACGGTTGGTTATAATTGCTATCGTGGAAAAGAACCATGGTTAATGTAAATGGAGACCCGGGCGGGATGTCGATAGAAAAGCAACAAGGCATGGAGGTCTTGGGTGTGGATCTATCCCGTCTGTGTCGATCAAGGACCATCACCGTTGTTGGAACTTCCGACAAGATTGAACGCATGCCTCTCACTTAGCTGGCGGATAATTCGTTCCGACCGCGAAGCCGAGTAATTCAACTCGGGCCGGAATCGTTTCACAGCGCCCCTTCCGGAACGATCGACCGAGCCCAAGGGCGAGGCTTGGCTCGAGCATCCCGGCATCTGGTGTTCCAGACAGCGGCGCAAGACTGGACCCGCGAAATGTGTACCGGAGTTGTACCAAAGGTGACCTAAGGTGACCGTTGATCCGTCACTGGGTTTGTGTTAGGAATAAATTCCCACTGGTTGAAATCGATTTGAATCGCCGTCTCTCCCGGATAGTGAGAAACTTGGCTAGCTCCAACATCGTAGTAAGCTGTGTATTATGGAACATGATGGTTCGGATGAAAATGGAATTTCAATACCGCTATGGTTACTATTGTATGCTTCTAAATGATACCACATGTTTGGCACAGGATAGTTGCTAATCTAGAAATGGATAGTTATAATTAACTTGGTAAAGGAATCATAATTGTACAACGGATCAATTGCCTCTTTCGCAAAATGTTGTCAAGTTACGTCCACTTATACTGACCTTGCATACTCCTTGGAGTCATTTTATTTCGATTCATGACGGGTAAGTCTAGTGAGTACCTTCTCGTACTCGGGTTTATTTTCCCATTGTTGCGAGATGGCACTATGTATCATGGTTATTGCAAGAGTTGCTTCTATCCCATTGTGGATGAGGAGTAAGCCTTGGGCGTGCTTCTTTAGTAATTCCTATCCTTGCTTTTGTGGACCGTGATCTAGCTTGGCATCGTATCAAACTATGTTGGAAACTTTATCTTGAACTTATTTGCTTCCGCTTTATTTATCAAACTCGGTTTGTAATAACTTTTATTCAGTACTACGATGATGAAAAGTATCTGTGAACTTTATGTAATATGTGGCATGTATGTTGAATCCTGTACGATCTTGGTTGTTGTAAATCGTTTATCGAGACCCGTCGTGGTACTCGACGGACTACCGGGTTTATATGGGTTCAAGTATGACAGTGCGACCGCTTGCGGATTGCCATTGTACTTGTATTCTTATAAATTGATCGGTTCTGCGACACACTTCCCCTCATCGAAGCGACACAGGCGCTACTTCACCAGCTTGGAGCCTGGCCTGATCTACAAGGCATGCTCAGTGACTTCTCTCGGAATGCTCGGTATGTCCGAGGGTTTTCACGCAAAGATGTCTTTGTTGGCGTGGAGGAAGTCAATGAGTGCTTTTCCTATTCGGAGGAAAGCGTGGTGCCAATGCGCACCACTTCGCCCTTGGAGCCGCTAGGGTCCATGAGGACCTCCTTGGCACCCTCCATTGGGTCAAAAGACCCGGCCGACCGCTTGGGGTCGAGTGCTTCTTCGGCGACCTCCTTCCCGATGGGCGCAAGCTCCTTGGAGGCGACGATTGCCACGGCGTGATTGCAGCACTCGACCTCACATTCGTAGGCGCGCTGGAAGGAGGTGCCGATGGTGATGACCCCGCATGGTCTCGGCACCTTCAGCTAGGGACGTTAGGGACAGCCATGAACTTCGTGTAGCATGGACGTCCAAGGATGGTGTGGTAGATTCCATGGAACCCAACCACCTCGAAGTTGAGGGTCTCCATCCTATAATTGGATGGATCCTCAAAGGTGACGGGTAGACCGATCTATCCAAGTGTCATGGCCTGCTTTCCAGGCACGATGTCGTGGAAAGGCGCTCTGGTCGGTCGGACGCACAATCGGTCGATGCCCATGGCGTCAAGCGTTTCGGCGTACATGACGTTGAGGCCACTGCCTCCATCCATCAGTACCTTGGTGAGCCACTTCATGCCGATGATCGGGTAAACCACGAGCGGATATCTCCATGGTTGTGGGACGCTCTCCGGGTGGTCGGTCTGATCAAAGGTTATGGTCGGCCAGTATAGATCTCGCGGCGCGCGAGCTTCTGGCGACGCTTAGAGTCGTAGGCCGTGGACCCTCTCGAAGATCATGAGGCAGCCATCCAGCGTCGAAAAGCCACCGTCCCTCCCCTCTGTGTCATCCATGGTCAGCTCGGGGTCCTTCCAATGCCCTCCCTTGTTGAAGCCATCGGAAAAGAACTATTTCATGAGGCTGCAGTCCTTGTATAGATGCTTAATGGGAAAGGAATGGTTCGGGCATGGCCCTTCGAGCAGCTTCTCAAAGTGGTCCGGGGTACCCTCCGCGGGCTTCCGGGCCCCCTTGTAGTCGACGGCAGCCACGAGCGAGGCCCTCGCATCGCTGCTTGTTCTTCTTCTTGATAGGATGGTTTGAGGCGCCTTCACCGGTATCCTCGTCCCACTTCGCCTTGCCTTTGAGGTGGTCAAAGATCGCTCCGACCGCCTCCTCGCCTGAGGCATGGCTGGTGGCGATGTCGAGGAGCTCCTTGGTGGTTCGCGGCCCTTATGTCCTAGCTTGTGAATCAGGGACTCACAGGTGGTCCCAAATAGGAAAGCTCCTATAATGTCGGCGTCAGCGATGTTAGGTAGCTCGTTGCACTGCCGGGAGAAACATTGGATGTACCCACAGAGGGTTTCTCCAGCCTTCTGTCGGCAGTTTTTGAGATACTATGGGTTCCTAGGACGCTTGTACGTGCCCTAGAAGTTCCCCATGAAGATCTCTTTTAGGTCCGCCCAACTTTAGATCCCGTTGGGCGGAAGGTGTTCCAACCATGTTCGTGCCAAATCGGCTAGGAACAATGGAAGGTTGCGGATAATGAAGTCATCATTATCTGCTCCACCGGCTTGACAAGCAAGCCGATAATCCTCGAGCCATAGTCCGGGGTATGTTTCCCTAGAGTATTTTGGTATGTTGATTGGTGGTCGGTATCGTGGTGGGAAGGTGGCGTTGAGGATGTGTTGGCCGAAGGCCTAAGATCCCGACAGGCCAGGGCTCAGGCTTCGGTCCTCGCTGCTGTCATAGCGTCCACCGCGACGAGGGTGGTAGCCGTGGCTAGCTCCCTCCCTCGCATCCCCACAGGTATGCCTACGGGCGTCGAGGGTGTCGCGCGCGTCACGGTTGCGGCCGAGACGCTCATGCTGATGAGTACTGGCCCGATCTTCCGAGAGGTAACCGGTAAGTTCGATTTGTGGAGATCTCGACGTTGGCGATCCGGCTTCAAATTAGACATGATTCGAACCCTGCAACCGTTACACCACTGCTCCGTTGGTTATCAACCAAGCACAACTTGATTGACCTCGCCAAGAAGGCTTTTCCTGCAAGCGAATCGAAGAGCACAAGCAAGAAGGTAAAACACGCAATCTGAAATTGCAAATATGAATGACGCGAATATCAATAGAGGTTCAAGAACTCGGTTCCAAAGGACTAATCGACACGATGGAGGAGATCAAGAACGGGGCCCCGGATCCTTTGTAAAAAGATTTGTCACCACAGTTACAATGAACGATTCGGTTTCTCGATGGAAAACTAAACTCTAAACAAAACCCAATTGTGTAGCAAGCGGGAACGGCTGTGTTTATAGTCTAAGCCTCGACCTAGGGTTGGGGACGGCCGGGGTTGGGCGCCCACAACTTGGGCTTAAGGCCCGACACGATACATGGCCAAGTTGGCCCAAATAGGTGACGCAGCACCTTGTCGTGGTCACACAGAATGATCCACGGACCTTCTAGAGCTGGGACCAGATCCAAAACGACGGCGTCGTCGTCCCCTTTCCAACGCATCCAAGAACGGCCCGTTTCGATGTCGTATGAGAAAGTTATGACCGAAATAGTGACGACGTGTCTGCTGAATCCGAGGGCGACGTGGCAGCTGAGTTGGGAACGAATTGCAACTTGGGGAAGACCATGGCGTCGGTGTGTCCAGCGTGGCGATGTCCTCATCACATGCACTTGGACCATGGTGCACAGCCTGTCGCCTTGCGGTGCCTAGTGGACTGATGCGTCCTTATCGGGTCGCTCTGAGGGCACGCGCTGGCTGGCGTCGAGCTCGCATCGTCGAGACAACGAGCTCTCGCCTTGCTGCGCTGCTGCATGCTCGAGTAGCGTGCGAATCTCATGATAGGCCCGACGATCCTCGGGCGTCGCACGCCCCATAAGCCCCTAGATCAAGGCCACAGTAGCGATGATGTTCTGGCTCGCTCGGGCGAAGTGCAGGAGTGCTTCATCGTCATCGATGATCCTCCGGTTCATGTCACGGGCCATGGCGCGTGCACGCCCACCGTCTCCGTGGCGCTTGATCTCTCGATCGAGCTCTGTGCGTTCCTGCTTGAGCTGGAGTCGCGCTTCCACGAGCTCTTGGTGTCGGGCCTTCAGCTGCTCCACCCGTAGGCGAGGCGGGGCCCCTACATCCCCCCCGACCTCGTCGTCGAGGTCGTTCATTAGGGTAACTCCTTCCTCATGGATGATTTCGACGTGTCCCTCGGGGGTACCCGCCATGAAGCACTCACGAGAGGGGTGATGGTTCCCCCTGCTGGAGTCAGAGCTGGAGGGCGACTCTGATTCTCCTGCGAGGAGGTCGTGGAAAGACTCCATGACATATTCGGTCATCCCCACAAACCCGTTGTTCGCGGGGGGCGGAGGCATGCGTTGTGCCACAAGGTGGCCATCAGTCTCTGCGGCATTGCGGAGACCGAACGAGAGCATTGTCGGGGCGCTCTGGATGAGGTATTCCGGAGAGAGCGGCTCCCCTTCGGCAAGCTACGCCATGACGTTTGAGAATGAGAAGGTGAGATGGCGCTGGTCCTCCCGGGACGGTCGGGGTCCCAGGAAGGCGCCGAGCTGGTGCTCTAACCTCCTGTAGTCAAAGTCAAGGAGCTAGTAGCTTCCAGGGGCGTGGGCCTTCGACGCGTGCAGCTGCAGCTCCTCAAGCGCCTCGGCGATCGCATCGAGGCTGGCGGAGTGGAGAGGTCGGACGGCAGCGGGAGCCATCGCCAACTCTCCCTCCGTCGTGATGATGAAGTCTAAGTCCCCGAGCGCACGTGCGCACCCGGGACCTAGATGAGGTTGTGACTAGCCATTCAAGGCCTGGTGTGGATGTCGAGACGCGCAAAAGGCCCCTACCTGGCGCATCAACTGTCGGTGTTTTGAGTTGCCACCGACTAGTAAATTTCTAATATTGCGCGTCTTGCTCGGATGGTGTGCTAAGAGGACACAAGGTTTATACTGGTTCAGGCAGAATGTCCCTACATCTAGTTTATTGTTGTTACTCGTGTTACTAGCACTGAAAGTTCATAGTAGGGGTTACAAATGGTCGAGAGAGGGATGGTTGCCAAGTCTCCGGTGAGAGGAGAGAACGGGCACCGAGAGCTCGGTCGCTTCCCGGTTGTATGCTTATGTGTTCTGATCGGTTTGGGGTTCGATGGGTTCCAGTCCGAATCAATGTGATGTGTTACGATACCCCTTATGGGACGCTCAGCTTTCCCTTTTATAGGCCAAGGGAAAGCACGGATTACAGTGGAGGGAAAAGAGGAGAATGAGAAGGAGAAGAAGTCCTCCACGATCGCCAGATCCTTCTTTTCCTTCACGCGGATCCCACCGACCCTATAGACGTCAACAGGGACAGCTCCACATCGCGGCCCTGTCCGTCACTGGCGCCATTCGCAGGCGTCTTCTCCCGGTCCTGGCGCTCCACTCCGTCCTGATGGACGTCGTGGTGAACTGACGTGCCTGTCAGTCCTCGTACGAGAGTTAGGCAGAACAGCACCGGTACGACCAACGTTGTTACTGATGTGAATCCCCAAGTATGGCCCGTCATGGCCACGGGTTATATCAGGGCATGCTGGTCACCTCCCTGGTGTCAGAGCTTTGTCCTAGGCCCATTCGCTTAGATCTGGAGTGGTTGGCGGCGGTATGGGTCTCCGTCGGGCGAGACGGATCCCCCGGCCTCGGGGTCGGTCGAGGCGGAGTCCCCTCTCAGAGGCCGGGCGAGGCGGAGCCAGCCCTCAGAGGTCGGGTGAGGCGGAGCCCGTGGCCTCGGTGTCGGGCGAGGCGGAGCCAGCCCTCAGAGGTCGGCCGAGGCAGAGCCCGTCCCTAGATGTCGGGCGAGGCGGAGCTAGCCCTCAGATGTCGTGCGAGGCGAAGCCCGTGGCCTCGGTGTCGGGCGAGGCGGAGCCCGCCCCCAGAGGTCGGGCGAGGTGGAGCCCGTCCTCAGAGGCCGGGCAAGGCGGAGCCAACCCTTAGAGGTCGGGCGAGGCGGAGCCCGCGGCCTCGGTGTCGGGCAAGGCGGAGCCCGTGACCTCGTTGTCGGGCGAGGCGGAGCTTGCGCACCTGATGGTCGGTTGGAGCTGTAGTCGCGCTCTTGACCGCTCGGATGAATAAATGTTGATGGTTATTAGCTCCTCCTCTTCAGGTACCCTAGTATTGGTCCCCGACAGGCGTGCTCCTCAACTTCGAGGACGCCGTCGGGAAGGTGTGGAGCCGGCTCGTGAAAGAGAAGGGCTCCACGCCGGGTACGCCGTAGGGGTTCTACCGCTCCGCTGGCACGCGGCCATGGCGATTGGAGTTCTACGGTGGCGGCAAGACGCGTGCCGCAGCGGGCGGCGGCGCAGTCTGAACGCGCGTCGGAGGTGTCTTGTGGCTGTGCCGGGAGGTGACCGGAGGTCACCCGAGCACGCGAGCCGCTCACGCGCTCGAGAGAGCCTGGCCGCCAGGAAACGGACCTCGGGAGCCAAGAGAGAGAGGGGAATTTGCATGCCGCGGGCCAGGCCGAAAACTGGGCCAAGTGAATCAAACAGGGAGAGAGGGCGCGGGCAAGGGGTTTTGGCCCATATCAAACACGCTCGTGGGTGCCGAAACTTGCACTGGTTGGGCGTTGTGCGGGGAAGAGATGTCGAAGGTAGCGACCGAGACAACTGACAAGCTGTTCAGCAAGTGCCGCAGGAGGAGCAGCTGAAGGAGCAGGAGAGTAAAGAGGCGTCTCCAGTCTCCTTGCCGAGGCACGGAGCAGTCGAGACTCGAGAGCACACTACACTCGGTAAAAAAATTGGAGCTTTCTAATCTACAGTACCTGGGCCGGTGGGCCTGCAAAAGGAAACCGCTGGAGCCTGCATGCCTGCTGCCGCTGCAACAGTGCACGTTTCTGTGTCAGCCCTCGGGATTTCAAGTTTTTAGTACTAGTGCAGTAGTCCTATCGGAATCCAGGTCCATGAACTGCCACATGATTTGCCGCGTGAGGTTTTGGAGGGTGAACGATGAAGGCTTCGGCTGAGCGGATCAGGCTCTGAATGCCTGAATTTCGAATCATAGGACGGGAGTATTGTAATTCCAAGACAATTGACGCTGTGATTACGAGTTGTGTAGGAGGAGTATTTTACAGTCTGACACACACCCAAAGGATCTCCTTCAACAAAAAAAAATGCTAGATTTTTTTAAAAAAAAAAGAAACTTAATGGGACCCAGATTCAAGGAGCTTGCTGGTGCTGAAAATAATAGCTCGGAGCAGCACGCGTTGGAGGCTTGGTCCTTGGAGGGGAGCTGGCGTCGCAAACCAGGTCAGCGATGGATGGCTCTCGTAATCTCGTCTCGCCCCAAAAGAGGGGGTCGGGAAAAGAGCAAGACCATTTGTACTGTATATTGTACCACTCCATTTGCATGGGAATCATCACCTGTTGCTGCATGCCGATGCCGGGTTCGAGTTCAAGTTACAAGTTCAAGTCAAAGGCGATGCACAATTCAAGCAGAGTGGGGTAGTAGTAGTAGAAAGCGGGGTAGTAGTAGTAGAAAGCAAACAAACACCGAGGCCTCGTTTAGTTGGCTAAATTTTAGAAATTTGCTTCGTGTAGCATTTTTGTTTTTATTTGTCAATTAATGTTCAATTATGGACTAATTAGGCTCAAAGCATTCGTCTCGTAATTTTCAATCAAACCGTGCAATTAGTTTTTTTTCGTCTACATATTTAATGCTCCATGCACGTATCGCAAAATTCGATGTGATGGCTACTGTAACACTTTTTGGAAAACTTTTTTGGAACTAAACGTGGCCCGAGTGCATCCGCTTTAGGTGGTGTTTAAATTGATATAGTAAAGTTTATGGTTGTCATATCGGGTGTGATATGGAGTGTTCGGATAGTAATAATAAAACAAATTACAGAAGGCATCATTAAGCCTAATTAATCCGTTATTAGCACATGTTAACTGTAGCACCACGCTGTTAAATCATAGACTAATTAGGCTTTAAAAATTCGTCTCATAAATTAATCGTAATCTGTGTAATTAGTTATTTTTTTAATTTATATTTAATACTTAATGTACGTGTCTAACGTCCGTTATAATAGGGAGTAAATGAAACTCTTCATGCCACCGCGCGCGCGCACAAGCCGTTCGTGCAGTGCACAGACTACTACAGGTACAAGGGGGCCAGTGGTAGCCTGGTACTACTAGCCTGTACAATAGGCGCAGTCACGCAGAACCGCAGTGTACAGGTACTGGTACGTGTACAGTGTCAGTCCAGCAGCAGCAGTAGCTTGCAAGCATGGCGAAGATGCAGCCAAATCAGATCAGTTCGTCTCATCTCGCCGTCTGGAGGTGCACCACCACCATCACCACCGGCGAGCAGCATGATGGAGAGCATCTCCGGGGCGCGCATCTCGATGCGCCCAATATTACCTTTCATGATGGCGGTTTACCACGATCGTGATGGCTTTCACGCATCGAATCACGCACGCAAAGAGCCCTCTCTTTCTTTGCCTCAGTTTTCTTTGCCCAATCATTGTCGAGCGCTGGGATTTCGGGGGCACTGTCGCCGGTCCTGCACGTACGTAGTATTTGCCATGACCCATATGTGTGTGTGTGTGGGTGGGTCTTCCTCTACGGAGTTTTCAGAGTAAACCTACGGTGTGTGATCATGGCGGGTGACAAATTGGTGGTGGTGAACGCGAGGAGGCAGGGGCAGGGAGGAGCATCGGATGCCTAGTTTGGTAGCCGGACGGGGCGAGCTGTTGGGTTGGTGCGGGCGTGCAGAGCGCGGCATCGAGAGCGCCGGAACATGCCAGTTTCGAGGCCACCGGCCGGATGCCGAGTTTGGCATGCATGTTCAGAGTTCAGTGTTCAGTGAGTGGACTTGCGTTGTGACCATCCATCCATACTTGGCCTTTTTTCCTTTGAGAGGAGCTATCATGAACCGGCAGAGGATAAGCTGAACGCTTCTTGTGCACTGCTGACCACATCGTGAAGCAAAGGGGAACAGTTAACGGTGGCCTCCCAATACTAGCAAGCACAGTACAGTAGCAAACACAAGCAGTGGTTTCCATACAAATTTTCGCGCGTTGCATCAACTGGAAGATGATTGAACTTCCATGTTACACTGGTTAATTTACCTCGAGGGATGTTCACAAAAAGAAAAAGAAAATACCTCGAGGGAAACAGTGCCGATGAACGGTCCGTTGCTGTTGGGGTAATTGGACGAAGAAAAGGCGCGCCTGAAATGGACTGGACGTAGGTGAAAGGGTCCCCTGACCCTGCCCGGGGCCTCGTGGGATCAGGTGATGAGAGACGTTCAGAGAGGAACCAAACCCATGATGATCAACATTCACATGGAGCAGTCAGAAATCCCTTGCTGCCAATGAGTGTCTCAACAGTCAACAACATGTTGCAAGCGGAGCCAGGAAAGAATGTCAGAACCATGGCAGCGGAGCCGGAGCAGGCAGCGCCTGCAGTGCCCATTCGTGTACTACCTGCTCCTCCGTCCTCCGTCCGTTCGTCCTCGCGTTCTGGGACCTGGAGCGAAAGGGACAGCTGATTGGCAAAAGGCTGTTATCATTCGCGTGGGAGACGATCGGCGTGGAGTCCAGGCCTGGCCGCCGCGCCGCCGCTGGATGGACCGTGGGAGTGGGGAGGCGAGAAAGGAGATGGCCGCGGCAACCGGCAAGTTGAGAACGTGTGTGCCGTGCCGTGCCACGGCCAGTCGGCCACGCGATTTCACAGGATCGGCACGGCAGGGAAACGATTTCACAGGGCTCTAGCGAAGTGAGCGGGCGGGTGGATTAGAATTTAGAACGGCCCAGCGGTGGTGGACTGCCCAGGTATAAACGCGCGGGCCGCGGGGAACTCGGCCAACTGGGCTGCCACGTGCCATTTGTGTTGGTGGGCTTGACTCGGGCAACTCACAGGCTTACTATGCGTGGGCCGACATGCTTGAGGCCCTGAGTACTTAAGAGGACGGGGGGCTACGGGCCTTAGGCGAAATTGTCGCTTCAGAATCTCGCTTAGAGACATCGATGTGGGCTTTAGCTTCATAAGTGGGCTAAAGGGCCTGTTTTACTATCTAAATGGGCCAGATGCTGATCTGGTTCCACCAGTTTCGTTGTCGCAGGAAAGAACTGTGATGCCGTTGTAACCAGTCGGTCAAAAGATTCTACCGCCATTCTTCCCCGAGAGTAAACCTACAGCCAAGCTGAAAAGAAACACCGGGAACATCTTCACGGCTCAACTACTACCACCAGTTCAGTGGACGAACCAATGACCTATCACATCCACACATACACAGCTCGTTTTTTTTTTCTTCTCCTCCCATAACCGGCATCAGATGCTTTGCTTGCGCCATGCCCTCCTTTCTTTTCCCCAAGGAGAAGAGGAGGAGGAGGAGCTCATACGACACGCTACGCCATCGCCATGCTTTGAACCAAGGCGCGCTCCCCTCCAACCGCATCAACTATCGCCGATGCCGATGAGGCACGCGGCCACATGGGCGTGCGCTTGATTCGCAAGCCAGCCGGAGGCGGAGCGGCAAAATTCTACGGGGAGCCTAGGATGTTGTGATTGGACGATTGGGTTGGGGATTTGTCTACGCACGGCACGCGCCCGTGGATTCGGTGCGGATGGAACGCGCGGCGCTCTGTGATTCGGCGCGGGGGTTCGAGGGGATGGGGCCACGTGACTTGCAAACCATGTGATTTGTCATTAACGATTGGTGTCACTACTCTTGAGATGGGTCGTTTAGTTGCGCGCAGGGCGGCGTGATTGGCTGGCAACGCAAGTACATCGAGAACCGTACCAGCTTATAGATTGGTCCGAAAGGGACAGTGGCCCTGTTTGGATCAGGGGACAGAGCTAGTTTGTGCTAGTTTGAGATCAACTGGCCCTAAAAATATCCAAACAAGAGGGTTAGAGTGGATTATTTGCAACTAGCCCACCCCAAAAAACTATCCCCAAAAGAGGTGATTATTTGGTCTAGTTCTGGTGGGGCCCACTGAAAACTCTTTTTTTTATTACTCCACCCGCACCGGATCCTCGCGACTCCCATCCCCCTATCGCGACTCGCCTCCCCCCATCGCGACTCGCGCCGCCGCCGGTCCCAACCGCGCCGCCGCCGCTTCAATCCGCCAAAGGAGCAGTGTGGCGCCCCGAGGCGGATCTCGGTCGCCACGCCACCTCCCTCCCCCGCCATGCGTGCCCTTCCCTCCGTCTCAAGGCCGCCCGCCGCAGAAGCTCCGACCACAAGAGCAGTCGCCTCCACCGGGCCACTTGTCTGCTTGGTGAGAGTGAGCCACGTCTCGCACCTCCAGATCGGCCCTTCTGCTGTGCTCTCGATCTAGAGAAGTTCGCCATGGACGAGACGGATTCGACGACTTGTGGAGCTTGTAGCTTGCGGTGCCGTCGGCGGCCCAGCCCGCCGCCCGCCGGTCTCGACCTCAACTCGCAAGTCTTGCGGCGACGGAGGGTTCGTGGCTTCGGCGCAGTCTGGAGACTTCCTCTAGGGCGACGACGCCGAGCTCCTTCCTAGACGTGGCGAGGGCTCCGCCTCCCTCCCTATCGCCCACCGCGTCTCACAGGAGGAGAGAGACGCGTGGCGACTCCGGCGCCAAACATGCCCGATAAGCTGCGCTTGGCGGTCCTCGGCCGTGCGGCCGTCATGGAGGAAAGCAGTGGCGGCTACACGGTAGGTCGTCGTCGGGGCGGTGGTGGTGTTCAAACCATGCGAACTTCGAAGAAGCATATTGCCTGGCGGCCGGCGGCCCCAAGACTAACATGGCTTCCGTGGTGGCGGTGGTTGTGGCGCATCGCTTCCCCGAGCACCGAGGGCACCGAGGAGTGGCGTCTGTGGGCAAGCATCCGGCTCCGACGCTACCTTCGACATTGACAATGAAGCAATGGAGGATAACATGGAGGAGTTAGCGAGCTCCGGTGGTCCCCCGGTGAGCCATGCCAGTCAAGCCCAATGGAATGATGCAAATAATGCTTGCTTGTTAGAATTGTGCATAAAGCAACGTAGAGCAGGAACGTATAATGGTTCACAAATGAGTGGTGAAGGGCACCAAGCCGTTGTCGATGGCTTACTTGCTAGAAGAAGGTTGGTGTACACCCATGGACAAGTGAAGAACCAAATAGGCGTACTCAAAAACACCCACGCTTTCTGGCGCTACTTGCAAATGCACACAGGGTTGGGGAGGAGACCAGATGGATCCATTGATGCAGATCATGATTTCTGGCTAACTCACATAGAGGTACAATATTCCTTAGCATATTTTTGTGCTCTCATATCTTAACTAGTATTAACTAGTATGCTTGGTTACTCTATGCTTGCTTCAAATTTGATCAATGCAAGTCGTTGCACATAGGAACTTATCACTGTCTTCTGTTTTACTTGGCTATACATGATGTTATCCTTTCATTTGGACTGTCTTCTGTTTTACTTGGTTGTACATTAGTGAGTGTGAAATGCAGCAACAACTAGTGCATGTGAAAAAATGATGCTTGTGCTATGCTGTGGTGCCTGATTATACATCTTTATTGTAAACAACTGATATTCTCCTATCATAACTAGTTTCTAATCAACTTTTGTGCTCTCATATCTTAACAGAAAAAAATCATACTTAAAGAAGGTGCTGACGAGTCCTCCAGCAAACGAGGACTTGCTTGATGAACTGTTCAGAGGGTACACTATGGATGGCACCACAACCTTTGTGCCTAGTGATGATTATGGTGACAATGAGGGGCAAGATGCAAGGACAGAAGATGATGAAGAAGAAGAGTTTGCACAAACACCTACAAGTAGAAAGCGACCAGGAGGAGCCAGGAGGGGCAAGAGGGCATTGATTGGCACTACAAGCACTTTGACCATCCAGTGAAGAGGAGCAAGAGCCCAATGGTGAAGATTGTGAAGGACATAGCCAAGACCTTCAAAAAAATCATCATGACCAACACTAAGCAAATCCGAAACGTGCAAATGATAAAATTTGCATTTTTACGTCAAGAGGTGTCACGAGCTGGCATTTGAGTGTGGCGTTGAGAAAACCATTGACTCTATCTATGCTATGTCCAAGATGTTCGAAACAGAGTACCAAAGGGAGTTCTTCTGTGGCCAGTTAACTCCTGAGCTTAGGTTGGGTTACTTCAAGAAATGGTGTAGGGACAACAATTTGAAGTAGTTAGGATCTTTTGGGTCCATGTGTGTTGAACCTATCATCTACGTGTGAGGTGTTGAACTATTATATGAGCGTGTGAACTATTATCTGTGTGGTGTAATGATCCTTTATGCTATGTGTTGAACCTATTTAAATTAATCTATGAGCTGTGATGTCAAGTGTTGAAGTATTAATTTGTTGAATTAATTTGCTTACCCTGGTTCAAGTTTTATGCTATGTGCTGATAGTTTGTTACATGTGTTGAAGCAGGAAATGATCATGGCCCCATGATTGAGGAAGAAGAAGATGATGGAGGCAGCTCAAGTGAGGATGAAATTATATCCATGTGCCGCAACAATTTGGTGCAGCAACAAAATTTGATTCTACAGTTGGTTCCTATCTTGGGTATGTACTCTGATAACTACTTTCTGAAACTACCTAAGAGGGTCACTAGAGATTCTGGTTTGGATTGGATGCATGAGACACTAGCCCGAGAAACCCAATGTTACAACATGTTTAGGGTTGAGAGACCTTTATTTTACAGGTTGCATAATACTTTGGTCCAGAGGTATGGGTTGAAGTCCACTAAAAAATGACATATGTAGAGGCTCTTGCTATGTTTTTATGGATTGTTGGTGCACCACAGTCAGTTAGACAGGCTGATAATCGTTTTAGGAGGTCTCTGGAGACAGTAAGCAGGACATTTAACAGAATTTTGAGGTGCCTCCTTAGGTTAGCACATAACAACATTAAACCCAAGTACCCAACATTTCCAGAAGTGCACCCAAACTTAGAAAATCCAGTATTCTGGCCACACTTCAATGAGTGCATAGGAGCTATAGATGAGACACATGTGAAGGTTGTGGTGGATAAGAGTAAGAGAGTTCCATACTTGAACAGGCACAATGAGGCCAGTCATAATATGCTTGCTGTTTGTGATTTCGACATGAGATTTACCTGTGTTGTCGGGATGGCCTGGTTCAGTACATGACATGAGAGTTTTCAAAGATGCCATAACTACTCATCATCACAAATTTCCACATCCACCACCAGGTTTGCTACTTAAACTTTCTTGCAAAAATTTTTATCCAATTACACTTGTTCATCTAAGTCTCATTGTATGCCTTTGAAAATATGTAGGGAAGTATTATGTGGTTGATGCGGGGTACCCAAACCGGCCGGGCTACCTTTCACCATACAGATGTACAAGGTACCATGTGGAGCAATGGCAAAACGGCCCGCCGCCACAAGGTATGAAAGAAACCTTCAACCATGCACATGCCAAAGTTAGGAATGTCATAGAGCGAACTTTTGGAGTGTTGAAGATGAAGTTTAGGATTTTGTTGAACATGCCAAGATTTCCAGAGGAGAAGCAAACTAGAATTATTGTTGCTTGTATGGCTCTTCATAATTTTATTCGAGAGAGCAGAATTGCGGATAGAGAATTTGATGCCTGTGATGCGGATGAAAATTATAACCCAATGCCTAGTTCTTCGGCATCGGCATGGCCAGAAGATGAACCTCTTGTTGAAGATGTCAACATGAATGTCTTCCGTGATGAATTAGCTCATGCTTTGTTTCATGGAGTGTAATTTTTTGTTTAGCTTGATTGAGGACTTGTAAGTTTGAGTGACATATCTCATATGTATGGACAAATTAAAATTTATTGTGATTTGGATGCTTGATTTGTAAAAATAATGTATTTGTATCATTTGTGTGCGGGAGGAGGCCACACAAGAGCCTGCCACACCAAATCCGGCTGGAAAGATGGTTTAAATGAGCCAAATGATTAGAAAAGTATATTTATTATTAATCTAACCTTGCATCCAAACACCTCTTGGGCTAGAGTTAGTTTAGGGCTAGTCTAGAGCTAGAAACTAACTCTAACCTCTAGCCAAGCTAGAGTCACCATATATCATTTCAAGCAGGGATCCTCTATGGCACTAACCATAGAGCAGCAGCCTCGCATGGCGTGCAGCTGGTGGGGGTTGCTTGTTGTGTGGTGCTGCTTTTCGTTTCTTCCGAACTTATATAAGTTCTGTCTAAAGGAAAAACAAGTTCTCTCCAGCGAATTAAATTAGCCAAAGGTGTGCGTTCATGAGCCCATGCTAAAGTCTCAATTAATTCCTGCCAATATCCACGCCAGGAAATTAAGAACATAAATCATGTAGCTCAAACAAGATGTCCAAATAAGAACATCCAAGCCCATACTGATAAACTATTCATCCCAAAAAGATTATATCGATTAATAAGTTGTGAAAAATTTAACCATAGATAATCTCTTAACCATCCCATCAAATAAGTGGAGGATTCATTAAATTGTGAAACGTTGACCTGCCATAATGTAACGTATGTAGAGGACAGGTCGCAGCTCTCACGCGCCTTTATGACACATTCATGGGGGTGTTGTGAAATTGCGTTGCACTTGATAGGTAAGATTAACGGTTCGAATCCATTTCCCTTGTTCAACATTATAGAGTCTGTATATCTTTTTGCGAGACATAGAGTCTGTATATCTATCTTCATTTCAGTTAATAGGTTCTTAGCCGTTGTTTCATGTTGTTACATACATTAATCACCGTCTTCTTCCGCGACTACATACAAGAAGTTTAGGAACATGGAGCACGTAGTTTTGACTGTTAAAAAAAGGTGACATATGCATGTTTTTTCTTCTTCTTCTGAAAAGAAAAGGTTTCTCACCCTATTATTTATCTTGGGCCTTCGGCCACAACACATGGTAGTAGGAGCAAAGCAATGCAAAGCAACCGATCCGAGGTGTCGTTGTTCCTAGTCTCCGGCTTTAATTATTCCGGCGGGGATGGCCGCGCGCATTAGCAGTCAATGGCCACTCGACACCGCACACCACTCCGGACGAAAAGAGGCCACGTACACACAACAGGTGCCCACCGCCCACAGGGGGGGCCGTCCCCTCATCCCGTCCAGTCCTCGTCGACGGCGAAATTCTCACGGCGCCGGTGAAGCTTCCTCTCAATCCTCAACCGCAGTTCACATCATGGCTGCACTGCAGTAGTGGGAATCAGTGCCCGTTGAGTTTGAGTCACCGTAAGCCCTTTTTTTATTCCTCCAACAGAGAGCATTTTCGAAACCCAACAGCTGAACCAAGGTCTCATTTGTTTCGCTGAAAAAAACAAATTGAAACATTGTTCCGACTGATTTATTTTGAGAAAAAAAAATTGTTCCAAGCTGAAAAAATAAACTGAAAAAGATGGATTATTAGAAAGCAAACAGTGCCCAAGTAACGTACGGAGTACTCGGTATTATTCCTACACATTTGTAGATTGATGGCACGATGGAGCATATGCTTGGAATCAATCAATCAGGCTGCACAGCACAGCTTGCGCTTATGGTACTCCTGCAACTAATCCCGTTAGGCACGGACGGAGAGTGTTGGTGTGTGCGTAACGGTGCGGACTGGGTGTGTTTTTTTTTTCTGATGAAAGGGACTGGGTGGTGGTAAGTCACGTCGAGTCGAGCGAGACGGGGTCCGCGGCGTGCGGGGCGACAGCGAGGATGCATGCATCCTCCGTGCTCCAATTCTGGTTCCATCGATCGCCCACCCATCGGCCATCCGCCCATCGGTCATCGACGGCACGGGGATGGATCACGATGAAACCGGACGACCCGTGCGGTCGTGCGTGCCTCGCAGAAGCCCCCCAAAAACCCGAACCTTCGCTGATGTTTGGCGCGTTTTGATTGATGCAGCTTGCCACAAAACTACACGCTACACTTAAGTGTGTGTCGCTTCCTCCCTCCATCCCTAAATAATTGTCGTCGTTGCACAAGTTTGACTCGATTTATAGAAAATACGTGCAACATTTGTATCTCTAAATAAATTTATGAAAAAACTAGATTCAAAGATCTTTAATTAAATATACATTAAAAAATATTAATATTTAATCAAAGTTGTTTCTCAGAAAGTGAAAGCGACAAATATTTACTTTTGCAGTGAAAGAAATCATCTAACCTATCATGACAATGAGATCATTCTGCTATATACTCCCCCGCCCTAAATTAACTGTCGTTTTGGGTTTCTGTGCCACAAATTTGACTCAATTTATAGAAAATACGTGCAATATTTGTATCTCTAAATAAATTTGTTAAAAAACTAGATTCAAAGATCTTTCCGATGATACTAATTATGTGCCATAAATATTAATATTTTTTAAACATATTTAATCAAATTTGTTTCTCAGGATGCGAAAACGACAGTTATTTTAGGACGGATGAGGTACGTGAGGCCGGGCGCGAGAATTATGTGTGGCGCATGTAAGGGGCCATTTGGGGGAACAGTTCCGATTCTAGCGTGAAACACTAGAATCTCAGCCAAACAGGTAGGGAGAGAAATGTTTCTTGCAAGACTCACTCGAATCATTTCTCTCTTTTCTGCCTAGGAACCAGAAACGGACACGGACTGGTTTCTCCTGATTCTGTTTCTTTGTTCCTCTTTGTATTAATGATCATATTTTTTAGCTATTTTAAAAATGCAACAACTTAAAATGGTTGTATTTAAGTTGTTCTTTCCCCATAAAAAATTGAATTTTTTTAAGTATATTCTCATTTCTTTGATTTTTTATAAGAAAAAAAATATTTACTAATAAATCAGAATCTAGTCTACCAGCCAAACGATCTCATAAGGTGATTCTGTTTCACCATCCAAAACGTTTCATACGAGAATCTAGATCCGAAACGTTTCTACAAGAATCTAGATCTCTACCAAACGGACCCTTACATGAAACGTTTTGGAGAGAAACATTTCAACCAAGAACATTTCACTTTCTTTGCCTACACTCCTGAATCGTTTGGAGAGTACCTTCGCCGTGATTCTACTCTGTTTCTTTTGCATCCCAGTATGGGCTATCAATTTTATTTTTTAGTTATAATTCCTTTTTAGCGTAACAAGTTAAAATAGGTTGTATTTATATTGTTATTCACCTACAGAAACTTTTGGATTTTTTAAACATATTTTTATTTATATATTTTTCAAGAAAATATTTTTTTCTTATGAATCAGAATCTAGCCTACTAGCCAAACGGTTTTATAAAGTGATTCTAATTCTTCTCATGAAACGTTTCTTGAAAGAATACGGATCTGACACGGCGAGAATCTGGAGCCCTACCAAACACACCCTAAGAATAGATGGTTTGTTTCATATGATTTTTAGAGGAATTCTGTTAATGCGTTGAGGATTTTTAGAGGAATTCTGTTAATGCGTTAAACCTCATGAAAAGTTTTCTTTGTGTCAGTGGCTCTCATCAGATTTCTGTGTTTTTCCACGAAGTTTTTAGTATTTTTCCATCCATCAGATTCCAGATGATAGGGCATTCAATTTCTATTTTTTTCGTTTTCCTGCATTTTTTTTTTTTAACTCGGGCGAAATCTATTACTCAGATGCTAAAAGATCGTTAGCAACGATTACACGTATGCCCTCAGGGATGGAACTTATAATTCGTTCCTCCCCCTCGGTGCACAATTGACCCAACAAGCTCATGAGCAGCTTGGTTACAAAGCCTACTTTTAAAATGACACCCAAAGCTAAGAACCGAAGAAGATACTAGAAACTTGATCTCCTCCACCAAATGTCCCATTGCGGCGTCATGAAATTCATCAGTATTCGTAGCACGCACCACCAGTTGCGAGTCTAACTCCACGATAAGATGACCAATACCCAGATCAATGGCCGCTTGATTCCACGGAGACAGTCTACTAGGATGGTCTAGTCATAGCTGTAAGATCACATAGGACACTCATAAGAAGCGTGTTGTTTGTATGGTTACAATTTTTTTCTTAATTACAATGATATACAAATCTCTTACATATTCGAGAGAAAAAAAAAGCGTATTGCAGATGGTTCACCTTTCCTCGCCCTGCTGTGATCACATCGTCGTCAGTATCCCGCATCAAGAAACCCCAACTGGCCGATCTGGAGTCAGGTAGAAATGATCCATCGCAGTTGAGCTTGAGTGTCCCTGGCTGCAGCTTGCGCCAGCAGTCTTTTCGCTTCGTCGTTCTTCCATTGCCGGGCGTTGTATCCTCCTTAAAGGGACCCTTTTCCTGCATTTCTAGTCAGTCAATTTCTACCACCTGCTACTTCCAATTGTGGAAAGGAAGAGGGAATTTTGCTGCGGACATGGCAAATTGATAGGATCGGCCAAGGAAAACGTTACGATCCAACATTTCGTGATGTGCGAGCCGGAAATGCAGGAGTTTGTGCATGCCATTACTGAGAAGTGAAAAGTAGCTAGGGGTTGTCTGTCCGGCTTGGACAGCGTAGGATCGTCGGACGAGCTTGGGGACGACGAAATGTTGCCTGCCGCTACCCTACCACTGGCTTCGGACGAGCTTGGGGACGACGAAATGTTGCCTCGGCTTTTGATTTACTACTCCCTCCCTGTTATCTTCTGACTCCTGAGTTAATTCAAAAGTGAGGGCACACGAACACTAGTTAATAGTTATAGGAAGACCCCACACTCGGTAGTAGGTCCATGAAGAAGAAGTAGCAACGTCCATGAAGAAGACCCCACACTCACTAGTGTTCGTGTGCCCTCACTTTTGAAGAAGTAGCAACGAACTAAGGTGCGAAGCAAAGAGGCGGCGAAGAAGAAGCCCATGGACCTGCTCCCGACGCGCCTCCGTCCAAGTATTTATATGATGCGTATTAAGCAGAGAGCGCACACAAAGATATGCAATTTTGATGAGTCATTGTACTAAACACCAACTTCTAATAATACAATCAAATAGATGTTTTCTAAACTTGTAGTTTGTGAAGGAGTATGGGTTAGATGAACTAGTTTATCCCGATGTAGGATTTAATTTCTTTTAACCTTTATATATAAACATATATACTTTGTAAAATCTAATAGGATCTCGATTAATTATATCATCAGATACTAGAATTCCAATCTTAACAGCCTTCATTTCCCGCGTAGTACATAGCTTAGAGCAGTTACAATAATGAACTTATAGCCAAGCTAATGCTGACGTAGAGGAGAGAAAAGAGGAGAGAGATGAGAGCTCAGCTCTCGGAGCAAGCTCAATAATAGAGCCAAGTGCTTGGCTATAAGTTAAGTTATTAGAGCCAAGTCATACAATAGTTGTCTCTTGTTTGTCTATAAATATATGTTTTATTATAATGTGGTACCATGTTTTACTTTCTCTTTTCTACTTCTTACATACACTTTTGTTTTGGCTCACAGATGCCTATGCATTGATGCCCAACTTGGTACTTGAATAAAAGCCGAGCTCTCTTCTCTCTCCTCTTTTCGCTCCTTCACATCAGCAAAAATGATGACTAGCTTGGCTATAAGCCCATTATTATACATGTTCTCATGCAAGCACTAAGTTGGGCACGGAAGCATATGCAATAGTGGTCCCAAGTAACAAGTGTTGTAAGGAGAAATATGAGAGCTAGATTTTTTAAAGATAAATAGGAGGCACTTATATAACTTAGACTCTTGTAACTGAGCTTATAACTAAGCAACTTGGCTCTATTATTGACCGTGCTCTTAGCTACTTTGTCACTGTGTGGCCCATGCCAAATCGTTGTGGTCCGGCCAATACGAGTGGGCAGACAGGTAGGTAACAGTCTCAGCTCTCTACACGCACATATGTAGAGTATGCAGTATGTCTGTATGTACATAGGACTATATGAGTACTCCATCTGTCTCAAAATACACAATTTTTTGAGTTTTAGACTTTTTCTTTGACTATTCGTCTTATTCAAAATATTATATAAATATTATTTATTTTATTATAACTTATTTTATTATTAGAGATACTATAATAATAACTTATTTATTTAATATAAAAAAAACTAAATAAGATAAATAGTCAATATGATGTGTAAAAGTCAAAAATATCATCTATTTTGAGAAAGAGAACGACTCCCATAATTTGGTGTCCTGCAATCCTTGTGGTTATTTCTATTTTTGATACGCATATGCATACGTGCATTACTGTTCCTACACGCTGCAATCCACTGCACACTGCGCTGGCTGCATGCATGCACCAGAAGATGCGATGGAAAAGGGCGACTCCATGTGAGGGGGCCCTCGGGCGTCAGAGAGCACACATACAGGACAAAGAGGTGCACGTATACATGACAAAAAGCGAAAAGGAAAAAAAGAGGGGGTAAATTGATGGATTGACAGTGTCCATTGTCGAGATTGACACCGTGCCATATAGACTATGGTGGTTTTCACAATTTGTGAGGTTAATACTTGCAAGTGCTCCTCAAAATATCATTATCAGGGGCCGGGTTGATGCAAGATGTAGCTACTTTTTTGTTTGTTGCTCCTCTTAATTGGAATAGATTTTTTTTTTCAATGGAACTCGTTAGAACGGCTAACTATGGTACTTATAAGAACAGCTAAGTCTTAAACCCATTGCTTGTTGTCCTCTAATGTAATCCGTTGAGTGTGTTGGCTTGATTTGCGGTCATGACTTAGGCTGGATTGAGCTAACTAGGCCTCTAGTTTATCGAAATTTGATCCAAATTTCAGAATACTCCTATCAAGAATGCCTAGCGTGGTACGGTTAATTACTATATGGGAATTCCATATTTGATTCAAACTTCTTTGCACTATATACATAAATCAAGTTGTTGTCGTTGTTGTTGTTGTTGGTTGAGACCTCCTACGGGATGTACGCGGCGAGCTCGGTGCCGTCGAGGATCTCAGTGCCGGTGCTCATATTGTTGTCAAGGCTCTGATGCTTGCCATCGCAACGAATCTACTAGGACGATCATCGTCACGATGTCCTCCGTCTTGGCCTCATCGTTCAGGACGCTGAGATTGGAGGCAGCCGTCATAGCCTGGCAAAGCATATATATTGGTACGATGCTGCCGCATTCCTGTGATCGATTGGAAAATCGGTCAGGATGCAACGTGGCAGTGGTTCTGGATCAGTCCTAGGGACCCAGTGCGGATCCAACAGGATCTCGCAGACCTTCTCGAGGATGAACTCCCAGCTGAACAGCCTGTTCGCGTGTTTATTTCAGTCAGAGCTTATCAGTTAATCAATAGTGTTTTTCTCTCATAACAAATCAACACCAGTCAGGCTTATCGGCCCTAAAAACCAACCAGCGAACAGGTTGTAAGTCGGCAAAGATCTCACGGGCGTAGAGGTCCATGTGTCATGTAGTGACGGCGTGTGCCCGCCGCGATGGCATCCTCGAGCCCGACGAGGAACATGCAGATGGATCAGAGGGCAGCTACTCCTTCTCCTGCACAATGGGCTCTAGTTCCTACTGGTGCAGGTTCCCGAGTTGATCAGTGATGAAGTCTAGGCTTCCAAAGGTGATTTCAAAGCCCGGCTGAAGCTTCTCGGCATCATCAATGTTGAAGATGACAGCCGTACGAAACATAAGGAATCTCTACCTGGCGCACCAACTATAGGAGGTATTGGCTCTGGCAATAAAAATCAACGTACCACGCACAATGAATAAGAAGGGTAGCACATGGGACATAAATTTATAATGTTTCAAGTATGTGGTACCATATGTCCAATTAAGAATAGATCTCTTATCTCATATGCTCGGTGTTTAGGGCGCTAATGACTAGTTGCTTATGCAATGTAGCCTAGAATTATGTGGGTTACCGATCGAGGGCTCCCTACCCCTCCTTTCATAGTCCCGGGGGAGGGGGGTAGGGTTATAAGGATCCCAATCAGTTTATAGTTGTGTTTCCTAGTTAGTTACAACAAAATCTAAGCATAAGATCAGCTACATATAAGGAAGTCGTCGTCCAAGCTCTATATGCTAGGTTATTTGTCCACCATGTCTGATGAAGCATCCTAGTTCGGTTGGGCCTCATCTTCAGTGGCTTTGGCCCACCCTGGTAGAACGGGCTCTTATTCAGGCGTAAGGTACCCTGGGTCCATATCACCGACACACAGTGATTAAGATTTCCAAGAAAAAAGAAGTTGTAGCTGATATTTGAGAGGTGCCAAGTAGGCAAACAGGTCACTGTGCTGATGAATTGGGAGGCCTAGGTGCTCCAACAATCCACCTTAAAAAGGACTGGCCAAAAACAGATGTTTTGAACTTTCTTTAGTCCCCAAGTTGCAAAGAACATAGCTATAGTCATCGAGGACCATACTCCTCCGCTTCAAAAATTCTTTGGTACCTAACCGATTTTTTAGAAGGAGCCAAAAGAAGACCTTACCCTTATTCTGATACGCGATCGCCACACAACTACAAATTTTATGGCAAAACATGGATGAACAACAAAAGTTTTAAGATGTTACATCAAATCTGAACAATAATTTAAATGAAATAGTACCATGTTTTGCTCTTCTTGTGAATCCTGGACACACCTTCATTGGCACCTCAGCCTCGCCCGAATCCGGACGCTGTCAGAGCTACTCCCTTGTTCCATTACTAGACACTTGTCCGCATCTGTGGCCGTACCCAGCACTCGTTGCTTACACTCCTCTCCTCCTTCTATCAGGCGCGCTCATGTCGACGAGCTTTGGTTGGCAGTTAGCATTTCCTGCTCTTGGTCAGCTGTCCCTCCTACTCCGCGTCCGATTCTAAGTGCTTAGACTGCTTGGCATTGGCCACTGTTCTCCTGTTCCTGTTCCATGCGCTCGTGTTTCTAGTCATATTCCGATGATCCTTCGGGGCCGCTCCACGTGCTCGGCCCATTGGCGGCCACCCACTCACCCTAGCACAGGTTTGAGATACAGAACTCGATGGGTAGCAGATGTCGGTGTTTCGAGTTGCCACCGATAAGTAAATTTCTAATATTGTGCATCTGGCTAGGATGATGTGCTTAGAGGATGCGAGGTTTATACTGGTTCGGGCAGAATATCCCTATGTCCAGCTCGTTGTTGCTGCTCATGTTACTAGCACTGAAAGTTCATAGTAGGAGTT
The DNA here is from genome assembly GCA_904845875.1 of Miscanthus lutarioriparius. Classification (NCBI taxonomy): domain Eukaryota; kingdom Viridiplantae; phylum Streptophyta; class Magnoliopsida; order Poales; family Poaceae; genus Miscanthus; species Miscanthus lutarioriparius. The sequence goes on from CAJGYO010000017.1 coordinate 22,195,521, forward strand.
ACAAACTGGCGAGAGAGGGACAGGTCCCAAGTCTCTGATGAAAGGAGTGAACAAGTGCTGAGAGAGCTCGGTTGCTACTCAGTCGTGTGTTCGGGGTTCGATGGGTTCGTGATGGTTCGATCGGATCTAGCCTGAATCAATGTGATGTGCTGCGATGCCCCTTATGGGACACCCTGCTTTCCCTTTTATAGGCCAAGGGAAAGCATGGGTTATAGCGGAGGAAAAAGAAGAACGAGAGAGAGAGAGCCAAAAGCCTTCAGGATCGCTGGGTCCTTCTTCTCCTTCATGCGGGTCCTGCTTACCCTATAGATGTCAACAGGGACGGCTTCGTGTCGCGGTCCTATCCGTCACTAGCGCTATGCGCAGGCGTCATATGCCGGTCATGGTGCTCCACTCCATCCCGACGAACGTTGTGGTGAACTAATGCGTCCGTTAGTGTTCGTACGGGGGTTAGGCAGAACAACACCGGTACGCCCGATGCTGTTCTTGATGTGAATCCTCCGGTATGGCCCGTCAAGGCCACGGGTTACATCGGGGCATGCCGGTCTCTTCCCTGGCGTCAGAGCTTTGACTCAGGCCCATACACTTGGACCTAGAGTGGTTGGCGGTGGCATGGGTCTCTGTCGGGTGAAGCAGAGCGTGGACCCAAGGCTCGGGCGAAGTGGAGCCCGTGGCCTCGGGGTCGGGCGAGGCGGAGTCCTCCCAGAAGCCGGGCGAGGCGGAGCGCAGGCCCAAGGGTCGGGCGAGGCAGAGCCCGTGGCCTCCGGGCCGGTCTAGGCGGAGTCCTCCCCTAGAGGCCGGGCAATGCGAAGCACAGACCCAAGGGTCGGGCGAGGCGGAGCGCAGACCCAAGGGTCGGGCGAGGCGGAGCGTAAACCCAAGGGTCGAGCGAGGTGGAGCCTGCAGCTTTAGGGTCAGACGAGGCGGAGTCCTCCCCTAGAGGCCGAGTGAGGTGAAGCGCAGACTCAAGGGTCGGGCGAGGCGGTGCCCTCTCCTAGAGGCCGAAAGAAGTAGAGCTTGCGTGCTGGGGGGTCGGTTGGAGCTGTAGTCGTGCTCTTGACTGCTCGAATGAGTCAATGTTGATGGTCATTAGCTCCTCCTCTTTGGATACCCTAGTATTGGTCCACGACAGTAGCCCCCGAGCCTGTGGAGAAGTACAAAACTTATTCTAAGTTTTTTTCGAGTAGTAGGACTCTGATGGCCTTGGCCTTCTTTTGTCACCCACGGCGCGACCTGGGGACGGTGATTCCCTTTCATCGAGATCGGACCCCTCGGGGTATAGCCATGCGGTTTGGTGGGTCAGAAAAGGTCCTTCCCTAATTTCGACCGCTTCGGGGGTCTATCGTTCTGCTACCGTGCGTTCGGTCTCCTTACGAGCCCAACTTTCTTCGAGCCCCCGCACGTAGCAGGGGTCCGGTCGAGGGTTGGCTCATCTTTGTGATCGCCACCCCATTCACGGCTTCCGTAACCGGAGGGGCTGAGCCGTGCCATGATTTTCCTCTATGGATGAGCCACGGTGCTCGATGAGTTGTTAGCTGGCTAGTACGAGTGGGGCCCGGGCATCCTGTTCGTAGGGATCCACCTCGGGTCAACTAGTGACCGACTCCAGACCCTCGGCAGCAAATCCATATAGTTCTTGGGTCCGTTCGACCGGTCCCGAGGGCCTTCTGCCTTTCTTTCGAGGAAAAAACATAGATCGTATTCGGCCGAGACTCGAACGTGGGCCGGGATGCCTACGGTGCTCGTGCGCCTAGGTATCGGCTGCTAGCGGGCCCATCCCTTTCCACCCCTCACTTCAAAAAGGTGCCCGGAGCGGTTGTCGAACCCGTCGGTGGGGCAACCTTTGAACTCCTAGGCCTAGATGGGTTGGAGTAGAGGTTTTAGCTCGGTATCCCTTACATGTGATGGGTCTTGACCCTTCTAGAGAGATGAAATGTCCAGCGAGTTTTCTGAGGGAACGGACAGAGATGTGGTGGCAGATGAAGGTAGGCGCGGAGATCTAGGCAGGTGGTTGGTTTCCTTGCACCTGTCGCCCCTATAAAACCAAAGGGTTCGTCCCCGGGTTCCATACCATACATCCTTGCCTCAGCAACCATGATCACCGCCGCCAATCGCTTAGGTTTCTTGCTTCCGCATCCCCATCGTCGTCAAGCCCGCATCCGTTCGCCCCCACCTCGAATGGATCCGTGGTGCTGCTCTGACATCACCTTCCAGTGCATGGAAGGCCTCGTCCATCACAGTCTTCTCCGTGTGCGGACCTCGGCCGAGGAGTGGATGCTGCCCGACGAGGAGGATCTGTCATCGCTGCCCGACGGCTATGTGATGTCGTTCGCCCACTTCCATGAGCATGGGTTCACGACCCCTGCCACAAATTTCTTTGGGGCTGCTGCACTATTAGAAGATCGAGCTACAATATCTCAACCCTAACGGGATCCAGCACATGGCGGCGGCCATGACAGACGAGTCACAACCGGGCGCAACCGCAGCAGCGCCTGAGGCACCGGCGTGACCTGCGCCATCGGCGGCCCAAGCGACGGTGCCTGGCGTGGGCCGGACGGAGGGGAATGCAGCCAAGGGTCCTCGGGAGTCATGGTGGTGGTAAAGAGGTTGGCCTCCACACCGCTAACCCCTTCCATCGCCTGAGGGGGTCCCTCGGTGGGGACATCACGACGAGCGGGGTCGGTGACGCTTGGGACCGGCGGGGAGTCATCCCTGGCCCTAACATCGATAGGCAGGGTCGGTGTTTCGGACCGGGGGGGTCCTCAACCAACTAGTGAATGTGAACTACGTGCCCCTAATCTCGGATGGTGATGCAAAGAGACACAAGGTTTATACTAGTTCAGGCAATTGGTGCCCTACGTCCAGTCTGAGAGATTGATCTTGTATTCCTTGCACCGAAGTGCTTGTAGTAGGGGGTTACAAGCTGGGTGAGAGAGGGAACTGGTCCCAGGTCTCGGCGTGGAGCGGTGTGGGCTGCTTGAGGCATTGCTCTTAGGTAGCTAGGGAGAGTGTGTGTCTACGTGAGCCTATCTCGGTGAGCTCATGAGTGCCTCTCGTCCTAAGAACGGCCCCGGTCTCCCCTTTTATAGTTGAAGGAGGGACAGGGGTGATACATGTGTTCGCCATGCGGCGAGCGGAGGTGGTGTGCCTGAGTGCTTACTACTGTAGTGGCATGGTCAATGGAGTGGTCTTGTCCTTGATGTGCTAGAGCAACGCGCCGGTCACACCCGATCTCGTATGATGTGGGCGCTCCAGTGACAGCTTGACGTAGGGCATGGCCGATGATGTGTTGGTCGCTATGGGTTGTCGGTGAAAAGAGGCGAGGCTCAGTTGCTGTCGAGACCCTGAAGTGGATTGCCGAGGCCTTGGAGGGAGCAGTTGGTCTCGTGCACCGATTCCGAGGCTACAGTGACCCGTGCCAGCTTCCCCACACCACGCTGCTCCTAGAGCAGAAATTACGTAGCACAGTGCAGTACGGGTGTCAGACATGGGTGCAGTGCTGAGCACAGTGGCCGGTAACCCCTGTTCCGTCCTATCTCACGTCTCGTCGGCCACCTTGCTGTACTGCGCCCACATGCGGCTGACGTTGTGGGAGTGGTTGGACGCATGACATTTTGTCAGAGTAGTCGGTCGAGGTGGAGGCGACGAGGTTGTTGCCGAGCCGGCCTCGAGCGACTCGGAGAATTGGTACTTCGTCCGAGGCTTCACTCGCGGGGCCTCGGGAGAATCGGAGAATTGATAACCCATCCGAGGCCTTGCGGGGCGGGGCCTCGGCATGAGAGGGCCTCGGCGAAAGGGCCTCGGCGAGGTGGAGAGTCGTTTGCGACACGGGCTTCGAGCAAGTCAGAGAATCGGTCGAGACCCTGTGATTGTTCTTTGGTTTTGATATTTGCGAGGTTTAAGCGATCTTTTCGGTTCTTGCTTAGGGTACCCCTTTCTATGGTATCCGACAGGCAGCGACTCGCCCACGCGGGGTGAGCCCCTGCTCCGGTGGACAAATCCGCAGGATCCAGCATCGACGATGTTCACCCTCGCCGCCGCCGCCGAGAGCATGGAGCGGGAGAGCCTCGATGTGGGGATCACGTCCGTGCTGGAAGCCTTGGACCACACCAGGGGTGCCTTGCGAGACGTTGTCGTTCCCTCTGGCCGGGTATTTGCCTGATCCTACTTCTTGCCCTTTTCTTTTTCTATATACTTTTTGTATTCTGACCATCGTTTCCTTGTAGTCCCTCATAGCTCGCAGCCGCGGGAAGTCTCGGTTCCTTCGTCAATAGAAGGAGACCTGGGACCACCTTGTCGAGGAGGCATGGCTACGTGGAGAGGTGACCGCTTAGCTTGTTGCCACCTAGCAGAGGGTGGCCGAGCTGACTCCCCTCGCCGAGAAAGCAGACAGTCTTTGGTCGCGGGTGGCCGAGGCCCGTCGGGACGCTGATGAGGCTGAGAAGGCATTCGAGGCCATTTTGGTGAGGTCACAGAGGGATGACGAGGAGGCCGCCAAGGTTAGGAAGGAGTGGGACAAGCTGCTCCAGAAGGACACCGAGACCCGCCAGCGGATCCTTGACCTTCTGGCCGAGGTTGAGAAGGAAAGGGAGCTGAAGCTGGGGGCCAAGGAGAAGCTCACGGCCATAGAGAAGAGGGTGAGCCTAGATGCCGCGGCGGTCGTCGGGCTACGCAAGGAGCGGGATGAGCTGCTCCAAACCACGACGAGGCTCTGCTTGGAGCGTGGTGCGGCTCGCGAGGAGCACGACCAGGCCTTCTGAGAGCGTGACCAGGCCTACCAAGAGCGCGATGATGCACAACAGAAGGTCGGCTCCCTCCAGGGCGAGCTCGGAAACATGACAACCCAAAAGCTGGAGACCGAGAGCATTTCTGCCAAGCTGGTTGTGGACCTCGCCGAGGCGAGGAGGAATCTTCAGGCAGAGAGCGACGAGCTCGGTATCCTGAGTGCCGTCCTCAGAGTGGTCTGCGATGACCTTGAGGTGGTGCGGTCCGAGGGGACCAGCTCGCTCGCGGCCCGTGCCATCGAGATCACGGCTCGGGTGCGCCAGCTCGAGAGGAATGCCCTTCACGCCGAGGTCAATCAATCCTTCGTGATTACTCAGTCTCATTATGGGGACAACATCAATCTAGAGATGATGAGCCATGGCTTCGTGCATGGCTATGAAGTCCACGGGCTGGAGGAGATGGAAGCGGCGGTGGCTCCCCTTTCGTAGGACCTAGCGGATAGAATCGAAGGCATAGTTCTCCCCTAGAGGGGTTAATTAGTTCAATAGGTCGGGCGGTCGTTCTTGTAATAAGCGAACAAGTTTTGACCCTTCTGTATCATTTGAACAAACTTGTCATTTTGTTTTGTTTGATCAAATTTGTTCTTTTGTTTTGGTGCAAACAAATTTGTTTTTCCTCCCTTTTTATGTGTGAAAAGGGGTTCATGCGTTCCGACCCTTCCGTTTGTTAAGACCGTAGAGTTCGAGGTGTAGGAGGGAAACGATGATCATGCTGGTAAGCAAGAGTGCCGTAGCCGCTGGGATGTAGGTTTCTTGTAGTTCGACCAGCCTTACTCAGTCGTTCATTTCCGTAGACCTTGCCACTAGGTTTTTCAATGTGAGTAAGGGGTCGGGCACGACAACTACTTCAGAAAGGGTGTATATATACCCTTATTAGCCCCCGAGTGAGACCTGACCCCTTGTCGTTGCTGAGGTCGGGTGTCACTGAAGATCGAGGAGAGGATAGCGAAACTAGTAGGAGAAAGCGTCTCTTGTTTTAGAAACATTATTCTTAGTTTTCGCACATACCCCCTCCCTAGGATCTGACCCATCGTTCTGCAACAGCGCATTCGGTCTCCTTGTGAGTCCAAGTTTTCTCGAGTCCCCGAACGTAGCGGGGGTCCGGTCGAGGGTCGGCTTGTCTTTGTAATCGTCACCCCATCCGCGGTTTCCGCAACTGGAGGGGTTGAGCTAACGTTACTTGCCTTGATGGCTCGAGTGACGTGCTCGACGAGCTCGCTAACGGGCATGTTCGAGTGGAATCTGGGTCCATCATTCATGATGGGGTCGGCATAGCCCTCATGTGGCATTCACTGCTCCTTAACCCGCCTCCTGGTAGATGTCCGGGTTGTTCCAGAGAGCGACTTAGGTGGCCTGCTGGCCTCTCCTCGATGGAGATTCTGTGGGCTTGGCTTGAGGTCAGGATCGAATGAGAAGGTTGAGATGACCCTGTCTGCTTCTAAGCAGGTCAGGCAAAGGCTACTGGGGCTCATCTATGTTTTTTCCACTGGCTCTAGTCGACGTGAGGTAGCCTCGAGCCCTTTGTGGGTCGGCCTTCGAACCCCAATTAGTTGGATTCCCGAGTTAGGGTCGGGCGGCTCGAGTCGTTGAGCCTTGTTGGGATCGGTAGGGGTCGGCCGAGGTTCACGTGTCACCCCGTCTGCGGTTTCCACAACCGGAGGGGTTGAGCTAACGACACTTGCCTCGATGGCTCGAGTGTCATGCTCGGTGAGCTCGCTAACAGGCATGTCTGAGTGGAATCCGGGTCTGTCATTCGCTGACGGGGTCAGCATAGCCCTCATGTGGCATTCCAATGCTCCTTAACCCGTCTCCCAGCAGATGCCCATGTCACTCCGGAGAGCGACTCAGGTGGCCTGCTGGCCTCTCCTCGATGGAGATTCTGTGGGCTTGGTTCGAGGTTAGGATCGAACAAGAAAGGTCAAGATGTCCTTGTCCACTTCTGAGCGGGGTCAGGCAAGGGCCGCTGGGGCTCATATTGGTTTTTCTCCCTGGCTCTATTTGACGCGAGGCGGCCTCAAGCGCTTCGTGGATCGGCCTTTGAACCTCGGTCGATCGCCGCTCATGTCGAATGAGACGACTACCGCTTCGTGACACGAAGCAAAGCGTTGTGATGCAATAATTGCATATGCAATGCTTGGATGTATGAGATGAATGTATGGATGAATGTATGTATGAATGCATGCATGAGATTGGATGAATGAATGCTCATGTACTGGAAAAGTAAAGTGGGGGTTGGTAAAGTTACTTCGATGGCTCGAGTGACGGGTTCAGGGAGCTCTTACCAGATATGTCCCTATGGGGTCTGGGTTCGTCGTTCATGACGAAGTTGGCGTAACCTGCATGGGGAATCCTGCTTCTCCATACCCGTCTCTCGGCAGCGGCCCGAGCCGTCCGACCGACTTGGGCGACCTACCGGCCTCTCCTCGTTGGTGATTTTGCCGGTGGGTCCCTTCAAACCTTCTAGGCAAGGCGGAGGCTAAAGCTCGGGGTGTGGGGATAAAAACTCTGATCACGCTGGTGAGCAGAAACGCCATAGCCGCTGGGGCGTAGGTTTTTAGCGGTCCGACTAGTTTTACTCAGAGTTTGTTTCCGCACACCTTGCCTCTAGGTTTTAGCGTAAGAAAGGGGTCGGGCTTAGAGAATGTCTACCGAACAGACACTCCTGCCAGCCCCTGAGTGAGACCCGACCCCTTGCCGTTGCTGGGTTGGGGGCTCGATAGTGAAATCAATAAGACAACGAGAGCGTGCATTGTGCCACAAGGTGGCCATCGGTCTCTACGACGTTGCGGAGATCGAACAGGAGCGCTATCGGGGCACTCCGGATGAGGTATTCCGGAGAGAGCGGCTCCCCTCCGGCAAGCTTTGCCATGACGTTGGCGAACGAGAAGGTGAGGTGGCACAGGTCCTCCTAGGACGGTCGGGGTCCCAAGAAGGCACCGAGCTAGCGTCCTAACCTCCCGTAGTCGAAGTGGAGGAGCTAGTCGCTTCTGGGGCGCGGGCCTCCGATACGTGCAGCTGTAGCTCCTCAAGCGCCTCGACGATCGTGTCAAGGTCGGCGGAGTGGAGAGGTCGGACGGCGGTGGGAGCCATCGCCAACTCTCCCTCCGTCGTGACGATGAAGTCTAGGTCCCCGAAGCGCACGTGCGCGTCCGGTACCTAGCTGAGGTTGTGACTAGCCATTTGAGGCCCGGTGTGGATGTCGAGACGCACAAAAGCCCCCCTACTTGGCATGCCTACTGTCGGTGTTTTGAGTTGCCACCGACAAGTAAATTTCTAATATTATGCGTCTGGCTTGGATGGTGTGCTTAGAGGACATGAGGTTTATACTAGTTCGGACAGAATGTCCATATGTCCAGTTCATTACTGTTGCTCATGTTACTAGCACTGAAAGTTTGTAGTAGGGGTTACAAATGCGCGAGAGAGGAACAGGTCCCAAGTCTCTGGTGAAAGTAGTGAATGGGTGCTGAGAGAGCTCGGTTGCTACTCAGACGCATGTTCGAGGTTCGATGGGTTCGTGATGGTTCGATCGGATTTAGCCTGAATCGATGTCATGTGTTGTGATGTTCCTTATGGGACGCCCTGCTTTCCCTTTTATAGGCCAAGGGAAAGCATGGGTTACAGCAGAGGAAAGAGAAGAACAAGAGAGAGAGAGAGAGCCAAAGGCCTTCAGGATCGTCGGGTCCTTCTACTTCATGCGGGTCTCGCCGACCTTCTAGATGTCAACAGGGACGGCTTCACGTTGCGGTCCTGTCCGTCACTAGCGCCATACGCAGGCGTCATATGCCGGTCATGGTGCTCCACTCTGTCCTGACGAATGTCGTGGTGAACTGACGCACCCGTCAGTGTTCATACGGGGGTTAGACAGAACAACATCGGTACGCCCGACGCTGTTTTTGATGTAAATCCTCCGGTATGGCCCGTCAAGGCCATGTGTTACATCGAGGCGTGCCGGTCTCTTCCCTGGTGTCAGAGCTTTGACTCAGGCCCATATGCTTGGACCTAGAGTGGTTGGTGATGGCATGGGTCTCCGTCGGGCGAGGCGGAGCCCGCGGCCTCGGGGTCGAGCGAGGCGGAGTCCTCCCCCAGAGGCCGGGCGAGGCAGAGCATAGACCCAAGGGTCGAGCGAGGTGGAGCCCGCGGCTTCAGGGTCGGGCGAGGCGGAGTCCTCCCCCAGAGGCCGAGCGAGGCGAAGTGCAGACCCAAGGGTCGGGCGAGGTGGAGCGCAGACCCAAGGGTCGGATGAGGTGGAGCGTAGGCCCAAGGGTAGGGCGAGGCGGAGCGCAGACCCAAGGGTCGAGTGAGGCGGAGCGCAGGCCCAAGGGTAGGGCGAGGCGGAGCGCAGACCCAAGGGTCGGGTGAGGCGAAACGCAGGCCCAAGGGTCGGGCGAGGGGGAGTCCTCCCCTAGAGGCCGCGCGAGGTGAAGCGCAAACCCAAGGGTCGGGCGAGGCGGTGCCCTCTCCCAGAGGCCGGAAGAAGCGGAGCTTGCGCGTCGGGGGTCGGTTGGAGCTGTAGTCACGCTCTTGACTGCTCGAACGAGTCAATATTGATGGTCATTAGCTACTCCTCTTCGGGTACCCTAGTATTGGTCCCCGACAGCAGACGAATGGATTGGTGGGCTATTGGTCGTTGAAAATGGGTTGATTTTCATCGGGGAATCAAGCGATTGGGCCTTCATATGGCATGCTGCTAGGCTATACCAAGGTGGCAACATTAGGCCCAGCCACCTAAGTGGAGCCTATTTTCTTCTCCTGATCATTCTCTGTCTTCAACGCCATGGTAGCATACGCTCGGTGCTCGTCTCAGGAGTCATTGAAGAAATGGAGGTGCAAGGACCAAAGGAGGATGGAGGGTGTGGGGGCAAGCACACCGGTAGCTAGGGCAGCCGCCCCTCCACCGCCTAGGGTAGCTCCGCTCTTGATTCCATGTATTTCTATAGTCATCACAAGCTGAAGATTGTCTATTGGTGTCATACTTTTTTCTCATAAAAGTTTTTGCCACGCATTTGACCTACATTGAACTTTTTTAAGGCAACTACATTGCATTATCTGCTCATGTCATGTTTATGTTTTTGTTGTTATTAGACCTCTCGATTTGGGGTAACTTACCAAATTATTGGCGAGAACATCAAGACATATCAAAGTTAAAGGAATTTTACAGAGGGTTTCTTATGGTCATTTTATGAACTTAGTAGAGTGTTGGCTAATACATGAGTTAAAAGCAAGATAAGGTTGATATTTGCTGTGTCAACTTGCTCCACCTTTTACATAAGCTCCAAATCTTTCGTTTTCTTTTTTGAAAAGCACCACCTTTGGGCGCGGCCTTCCTGGAGGCCAGCGTGGAGAGCCGGGGTTCGAACCCCGGACGGTAGCTCCACCCTTGGAGACTTTACCAGCTGCTTTAGGCACTCTTCCCTCCAAATCTTTCGTTTTGCCATTTCCTTTGCTCTCCATTGCCGTAGGAGCTTGAGCTTGATGGCAGGTAACTAAGTTTTCCTTTTAATTAGAGCTCAAGGAGGAGGTCCACGAGCATCGCATTCTTCAGAACCAAAATAGCTTAGGGGAACTAAGTTTTATGCACCCTAAACATTAAGATTGGTTGCTATGCTGCTTAGATTCGACTTGGGGTGTTCATTTCTATTTGAGAAATGGAGGACCGAACATTGACTGATAGGAGAAAGGTAACACATGGAAGAGCATAAATCCGTGGTAGACATGGACATATGGTTCATGAAAACCTTTCTCGATGAAAACCTTTCTCGATGAGAGCCTCTACGGTCATCTTACCGCGTGCCACCTGACTCGTCTCCCTCTCATAAATCCGTGGTAGACATGGACATATGGTTCTGGTTTCCCTCATTGCCCATGGTAGACCGCCGCCATGTGCCCCTCCTTTCTAGTTTCGTGGCAAGCGGTTTTCATGCACCCCCAACCTTGGCCGCTGCTATTTTGGACCATGCCGGCGAGCAGCGAGAAGGTTTTCCGTCAAAAAACAAAGAGAGGAGCAATGCAAATTACTGAAACTAGGCAGTCAAGAAATGCACAGTATGGTATAGGCCTACAGGAATCCATAAATGTGCATAAATTAATTAAAGCGGCAGCAGCCGAGTCCAGCATTGGGAGAAGCGGCAAGCAAAGCAACGAACGGCCAATAAAGAAAAGGGGCAAAAGGTCCATCACGACGTCGCCCCTGCGACCACACAGAAAGTATAACTTCTCCAGCCTGGACGCGGACGGGGACGAACACGCTCCTTGCAGTCGCGCACGGGGCAACGCCGAGCTTCCCGCTGCCTGCTCCGTGCGCGGCCGCTGAGCGGGACAAACACAGCGAGCTCGAACCGAGTGGCGGCAGCCGGCAGCAAGATGTGGCGAGGGAGTGAACTGAGAAGAGGCCTCTCTTTCTTTTGTTTTTGGTTGGGGAGGCCACAAACTCCACCACGGGCCAATCGGAGGCGCTCGCTCAGACGCTCGCGCTTTCTTTAAAGTTTCAAGCGCTCCCGCGGTGGAGGCCGAATCACCTCTGGCCACTTTGGCATCTGCCTCCACCTCCACTGCCTTCACCATAAATACCCCCCTCTCGCCGCCCATTCCCAACTCCCCCTGCTCGCCGCTCCGGGCTGACTGACCAAGGGCTCGCCGCCTTCCGTTCCGTGTCCTCCGACTCCGACAGGGAAAGGAAAGGCGAGATCTTGGGTCGGTTCGTTAGCGGCGGAGTGGAGGACGTGCTTACGTTGATGACGGAGCTGTGGATGGAGGTGCTGCCGCCGCCCTACTTCGCGGGGCAGGCGGCGGGCGGCGGGCGGTTCCTGCCGCCGGACCGGCGGGCCGGGGCCGGGCCCCTGCCCGGGGCGTGGACGGTGGAGGAGAACAAGATGTTCGAGCGCGCGCTGGCGCGGGTCGACTCGGACGCGCCGGACCGGTGGGAGCGGGTGGCCCAGATGCTGCCCGGGAGGACCGTGGCCGACGTCGCCGCCCACTACGACGACCTGGAGAGCGATGTCGGCTTCATCGAGGCCGGCTTCGTGCCCTTCCCCCGCTACGGCGGCGGCGGCGGCGGCGCGTCGCAATCCGCCGGGTTCACGTTCGACTGGGACGGCAGCGGCGGCGGCGACGCCGGCGCGCTGGGCTTTAAGCGCTCCTGCTACGTGGTTGGCGGCGGCAAGCGCGAGCGCGGGCCGGACCACGAGCGCAAGAAGGGCATCCCCTGGACGGAGGAGGAGCACAAGTAAGCAGCAGCCCCAACCCCAATTGATCCTCTCACTCACACAGTCACACAACAAATGGAACTTGCGTGCCTGATTGGTGAAATTTCCATGGCTAATCAGTCTCCTTTGGTTGCCTACCGTACCGCAGGCTGTTCTTGATGGGTCTGAAGAAGTACGGGCGCGGGGACTGGAGGAACATCTCGCGCAACTTCGTGACGAGCCGGACGCCGACGCAGGTGGCCAGCCACGCGCAGAAGTACTTTATCCGCCTCAACTCCGGCGGCAAGGACAAGCGCCGCTCCAGCATCCACGACATCACCACCGTCAACCTCCCTGAAGACGACACCGGCGGCCGCGGCAACAACCCCTCTGCCTCGCCGCCCTCCGTGCTCACCTCCACCTTCACACCCTCGTCCACCGCCGCCGGCGGCGGCCCGGTCATCTCCGAGCAGTTTGGCGTCCTCGTCGACAGCAAGCCGCCGCCGCACCACCACCACCACTTCATGCCGCACTCCTACGGCAACGTGAAACTCGAGCCCGGCGTCAATTCCCATCACGGTGCAGGCTTCCTGGACGACTCTGTTCTGATGCAGATGCAGATGCACTGCGGCCAGCTGCAGCCTCTTGGCTGACTGGTTTTCGCGCAGCAATTGCAATGGCAGAAAGAGGAAAATTCCTCTCGTCTTTGGCCACGCACGAGTCTGTTGCGCGTGTCTGTTGTTGGTTTCAATCAAACAGGCAAATAACATTTGGGTACAGCACGCATTCTTGCTACAGATGGATGGACGGTTCATGCAGACAGCTCCGAGCTCAGCACAGTCCGCAGCCGAGCGCTCGCGTTCTGCTGCAACTGAGCTGAGCTCCCTGATGCCGTGTGTTCCAGAGACGGGAGGAAGAGGGGAAAAGGAAAAAAAAATACAGTAGAAGATACTGGACAATGGGGTCTCTGCATTTCGCCTATGATGTGTACATATAAGCCGACGCCTGCAGTGAAAAATAATTTCCTACTGTAATTTGTGTTCCTGTGTTATGGGAGGCACACTACTACTAGATGTTGTGATTACGCTAGCCTTTTCTTTGTAATGATGTATTGATCGGTTAACGTCATGTATTTGGGATAGCAAGTAGCATCATCATCAGCATGCTGTTTAAGTGTCTTGTAAGGGTTCTTATTTATCTTTATTAAGATGGGGGTGTATTAGCTAGCATCGGTCACCCTCTCATCGACCCGCCCTTTTGTTTGTTTGTTATTAATCAAGATGGTGATGAAAGGATTGTAGTTTTCATCAGCTGTTTCCTGTCGCTTTTGATGCGATAAAACGGAACCACGATGAGAATGGATCCTGTTCGGCAGCTCGTATTCGGCTTATAATAAATAGTATTTTTCTTTCACACCAAACCAATCAGTAGTACTTTCAGCCATATCTTGTAAGTCAATCCAGCTGAAACAAACAGACTGGTGGTTTTTGTGGCTGTGGGAGGGAAGGACTCTACAGATTTTATAGATTGGTCAAGTTAGTCCCTGTGACTAAGCTAGGCAAAGCTTATCATTGGCTGAAAAAACCTGGTCTTAGCGGTCTCAAGAGCTGTACTTTGCTGGCGAAATGACCGCTTAGTCTGTGACTTACCTGTTCGCTTGTCTAAATTTTGAAGAGGAATTTGGATGGTTTGAAGGAATGTTGGAGGAATTTATAAGAGAAAAATACGGTTCGAATGAAAAAATAAGCGGATCAAGCCGAATTTAAGGAACGCGTGAACGGGGCCATAGAAAATAGTCAGATCACAGTTTGTTTATGACTGCAAATGCCCGAGATCAGGGCTAGTACTCCGTCCGTAGCACTAATATGCTACTACTACTAATCAGCTTTCCTCTTGGCCAATGGGAACAGATCACCGGAGGGCCTGATTAGTTTAGCTGGAATGGAGGTTGTACGTCGCAAGTACCTTCCTTGACGTTGGTGGAGAAGGCAGGCATGACTGGCACACAGGCAACAGTAGCGGGGAATGATTTGGAGGAGGTCCACCAATGGCGGAGGCACAAGGCATCCCATGCCTCCAGCCGCTGTCCTCTTCTTTCCCGTCTAAGTACTGTTTCAGTTTTCACCCAAAACTTTACACCCTACTCCCTCTGTCCCCAATGAAAAAGTAGCATTTTTACGTATGCCTTATCCCATCAAATCATCGATGTACACATGCATGAGAAGCTCGGACGTCCATCTTTCTGGGACAGAGGGAGTATCTCATTAAATATTAAGACACATACATGAAGTATTAAATATAGACTAAAAAATAACTAATTGTACAGTCTACGACTAATTTATGAGACGAATCTTTTAAGTCTAATTAGTCCATAATTTGACAATAAAGTGCTACAGTAACACATGTTCTAATGATGGATTAATTAGGCTTAATAAATTCGTCTCGCGGTTTACTGGCGGATTCTGTAATTTATTTTTTTATTAGTATCCGAACACCCCATGCGACACCCTCACGTAACATCCAATGTGACTCTAAAACTTTACACGCTAGATCTAAACATGGCCTAAGAGGATGATTGGATCCGGTGACTAAAATTTAGGAGGTATCATATGATGGTGTCGCATGGGGTATTCGGATACTAATAAAACAACAAATTACAGAATCCATCGGTACTCACGAGACGAATTTATTAAGCCTAATTAATCCATCATTAAAAAGTGCATGGTTATTGTAGCACTACATTGTCAAATCATAAAATGATTAGACTTAAAAGATTTGTTTTACAAATTAGTCACAAACTGTGTAATTAGTTTTATAATTAATTATATTTAATACTCTATAAATATGTTAAACATCCGATGGGACAGCCGGGACTTAACTTTTACATGAACCAAACACCCCTGAAGCAGCGCCTCCTCTCCCCTGGCACCGGCACCGGCACCGAGCCCACAGGGCCACAAGCCCCCACACCACCGAAAGAAACAGGCGGACAGCGGGTGCACGCACAGTCGCACACGGACGAAGTCGTCTTCTGTTGCCGGATGCTTCTCGGCCCCAACTTGCGAATTCCTCCCCTTGCTCGCAGATCCACTCGGAAAGCCGTGTTTTTTTCCGGTGACTCAGGGCCGGCGCGCGGAGACGGGGGAATCGGACAGTTTCGGTGGCCGTGTGCGTGCGTGCGTGGGTGACGGTGAGAACCAAAATGCCTCCAGGGAGAGGGAAAGGGGGCTCCCTGATTTGATGCGGCTTTTTGCTCGGTTCTGCAGGGCAAAAAAGGCTAGGAAAAAATCTACTTAACCCTCTATCTTTCATACTGGGTCTACTTCACTCCTCAATTATGAAATCGTCTGTTTTACCTCCTGAACCTTCTAAAACCGTCTATTTTACATCCTGGACGGTTTTCAGCGACGGTTTTGCTAGTAACAGTGGTTTTGAATTTTCTTTTTTTTTATTTATTTTTGGTGAATTTTTGAAAAATCATAGTAAATCATAGAAAAATCATAAAATGAAAAATCTAATTTTGTTGGACTCCACATGAGTAGATCTACATAGTGAATATATAATACGGTATGCTTTAGTACAAAATTTTTACTGTAGCCTTAGATTAATTAAAAAATCTAGTTTTGTCTGTAATTAATTGGAATAATTCATAGCTGCAGCTTCTATGGTCCAATTGTGGTGAAATTTTTATGGTACGCTAATTATTGTATGCTTGAACTATAGTAAAAATTTCGTACTCATTGGACTATGTATAACTTAGTTATAGATAAATTCTAATTAATTACAGACAAAATTAGATTTTCAATTAATCTAAAGCTACAAAAAATTTGTACTAAAGCATACCATATTATATATTCACTGTGTAGATCTACTCATGTGAAGTCCAATAAAATTAGATTTTTCATTTTATGATTTTTCTATGATTTTTTCAAAAATTCACCGAAAATAAAAAAAAAAAATTCAAAACCACTGTGACTGTAGCAAACCCAGCTGTTACTGTAGCAAACCGGCTTAAAACCGCCCAGGGGTAAAATAGACGGTTTTGGGGTAAAATAGACGGTTTTAGAAAGTTCAGGAGGGTAAAACATATGGTTTCATAGTTGGAGGGTGAATTAGACCAAGTATGAAAGATGGAGGTTAAGTAGGCTTTTTCCAAAAAGGCTGATTTGTTTGGAGGGAAGACGGAATCTTGGGAGAGAATTCTTGGCCTCCGGTGGTGGCTGTGGTATGGTATCTCCCATGCCCTGGACAACCGTGAGAATCTTCAGGCCCTTGGGTGAGGCTTTCGTGTCCTGTCCGGTGGTGCCTGTGATTTACCCGAACATTGGTCGGGTCCAACCGAGCATATGAATTTGACTTGAATTATATAGTGATTTCTAGAAAAGAAGAGTTTAGTTGCAAAAAAAGGGGGGAATAAATGGGCATTACAAAGGAAAGAGGAACCTGGTGGAAAGAATATCGGTGATGGCGATGTTAACACAAGAACTCTACTGCTACTGGGACACAACAAAGACGTCGCTGGTCTCACTGTTTGCTATTGTGGCACTTGACTCAGCTCCAGCAAAAATATGGCCATGCATGTTTGGTAGGACTTTAGGTCTGGTTGCTCCATGCACTGTAGTAATGAACAATATATGTTTCTTTATTTGGTCTGATTCCTCGATGGGCTAATCCTGTTCTAAAAATAAAGATAAATTATTCCATCTTACATGGCTCTCTAACCAAATGCTACCTTAATCATCCTCACTAATAATCTAGCTCCATATACATCGGTTGGTTATGTCCCCCTTCGTCCTCTGATCGTATTTTAATTTGTTGCCCTGCACACCACTACCTCTGACACTGTGGCATTGGGCATTATACTTGTTATAACAGTAGTAGCATCAGAATTATTGTTTGTACGCTCAAGGCCAAGAACCACAATTGAAAGTTGCAATTGTGGGGCTGCATGTTGCCTCCCAAGTGGTGAGGAGCGAAGAATGCAAGGCAAGCAATCCAACGTGAGCAAAGTGAGCGCTACTGTGCACCTTTCGTCTCGCCTTTTGCTTTCTTTGCAGGCCTCACGCCTTTTGCTTTCTTTGCTGGCCTCACTGTCCTTTGATCTATTTTTGCCTCGATAGGAAATGGCAACAGGAAGTGTAGAACATTGTGTCGTGCCTCGTACGACTCTGTTCACGGGAGGTGTAGCGTAGGTCTTGAGACGATGCCATATGGTCATACTTGCGATTGTTATCTGTTTGTTAGAACACAACTAGTCCAACAAAGTGTACTCAGCGTGAGCTAGAATTTGAGGAAACATATAACTATAAAAAATCATGTTTAATATCTTAACTAATATATTTGTGTATTCTCTTTATTTGTTTATTATGTAACACAATACCATACATATACAATATAATAACCTCGATCAATCTAGTCGTGTGTGAACTTATTAATTACTCTATATGTTTTTTTTTCATCAATCTATATCCATAGTTTTTTCCCACCTATGCATGACGCCTCCATGCATTTTTTATATGCATTTAGTTGAAACATTTGCTTAAGTTATGTTGGCTCTTATTGCAGCCTATTTTCTCATGATTTTTTTATCTTCTTAGTTACTATATTTTTATCCTAAGGATAAGTTTAAGCTCCTGTTCTTATTGCACAACTTATTCAAAATTCTGCTTTTATATTCAATTAAAGATAAGAATTTAGTCATAGATTATACTCTTAACTACCACGATGGTACAAATGAGAACTTGCTACACCATGACGTTCGAGATCAGTGGTAGAGCTTGAAGTGAGATCTATGAGGAGACAATGGTGCTAGCATCAAGAGGATATTCATATTTAGGCCTAACAATCAATGTTTATAGTCCGAGCAAATCTCAAAGACCAGAGAGGTTCACTTTGGTTTACATTAACATCATCCGTTGTTTAACATGCTAATTTTTCTTATCGACTAATGATATAGTAGTAGTACTTTTCTTATAAAAAACTGAATGCTTAAATTGTACTATAAGCATAGATATTGTTTTTTAAAACATATAAATTTGTGTAAAGTAACAACTTACATAAATCATTATTATAAATATTAATATAATTTTAAATATATTTTTAGAGTCATTGGCATGTGAGTCGGTAAGAGATCAATTTTCATGATTACTAAAACATAATATATATACACTTATCGTTTATACATGTATATATACTTAATCTGCATGCCTGCAGTCTTTATTGGATGGTTAACACCATACTCAGAGATATATATGAGTTCAAGCTTGGTTTAGAAAACTTTCGCTGATGCTCTTGCACGGCAATACTATCCGGGGCAGCGACGGTATGGTGCAAGGTGCCAGTCACTAGTTAGTGTTACCGTGAGCCTAGTGCTCTCGGCGTTGCCGAGCCGCCATTGGGCGGCGGCTGGCGGGTGCTATGCGGTCGCATACTCCCATAGTCCCATCGACGTCGTAGCTTTTTGGGCACCACACCATGCGTCGGCGTCCGCAAAATCCTCCAGCGCGAGGAGGATTCAGATTCCTATGGTGGTGCACTGCAAATGGGCGTATAATTGAACCGGGACTAGAGGCGTAGAGAGGGGCTCATCAGCGCAGAGATTCCAGATTCCGATTCCGCCTCCCCGCTCCTTTCACGCTCACGCGTCGGTCCACCCAGAGCAAGCATTGCACTGAGCATAAAGACAGCTGAGTAAGCATTGCACTGAGCACCTACGGTGGCTACTGGATGATCTATTTCATCGTAACTATTTTGATGCAACCCAATCTAACACCCCCTATCCAAGCATGACATATAGTAGGTTGGTTTCAACCACTTAACAAAACATGATGTTGAGTTTGTCAACAACTTACCCCCTCCATCTTAAATTTCTCCTAAATCGAACTACTCTAAATCTAACCATATTTATAGAGAAAAATATTATATTAGAGCATCAGAGAGGTAAACTATATAAAAGCACATTTGACAAAAATCTTTATGATGCTCATTTGGTACCGTAAGTATTACCTTTTTTAAATGATCAAACTTAGGATAGCTTGACTTGAACAGCTTAAAATCCACTAAATTCAACAATAGGAGGGAGTACACTATGTTTGTATGCATTGTAAAGCATTGGAACTGAAAAAATAAAGATAAAACCCTTGGAAACTAAGGTCAGTTTCAGTGGAGATTTTATGATAGCTGTCATGGCAATATATAAATGATGAAATTTGCATAAGAAGGAAACATTCTACACTGTTTGTGATATATACTCTCTTCATTATAAATTATAAGACGTTTTGATATTGTAGATACATTATTTTTACTATAAATCTAGACATAGTGTGTATATCGAAGAGCATAGCAAACGCTATGTATTTAAAAAAGTCAAAACGTCTTATAATTTAGAATTGAGGAGTAGAAGTCTTGGAGACTGAGATACGAAACTCTACTCGGGATTAGCCTAATGTCAATTGCCAATGATAGGCCTTTCCCCACATCTAAATCTCTAATTCATGCTCAGCACGCGCCCCATCAAAAGGCGGCCACGCACTTCGCTTCTTTTTTCCAAAACGAGGGGAAGGCAGAGGTATCTACGGCTAGATTTGGTGGAAAGAGCTTAGATCAGCCCAAGTAGGTACAGCTAACCCCGCACTGAGCGGGGGGCAAAAAAAAGGTCACGTTTTTGGCGCAGGCAGTGACACTTGCCATGCGCACTGCCGCCGGGGGAGCTGATCGATGCATGCATGCGCGCGCCGTAAACAAATGCGCTTCATCACCGACCAGTGTAGTCTATTCGCAGACGCATTGGGCCTGTTCGCACATCTGAATTCTGAAGGAATCTGGATGGTTTGGAAGAATACTGAAGGAATTTGTGAGAGAAAAATATTATTTCGAATAAAAAAAATAACGGATCAAGCCAGGTTTAAGGGCACGCGAACGGAGCCATTATTGGTTGTCCCAGGCAGGGCAGGTGTAGTTTCCCGACAGGAGGCCGCGGGTAGTTTACTCCCACTACCATCACAATACTCGGCTCCCATCTCCATGTGCCAATCAAACGTAGTTCCGTGCTCTTCTCTTGCTTGATCAGAAGACAACAGCATCTGCTACCGCCTTATAAAAAAAAAAAATCTGCAACTACGAGTACTTGAAAAGTGCGTTCTACTACAAGAACATGCAGGCAGGCAGGCACGGAGTCAGCGGTGGGGCTAGGGGGTCTCTAGCCCCCCTACCGCTCGCGAGCAAGCGAAGCCCCGTAGAGCCGCCGTCTGAAATTTCAGCTGTAGATGTACATGTAGAAGGGGTTGGGATTTGTTGAACCTTTTTTCTTGCTAATTGCCGTTGTTTAGCCCTTCCTAAATTTTTTCCTAACTTCGTCCCTGCAGGCAGGGCAGGGCGTTCCGTGACATAGCCCGTGTTTAGTTGGTTGAAAAGTTAAAATTTGGCTACTGTAGCATTTTCGTTTTTATTTGTCAATTAGTGTTCAATCATGGATTAATTAGGCTCAAAACGTTCGTCTCGCGATTTCCAACCAAACTGTGCAATTAGTTTTTTTCGTCTACATTTAATGCTCCATGCACGTATCGTAAGATTCGGTGTGATAGGTACTGTAGTACTTTTTTGGAACTTTGTTTGAACTAAACACGGGCATAGACACATACCTTGTGTGTGACGCAAGTTGTAACGGTTGCGTCCAATTATCAGTGCTACTAGTCTGTCTGTTCGCTTGTTGGTTTCAGCCAAGATTTATCAGTTAGTCAACAGTATTTTTCTCTCATAACAAACTAGCACCAGTCAGACTTATCAGCTCAAAAACCAACCAGCGAACAGACTGACTCTATCTGTGATGCAAAGCTGATACTGGACTACTCTACGCGATGCCAATGCCAAGTGGGAGGAGCAAACAGGTCAAGTGGGGGGAGCAAGAGCAAACATACAGGTCGAGATCAGCATCTCCTGGCAGTCAGATGGCAACGGAGCACCAACTGAAGCTGAACTGACCGCCGCAGCGACGTCAAACGCCATGTTCGCTTGGGCACGGCATGTTTGCTGAGGCTTGTTTGGCTGATAAACTATGGTTGAAAGTACCGTTGACTAATTTGGTGTGAGAAAAATACTATTCGTTGACTAAAAAAAGTACAACTTATAGACAAACAAGCCAAAACGAACGGGGTGACGAGCGAGACGACCTGCCGGGACATCGTCGTCGGTCGCTATCGCCAAACAGGCAGGGCGGCAGCAGCGGACCCGGACCGGCCAGCCATGCAATAAAAGGGAGGGCATCTTCGTTGCTTCTTCCGGCTGCATCAAGGGCCGTTCGAATCAGCAATTCAGCAGCAGGTAGCCATCACCGCCGTAGCCAGGGGACCGACCTCCCCAACTGCAACCATGCATTACAAAACGTACCTGTGGCCTTTGAATCTAGCAGGACGCCTATGGATTCTCCTAACACTCCTTTCCAAGCAACGGATAGAGCCGCCGAGCGTGCCTGCAAATTGTATGTAAAAACTTGGATGGATCGTGTCACATATGCTGATTGTTTCTGCAAAGTAGGAAAGGAAGAGGGACCAGACCATCGGATTATTTTGTTTTTATGCAAGTTGAAACTGGGGATATGGATGGAGATGGCTCAATAATGGGCACATGCCACGAGACTGAATGGGGAACACCGTGGGAGTAATAAAAACAATTTGGTCGTGATGTGCATTCAGGCCGGGCGCAGCAAGGCTGGACTCTGGCGTGCTGACCTTCGCAGGTTCAGGAAATCAGGAGTAACACAGCCTCTACCTTTTTTTTTAAAAAAAAATAAGCATCTACCAGTGAAAGTTTGAGTTCCCCATTCTTAATAACCCTGACAATTATTGACAGTATAAGAGTTGACACAACTGTACGTACGTAGTCCACTAATCCTACTGCTTTCCTTTCACGTGAAACCGATCTAGGGTCCAATAGTAAAGATGCACTAGGGAATAACATACAAGAGTGACATTGTCCTGGACATCGTTATCAGTTTACCTTTGTTCAAATTTGAAGGATGGCATCCATCGCATCAGGGTACACATACATCTTGTAGCTTCGTCTCTATGACATGAACCGGTGGTGAAGTGAAAGGTGTTTCCCATTCAATTTGTTTTTTTTTTAAAAAAAAAGGTGTTTCGTTCCCATTCGCCAGTCCAGATATAGGCAAATAGCCCCTGGAGGCTGGAGCTTATCAACTCCGGCTGTTACTGCCCCCCTTCAACATTAAGTTCATTTCATGCAGGGATAAGACAGCAGAGATAATATGCCTGTCACAGATCAGATCATGATGCCTGTCACAGATCCGTGAACTTTCACTGAGAGCAAAAGGAAGTCATCTCATGTTCATTCGCCTTGTTTTTACCAGATATTGTGCTTCCTGTATAAGATCCTACTATAAAGTAAGTGGAATTTCGTTTTCATCCTCTCACCTTTGTTCCTTTCTATTCCTTTTGGCCATTGCTTCCCTTTTCATTTCGTCCTTATCCCTCGGATTATATATAGCTCTATAGGCCTCGTGAATTTCAAGTCTCTAAATATAAAATATATACTTCCAACCGTCAAATATATATATATATATATATATATATATATATACTTCCTATTATATTTAGAGCATGTTCCAACTGACCTATCAGTAGAAGGCACGACAACCTACATTTGTGAAATATTAGCAATCCTGTGGACAACCTGTCACAAGAAGCTGTACCACAGAGATTTATACTCACTGCCATTAGATTCACAACAAGGACAACGCAAAAAGGAAAGAAGCTCTAGGCCACACAATTTTCATTACACTTATCACAGGATTTCGAAAAGGCTACACAGAACTATGTAGCATGGATAGCTTCATACTCCCAGTACAGGTAGAAGGTTTTTTAGTATACTCAGAGTTCAGGTAGTAGGTCCTTTAAGATCTGGAAAATAGAAGTCAATTCATTTTGACCAAATGCACACAACCTTTTGCATTAGGAGCTTTGCCAACTGAACTTTTTACTTTTGGATAACACAGCTACATTTCTTACCACGTGCTAATTGCACTTCATAATTTTACTCTTACTAAACTTTTATTATACTAAAAGTACAAAAACAAACAAATACATCTGAAGAGCTTACAGAGTTACCATGCAGACGCGGCCATTTCAGTAACACTTGAAGATCCCGTCAAATTCGGCTTTGCAGTATGTTGAAGTAATCCCAAACTATCCAAATCAATGCTGTAGGAACAGGGTAACCTGTAAGTTATGTGAAGTACAAGGCTAAGTAGTATAATGGCATCCATTATTATACATAAGCAAATGATCGCAAAAATTGCAAAGCATAGCATCAGATGTCTCAATTTCTTCAAACCCCAGCTATGGTTGGAAAGGTTTTAGCAGTCTCATACCTGATGAAAAGCTTGGTGCAAGGAAAGATGTCCTTTGGAGTGGAACAATTGAGAGAACACTTCAAAGAATAATGTCTTCCTGCAGGAAACAAATGCTTGATGCTGAGCCGAGGATGTATTTCCATCGATAAATCTGTTAAACTTCTCCCAAATCCAAGCACTTATCTCAGATTCACGGTAACTACCCTAGTAGATGAGCAACTTTGAGCATCAAAGGAACCACAGGAGAGTGTGCTGCCAACAGAGATACGTTTGTACGAGAATCATTGTAACTGCCATAGTAGACGAATCAGCCAATGAAACAGTCTGCAGATATGATCCATGAAACACAGGTGTTGACAACGCTACCAAGACAGCAGAGATAATATGCCTGAGGTAACTGTGATACCATATTTTCATGTACCATTTCACCCGGACTGTTTTGTTTCATTCAGATGCTGTCCACTGAGGTATGGCCATATGGAACATATGCCAGCAAATCAGTTGACATTTGTGATACTTGCAGTCATGCACAATGTGGCAGCATGAGAAGAGCCTCAAGGTTAAAACATATTTCCAGAAAGTCGTCAGCACCAACCAACAACTACATGGTGACCATGCATTGAAAAGTAGTAGTAGATCATTGCTGAAGAATTTTATGGCTCTGAAGCCTTCCGAGTGAACTGTGTTGCAGGAGTCCACTTAGCAGTGCTTGGATCTTTTACACCATGAGGAAGTGTGATTCTAAGGAATGAGCCTAGTGCTCAAAGACGTCATTAAGAACAATGATAGTTCCGTTCAGTTCTACACCCAGTGTATCACCCCTGAATTTTAATATGCTGATATACACCAATCTTTTCTCCTCCCATTTCTTAGTTTCCTTCCAGAAAGATTTTGATGAAGAAAGCACCACTCACTGGTAAAGGGAAACAGTAATATGAAACTGAAGGAAGTGCACTAAAGAGGAATTAAAATATAAGGGAAGAATATAATGTTTTCAACACAGTACAATGCATACATCCACAATATATTATTTTGTTTTAAGTTCCAATAGCCAATAAATACAGAGTATTTAACATCACAGAGATTCAAATGTACCAAATCAATAATAAAGTTATGCTGAATCATCATCACTTCGAAACATTTTCAGCCCATATCCAACAGGGAATAGCGGGTCATAGTTAGCATCTCCAGCATTTATAGGCAATTGATCAACAGACCTATACCATGTCACAGACAATGTGCCGACAAAATCATGATCTCCAAAGAGGCAATCGGTAATTCCCATGCCCTCAGTTCCAGGAAGCCAGGCAGCAACTAGAGCTTCTATCTTTTCCAAAACTTGTGACTCAATAATCAATGGCCTTCCAGATATAACAATCACTAGCGTAGGGATTTTACTAGCAACACAGGTGATAAGATCAGAGCCATTAAACGGGATACTAA
The DNA here is from genome assembly GCA_904845875.1 of Miscanthus lutarioriparius. Lineage (NCBI taxonomy): Eukaryota > Viridiplantae > Streptophyta > Magnoliopsida > Poales > Poaceae > Miscanthus > Miscanthus lutarioriparius. The sequence continues at coordinate 22,220,294 of CAJGYO010000017.1, forward strand.
GGTCAGTTCTATCTCCTGTCCATTCAGCATATGGAACCTCTCCAACAACAACCACCGCATAGGAAAAACCCCCAGTTTCAATCATAGCTTCTGTTGGGCATTTCTCATACACAACTTCAGTTTGCACTCCCACGGATTCTTGTATGGCCTCCAATATGCTCGTACCTGTTATTTAGATTCGCGTGAATAGCTGTTTTTCAAAAATAGGATATTTTACTACTTTGATCAAATAAAGCTAGAAATGTTCTTTTGGAACAAATAAATCAGTGAGGGAGGGAGGGCAGAGTGTGAGCGAGTGTATAAAGTAACGGGAAAGGCATAGATCTACTCAAGGGAAAACTACAACATTGATCTACTCAAGGGAAAATCACAGCATACTACTTCAGTGATCCAATACAAAACATCTTAAGCTTGCTTTTCAAAGCAGAAGGTTACCATTTATTTTTCACCATGGCAGTTGAAAGTGCTATATGGATTGTCAAAACAAGTTTACAGCTGGAGTTCAAGAAGGCGCTAAGCGGTTTCTAGGCGGTGACCCACGGCCTAGAGCCTAGGCGAGCCTAGGCGTTTCAAGGCGTTTTTCTAGACGATGGCTAATAATGCATAAATACTTAAAAGAAAAGAAAAAAAAATAGGAGATTAGGGGTCATGAAATAGGGAGAAAGAGAAGAAGGCCCATTTAACGGCCCAACTCTCCACATTACAGCCTCTCCCGCATCCTCTCCCTTTCCCGCATCTCTCTCTCTCTCGCGCCCACATCTCTTCTGTGCCCGCCTGCCGCCAGTTCCTCTCCCTCTCTCGCATCTCTCTCTCTCTTGCCCGCATCTCTGCGCCCGCCGCCGCCGGTTCCTCTCCCTCTCCCGCAGCTCTCTCTCTCTCAGTCCGCGCCCGCCGTCCGACTCCGCCTGAGGCTGCTCCTCCCTCGCCGGCGACCTCCGCCCACCTAGGGGTCCGCCTACTCCCATAGGCCAGGCGGAACCCCCTCGCCTACCGCTTAGTCGCGCCTAGGCGGCCGCCTAGCGTCGCCTTTTTGAACCTTGCCAAGAAGGTTACTTCACTCAAAATAATCATCACTTCTTTCAGAACAATTATATCCATGCTAGTTCAAAAGAACAATTGAAGTACCCAGTCACTCTATTTTTTAGAAGGACAACTGTATCGTCTAGGTCAAACAATTGATTGATATGAGTACAGAAGAACTTATAAATACAAATATTTATTTTTGCAGAGTTTCTTCTTACCAGGAGTTATTTTTCCACTGTCTCCATGCCATGCTATCGTCCACCCACCACATTGATATCCAATATCGTCAGCATGTGTTCCTGCAACCAGTATTCTTTTTGCATCTCTGGCCAATGGAAGGAATGGCTCCTGATCCTTGCCATTTTTCAGAAGTACCAAAGACTTGCGAACAGCCTCACGCCCTAGTAATCGATGTTCCTGATAGGTCAACATATTGCCTATCGTTACTGACATCAATATTGAGATGGCTCAAACAGAAAGATAAGCAGAAATTTGAAAGAAACAAGAAGCATGTTACCTTACAACCAACTGTGTCCAGTAGAGATTGGTCTGAAAATGGATGCTCAAACACTCCAGAAATAAATTTAACCCTCAGAATTCGCTCAACAGCATCATCAATTCGAGACATTGGTATCTCCCCCGCCTCCACCAAGAACACAATATCATCCAAAAAATTCTCAAACCTGTGAGGTATCATAATCTGTAGATTGCTCAATTTGGCAAAACCAACAGATGACTGAAGAATGCATTTCATGTGAACACTTAAATTAACCATATACCATGTCCATTCCTGCATTTACTGATTGTGCAATGCAATAGCGATAATCAGACCCTCGAGGCTTTTGTGGCTCACAGATCCTGTCAATGCCCTCCCAATCTGAAATGAGAAGACCCTGAAACAGGAGGTTAGACACATCAAATTAATAGACCAACCTAAGCTTCAATCATTATACAAAATGGTGGCAGTAGGCTCGGGTACCTTAAAGCCTAACTTGCCCTTCAGAACATCAGTCAGCAAGTAGCGACTCGAATGCAATGGCTCCCCATTCCATTTAGAGTAAGACGCCATTACTGTTGCCACCCCTTGAGCTATACAATCAGGGTAAGGTGTCATATGGATTGCTTCCAAATCCTCATAGGAGCAAATGGCGTTCCCTTCATTCACCCCCTTGTCCGTGCCACCATCCCCTACGAAATGCTTAGCGCAAGCAAGTACATTCTCCCTACAAACCACAACCACATGGACACATTTCCACAAACAGGTCGTGGGCATATGGGGAACACTCTAAACACCTCCACTGAAATACCTAGGCGAAGCGAGGAAGGGGTAACCATGAGGATGGTCTGCTGGCGGCTGCCCCTGCAGACCGCTGACGATGGTGGTCAACGAGCGCACGATCTCTGGGTCCTCGCTGTAGCTTTCGTAGCATCTACCCCACCTAGGATCCCGACAGACCTAGCATACACGAGGCCAAACATCAAGGAGATCCCGTACACACGCCACCGATTAATCAGGAGAGGTTTGAATTTTACTCACGGCGACGCAGGGTGCGAAGGTCCAGTGGATGCCAGTGGCCCGAACCTCGAGCGCCGTCGCCTCGCCGATCCTACGCGCGAGCTCTCCGTCCCTGTGAGGTCAACAGCAATACGGTTGCCTAACGGACAACAAAACACAGGGGATAGTACACTGACGCGGCCATCACACAGAACATGGTCCGTGGATCGAATCGACCGGTACCTGGAGGCGCCGAGACCGACGTTGTGAGGGAACACGGTGGCGCCGTAGACGTTGTTGTGGCCGTGTACGGCGTCGGTGCCGTAGAGGATGGGGACGCCGAGGCGGGAGGAGAGCGCGAGGCGCTGCATGCCGTCGACCATGGCGGCCCAGTCGGCGGGGGAGGCTCGGTCGCGGGGCGTGCTTCCCCCGGCGTTGAGGACGCTGCCGGCCCCGAGCTCCGCGAGGGCGCGCGGCGTCGCGACGGTGCGCTCGATCTGGGCCATCTGCGCCGCCTTCTCACGCAGCGTCATGCGGCCCAGCAGGTCCCGCACCCGCGCCTCCACCGGCGCCGATGCGTCCCTGTACACCGGCGCCGCCTCGCCTCGCGCCTCCGGTGCCATCGTGCGGGTGAGCAGAAGGGAGCGGAGGCGGAGGAGATGAGATGGGCGTTGTGTTGCCCGATTGTTGGGAGGGGATTGGATTTGGACACACGAGGGAAACAGGGTAGAGCGCCTCGAATCGAGACGATGGTGTTTGGTTGGTCGCGCCACCTGGAGTGACATTGGCGTTTGAAATTGTCAGCGGTTCTGGGACCCACCCCGTCGCCGACTCGCCGTCGTTGTTAAAATGAATGAACCGATTTTTCCGTTTAATTGATCCGTTTATTATCTGCTCCCTAATAATGCAATTCTCATTTTTCGAGAGATCAAACAATTTAATCTTTGACTAAAATTATATAAAAAAATATTAACATTTATAATACAAAATAGATACTAGATTAGTTATAGAATATATTTTCATTATAAATCTATTTTGAGACATGAATACTAATACCATTTATTTCCTTTAAATTTAGTTAAAGTTTGGCTAGTTTAACTAATATGGACCCTATAATTATATTCTTTCGTGAACAGAGGATACAATAGTGAACCTATGTGGTAGACGTCCGATCAAGATGTCAGTGATTTTACATTAGGGAATAGTAAGCGTTAAATTAGATCAAAAATTAATACTAATCCTAATCACTAATCCATAAATTGGATCACTGCTCTCTTGTTAGTTGATTTGATCTTAAATAGATTTGCTTCTCAACACCCATCTCGCGTGTGCTAGTTTTTTTATACAACAAACAAGCTGACGGTGTTGCTATTTTAGTGGCAGTGGCAGTGGCAACACGTCAGTCGTGATGCAATTGTAGCACACTAGAGACTTTGACAGCTATAGGAGACTCCGCGCGCTCGGCCCGTGGGCTGCAAGCTGCCAATTTGTCTATGAACCGACAAATGTGCGTTTGAGTCCCTCTTCATTGTGAAATCGATAAAAAGAATCTGAGTAGCAGCCAAAGGAGAGGGATAACGCATGGTAAAAGAATCCAGCATAAGAATCCGTGAATTCGTGGAAACCCAGATAATACTGGATTCTTGTCACTACCGCATAGTAATACATTGGATCTAGTATTACTTTTCAAAAAGATTAGTTTGCTCTCACTCCTGACCACACGCACAACTTGCTCTTATCGGGGAATCACATGAATGGGAGAAACAACATATCAAGGTTCTGTGTGCTCTTATCGTTTCTAAGAACCTCATGCGTGGATCAATGTGATTGATCAAGTGAAAATAGAGGCATTTGGAATGTATTGAAATCGGCTTGATTTGATCGGTCCGATGAGATTTTCATAGCGATTTCATAGAAACGATCTATGAAATTCCGGGAGGGCACCACCATATGCATACAACAGATAGAATATTAGGGTAACTTTTTTCACATAATGCGATAGCATTCGGTTCTCTGTTTAACTTGTTTTTGCAGAGAATATTATGAATAGTAATGTCGGATACCATAAAAAGGGGTACCCTAAGCGAGAACCGAAAAAAAATTGCTTCGACCTTGCAAATATCAAAGCCAAAGGACAACCACGAGGTCTCGGCCGATTCTCCGATTCACCCGAGGCCCGCGCCGCAAAAGCCTCGGACGAAAAACCAACTCTCCGCCTCGCCGAGGCCCCCTCGCCCGAGGCCCTGCCCCGCAAGGCCTCGGACGGGTTACCGATTCTCCGATTCGCCCGAGGCCCCGCGCATAAAGCCTCAGACGAAGTACCGATTCTCCGACTCGCCCGAGGCTGGCTCGGCAACAACCTCGTTGCCTCCGTCTCGACCGACTTCTCTGACAAAACATCACGTCCAATTAACGCGTCCAACCACTCCCGCAACATCGGCCCGCGACGTCGGCCTTGATGCAATGAGTGGCCGATGGGACGGAGGCGGGGCTGAAAGGGGTTACCGGCCATCGTGCTCGCATTGTGCCCATAATCGACGCCGTCTTGCCTTTGTGCTACCTAACTCCTGCTCCAGGAACAACGCGGCGTGGGGAGTCAAGTCCGGGTCACTATAGCCCTCTGATAATTTTGGAGTACGTCTCTAGACCCCTAGCCAACCCCTATCGAATAGGGGCACGGGCCTCCACTCGGACTTACCCGATAACAGCTCACCGGAGGTGCCACTGCTCGCGCCCACCGAGGGTAGCCTGACATCCTCCACCCCTCCTTTCGAATGAAAAGGACGCGCGAGGGTCGCACAAAAAAGATAGGGAAACTCCTGATCGTCCTCTCGCTCCGTGCAGAGACTCGGGGGCTCTTCCTGCAAACCAAGCCAAGACCCGACAACCCGAACTCGCACTCAGGAGCTCGGCAAATGCGATAAAACTCCTCACACAAAATAGGGAAAAAGCCCCTGGAGGAGTAAATCCACTCCTCTAGGGCCTCAGGGGCTACACCCGGCGGGTGCGCTCGCGCGCACCCACCGGAACCACGAGTACAAAACACAACCCCACAGGAGCTACCACCTATGGCCTTCTGAGCCAAGTCTCGACAAAACCTCAGGGAGAGTGCTCGCACTCTCCCTAAGGCTCGGGGGCTACTGTCGGATACCAGAAAAAGGGGTACCCTAAGCGAGAACCAAAAAAATTGCTTAGACCATGAGGTCTCGGCCGATTCTCCGATTCACCCGAGGCCCGCGCCGCAAAAGCCTCGGACGAAAAACCAACTCTCCTCCTCGCCGAGGCCCCCTCGCCCGAGGCCCTGCCCCGCAAGGCCTCATACGGGTTACCGATTCTCCGATTCGCCGAGGCCCCGCGCAAGATAAAGCCTCAGACGAAGTACCGATTCTCCGACTCGCTCGAGGTGGCTCGGCAACAACCTCGTTGCCTCCGTCTCGACCGACTTCTCTGACAAAACGTCACGTCCAATTAACGCGTCCAACCACTCCCGCAACGTCGCCCCGACGCGTCGGGCGTGAAGCAAATGGAGTGGCCGATGGGATAGGAGGCGGGATCGGCGGGGTTTGCAAGACGCGTGTGTTTCGTGACTGTGCCCATAATCGACGCTCAGATCGTTCTTGCCTTTGTGCTACTTAACTCCTGCTCCAGGAACAACACGGCGTGGGGAGTCAAGTCCGGGTCACTATAGCCTCGGAATCATTGTATAGGACCAACTGCTCCCTCCAAGCCTCGGCAATCCACTTCAGGGTCTCGGCAGTCTCAAGATTCGTGCCCGCCGATCCCCCCACGATGGCTCGACCTCGGCACCAACTGAGCCTCGGCTTTTTACACTGTCAAAGCACAGCGACCGGCACATCGTCAGCCATGCCCTACGCCAAGCTATCACTGGAGCTCCCACGTCGCACAAGATCGGGTGTGACCGGCGCGTTGCTCCAGTGCATCAAGGACAAGACCGCTCCGTTGACCATGCCGCCATAGTAGTAAGCTATAGGGCTTAGACACGCCACCTCCGCTCACAAGATGCCGCATAGCGAACACATGTATCACCCCTGTCCCCCTTCAACTATAAAAGGAGATACCGGGGCCGTTTCTAGGGAGAGAAAGACAGACGAACTCACGCATAGGCTCACATAGATTCAGACACACATGCTCCCCCGCTGCCTGAGAGCAACGTCTCAAGCAGCCCACCCCGCTCCACGCAGAGACTGGGGACTAGCTCCCTCTCTCGCCCAGCTTGTAACCCCCTACTACAAGCACTTCGGTGCAAGGAATACAAGATCGATCTCTCAGACTGGACGTAGGGCACCAATTGCCTGAACCAGTATAAACCTTGTGTCTCTTTACATCACCATCCGGGATTAGGGGCACGCAGTTCAAATTCACTAGTTGGTTGAGGACCCCCCGGTCCAAAACACCGACAGTTGGCGTGCCAGGTAGGGGGACTACTGCGTGTTAGCTTAATCGTCCCAACAAGTTCCGGATAGCAGACCCCATATGCCCACTACGTCTCGGCACGGTGATCTGGTTTGGGAGCCTAGAGTTCATGTCTCTAGGATGTGAGTATGACCTAGTACTCCTCCCATCCAGAGCCCCTTTGGCCAACGACGACATCGCGCACCAGCAGCCCAGGCACAGACGGCGCCCGGGCCGCCGCTCTCGTCGCGCTCGCCAGGCACGACGCGAGCGGGACCACCCCGACACCGCACGAGCTTAGGGCGATGCGCCGCGCTCCGCCGGTATCCCATACCCGACTGTTGGTACAGAGTCCCTAGTTGGGGACCTGTCTAGCTTAAGCCTGGGCAGGGGAAAGACACCAGTGACGTGCAGCAATGCCCCGTCATCAAGTTCCGCACCGCCACCTCCTGAGGAGCCAACTCCGGTGGAGCAGGGCCCGGCGATGGCACCATCCCCGTACCCCTTTGGGTTGAGAAATGCCGCCGCCACCTTCGCTTCCGCTCACATGGAGCCCTCAGGACGCCACCAACGTTTCACCCTTGACCTCTTCGCCACAACCTCAGCTCACACCCACACTGACTCCTTGGAGGAGGACGAGGCATGGGCCAGAGCAGACTTCTCTGGGCTTCGCGACCCTCAAGCTATGCGCCTTTTCTTGGCCGCGAGCGACTACTGCTTCGGCTACTCCGACTCCACTGACGAAGGCACTTACGATCCCACTCGAGAGATCTACACAAGCCCTCGGTCAGCTACGCCTCGGCGGCAGAAGAGGGCACACCGGTCGAGCCCACCACAGGGCCCGAGGCCTCCTCTGCCGCCGAGACCCCGGCGGCCGAGCCCGAGGCCATGGAAATCGACGCAGGGCCTCCCGAGACCGATCAGGGTACGGACTGGCGAGTTCCGCTCCTTGATCGCCTCGTTCGAGGAGTGCTTCCTACGGACAGGACCGAGGCCCAATGGCTTGCATGACGAGCCAAAACTTATGTCCTCAGCAATGGCGAGTTGTACTGGCAAAGCCCATCTGGCGTCCTCCAACGATGCATCACCACCGAGGAAGGCCAAGCCCTACTTTGGGACTTGCATGCGGGAGCCTGCGGGCACCATGCTGTGCCTCAGACGCTCGTCGAAAACGCCTTCCGCCAAGGATTCTACTGGCCAATGGCGGTCGCTGATGCCACGAAGCTGGTACGCTCCTGTGAGGGATGCCAGTACTATGCACGGCAGACGCACCTCTCGGCCAGGCCCTCCAAACCATCCCCATCACATGGCCGTTCGCCGTGTGGGGCTGGACATGGTTGGGCCTCTACAGAAAGCCCCCGAGGGCTACACCCACTTGTTGGTAGCTATTGACAAGTTCTCCAAGTAGATCGAGGCTCATCCGATCACTCAAATCAAATCCGAGCAAGCGGTACTGTTCTTCACTGATATCATCCACAGGTTCGGGGTTCCAAACACCATCATCACCGACAATGGGACACAATTCACCGACCGCAAATTCCTAACGTTCTGCGACGACCACCACATCCGGGTGGTCTGGTCGGCCGTAGGACACCCTAGAACAAACGGCCAAGTAGAACGTGCCAACGGCATGATCCTACAGGGCCTCAAGCCAAGGATATACAACCGGTTGAAGAAATTCGGCAAGAAATGGCTGGCTGAACTCCCGTCGGTCATCTGGAGCCTGAGGAACACCCCGAGCCGAGCCACGGGGTTCACGCCGTTCTTCCTGGTCTATGGAGCCGAGGCCATACTCCCCACTGACTTGGAGTATGGTTCCCCAAGGCTATAGGCCTACAACGAGCAAAACAACCGCACTGCCCGCGAGGACGCCCTCGACCAACTAGAGGAAGCCCGAGACGTTGCGCTGCTACATTCGGCCAAGTACCAGCAAGCCCTACGACGCTATCAAGCCCGGCGCATTCGAAGCCGAGACCTAAAGGTGGGCGACCTGGTGCTGAGACTGAGGTAGAGCAACAAGGGCCACCACAAGCTGACCCCACCATGGGAAGGGCCGTACATCGTCGCCCAAGTGCTAAAGGCCGGGACCTACAAGCTGGCCAACGAGAAGGGCGAAATCCTCACCAACGCTTGGAACATAGAACAGCTACGTCGTTTCTACACTTAAATTCCCAAGCATTGTATACATTGTTTCTCGAAATACATTAAAGAAGCGTTCTTTAGTTGTTCTAATTTTTCGAGAAACCCCCCCCCCATCGATGGGGGATCGACGTTACGATAACGCTATAAGGGAGACTCGGCTCTGTCTCTGCAGAACCGAGCCTCCCTCGGGGGCTAGAAGGGGGGGACCCCCCCTAAGTCCTAGGCACCATTTTTAATCGTTTTTCGAATAAATTTCTACACCAAACTCTCTAGCATGTTCTGACAAATCGATTGTAAAAAACCGAAGGACCGAAAGTCTGTCTCAGGGCCAAAAAACTGGCCGAGCCGCGAGAACGGCCTATGCCTCCGGGCTATGGCAACTCCCTCACCACCTTTTACCCGAGGGGCAGCTTAGGCTCCGAGGAAGTTTTCTACAAATGATATGTTCAGAGGCGAGACAGAGGGCAGAGGCTCAGAAATACAATAAAATGATTAAAAAGCGTATACAAATAAGTACTTTAAAAAAGGCCTCGATGGCCACAAACGTCACGGTATGATAATGATCTTAATCTGTTTACATGGCCCCTTTGGCCCAGGTCAAGGCTCAGGGTCTCCTGCATCGGCGGTCGGCACGGGAGGAACCACCTCCTCTTCGAACAGACTGGCCAGCGCCGTGCCAGGGGCCTTAGCCGCCTCCATCAGCTTCGTGACCTCCTCATCGGCCTCCTCATCATCCTTAGCCAAGACGTAACCGTCGCTGACGGCCTCGAGGTCGACGCCGGCATAGTGCGACGCGACGACGGCCAGGGCACGCTTGATGCCCCATGTGCAGCGCTCCCCGGAGTCGCTCGCGCACTTGGCCACTCAACGAGGACAAGCGGCTCTTAAGGGAGCTGCCTGACTCGACCCCTTCCACCTCCAGGGCCTCACAGGCAGTACGGGCGGTGCTCTACAGCGCGTCGTGCTCCCCGATCTTGGCCTCGAGCACCGCCTGCACTGCGACAGAGGCCTCGGCTGCCCGCGTGACCTCCTTCTCCAACACTGCGCCAAAACAAGCAGGATGCGGTTAAGTGCAAAAGAAAATAAGCCAAATAGGAGCGAAGGCCTACGGGACTCACCCTCGGCTTTCTCTTTCCAGCGCTGGACCTCGACCCGAGAGGCCTCGGTCGCCCTGGAAGCCTCCTTCTCCAGCTCTGTACCACATCGGGGATTTAGGGGTCGAACGCAAGGAAAACAAATAAAACAAGGGGAACAGGACTCACCCTTGGCCTTTCCCTTCCAGACTAAAGCCTCGGCCTGGGAGGCCTCGGCCACCTTGAGAGCCTCTGCCAGGGCACCTTTCGTCTGCAGGTGCTCACCCTGCTCCGTCCCTAGCTGCCCAGCGATGGCCTTGGCAGAGACCGTCGCCTCTTCAGCCCGGGACCTGAAGGTGTCCCGCTCACCGGCCACCCGGGTCAGCTCCTCCTCCAGCTCCTTGATCCGCGCCGCCAAAGGGGCGGCCTGCTCCCGAGCCGTGGCTGCCTCGGCCTTCATATCAGCACAGCGAAGGCGGAGGTCCTCCGCCTCCATGCTCCGCGCCGACAGAAGCTCGTTGGCATTGGTGAGCAGGTCCTTCTGCTGCCGGAGCTGGTCCTAGACATCCCTCTCCCGCTGGAGGAACAACGACTTCCTAAGGGACCGGGCCTCGAGCTCCTGGATAGGCAGAACAGGGGTCATGCACTGCGAGGAAACTCAGAACAAGACGACACCGCCCGAGAAAAGAAGACGCGTACCTAGGCGATGCCGGGCAGATCGTCAGCCATGACGGACAGCGTTGTCCACAGCGACCGCTCCGCCAGACGGCGGTATTGCTCGAAAGTACTCTAGCGCCCCCTCGGCCACATCCTCGAGGGCGAACAGAGGCTCCCCCTCAGGGTCATCCCTGCTCTGCACAAGACACGTAGGTGATCCCACCCGTGGGGCTCAGGTTGTACCTGCACGAGGGCCGCGCTTCCCTCGCCAGAAGTCGGAACTGGCTGCTCCACGGTGCTGGCCGCCTCGACATCCGCCACCCCCTTCCCTCGGGAAGTATCGCCGGAAGGGATCGAATGGACCCCCACTTCCCGGGCGCTCTCCTGCGATGGCGGCGGGCCTTGAACTAGTGGTGGTACTAAAGCTTGCCCCGCCCCCATATCCGCATCCTGGCCCGTCGGCTCCACCATGCCCAAACTGGCCCGTCGGGGAGCCTCAACGCCAGCCGCGATGGCCTCCGAAGCCCTAAGGGCCTTGGCCCCCATCGCCTCAGCCTCGAAAGTCCTAAGGGCCTCGACTTCAACCTCGGTGGCCTCAGCGACTGAGGGCGCCCCAGCCCCATCTGACTCGTGGGCCTCGACCTCGCGAGGCGTAGGCTCTTCCTCCTCCGCTTGCTCTGTGGCCGCCCCGGTAGCCTCTCCCTAGGTGACCGGCTCCTTTAGGTCGGCCCTCGCCGACGCCGCGCCACGCTGCATGGTGGCTTGCACCCCCACCATTCATTGGGCAGTGGAGCTGGTGCTCACCTTGAGCACCTTACGTGGCGCCAGGGCGGGCACTTCCGCCTGACGCTTCCGGCTGAAAGCAGCACTCTGACAAGGTCAGCATATGACCAAGGAATGGATGGGAGATGCTGTCAACTCCACCAAAAAGACACTCACCTCGAACGGGGATGCAACCGCTTCGGCACTGCTACCCTCCTCTACAACGGCGGTGGCGACGGCGGCGGCACGGCCTCTGTATCCGCCGGTGCCAGCCGGCCCTCGCCAAACTTTGGTGCCCCCTCGATCCTCTGCGGAGACGGTTGCGTCGCCCCGGCCGCCACCTACTCCACCTTTGCCGTCGAGCCCACCAGGCTGACGGCGCGCTTCCCCAACGCCCGTGCCTCGGGCGTGTTGGCCTCAGACCCGGGGCGGGTGATCGTCGGCCCCGAGGCGTCCTCTCCTCCTCCCCCTAGAAAGGCCGGGCTGCTCACCGACGCCCCGAGCGCTGTCCCCCCGACATCGAGGAGATGTTCCAGGGGACCCCGCCCCACCTCGCTCTCGTCATCCTCGCCCGAAGAGTTCGTCGACAGCGACGACGACGGAGACGCCTCCACCGGGAGACCGTCCTGCCTCTGCTGCCGGTCGGCGCTTCTCCAGCTCTTCGTGCTCAAGGTTCTTCCTCTTGCGCTTTGCCTCCTCGGCATCCTTCTTCTTCTTATGTGCCTCGGTGTGGGCCCGGTTCACCGCCCGCCGCTTTGCGTCCTCGGGAACGGGCAGCAGGGAGGCTCGCACATCCCTCATCCCCTGCAGGGACGGCAAACGCAATAAGGGAACCGGAAAATACAACGAGCAAGAAGGCCTCGGAGGCCGCAGCAATGCGTGACTCACCAGAGATATGTACCCCCGCGATGGGCGCATCGGGAATGGGGACAGACCGCTGCTCTTCGTCCACCCATCCACTGTCCCTTTTACCCGATGAAGAATCTCCTCGTCAGAGGGGGCGACGGCAGACAACCGGGCGCCTTCGATCGGCTCGTCCGGTGTCATCTCGAACAGGCGCCACCGCCGAGCCATCAGCGGCAACACCCCCCGACGGTGGAAGGCTGCCACGACCACAGCCACCATAAGGCCACGGCCGCCCAGCCTCTCCAGCACCTCCAGGAGCGGCCGCAGCTTGTGCTAATCAGCTATCGCGACGCCATACCTCCACTTCTCTGGCTGGCTCTCCACGATTCGCCCGGTGTAGGGGGGAAGACCGCCATCATCGTTGCGGAGGTAGAACTAGCTGGTGTACCAGCGACGATTGGTCGACGCGAGCTGGGCTGGGATGTAGAGGAGCTGCCGGTCTTGGCGCACTTGGAGAGTACAGCCGCCGGCCCTCATTGCCTTTCTCGTGCCCATCGTGCCCGTCAGCTTGGTGGTATGACCCGCCCGGAAGAGGTGGAGCCACAACTCCCAGTGGGGGGCAATGCCCAGATACCCCTCACAGACGGCGACGAAGATGGCCGCCTGCACAATGGAGTTGGGGTTGAAGTTGTGGAGCTCCACACCGTAGTAGTGCGGGAGCGCCCGCATGAACCGGTCCGCCGGCAGGCCGAAACCGCGCTCGTGGAAGGACACGAAGCTCACGATGTAACCATCGTGCGGCCTCGGCTCCGACTCGGCCCCCGGAGCAATCCACTCCGGCCTGCTGGGGTTGGTGACCGGGCGGAGAAGGCCGTCGTCGATGAGTGACTGCAGTGTCTCCACGGACACGTCAGACGGACCCCAAGGATCCACCTGAAGGACTACAGCGCTGCCGGCCATTGCGCGGTGGAGAATGTGGGCTACGGCGGTAAGGCTCGCTCGCTCTCTCTCTCTCTCTCTGTCGCCCTTCGCCCTTCTTCTCCCCGGCGCTCTCTGTTCTTAGCAACGGCTCGGAGGCAGAAAAGGCAAATGCAGGCAAGGTAAGGAGGAGAGGGGTGAGGCTCGCCACATATTTATGCAGGAAGGGGACGAAATGGACGGGCGATGAAATCGGGGAAGTTTCCCTCAAATCTGGCACAGTTAATCCAGATCCGATTTAACCGTCCACGCGCCCACCTTTTCCTCATTAATCGCACGCACAGTTATGTTCCATCCGTTGACACCGCGTCGCATCCGATCGCAGCAACAGCAGGCCCCGAGAAACCTCCTCAAAAGGCGCGCCCACCGTTGTCAGCCGATGGGAGGGGAATATCCCCCACCCGATTCCTTTCAGACTAAGGAACTGGGCGCCGAGCCCATTACGATCCAGGTGTTCGAAGGCTAGGCCCCCGAGGGTCTCGACAGCCGCCCCAGGACAACAGAGTCAGGGACAACTATGGGCGAGCCCGTACATGGCCGAGGCCCGAGCAAGCGATCGCTCGGGATGCCCTAAGTCATGTCCGAGACCGACAGGGAGGTCTCTGAATGGGATCCCACCGTAGGGAGGCACCGAGCCCCTAGGGCCAATCGAACGGCCCTGGGACCCACTAGAGAAGCCCTATGGTACTTTTGGAGTGTGTCTCTGGACCGCTAGCCGACCCCTATCGAATGGGGCACGGGCCTCCACTCGGACTTACCCGATAACAGCTCACTGGAAGTGTCACCGCTCGCGCCCACCGAGGGTAGCCTGACATATTCCACCCCTCCTTCCAAACGAAAAGGATGCGCGAGGGTCGCACAAAAAGCCAGGGGAACTCCTGATCGCCCTCTCGCTCCGTGCAGAGGCTCGGTGGCTCTTCCTACAACCTTACCGAGACCCAGCGACCTAGGCTCGCACTCGAGGGCTCGGCAAACAACCCCTCCTTCTGAACGAAAAGGATGCGCGAGGGTCGCACAAAAAGCCAGGGGAACTCATGATCGCCCTCTCGCTCCGTGCAGAGGCTCGGAGGCTCTTCCTGCAACCTTGCCGAGACCCAGCAACCCAGGCTTGCACTCGAGGGCTTGGAAAACAACCCCTCCTTCCGAACGAAAAGGATGCACGAGGGTCGCACAAAAAGCCAGGGGAACTCCCGATCGCCCTCTCGCTCCGTGCAGAGGCTCGAGGGCTCTTCCTGCAACCTTGCCGAGACCCAGCGACCCAGGCTCGCACTCGAGGGCTCGGCAAACAACCCCTCCTTCTGAACGAAAAGGATGCGTGAGGGTCGCATAAAAAGCCAGGGGAACTCCTGACCGTCCTCTCTGTGGGGGATATACCCCCGGGTACCACAAGATGGTACATGGGCCGCACCATCCGAGGTGGCCCGGCCCGTGAGATCAAGGCGTGCACGGCGCTGCTTGGCGTGCACCGTAAGACATTGTAATAGTACCAAATAGGATACTTTACTTGTAACCTTGTCCCTTCGGAGTATATAAGGAGGGGCAAGGGTCCCCTAGAGGACAGATCCATAGAGATCCATAGAGATCCATAGAGATCCATAGAGATCCATAGAGATCCATCTAGATCCATAGAGATCAGACAACATACACCTCAATAGAATACACCAAAGACACGGGGGGCGTAGGGTATTACGTCGATCGACGGCCGAACTCGCTCTAAATCGCTGTCTCTCACGCCTTGTGTCACCATCCGTTTCCGATCACACGCATCCTACCGATAATCTACCACCGTGGGCAGGCACCCCCTCGGTGGGATGTGCCACCATATTTCGTCGACGGTGGTGGCGCCGCCAGTAGGGGTCCCCTTTTAGGGGTTGTGCGTGCCGATCTTCCGGCGAATCAGATGACGATCCTGTTCATCAACATCATCCGTGATGACAATTCAAGATCTCAAAACGAGTTCGTTCGATCCCTGCGTTCAGCCTCTACAAACTCCGACCAGCATGCAAAGATCAGATTCTCCGAAGATGCCGCAACGCGCAAGACGTAATTGGTCATGTGTCTATTTATTGGCCGATCCAACGCCAAACCAAGAAGATCGGACATACGTGCCATCTACCGACTTCGATCGCCATGCAAGACCTCTTCAGACTGGGATCCTCACGTCATCACAGCGTGCGGTCAAGGAAGGCAATCGACAAAAGGCGGGCGTATCGAGCTACAACTCCATGCAAAAGGTGGCGTCAACTAGTAAATGCATTGTATTCATGCACGGCGGACATGCAACCCAAGCAAGAAAAGACGGCGTACAAGTCATCCTCAACCAACAAAAAGGACATGCAAGCTAATTGAATACAGAGGTTTGCATGCGTGTATACACCTACACGTGCATGATGCGGTACATCCACGAAGTAACAAGGCAACGATCATCTACGTTTCACAACACGAGATCAACTTTGATCCAGCCACGTCAAGCTGACCAAGAAGATAACTGAAAAATCCAATCGAGCAAACCAGGGAGACCTACGATCCGATCTACAAGACCATGCACATTGTTATGGATGGTCATGATCTTTCAGCCTGCATGCTAACATGCACATGCATGGGTCGCGTCGCCTAAATAGACAAGCTAAGTCATATTCTTATTATTGCAATATACATAGTATATATGTATTTCCGGATCTATTTCTCCATGTATCTATTCGTTGGCAGGAATTCATCTCCATCAGCACGGCGTCGTCCTGCTTTGTCGATGCACCGCCGCCACCGTGAGAGAATTCGACTCTGCCTCCGCCTAATAGTGTCGACTCGACTCCGACTCCAATGTGCATGCTGTGCGTCATCAAGTACAAAAGAAGCTAGCTATTGGCAACCTGCACTACGAGATATACATCTAGACGACTTCTTCGGCGACTCGGACATCAAGTGAGCCGAAAGCGAGCCGAGTGGCGAGTGATAGTCACACACCAAGCGAGCCGTCCGAGCCCACGTCGAGTTGTCGGCAAACCACGTCGACCACGCCCCGAAAGCAGCTCCGCCGAGCTCCGACCACGCCGATCGCGACCACGTCGACCACGTCCCGAAAGCAGCTCCGCCGAGCTCCGACCACCTCGACCACAAGACTACGTCGCGAATGATGATCGCCCGAAGAACGGCGCTACGACAACCGCGACCACACAGTCATGACGACAGTTGAAAAGCTCGAGGACCGGACAACTTCATCGCCAACGACACCGTCAAGCCATCTCGAACATCGCAACGCAACACGCCGACTACACCCACCGGTGTCGTCAATAAAGCTAAGTATTATTTTTAATTGAAATTTTCTTCGATCATCATTACACCTCCGCCGACCACCCTAAGGGTGCGCTCCACGTCGAATTTTCTCCATACATACAAACCAAAACATGTATAAGTTTTTTGGTGATTCGCCGACACGCTTTTCCTTCCGCTTGATAATCCCGAGCGGCATCGTCTCCGGCTCCACCTCACGCGATGCATGAGAGTCCGCCCTCTGCGCCACGGGTAGTCGGCGATCGCTCCCGGTAACATCGGCACTCTACGCGCGGCATATTCCGTACCTCGCGCATCGAGATGTTGGTCGGCCTTGTAGTGGCGCATTCTTCGAGGGCGAGTTAATACATCGCGCTCACGCCACTACATAACAAAAGGGCTAAAAACAGCTAATGTTATTTTTTGAATATTACACCAAGTATAATTCATCGCCAACCGAACACCAAGTGTTTACTTCACCTCCTCTGAGAGAGATCAATATATTTCGTACATCATCATGTACTACCGCTCTCCGTGTTTGTTTTTCAGAACATAGTTTGATCAACGAG
Source organism: Miscanthus lutarioriparius (assembly GCA_904845875.1). Lineage (NCBI taxonomy): Eukaryota > Viridiplantae > Streptophyta > Magnoliopsida > Poales > Poaceae > Miscanthus > Miscanthus lutarioriparius. The sequence continues at coordinate 22,237,522 of CAJGYO010000017.1, forward strand.
CTCATGCTTCGGGCTCGCCAAGACCACTACGGTGCTCGAGGACTCTGGCCAGACCACCCTTGTGCTCGAGGACTCCGCCAGACCACTCCGTGCTCTAGGACCCTCGGGGACTCGCAGAGACCACTCCGTGCTCTGGGACTTGGCCAGACCACTCCGTGCTCGGGATCGCCTCGATCACTCTCCGACCACGGCTCGGGGACTTCGTCGCCGCTCGCTCCTCGACTGTGTGGACGGGGGCTGCCCGACCACTCTCCGACCACAGTCAAGGATTTCTCCTCGGCTACATGTGACTTAGACTCACATACAGTTGAGAGGCATTTATTTTCTTTGACCTTGCTACAAGGCTCATACTTTGCCTTCCAGCAAGCTCAGGGAACCTTTCAGCATCATACTTTATTACACCTCACACTCCGACCGCGAGTCAAACCAGGGCCGTACAAACCTTTCAGGATGACGTGTCGGCTAAACCCGGTACAACTAAAAAAGTAACGCCAACACGTTTCTAACTTAGTTACACCAACATCATATCCGAGCTTAAACATGTTTTCTACAAAAACAAACAAGCTTATGTTGATATACAGTTACGTTATTACAAGCTTGCCTGAAAAGGTCCAAGTTTACAATAACACAACTACATCTTCTTGTACAGCTATAGCCTACACTATTGGCTGGTCGGGCACTGTGGCGCTTGCTCGTCATTGGGCACGACATCGTCTGCGGGTCTCGGGGACTCTGGCATTGATCGAGCTAAAGAAGATGGCCCGCCGATGCTCGGCCGGTCGAGACCGCGAGCTTCGCCCGGTTGGCTTGAAGATGACGGCGGCGCTCGGTGACTTGTTGATGGCGTTCCTTGTACGGTCTTTGTCGCACCTCCACCACGAGACCTTGCTACAAGGCTCATACCTCGCCTTCCAAGCAAGCTCGGGGACTACAACAACCGTACGGCTACTGCGACAACAACAAATTTTTACGAGCTCGGCGTTCTGGCGACAACAATCGTCAATGGCCGTGCGATGGGACTTCACCTCTGAAGGAAACATGAAGCGGCGCAATCTCGATCCGGGCCCTGTCTCAAACTATCCAAGTCTTTTTATGGCATCGTTACCCCGGCCGAAACGCCGAAAGCGACTCAAGCAGCGTACACGGATGCATCTCTCAAAAAGTCGAGAATCATGAGCGAGCAAACTTGGCATGCGACGATGGCGTATCTCCGCACGCCGCGTGACTGCGGCTACGTCCAAATCCTCAACCAACAAGCAAACAAAGAAGGAGGTGCCCCATATGCATCGATCCGGACATGCAAGCAAGCTAAAGATAATCAAGATATATCCGGACTTGCTCGTACTCATCCATGTCCGACGATCGAATTCATCTACGTTTTCGTCCGGTTCTTACACGAGATCAACTCCGTCGGTACATACTAAAATGAGAGCGAGCAGACTTCAAGCAGCAGGAATACGCTGCGGCGGCACGCAAGCCACAAAGCAGCCTTCTTGGCAATCCCGGCGGCGGCGACCCTCGACAACATTCAAGCATAGATGTCGCGCCACCGCGACTTTTTTTTTTCCACACGATGATAATCGGCGATTATCCTCGTCATTATAGCGTACGCGCCTCACGTGTTGTAGCGGGGGCAATTGAATCAACTCCTCGGACCATTGATCGAGACCAGCACCAACAAACAACGAAGCAAGGAATTGATCCGAAGCCATACCACGAAGTGAAGATGGATCTCTCCATCGTCCAGCGATTCAACCACTCAAAGATGAAGTCCAATATTAGATCGCTCTGTACAAACCATCGCATGGCAACAAGCCGATGTGAAGGCGTATCGTGGTCTATCAACAACGAACCAGGAGGCCTACGATCCAATCTATAAGGCAATCTGAGTTCAAGATGGATAGTCATGATCTTTCAACTTGTATGTGCACACGCATACATCGAGCCATCAAGCAAGCCGTCCGAGCCGTTGGTTGGCCGCAATGATGCAGTCAAGCCAGCCACGCCGAGCCACAAGCGAGCCACGCCGAGCACGCCGAGCCGACTAGCGAGCCACGTAAACGGCTCCGCCGAGCTCCGACCATATCTTCCTTGATCGCGGTGAATTATTGGAACTACAGGATCATGCAAGCTAATTAAACGTTGAGGTTTATATACATGTATACATGCAAGGATGCATCTATCAGGCATGCAAACATCTGCATGTACCTCTCCCCACGTGGTGGACTTCATCAGGCTACTCCGTAATCTTCACGCAAGCAAGGAAGATCTCGACCACGTCGACCACGGATCACGTCGACCACGTCCGGCAGCTCTGCCGAGAAGCTCGCGAGCACACTCGCGCTCGGGTCTTCTTGCCAGACCACTCCGTGCTCGGGATATATCGCCAGACCACTCCGTGCTCGGGATATATATGTGCATCGTATACGGGTATATGCATGTGAACGTCATGGCCATGCAAGTGCTCGGGATATATCGCCAGACCACTCCGTGCTCAGGATATATACGTGCATCATATACGGGTATATGCATGTGAACGTCATGGCCACGCAAGTGCTCGGGATATATCGCCAGACCACTCCGTGCTCAGGATATATACGTGCATCGTATACCGGTATATGCATGTGAACGTCATGTGGCCATGCAAGCAAACAGGAAGCAAGCAGGGACAGGGCATATATGGATATATGCATGTATCGTATATGGATATATGCATGCAAACGTCATGGCCATGCAAGCAATCAGGGGCTACACGTATTCATGTTCATGCATATACGTTGCATAGTCGGCCGCGCCTCTTGCTCACTCGTAGCGATGCTCGGCAACCTCTCGCGCCCGTGGACTACGGCATCGAGATCAACACGAGGCAAAGCGAGCAAGGGCGTCACGACAACATCACCATGAAGCCGGCGCAAGCAAGCAAGGCCAAGTATGCATGCATATATCGCGTGCCATGTAGCTCTCGTCAATTTCCAAGAGCCAAGCTTGATCAACACACAAGCCAACGAAGACGACGAGTACTCCAGCAGCGGCAAAGGCTGCTCCTACACCATCACCGATTGAGCAAGCTGTCCGAGCTCACGTCGACCACGGACCACGTCGACCACGTCCCGAGCGGCTCCGCTGAGCTCCGACCACATCGACCACCAGACCACGTCGCAATGATGATCGCCACGAAGAACGGCACTATGACAATCGCGACCACAGTCATGACGACAGGCCGAAAAGCTCGAGGACTGGACAACTTCATCGCCATCGACCAGATTTCTATCCAAAGATAAGAATTTCGACCTACGCTCGGAGACTGCCTCGATCACTCTCCGACCACGGCTCGGGGACTTCGTCACTGGCTCCTCGACCTGTGCTTGGGGACTGCCTCGATCACTCTCCGACCACGGCTCAGGGACTTCGTCGCTCGCTCCTCGACCTGTGCTCGAGGACTGCCTCGATCACTCTCTGACCACGGCTCGGGGACTTCGTCGCTCGCTCCTCGACCTGTGCTCGGGGACTGCCTCGACCACTCTCCGACCATGGCTCGGGGACTTTGCGTCTTGACTACATGTGGGCGGCAACTCGCATCTGGTTGGGTTATTTTTCTTGGACCTTGCTACAAGGATCATACCTCGCCTCCAAAGCAAGCTCGGGGACTACATCGATGACGATGCACTGCCGGTGCATCTCGTATCGCCTGTACGACGATTGGATTCTCAACTTAACTGGGAATTCTTTTTAGACCCTGGCACCACGTGCCTACGTCACCTACTACCAGGCTCGGGGACTAAGTGGGCACACTTCACCTTGCGGTGAATGTGCTTGTTTTTCGACCACTACACCTCTGACAATCAAAGACGCTACGCTTCAAGACACACTTACATTTCTTTTCAGAAATACAAGTGGGCACACTTTCCAGGACGGAAATCTTTTTCTTTCTTCTTAAGAGCACCATACATTCTTCGGACAACCTCCTTCTCCGGCGACAACGGTGGTCGGAGATGTCAAGAACTCAAGCTTCACTGTTCGGAGAAGGTTAAAACGGCGTGTCGCATCAGAATACATGGCGCTCGGGGACTAGCTGTGGGGGATATACCCCCGGGTACCACAAGATGGTACATGGGCCGCACCATCCGAGGTGGCCCGGCCCGTGAGATCAAGGCGTGCACGGCGCTGCTTGGCGTGCACCGTAAGACATTGTAATAGTACCAAATAGGATACTTTACTTGTAACCTTGTCCCTTCGGAGTATATAAGGAGGGGCAAGGGTCCCCTAGAGGACAGATTCATAGAGATCCATAGAGATCCATAGAGATCCATCTAGATCCATAGAGATCAGACAACATACACCTCAATACAATACACCAAAGACACAGGACGTAGGGTATTACGTCGATCAGACGGCCCGAACCTGTCTAAATCGCTGTCTCTGCGCCTTGTGTCACCATCTGGTTCCTGATCACACGCATCCTACCGATAATCTACCACCGTGGGCACCCCCCTCGGTGGACTGCCGACCATATTTCGTCGACCCTCTCGCTCCGTGCGGAGGCTCGGGGGCTCTTCCTGCACCCAGGACGAAAACAAGCAACCCAAGCTCGCACTCGGAGGCTCGAAAAAACACGATAAAGGGCACCGAGCCTATTACGGTCCAGGGGTTCGAAGGCTAGGCCCCCCAAAGGTTTCGATAGCCGCCCCAGGACAAACAGAGTCAGGGATGACTGTGGGCGAGCCCGTACATGGCCAAGGACCAAGCAAGCAAATGCTTGGGATGCCCTAGATCATGTCCGAGACCGGCAGGAAGGTCTCTGAATGGGATCCCACCGTAGGGAGGCATCGAGCCCCCGGGGCCAATCGAACGGCCCTAGAACCCACTAGAGAAGCCCTCTGATAATTTTGGAGTGCGTCTCTAGACCGCTAGCCAACCCCTATCGAATAGGGGCACGAGCCTCCACTCGGACTTACCCGATAACAGCTCACCGGAGGTGCCACTGCTCGCGCCCACCGAGGGTAGCCTGGCATCCTCCACCCCTCCTTTCGAATGAAAAGGATACGCGAGGGTCGCACGAAAAAAGATAGGGAAACTTCTGATCGCCCTCTCGCTCCGTGCAGAGACTCGGGGGCTCTTCCTGCAAACCAAGCCAAGACCCGACAGCCCGAACTCGCACTCAGGGGCTCGGCAAATGCGATAAAACTCCTCACACAAAATTGGAAAAAAGCCCCTGGAGGAGTAAATCCACTCCTCTAGGGCCACAGGGGCTACACCCTGCGGGTGCGCTCGCGCGCACCCACTAGAACCACGAGTACAAAACACAATCCCGACGGGAGCTGCCACCTACGGCCTTCTGAGCCAAGTCTCGACAAAACCTCAGGGAGAGTGCTCGCACTCCCCCCAAGGCTCGGGGGCTACTGTCGGATACCAGAAAAGGGGGTACCCTAAGCAAGAACCAAAAAAATTGCTTAGACCATGAGGTCTCGGTCGATTCTCCGATTCACCCGAGGCCCGCGCCGCAAAAGCCTTGGACGAAAAACCAACTCTCCTCCTCGCCGAGGCCCCCTCGCCCGAGGCCCTGCCCCGCAAGGCCTCATACGGGTTACCGATTCTCCGATTCGCCCGAGGCCCCGCGCATAAAGCCTCAGACGAAGTACCGATTCTCCGACTCGCTCGAGGCTGGCTCAGCAACAACCTCGTTGCCTCCGTCTCGACCGACTTCTCTGACAAAACGTCACGTCCAATTAACGCGTCCAACCACTCCCACAACATCAGCCGCACGTCGGCGTAGTACAGCGGAGTGGCCGACGGGATGGGAGACAGGACTGAGCAGGGGTTACCGGCCACTGTGCTCCGCACTGTGCCCATAACTGACGCCCGTACTGCACTGTGCTACCTAACTCCTGCTCCAGGAACAACGCAATGTGGGGAGTCAAGTCCGGGTCACTATAGCCTCGGAATCATTATATAGGACCAACTGCTCCCTCCAAGCCTCGGCAATCCACTTCAGGGTCTCGGCAGCCTCGAGATTCGTGCCCGCTGAGCCCCCCATGATGGCTCGGCCTCGGCACCAACTGAGCCTCGGCTTTTTACACTGTCAAAGCACAGCGACCGGCACGTCGTCGGCCATGCCCTGCGCCAAGCTATCACTGGAGCTCCCACGTCGCACAAGATCGGGTGTGACCGGCGCGTTGCTCCAGTGCATCAAGGACAAGACCGCTCCGTTGACCATGCCGCCATAGTAGTAAGCTATAGGGCTCAGACACGCCACCTCCGCTCACAAGATGCCACATAGTGAACACATGTATCACCCCTGTCCCCCCTTCAACTATAAAAGGAGAGACCGGGGCCGTTTCTAGGGAGAGAAAGACAGACGAACTCACGCATAGGCTTACGTAGATTCAGACACACACGCTCCCCCGCTGCCTGAGAGCAACGTCTCAAGCAGCCCACCCCGCTCCACGCAGAGACCGGGGACTAGCTCCCTCTCTCGTCCAGCTTGTAACCCCCTACTACAAGCACTTCGGTGCAAGGAATACAAGATCGATCTCTCAGACTGGACGTAGGGCACCAATTGTCTGAACTAGTATAAACATTGTGTCTCTTTGCATCACCATCCGGAATTAGGGGCACGCAGTTCAAATTCACTAGTTGGTTGAGGACCCCGGTCCAAAACACCGACAAGTATGGTCCCGATGTATATATGGTGCATGTGTGTATTTGTAGTGGTCTATGCCATATGTGCTGCATTAATCACAACCAGGTTAAAATTTCTCATTCATTGTATAATGGCCTGCATGTCAACTTGTGATGCTTGATGTATTCATGTAATTCATTTACTACTAGCAGCAGCAGCAGCAGTTTTATTTTCATGTCATACTAGTAGCAGCCACCGTTGTCTACTAGTAGTAGTTTTTTTGTCATACTATTTTTTATGTCTTGCGTGTGGTAGAAAGCTTCCCTAAAAAAAATTAAGAGTACATTTTGATGCCCTTTCAATTGTTCTGTTTATAAGTATTTTGATCATTGTTTTGTAGGTCTGTCCAAGCAGAGTGAGATCAGTTATCTATCCCCTAATCCTGTATACCAAGCCCTCTCTCACAAAACCCTGTAGATCAACAGTTCCCTCACTCAGACCACTGTTATCTATATATTAGTATTAGTTATCTACATATTAGTATTAGTTAGTAGTACTATTCTATTAGTTAGCAATCCCGGCTCTGTGAGTTCTTTCTTTCGTGATGAACTGTCGGCACCAGTCCTACATTTTTTCTCTCTGGACCGAGGACAAAGGGGGCTCAGCAGGAAGAGGATTGTACCATGAGAGACGGAAAAAAATCATTGGCTTATCAAATTCTCTATCGAGCCGTGAAAAAGATTCAACAAAAGACAAACAAATCCACTATTAGTTTTACGTCAAGCAATACGTAGAGTAACTCCCAATATAGGAGTAAAAACAAGACGTAATAAAAAAGGATCGACGCGGAAAGTTTCGATTGAAATAGGATCTAAACAAGGAAGAGCACTTGCCATTCATTGGTTATTAGAAGCATCCCAAAAGCGTTCGAGTCGAAATATGGCTTTCAAATTAAGTTTCGAATTAGTAGATGCTGCCAGAGGGAGTAGGGGTGCCATACGCAAAAAGGAAGCGACTCATAGAATGGCAGAGGCAAATAGAGCTCTTCCACATTTTCGTTAATCCATGAATAGAATCTAGGTATGTAGACACATGGATCCATACATCTCGATCAGAAAAGAACGGACGATATCTTTTTCGAAACAAATAAAAAGGAAAAAAAGAAAACATAAATCATGATCAACTAAGCCCTCTCGGGGGCTTGCTTAAGAATAAGAAAGAGGAATCTTATGGAAATAGCATGGAATAAGGTTTGATCCTATTCATGGGGATTCCGTAAATATCCCATTCCAAAAATCAAAACAATCGGGACTTTTCGGAAATTGGCTGCAGTTACTAATTCATGATCTGGCATTACAGAATGAAAACTTCATTCTCGATTCTACGAGAATTTTTATGAAAGCGTTTCATTTGCTTCTCTTAAATGGAAGTTTCATTTTCCCAGAATGTATCCTAATTTTTGGCCTAATTCTTCTTCTGATGATCGATTTAACCTCTAATAAAAAAGATAGACCTTGGTTCTATTTCATCTCTTCAACAAGTTTAGTAATAAGCATAACGGCCCTATTGTTCCGATGGAGAGAAGAACAAAACTATAAGCCCAATCGGATCTCTACATGCCGGGAAGAGCGGACAGAAAGAGGAGACCCTTTGCTCTATCTCCTTCTTCCTCTTCCCGGGGCCCCGGAGTAACGGAAAGGAAAGCCCTATTAAAGAAGCTAAGTGACTTTCGTCACTCAAGTAGTGAGTTTGAGAGTGGCCGTTAGGGCGACCACTTGTACTTCTAGGCCTTGGCGACCTATAGTCTTGTTACGCAACACAGCTTCACTCGATTCAGTAAATCAATAGTTCAAACCAGCCCACTAATAGCTTAGATAGTGGCCCTTCCACTTTGGTATAGTTGACCCTACCTATTGACTCAAGGTAAGACCTCTGACTAGATAGGTAGGCTTAATGAATCGGTAATCGATCGGGCGATTCGTTAAACGATATCTGTATGCGGAGTACCTCTTTTGAACCATACCGCTCTTCTGGTAAACGGTCTGAATCAGTAAAAAAATGAGTTCCTTGAAAAATCAAGGGGACAAGGAGCCTACCAAGTACGGCAACAAAAGAAAGAAAGATGAGACATCGCTACGCTTGTTCACCAAAGGTAAAGATAGAAGTTGATACTGATCCTACTTAACTTTCTTACCACTGTTTCGCATGCCCGGGACATTGCTTGCCTAATATGATAGCTTGGCCTTTTCTTCTCTGCTACCACCTATATTAACTTCCGAGAAACCTTGGCTTCCCCGAGAGTTCCCTAGTGTAGTAGAATCGCTTTCATTCAGTGAATGCAACTAGTTTTTTTTTCAGCTTGAGTAGTGGAACATAAGCATGGCACTTTTCTCGTATAGCCCATACCATAAGCTATCAGCAGCTGAAACGTCCATACCGGTTCAGTAATCAGAGCAGGATCTCTCCCTCTTTGGCAAAAGTAGTATTTGACTTGTTCCCTCCCATGTGGAATTAAGCAATGAATTAACACAAACAACTTAAAGCTTAAGAAAAAGATAGAGATAAGAACGGTGAGTCTGCTTGAAAGTTTTCGTATGACTGATTTGATTCAATAGAAGAAATTCCATCCCTCCTGAGCTTTGCTAGCAATGGAAGTGGTTTCTTTTCCATCATCTTCTATCATCTGATGTACAAGGGCAATGCACAAACCCGGCACACAAACTGTTTGAGTCAAGTTGCCAGCTTTTCAACTCTTTCACGATACAGAGCCACAACCTGCTTATTGACAATGCACACATCATTTCCATAAAAATATATTCAAACATTTCCAACGAAGTATTTACAGCCTAACTTAATGTTGTGTTTCCCAGAGACAACACCATTTTATAATGGTGAATACATCTTTTTTTTCTTTTATACATTTTTCTTATTATTTGCTTCCAAAGACCTGTGACAGTGGGATCCTTGAAACGAAAGCACCACTTAGCAATCAATGGCCTATTCATTTCTAAGAGATTCTGTATACCCAAAACACCATCAAACTTTTTTCTACTTACAGAGGAACATGAATATCTCTTTTTCTATATGAACCATGCCAGAGAAATGTCCTAGCTAGTTTCGATCTTCAATTGGAGTTCTTTGGACAGCCGGCTATAAAATAAGTTTATGAAGATGAGGTCTATTTCAAGAACTATAAACTAGAGGCATACTTTCTCTCCTTCAATAGGAGAAGATGCTGGTCTAGCTTTTACTTGGGCGCCTACTTCCTTACACTACCACAATAGGAATCTTTGTGTTCAAATAATAGAGACGGATTCAATACTCAATAGTTAGAGGGATGGAAAGCTAGACGGCTCGCCCCAGTGCTGTCTTCCTTCTTCGTTTTTGAGGACCGAACATCGCTCGTAGTATTTACGAATGAATGTCGACCGGTTGGCTAGAAAAAAAAGAGTTCATTATTGGACCTCCGTGCTCAAATTCTACTTGCTTCTTGGGAACGAGTTACTGGCTTTTTACGGTTAGCGTATGAAGATGCTCGCAGGCTGATCAATAGAAAACAAATGGCTGGCTTATTGGATGGATTGACGGATCGGAGAGAATTGAATGACAAGGTAGGAATGAAGAACAATGCCCGGGTCGGTGAAGACCGGTCTCAGAATTCCAGAAAAGGACTCCCTCTGTCCGATGGTGCGTCATCCTTGTCGTATCAACTTGGGCGTAGCGTAGATTTGGTAACAACCCAGTAAGCCCTATTATTATATAGATGTTTATGTGACTGTACACTGGCACACCTATATCCAACTTTGTTTGCAGCTAGCTATGAACAGGAGATTACTGTGGCTAAAGCTCTAGAACATGATAGTTTGCATTTTCCTATTTGAGTGCAGGACGTTGTTCAGAGTGTTGGGCAGCATTGTGGAGAGATCACCCACAAGTTGATTGTGATGTAGCTTTATGATATCTCCTCAAGGTATAGGTGCTTGCTTCTTACTAAAGAAATGGGGGAAAACTGATTTCTTGAAAAAGCATAGAAAAAGAGTGATCCGCAGACTTACTAATGTTCTCTAGCCAGGCCCGGGATTCATCTCCCCCAATCCCAATACATGCTACTTCTGATAAGTCATGGTGCCGTGGTGGGTGAACAACTCTCCAAACATTCAGGAGCTCCTCTTACAACCAAGCCAGGCCTATGTGAACTATCCGAGTACAGCTTTCTTCGTATTCCATGAGTGTCTCCCATGGGGTAACTCTATAATTTTCCAAGGTAAAAAGAGCACCTAACCAATTCGAAACAAAAATAAAAAGGAACATAGTTCCAATAAAGGGAACCCAGGGACCATATTGTTCTCTAATCTGAGTTTTGCTCAAGTCTCGAATAAACTCAAGGACATATTCGAAGAAATTCTGACCATCGGTCGGGATGGTTTGTGGATTCCGAACAGCTATGATAACTAAACCTAGCAAAATAGTAATTACGACCCAAGAAGTGATGAGTACTTGGGCATGAATTTGGAAACCTCCTATTTGCCAATAGAAGTGTTGGCCTACTTTTACACCCGATATATCATATAACCCCTTGAGTGTTTTAATGGAACATGGTGTAATATTCATATTGTCCTCCGATAAAAATTGAACTTCAAAAAAGGAATTCTTTTGACTCCTTTAGCACTCCCCTTTTTATATAAAAAATAGATACAGTTTACCTTTACCATACCTTCCAACCAAGCAAGAGTGTTTTTTGCAAGCTTTTTATAGCCGCTCTTCCTAGGGTAGGGCAGCAAGTCTCTTATCCATATTGAAAGCAGAAGTTTGAAAGTTTTGATAACAGGTTCTATGAAAAACTAGCAATCTTGTGAGTTTTCCAAAAGTGAGGCTAACAATAGCTATTAAGTCTACTCTTATGGAGATGATTGAGTGGAAGTTGGATAAGGATAGGAGTCGGATAGGGTGGGAGTAGGTCCAGCCGAGAGGGCCATAGGAGTGGTCCGGACGAGCTTACTCTTAGCCATTGGAAATAGTTGCTGATGGAAAAGTAAGAGTTGCTTAGGTTTAGTGTTAACTATTATGTTTTACTCTAAGTTGAAATTCAATCTTTAGAAATCACAACTAGAGGGTTAGTACTTGGATCGAACTCTCGGCTTTGGGGCATTTTTTCTACCTTGGGTGACCTAAGGAGAGAGAGGGATCATCAGTCTGAGCTATGGTTCCTGCATCGAAAGGATTCAAATAACGTACCAGAATATGTAAAGCGACATCTTGTTTATCTCTATGTATCGGAAGATGTCAAGGACTTACCTTTTCTTTCTGAACTCATTCTCTTCTTCCCCAGTACTGTGCACAGTGGTCCAACCAGCGCCGTCCGATCCTTCCGCCCTGCACGCCTTCCCGTCCGGTGCCGTCCGCGCGTACGCGTTTCTAGAACCAACGACGCGCCATCCCGCCCTCTGCATCCCTTCCGTCTCCTATGCGCTCCAGCCTTCCGTCCCCTGCCCGGCTGCCCCCAAACAACGACACCGGCAGCGGGCTCCGATAGGGTGTCAGCCGGCGCCTCTGCGGCTACCCGCCCGAAGGCCCATGCGAGCAGCAGCGGCGCCTCGGCGGTTGCACGCCCGAGGGCATGGAAGCGGAGGCTCCGCCCCGGCCGACGACGTCGCATGGGCGACAGCGGCAGGAGATCGATGACTGTGGCCGACGGCCGCGACCGACGATGCCCCGGTCTTCCTCCCCTCCATACCCAGATGTGCCGCTCTCTCCTCAAACTCGCTCTAGCCACGCGTGAAGTGCAGCAGGCCGCGGCATGCGGCGGCCAACCCGTCACGTCGCCTCCGCCGGGCCGCCCCGACCACGTCGCTCAAGTACGCCTTGCTTCCTGCGCCACCTTGGCCCGGGCGCAGATCCAGCTGGTGCGCCTCGCCGCCTCCGTCCCTATGCTCGTGTTCCTGTGCGCCTCCTTCATACGAGCGTACTCTGCTATTTCCATGCAGCTATGGTGTTTGACTTAATGCCTTTGAGGGTGCTGCGTTTCTGACCGTATGCATCTTTGCCAAATGCAGTTGCTTCAGATTCCAGATTTGGTAACTGTTTCCTTTTTTGTAGTACATGCATGCTATTTATTAATTTTTCTAATTCATGTTGGGTCTGATTTTCGTGTTAGCAATTTCAATTCTAAAAAAATATACAGCCATATAAAATATGGAACCACCAAATATTTCCATCATCCTACAAGATGCCTTAGGCATGAATGTCCAAAGTCCTTTTGTCTTCTTGCTTGCAATTTCTCTCCACACTGATCCGGTGGCTCTGCTCATCTTTTCCAAATGATGTATTTTTGTCCCGAGTTCTTTTAATCTTTTTACTAACTAGGTAGCGTACCCGTGTATTGCTACGAAACAACTAAATCTTTTGTACTAAAAATACACGGATCGCACGATAAAATAACAATACTGTTAAATTAAATACTAACGTTAAAGTGGCATTTAATTCAAAAAGCAAAGTTCATGAAATTAAGACAGTCACGGAGAGCGCGGCGTCGCAGGCTCACAAACTCTACTGTATAGACTTTTTCGTGATATGGCTAAAATAATATTTTATATCAGCAGAAAGAATTCTCCGATATCTATTTCTTTCATGCGCCAATAAATCCATGAATAAGTTTCGTTGCATCTCCATATAATCCTGTACACACAGGTTCGAGTATATATGTAAGTATTAGTGCTTGTCACATGGATAATACTGCGTATCTTAAAAAATCTCTCATAAAAATTTAAAACAAAGTATATTATACTCATCGTATAAATATGTGTGGCTTTAGGACTATTCCACACAGATATATATTGTAGAATAAGGTATCCACTTGAGTGTCTGTTCCAAGATGTTAAATTAGGTGTTGTAATTTTTAATTTCGACACATTTTTCAGGTCAAGGCAACCAATGGTGGCACTTTTCTTAGTGGTGCATAATTTTATGGTGCACCTCTTGACTATCTGAGTAAGGACAAGTTAGCACTGCAAAGGCTCAGAAAAACTGCTGAGAAGACAAAGGTTGAGTTTTCCTCCACTATGCATACTAAAATCTATGTCCTCATTTATCATTGTCGATGCTTTTGATGCAAAGCAATTCAACATTATCATGATCAGATATAAGTTTGAGTCTCTTGTGAGCAATCTCATAGAGGGACTCTCATTCTTTATGTGATCTGCCTCAAGGATATTGGCAGGACGATGAACCCATGTTGGAATGTCGCACCAAAAAGTGTCCACATTTTGTTCACGATTTATTTCCCATAAATACATACGGGTACTATGATAACACTAACTACACCAAGTAAAAGATTAGAGAGAATTTGCATTGCCTCTAGAAAGATTTATTTATTAAGTTCGTTGAGCTTTACAGGTAGTTTTGAAATATCTGTTTGCATGTCATACCTCGTATCTTAATTTAAAATTTTGTAGTTTAATTAGAATATATATGTGATTGTATATATATAATATTTAATACAAGAATAATTTATGCATGATCTTCTTGAAAGATTTCTGTAGTGTAAAGACATCTTCGTTTTTCATGCATGCCCGTGCTAACGCTACGGTAAAAACAAAAGGACAATATATCAATTAAAAAATAAAAATAAAACTCATGCTCAAAGTCAAAGAGATAAATTATGGATGCTTGAATTTTGTCATCCATTATCTACCGGCGTGCCTATAAAATAGACTGGATAAACAATTAAACATAGATAGAAAACTAAATTAATGAAAGGATCATTGCAAGACATCAATCATCTCATAGCTTCGGACAATATCGTAAAGCTACTGAAAACTGTAACCGTGCTCTCACCTCAAATATTGTCCAGATAAATGGATTACAATGAAAGAAATGGATATCGGAGATTTCATCCTGCCAATATATAACATTATCTTAGCCGTATCATGGAAAGGTCTATAAAGTAGAGTTTGTGAGCCTGCGACGCCGCGCACTCCATGACTGTGTTAAATTCATAAACTTTGCTTTTTGGATTAAATGTCACTTTAACATTGGTATTTAATTTTTACAGTATTGTATCTTATCGCACGATCCGTGTGTTTTTAGTATAAATTGTTAGTTATCACGTAGCAACGCACGGACACGCTACCTAGTATAAATATAAAGAATGAAAAAGATAACAAGAAAGATTGGCATTAGACCAACTCCTTTTCATTCTTTACAAACACATCTGAAAGTTAACATGTGGGCTGTGGGCTGTGGGCATCAAATCAAAACAACAAAAAGAACATAGATTCGACCATAAGTAGCATTTGTCCTCCTTTTTTTTAAAAAAAAAGAAAGGTAATGCAGAGTTACAGGATTGTCAATCTTATCAGCACCATCAATTTTTAGCAATTGTAGAACTCAACCAAGACACTCATTGAAGTGCTACATCCCTAGCTCGCAACCCAATTAAGAGTAAGTTCTCGCAAGCCTAGCTCCTTAGCCATTATTAAACTGCATGAAGGGCTCTGAAATAAAGACCGCTATTTGAAAAAAGAGTAAATGATTATTGTTTCCTTCCATGCATGATTATTATTTCCTTCCATGCATGTGGCCATAGGTGATCGATTTGTTGCCTTCAAAGCAGGCGGGGATCGCAGGGATGACAGTTTCTTTTTCTATCGTGCGGGGTATCGTACGGCCAGAAGGGAGGAGCGACCAAAAAAAAGTCGCATAAAAAAATTATCTTACTTTTGTTCTTTTTAGTTGTAGAAGATTTATTGTAGTTTACCTAAGGTGTGGTTGAAAATATTTGTAACTTCTTCTTCTCATCGTTCTTATGTAATAAAGGATATAAGATAGCAACGCAGGTACCTATATATTTTCATTGCCCAATATTAATATTGTTGTTCTCGAACCATTCTTTTTTGAGTAAGTATAAACAATAAAACTTGGCATTAAATATTTGACGGAGGCCCAACAAATGCCTAACCCCCGCGGCACCTGCTAGTCTTAATCTAATAGGGTGGATGTCAGATATCTTTGAGACCATGCGTGGTGGCCCTTCAAGTGATGTAGAGCATGGTATGAAGTTTGACGTGAAGTGGAGCACCAACACTTGGTTTGGTGGGTCCATGGATCCAAGAAAGCATCGATTTGGACCTTTGATCTTGCAACAACGTTGGATCAACGGTGGATGGAGTTTGGAGTTGTGTTTCTTCGAATTGGGCTGAGTGGGGGGCCCAGAGGCCACTCCCCCAGGTCGGGTGACCCCCCTGATGGCCCTCTTTGGCTCCATTTTTCTTTGTGGTGGACCCTGCAAGTTAGTGATTTCCAGAATATATGCATTTGGCCTTTGATTAAGCTTTAGCAACATGAGTTATGTTTATTTTTTAACTAAAAAGTGCACTTTGTTGACGGTGAAAGTGGTATGTAATGATCATCAGTAATTGGATAGATGGATACTCAATCAGTCCTGAGGTGACGTCCTGAGGTGACGTCTTATTCGCATAGAAACCCTTTTTTTACATGCAATTTATAAATTTCCCACGAGATCAAGTAAGTTTTTAAAGGAAAACATGAAACTAGGCTCAAACTACCAAAACCTGCCTAGACTAGTTTACACAGGGTCACACAAGCACTTTAGGCAAAATTGGCCTAGGCCGATTTAGTCTTATGGCCTGTTTGGTTTCTACAGGACCTCCTAAAATTTCTGTCACATCGAATGTTTGGATACATGCATGGAGTATTAAATATAGACTAATTACAAAACTAATTGCATAACTTGCGAGACGAATCTTTTAAGCCTAATTAGTCCATGATTTGACAGCGTGGTGCTACAGTAAACATATGCTAATGACGGATTAGTTAGGCTTAAAAATTTAGTCTCGCTAATTAACCTCCATCTATGTAATTGGTTTGTAATTAATCTATATTTAATACTCCTTATTAGTATCTAAATATTTGATGTGACATGAATTTTAGGAGCGACTAAAGAACCAAACACCACCTTAGTCTGCACAAACTGGTATAGGCCGGTTTTTCTAGGATGGTGCCAATTGTGTCCAAATTGCTCCAAATTTGATCGTTTCTTGTTTGGACGTGTTTCTTAATCCATCTTTTAACTTTTCGATCATATTTTAATCGTCAACACTCTCCAAGACTCCAACCTAGTCGGGTTTGAATGATCAAGGCTTATAACACTCAGGCAGAACACTCTCCGATCATATTTACGACAGTACGAGTAGGGTGCTCCACTCTACTCTAGAATGCAAACCGACAGATGCAGTCTCGCAAGGCAACCATGGTCCGAACTGGGGGTGCGGGATCATGTGCATTGCCTTGATGTCTGGTTCACACTGATCAGGATCAGTGACGCCGATGCACATGGGGAGGACCGGAGGAAGCTGGATCCCGGATGCAATGCATGGGCCGCAAGTCCTAACTTGCGGTGGCAAGTAAAATGAGAACCGTGGCCCAGCTGTCTGCTACCGTGACGTAGTTGCATTATTTCCTTTTTTTTTTTTTGCTTACTTATTACGTGGTATTACGTGGTTCGTAAGGACAAAGAAGAAGTTAAAAATAGCTTCGTCCGTAGCATTTCGTGCGTACGAAGAGGCGAAGACAGACAACTGACTGTGCACTGGATCGCAGGATCAGCAGCCTCAGTCGCTTCCCCGTTGGCCTTTTCGTAGCGCTGGACACGGTCACACGGCCGTCGTTGTCGCGGTGAGGTCCGGCTTCCCCCACTCGTCACGCGAGATGCAGACTCCTACGCAACTTTTGTACGCTAGCCCTTTAAAAGTTAAAAAACTAGTGGCCAAATCATCGTGCCGTGTGGTGTGGCGCTATGCGATTGCGCCTCTTCTTTCGCACGGCCCTTTTGGTCTTGATAACAGGAGGTCGCCTTCTTGGAGCCACGTCCGCGATAGCGCCCTTGATGCGGAGAGCTGCAGCAAACACACCAGAGGACATGCCAATTGCCAATCATAGCTACGGCACCTGCAATCAAATTGGTGTTCGTTCCCCTGTGTTCGCTTAACTTATCAGCCCAGACATAGTACAGTGTTTTTCTCTCACAACAAATCAGCATCAGCCGGCTTATCAGCCACACTCTGCCGCAAAATATCATTTATCATCAAGAAATTTCATGGCCCTGGCATAGTAACTTTATATACTCAGCAAGCACATATTATAATAACATACAAAATCAGTCTTGGTTTTGTCTCATCGTCAACTCTGGAGCAACCACATACTAGTACAACGCAGACACATCTCAATGCAGTAGGCGGCCAAAACCCAGGCATTCTTATACCTCCAATAGTACAAATCAGAGCGAGCAAGCAAGACTCACGTCTTCCACCGTTACTTAAGGCTTGTTTAGTTCTAAAAAGTTTTCCTAAAATATGCTACATTAATCATCACATCGAATCTTACGATACGTGTATGGAGCATTAAATGTAGACGGAAAAAAAAACTAATTGCACAGTTTGGTGGGAAATCGCGAGACGAACGTTTTAAGCCTAATTAGTCCATGATTGAACACTAATTGCTAAATAAAAACAAAAGTGCTACGGTAGTCAAATTTCCAAATTTCACGGAACTAAGCAAGGCTAAACAAGGCCTTATTACTAGTATACATCTTCGTAGGATTACATAGCAGTACAGGCAGCGAAAATAGCAAGGGCTTATTCCAGGACATCTCAGCTACTAGTAGCTTATTACAGTACGTAGCAGCTAGCCATCTAGATCCATACAATAACCACATATCAAGTTATCAACATCGTTCTTGTTGACCAGGAGGAGGCTAAGGAAGCAAGGACGTGGGAGAAAGGCACCAGCTTAGAGTCTTGGTTTTGTATGGATCTCCACTGCAAAATATCATTTATCATCAAGAAATTTCATGGCCCGGGCATAGTAACTTTATATACTCAACAAGCACATATTATAATAACATACAAAATCAGTCTTGGTTTTGTCTCATCGTCAACTCTGGAGCAACCACGTACTAGTACAACGCAGACACATCTCAATGCAGTAGGCGGCCAAAACCCAGGCATTCTTATACCTCCAATAGTACAAATTAGGGCGAGCAAGCAAGACTCACGTCTTCCACCGTTACTTAGTACTAGTATACATCTTCCTAGGATTACATAACAGTACAGGCAGCGACAAATAGCAAGGGCTTATTCCAGGTCATCTCAGCTACTAGTAGCTTATTACAGTACGTAGCAGCTAGCCATCTAGATCCATACAATAACCACACATCAAGTTATCAACATCGTTCTTGTTGACCAGGAGGAGGCTAAGGAAGCAAGGACGTGGGAGAAAGGCACCAGCTTAGTCTATTTACACTCACGCAGGATACAAAGGGACCACGGACTGTGGGCAGTCCAACCTCTTACCGGCGAGGGAGTGGTACGCGAGTATCTGAGCATGACTATCTACACAAGGTTCCCCATCTTCCATCAACCGACCTGCGTTCTCGGAATTGGGAGGTGTAAACTCTATGTTCCAGAAGGGCCTCGCCATGAGCATGAGGTCTCGGCCGGTTTGAGACGCTTTGTAGCCCTGAACCCATACGTACCTCAGGGAAGGCATACGTAGTATTGCGAGGGCCAGAGCTCGCTCGCTGAAGCAACAGCTCCTGAGTTCAAGCTTTCGCAGGTTTACGCATCCCAATGCGAAACTGAACAATCCATCATCAGTTTCCCCAACATTACCGAGAAGCATGTATTGGATGTTCCCACTGCACTGTCCAATGTAGCCGAGACCTGCATCTGAGAGCCCTCCTGGTCTCAAGTACAGAGCAAACCTCCGAAGTTTGGTGCAGCCCCTCAACAAAGCTCGGACACCAATGTCCAGTGGCAATTCTGTTATCCTCTCTTCTCTATCAAGCAGAACAAGCCGGAAGTCAGAGAGCTTTTTGCAGAATGTCCCGATAGACTCCAGGGCCCCATTGGTTATATCAGACACATAGGCAGCTATGTATTCCAGTTCACGGCAACCTACGGCTATAGCCGTCAAGCCCACTTGAGAGACCCCTCCCTGCTCTTCTTGCACACCTCCTTCATCGTCTCCTCGCTCAATTCTGAGCCTTTGGAGCTTCTTGCACGTATCTGCAACAACTCCTAATCCTCTATCTCCAATCACATTCCTCACCTATTGAAAAAAAAGAATATATAATGTCAATTACGATAAAAAAAGATCGCCAATTGAGTATCTTCATAATTTACACGAGCAGGTGATATTACCGCGAGAACCAGTAAGTTCGGACATTTTGCAATAAGCTGGCAATGGTCTTCAGTGGTGAGGAAAGTGTACTGCAAATCCAGCTTCTTCAGTATTGCAGAAAAAGGAAATATAATAGGCATTTCATTTGTTCCCATGAAAGTAAGTCCCAAGGAGCATAGTCTTGATGGAAATCTGACATTCCCATATATGGTGAGTTCCCCTTGCTCATTGAATGTCCCTCCAGCAAATTCTTCCAATGCTGTGGCAAATTGGAAGAACCCTATCAAATCTGAAAGATCACAGTCACTAATCTTCAAGGAAATCAGTGACTTGCAGCTCTTTGCAAGAAGCTCTAGGTCAGCTGGCGTCACTTGAAGCTCAGTCATGTGGAAATTCAATGTTATCAGAACAGGACAGCTGACTGCAAGATCGTGGATCCATTCACTGCCTTTATCGTTAATTTGACATTCTTCCAGAAACAAAGTTCTCAGTGATCTAATGAAATTTAGCACCCCAAGTTAGTGTGATGATTTCATCACAATATTAGCAGCTAAAAGAATACTAAAGGGGAAAATCAAATAACAAAAGGATGCACTACAGCCAACAGGCAAATAAATGTAACCCTTTTTTTAGCAATCAACAATCCCTGTCCTGACACCTAAAACTGTATGTCACGGGGGTGATCAGGAAACACAAAAGCTCGAATACAGAAAACGATAGACCTACGCACTGTTTACATGTTGCTTGGGCATTTTGTTAGAATTTTAGAACCAAGAGAATCACAGAAGTTCAACTCAGGCAGTGGATTTAAATATTCCCAACAATCCATGGTACACGTAAATTTAGGGTCATTTAAAGACTCCTTTTCCGGTAGATCTATCCAAAGACAAAACACAGCCCAACCTTCCATGTGGTTTGCTCGATGACTCAACTTTTCTTTATATATAATATATATCGAATAAGGCATCGCATAATCAAATTATTCACAACACCATCAATTAAACTCTCTTTTTTGGAGAAATCTACAACAGAAGCCATGAATTGTAATCATACAGGTTTGAAGATGCACTCCTAAAACTTCTGCGGTCTTAGGAGTTAGGATCTCTAATCATTTGAGGGCAGTCCACCCAATTTTTGGCGCTAGATCTCAAGCCTGCTTTTTGGTAAAAATCCTCCCCAAGGTAGCACAAGTTTCTACTTGCAGAAAGTGATGGGTGCTATGACTCAACCGTTTCGGGGAATCAACGACTAGACAGTAGCTACGCCCCCTCATTGTCACCATCTCAGTAACAACCCCAATTCGATCTTACTTCCTCCAACACCCAGATCGGAGCTAACAAGAGCAAGAGAATCGAGGAGTACGAGTACCTGCAGGTGCGGGCAACGAGGCGGAGTCCATCCGTGGAGAAGCCGGTGCACTTGTCGAGCTTGAGCTCCTGCAGCATGTGGCCCCTGGCACGGACGAGCTCGGCGAGGTCGTCGTCCGTGACGATCATGCGTCGGAGGTGGAGCGCCTTGAGGCACTCGAGCGGCGCGGCGAGCTCGGTGACCCAGGGGCGGGCGTAGGCGCCCCAGTCGTCGGGTATGAGGCCGTACATGGCCGCGCGGGGCTTCCCCTTCACGGCCAGCGACTCGAGCCGCGGGAACCGCGCGAGCAGGCGCGCCGGGGACACGGCGTAGCAGAAGGGCACCGTGACGTGCTTCCGCGAGAGCGCGTCGACGCGGTTCCACCGGCGGCACACCAGCGACGCGGCCTCCCGGTCGCGCGGGTCCTCGACGAACCCCATCACCAGGTGCAGCATCTCCTCGGGAACCCAGCCGCCGTCGCCGCCGCCGATACTCAGCGCGCGGGTCAGCCGCCGGGGCTCCGGCGCCTCCCCGCCCATCGATCCCGATCGGGCTGCGGCCTGCGGGCGGATCAGGCGCTCGCAGGCTCAGCTGGCTTTTCTACCGCAGCCGCAGCAGCTCCACGCCGGCTCGCCGAGGATCTGCTCCAGCGAAGGGCGGAGACATGGGATTCCCTCCTCCTCTGCTCCCACTCGCTCCCTGATTCGGTGGTGCTTGGAGGTGGAGCAAGCAGAGGAGAGAATTATTGGAGGGAGAAGACAGTGGAGAGGAGGACGAGGTGGGGTGAGGATTGGGGAAGCGGCGTTTACTTCTGCGCGATCCAGCTGGGGATGCCGAGCCACGTCGGCTGGGGCCTGGGGGCCGGGCGGGGAATTTGCTCGGCGCACACGCACGCACGACACGGACACGCATCCTGTCGCCGCCGGCGGGCTGGTGATGAATAGGACCGTCCAGAAAAAAACGCAGGGAGTAGATTTGAACCGGCGGCCGGCATGCCAGAGCAGCTGCACCATGTGAGCGTTAGTTGAAGGCGATCATTATCGTCGGCTTGTACTTTGAGTCTGGAGGCTACTAACTTTAGTCCTTCCTAATTATGCGTTAACATGATAAGTCATGTAAAGTGAACTCCCTGTGCTACAGGAATCTACTTTGTTTAGTCAAGCGACTAGAATAAGAGTCAGGTTTTTCGATGCATAGACATCTTAGCTGAATATATTTTCAGATAAAGTTTTTCTTCAAGAAATTATGTGATCAATTTAGGCCCTGTCTAGATCCTAGTTAACTGCTAATTAATTAGCTCCTTTGTATCTAAACAGGTACAACTAATAGCCTAGCTAATTATTAACTACACCCAACTAACAACTATCTTACTAGTTGGGCCAAACCAACTAATATTAGTTATGAGCTATTATCTAGCTAATTATTAGCAGCTAATGGATCTAAGCATGCCTTTAGTTTGTTAAGAAAAATGGTAAGTTAATGTTAAAGTTCTATGCTAAAGGTTGTATATTTTTATTTTACGCGTTAATAACAGTGTCAACATATCTCAAAAACACGAAAACTACCGAAATAAACCGTTACTTCATATTGCATATTATGTATTGTATCGAAACATAGTTGGACCTACAAAGTATAGTATACTAGAAGCATACTCCACATATTGCCACGGGAATTGCAGACAATGAAATTAGACTATATATAATTACTTATATGAAGGAATAAGCTATTAAATGTTAGTGGATTGCGTGGCATGTTGATGTGGACAGCTAAATGCTTATGTGCCTCATTGAAGTGGGCATAATAATTGCATGTGCTAGTAGGTTTTAATTGCTTGTGATAGTGCATTGCCGAGGCGGACAGCTTGCATGTTGAGATACAATGTTAGTATGGTTAATTTAGGATTGTAAGAGGTATAGATACATCATAATTGCATGTGCTCGTGGGTTTTAATCGCTTGCGATAGTGCATGTTGAGATACAACGCCAGTGGAGTTTAGGATTATAATAGATATAAATATAGATAGATTGGTACTTAATGTGCTACTTCCTATTGTTTGCAACTCATAGACGTTTTGGACACAATAACACGAAATAAAGATTTAACCACTGTTTTTTATTAGAATATAAATAAACATCTTAAAAGTTTATGTTTTTATGAATGTACTTTTCAAGACAAATCTAAACATAAAAGTTTGTAAACTAAATAAGCTACAAAGATTCTACAATAAAAGTTCTAAAAAAATTAACGCAAACCTCGTCCAATATGTTAGTGATTTGCAATCTTGAGGAAGTAGTTGCTTTACTTTCAAAGCCAGTATAGGCTATGAATAGTCATAGAAACTGTGTTTTGTACAATACGCTTGGGAGGAGAGGAATGATGCCTCTTTTTTGCACCATCACATGTATTAGGCTATTAGATAAATGCAAATTTATTGTATATATAGTGTTTTCCTTTTTTGCTTACTCACCGGCGATGTAGCATGTATTCACGTCATGCTTGGAGATCAAATATTATAACAAACATTGATAGAAGCGGCTGCCTTAGTGAATGTGCAATGGTTTTTAAGATATAATACCACATCACATGGAAATAAAATTGTAGATTTCTGAAGCAATATTTATTTTTTAGTTCAATTCAATCTTGTAAATTGCGGTTATGTAACAACTAACAAAGACATTGTGCATCATGAACTTCTAACATGATTTTAGTGGATGCATTAGAATTTTATTATACAACACATTCTAGATCATTAAATGCATAACTATGAATTGCTCTCGTAGTTGTTATTTTTCACCTATGAAAATCTTCAAGCATCCATCTAAGTGTCATGCTCAGAAGCAAAAAACCATTGAAAAAAACACAGTAGTCTCAATTGTTCTAGACACGTCATGATTTTATAGGATATGCATAGTCTATCATATGGATACTTAACAAAGTACAACGAAATCTTGGAACAAGATTTTGCATCTCGTCCTTAGAAAGATTCTTGAAAAAAAAGGTCACTGGTTTTGGTACGTTTAGTAGACGTGTCACAGCATCAAGATATATACATAGCTTATCACCCACATACACAACTATAGATTGCTGACCTATAAGGTATTATTTCGTAGCATAATCATATATTATGGTGCATTGTCTCAGTACTTGTTGACCTAAAATTATTAGTACATGCATTTTAAGTACACACTCGTTTTTTAAAGCCAAGTACACGCTTGTGCGATTGGTACATTTTCTTGACAAACAATCATTGGGTACTCTTTGAGCTCGGAGCTAAGTAACTAGTTTTCATTCTTCTAATTATCTTCCTATCACCAAAAGTTCAAGACAATGGCATAATTTAATGGAATTTGTTTTTTTTAATCATGTTGAAGTGGCCTATACATTTTTATTTATCAATAAATGTGCAGCATGTTAGGGAACAAAAGCATAGTCTAGTAATATGGAAATAAATAAGTCAAAGTTAGATGACTACTACTGCTTAAATGAATTAGAGATTTGCAAAAGGATGTTCTTGTCAAAGGAAAAAACATAAATTTTATTTTTGAAGACAAAAATGACCTGATGGATAGAAGGTTTATTATATCATAACATTATACTCCAAAGAATCCTGACATTCTTTTATCTGTTTGTTATTCTAGCTAGAACGGTATAGTCTTTGGTATAGATCCACAGGTATCAAGTCACGCCTCATGGTCTACCACTTCATTTATAGGCGGTGTGTCTAGAGCCCCACACAGTTAGACCTTATATAGAAATTAGAAAAACGCTCTACTCCACAAAACCAAACCAAAAGACTGGGTGCACGTAGCATGGCACGGCACTGGCATTAGCATTCACCAGCAATCATGCCATTTTCTTAAGTTTTTTTTTTCTTTCCTACGGCCGGGAAAAGCAGGTCGGCGATTGGCCCAAACGAGCTAGCGGGGCCGGCCGGCGGGATATGATGCATCCATCCCCGATCTGAGCCCCAGCTGTCAGCTCAGCTCGTTAGACGTTAGTGGGCATCTTGGACAAACCGTACGTCATCAGTGCATAAAAAATGCCTCCCGTTCGCCGCTACGCGAGTGTGAGTGCCTATCAGAATTCAGATTCCTCCTCCTCCTCCCCGCCTCACTGACGCCGCTGAGATTTTCCCGCCCCCACCCCCCGCCCTCGGCTCGCTCGATCTGCCGAGTGCGTGTCTTCGGTGCTCCGCTGCTGCGCTCACCGGGTCACCGGTCGCCAAATATATATATAAACTCTCCAATTGCCAACATGGAATACCGACGTGGTACTGTAGATTGCATCTACCACACCGATCGCCAAATAGTAGTAGTAGATTTGCGTATACAGTACTACCAATCTGCATGACGCTGTACTGCTTGCATGTACAGTTGTACTTTTTTACCTAGCTGCCTTGCCGCGAGGCGTCCGTGAAAGTCCACAGATCACACGATCTTCTGGTGCCCATACCTACCATGGCGCTGTTGGAGACAGGAGACTACTGGTAGACGGACGCATCCGAGGCGGAGGCCGGTGCAGACGCGCAGGCAGTCCAGGCAGCATGCATGCAACTGCAAGCACAGTCACGCACGCAGGCAGGCAGCTGCTGCCGCGTGCGGCGTGCCGGAGCCGGATCTATAGGGAGGGGGAGAATCTGCCTGATCCGGCCTGCGCTCGTTATTACAGATGCACCTGGACGGCGCGGCGCCCACGCACCCCTTGTCCCTCGCGCAGGTGTCGCGGCGCCATCATCATCTCGCCGCACCGGCCGGCGCTCCACGCTCCCCCAACTCGGTCACTAGTCCGCACTCCCCCCGCCCCAGCCTCCCGTTTCTCGCTCGGAGTAGTGTACTGAAGAGGTAAGAGGATCAGGAAACTGGGAGATACAGTGGTGTATTTACTCCATTCTAAATTATAAGGTATTTTACATGCATTTAGATATACACCATACGTAGATACATAATAAATAACAATATATTATCCTAAAAAAATAACAGTATATTAAAAACTAAATACTTTATCATTATACTGGTTTTTTTAGTTGTATAAAACTAGTTATGGTCTAAACTGAATTGCGGTAGGCGACTACAGCCCCTACTAAAATACCCGGAGCACGCTGTTGGCGGGTGAGGCCGTGCTGTAACGGTGCCGTCAGAAAGCTAGTTAACAAACCAGCAGCTCGTTGAGGCCGCGGCACGAATTTATGCGTAGTTTCAATTACTCTCAAAATAACTATGTATATTGTTTTTTATTTATTTTTAAAAAATTGAATATGTTTAGAAAATATTATCAACATGCATATCTTCTAATATATTTATTATGAAAACATATTACACTATTAGTTTAGACACACTTCTTATACATCAAAACTATTATCATATTTTCATATATATTTCGTCAAATTTAAAACTTTGACTGCTTGAAAATGAGATGTGTAATTATTTTGAAATGGAGGGAATACTAAAAGTAGCATACACAACAACACCATCTCCAAGAATCCTTCTAAATTTAATTTGCCTGCATTTTCATATAGATGCACCCCAACAGAAAGTTCTCCCTAATATTTCCCTCCCAACAGTTTCTTTATCTCAAATAACATATATTTTGGAAAACATGACATCCAAATTTCATGGAAATAGAAAGTGATTGAGAGAAAAAGAGGGCGATTTAGAATACCACTTAGTATAAATGTCAATAGCGCTGCACAAACCTTAATTTAGCATCTCCTAATAATCTTCAACTTGTTAGGGCCTGTTTGGATAGCATAACTAAATTTTAGTCGCCTAAATTTAGTCTTATATCATGTATCAGTACATGTAGATTAAAAGGTTAAATGAGTCGAGCTCCAACATATTATTAGTTCACTAGTTGCCTAAAACGAACTAATTTGGATTAAAAGTTGACACACAACATGAAATCGTATCAATGCCCTACTACCTACCCCTTTCTATCTCCCCCAAAGCAAGGGAACTCTGGTCTAGATTCAAGAATATTAGTACATGTTAGTCTACGTATCAAACAGTGCATGACTAAATTTTAGTTACCTAAACTTTAATTCTAGAAACTAGTGCACTAATAATTAGCTCTCTAGACGATCTAAACATGGCCTAAAATGTAAGAATGGTTAGCACACCCCATTGCTACTACTAATGACTATGGCATGTATGGATCATCTCGATTACTAGTTGTTAGTCTAACTAACATTTAGATAACTAAGTTTAGTTGAATAAAATTTAGTCCTGTATTGTTCGGATACATGCTAATAACTAGCTAGATGGACTAAAAACTTAAAATCAGTCCACTTTTAGTTCATCTAAAGTTTAGCCCGGTGATCAAATACGCCTTTAGCACAACGTGGATACGGCCTAGTTGGGGACTGGTCGGCGCCGGCCCGCCCTGTTCGTTTGGGCTTGTTTGATTTATAAGCCATATTTTTTCAGCCAACAAATAGTATTTTTCTCTTATACCAAATCAGTCGACAGTGCTTGTCTTATCAGTCAGCCCAAAAGAATGTGGCGTAGATTGGTACCGGCAGCAACTTGCGGTCACGGTTTTAAGTTGTACTTCACGAGAATTAAAATATAATAAACCAACCTCATGTATGCAAGTGGCTCGTACTACTACTATGCTACCCTATCAAAAAGTCTGAGAAAGACAACTAACCCAGGGTTCAATCAAGATCAAGTCAAGATAAGCTTCGACACTCTCTTCTTCTCGCAATGCTGATTTTTTCTAAAATCTGCTTATCGTGGCTGGATGTCTCTGCCTCTCCCTTTCTGGCCTCTTGGGAGAGAGCTGCAGTTTTCCTCCCAGGGTCCCAGAAGTCTCCATCGATCCATTGATCGTCATCGCAATTCGTCTAGTCTGTTTCAAAACATCCAATTTTTTTTTGCATGGTCAAACTACAAATGGACAGTCAATTTTTTAGACGATGAATATCTTTTGCATATCAAGCGACATGTCCATTTTTATCCTCAGGGCATGTACAACCCGCAGATAATAAGTTCTTGGAATTCATAACACAGACAACCTCTCCCTCACGAGACAACGGGTGCACTCTCTCTCCCTCCTTATTCAAGTCGAGATGGCGGGGTGTTTTTCGCAAAATAAACGGTTTGCAAACGAGGCATATATATAGGCTGTACATGCCCTTAGGGCACCCGACATGTGGAGAGCACAAAAAATATACCCATTTAATGGTTTTACTTTGACACTCATTTAAAATCAACGTGTATCTCATAGGCCTATTTTATTATTACTCCCTCCGTTCTTTTTTATACATCACATTAGGATGTTGAAATGGCCTATATCGAAGTTGTAGTTGGCAACGCAATATACAACTTTGCAGTTATCAGTTTTTTTACTTGAAAATATTTAGAGTCCTAGATATTCATTTCAGAATTCTTAGATTTTTATATTCAAACTTTTGAAAATTTCAAACTATTTTGGATGGAGCCACACCCTATATAAACATTGTAGAGCTTGATAAGGTCTGAAACTCTATAGTTGAAAACTTTTTTATTGAAATCATTTAGGGGCTATATATACAAGATTACAAAATACTGATAAAAATATAGCATCCTATATATACTTACATATGAGTGCGTAATGTTGTGGCAGAGAGGTGGTGCACGTCTTGATGGTTGTGAGTTCAAATCCTAAAAGACACTCATTTTAAGTCTTCATAGTGACAAGCCTTGTGTAAACTAAGGTAGACTTTCCTCAATAAAACCATTGTCAAGTCTCATAAATTGTTTAATTTATTGTTCTTTCTAAATTCAAATTTGGGGTCATCTTATACATTCTATTATGGATTCATAGTTGTCTTTTTTGACCTAAAGTATCTCCATATTCACCACAATATTGTTTAAGCACCTGTTGGTTGACTCTATCATTGCGCCAACTGGAAGATCTTGTGAGCACCCACCCAAGAGGATACAGTGAATTGGGTGTTCAAAATTCAAACTTAAACCTAGGGCTCAATTTAATCTATCACTAGAAAAATCATAAACTACTCTTAGCAACATGTGCACTTAAGGTTTTTCTAGTGTGCTCTAACATACCCTCAACCAAAAAGAGTTTTGCAACCTAGAGCCAACCCTATCAACTAGCCTATAGCTCATCTAGCAAGTTAAATGACACATAAGCAAAGCATGAGGTCTATCAATAAACATGGTAAGTAAAGATCTAAGTATACAGAGGCTAAACTCCTAGAAATGTGAAGATATATCCTGTGTGTTGACAACCAAATTTGTAAGGAAGCCTAAATGTAGTATTTCTAGCAGAAACAAGCTTAGTTGGTTTCCTAGATTGGCTAAGTAGGTTTTGACACTTTGTCAAAAGGCATAATGGCTATCATGTTTCTCTCATCGAGGCGATGAAAAAATATTTATGGATCATCTCGTTTGGAGCCCGGATGAAGAAAAGACAGTTTCGAAGGGGCTAGTAAAAAAACAAGCTTAGGCGGTTACTAAAACAGGCTAGGCTGGTTTTTTCGACTTCTTTAAACTGAAGAATGGATTGTACCATTGCATTCCTCTCAATGAGCTGGTCAAGAAACATATATAGATCCATAATTTGGAATCGAGAAAACAAATTAGGATTTTGAAAGGTTTTTGCTCTGGACCCATAAAGACCATCCAGGCGTTTTGAAAACCACCTAGGCTGGTTTTCATCCTGAGCCTGAGTTAAATCTAACTTGATGGAAACTTGCCCAATGTCATGGGAAAGTGTATATTTTGTCTGGGACTTGTTTTCTATTGGGATAAGACCCCCCTCTATATACATCAGAGGATCACAACCAATGAGGTATCCCAACTACACTATTGATAAAAGCAATTTACTATCTCTCTTTTGCCCTTCCAACCTCCATGTTGTTGTTCATCGCTTGACGACCAAGGATAGTGCCCTAGGCTTGCCGATTGACCTAGAGCAACCCGATGACGTCCTTGCCCCGAAGGGGTCCCTCAGCTCCCGGCGATAGCTCCGACGACTTCTTTACTAGTTTGCTCAGAAACTAGTTGTTCTTCATCACATAAGCCTGATTGGTTATCCTTTGGTGGTTTGCTCACAAACAGCATAGTTCTTCACTATGAAAGCGTGATATCTACTGCCCTTCGGCGTTCTTGGGCCCGAGAGAACTGCCTAGGCCGGTTTTGCCAGAACCTCTCCGCCTCAGTCCGTTTGTGCCCCGTGCGTTCTAGCACTTGTGGTGTGTGACCGATCTTGGATCAACACACTTTTTCGTGACTCTGGGGAATGATAGCTTTGGCTCTACTTTGTAGTTGAATCTTTCTACCCTAGCCATATTCTTGATTGATGTATTTTCTTGTGTTCGCCATCACAGTTGCATCTGGCCCAAAAGGCTGATCACATCTGGTTTTGACCCCTTGTGATATAGTTGTTGTTTTGCAACGTATTGCTCTTATTATTGTAAAAATCAACAAGGCGGTCAAAGTCTAGATCATGGAGTACCAAGGTGTGGCATCGCAATATTACTATGACTACCCCGAGGTACAACTTGCGAATACATCACATGATTCTAATTATATCATTTTGCATGTTCTATGAATTCTTATGTTGGTGTTGCTAGTGATAACACTAGTAGATATGTTGCATCGGCTAATACTTATGTTGCCAATGATCTTCATTATAGACATCATAATTCCGAATATCATGTTCAAGAGTCGATGTCAACTACGAATTTTTTGAGCCTTAATGCTGCTAGCAACATACTTCCACCATTCCAAATTATAAGACCCTTTAGCTTTTTTAGATGTATTGAATTTACTATGTATCTAGACGTAAGTGTATATATCTTGATGCATAGCAAAATCTATATATCTAGAAATACCAAAACGTCTTATAATTTGGAATAAAGGAAGTACAACATACCGCTACTACAGTAGACTTGAAGGAGGCGGGCAAAATTAATTAACCGAGGCGGGCAAATCGTCCGCCTACGTCCAAAGGTCATGGTTAATCTAGCATTAACCGGCCCAACTGCCTGGGAGCCCCAAAACCAAATGCTTGGTTAAATTTTTATGTAATAAGTAGCGTACATATTCTCGTTTATCAGTTACAAATTCAAAATATGTGGTTCCACCATAAAATATTTTGATGAATAAAAGAATTGGCTATGAGAATAATAGCTATGTAGCTAATTACTTTTAATTCTCGGAGACGGCAAAAACTTCACACCTGCCTTGGTCTTTGTCAACTGAAGAGGAACTCAAGCGTCATTGGACGGTAGACAAGACCAGCCACCGGCCCATCTGAGACGCCAAGGTTACCCACCCTACCCATGCTGCTCCGACTTCTAGAAGGCCATATATCTGTTGCGTCCTCAACGAGACGACAGGTGATACGGTTGCTCGACGACAGCGACGCCGACGATCGAGGCCAGTACATGGTACTCCGTAGTTTGGAGTTGTTTTCTGCCAGTTACATTGAGCCCTGGTTTAGTTCCACCATAAAACGCGCAGGTGATATCGAATGGTTGCTCGACGATTAACAGAAAAAAAACTAATCGCGGTTTGGTGGAAAATTGCGAGACGAACGTTTTGAGCCTAATTAGTCCATGTTTGAACACTAATTGCCAAATAAAAACGAACGTGCTATAGTAGCCCCAAATTCCAAATTCCTGGAACTAAAGAGGCGCTGAAGATATTTCTTCGCCTTTGCATATGCAAGCGGTTCCAGGGCCAAATTCGCAGCAGCCAATGAGCCAACCGCCCAATCGATTGGTTTCCAGGTTCGCCGTATCTGCTCGCCGGCTGTTGTTGTCCTAGGTCGGCCCATGCAAATATTGCTCCGCCGGCGGGGCTCGTGACAGTGGCGGGGACCGGACGGAGGGGAGGGATCGACCGACCTGCGTGTTCGTTGAGCTGGTGCTGGTGGCTGTCTCGCAGCTTTGTTGCCGGGGTACGGTACACATGGTAGGGCAGCCGGCTGCCGGCAGCCTCTGCGCCCTGGCCCTGTTGGCTGTTGTCGTGGGCAGTCCACCAGCAACGTGGTAGGACACCGACGTAGGAACGAGGAGGGATGGAGGATTGCGCGTCAGTACGGTGGCAGCGCGGAACTGTGGATACCACTTGAAAGCTGCAGGTGCTAGTGCTGCAGCAGCGCCAGCGAACTGCGAACCGCTACGAGCCTACGCAGTGCGCGGTGGACTGGTGGAGGACGAAAAAAATGCAAAAATAACACTCGAGTGTGGATGACAAGTAGTGTGTATAAATATGAGTCCGGTATCAAATCTACACATAACCGATGTTTCTGAGTACTATTTTTACAAATCGCCCGTGGAGGACCGTGAAGACTGACGAGACTAGTGACGAGGAGGATTCGCGATCGGAGACAGAACAGGCCACAAAACAAAGGTGCAAACAGCAATGGCTGGGCTAGGACTTTCTAGGCTTCATGACAGCAGGACTCCATTGGGACAGTTTGTTCCGTGGGTCGCAACTCAAGGTCTAGTTTCTACAGAAAACATGGTGAGGGATAGCTCAAAATTGTGGCCTGGTTTCTGGACCCATCACAATTGGGCCGCAACTTGCCCAGTTGCTCAGATTAGCCAGGGACGGCCCGATGGGACAGCAACCCGATCGGCCATAAGATAAGCCCATAAACACGGTGCTTCGCGGATCGCGGGTGCGTCGTTGTTGCTCTCGGTCTCGGCCGACGCCCTGTCACTACCGCGCGGCGGCAAAGCAGCGTGCCGCGCCATGCCCCCTTGTGGGCGGCCTTGTACAGGCGTACAGCGTACCGTCCACGAGCCACCGAACCCGACGTCGAGCTCCCCTCCGACGCAAAGCTGTGGCTCCGCCTTTTCCACGCCGCGCGCGCGCGGCGGGGTAGGGTGCCATGTGCGCTGCCACCCGCCGCGGCTGCCGCGAACCTCGGGCGCGCGTGGGCGCTGGCCCCCGCCCGGCCCCGGTGGCGGTGGCCGCTGTCTGATGATGGCTGTCCGGTGCTCTGGTCCGTGCCCCCCCCTCCAGCTCCCGCACGGCCACTGCCACGGCCACGCCCAGCCCCAGCCCGTGACAGGATGACAGCAACGCCGCACCGTCGCGGGGATACGAAATTTCGCGAGCCCTGGCGCCTTGTGCCGGCGCGGTGGACCACGCGACAGCCCGCACGAGGGGCGGTCGTGTCGAGCACGTGCGTGCAAACAGCCGTTCCATTTCCACCCGGTTCGGCTAGGCTACGAGAAAAAAAGGCACAGCAAGCAAAAGCAGGCAGGTGCATGTCCATGTCCTCCTCGCAAAAAAAAAAAAAAACGTGCAGGTCCTCTGGTTGGCTGTTCCGTTGGATCTTGGGTGATATTCAACTCCCCGATCGCTAGCATCAAGCTGAAGCTCATTGGAAATGGGCCCAAGAATACGACATGAACAGTCGAGATGTAGTTGGACAAGTGCAGATGCACGAATCCAAGCTCTCTGGATGCCTATATAAGGTCCTCGGCACCACGCATCACCACACACACACACACACACACACACTACAAATACAAGTATTCCAGATAAGCACGGTCCGAGGATGGCGCCACCGATATCCGCCGATGCCTTGGTGGAGGCTGCCTCGGCCGTCGCCGCGTCGTCCCCAGCCATCGCGCCGAATGGAATGGTTCTCAAGGACGTGGCGGCGCCGGCGGCCATCTCTGTCGTCTCGAAGCAGACGGTTCGGCCTGCCGGCGCGTCGGCCGCGCTGGTCGGGGGAGACCTCAGGCTCTCGGTGTCCGACATGCCGATGCTATCGTGCCACTACATCCAGAAGGGGCTCTTCTTCCCGCCGCCTCCCGGCGTGCTCACGACGGCCTCGCTGGTGTCGTCGCTCGTGACGGCGCTCTCCCGCGCACTCGGCGTCTTCCCCGCGCTCGCAGGCCGCCTCGTCACGCTCCACGACGACAGCATCGTGATACGGTGCGGCGGCGACGACGACGCGGCCGTCGAGTTCTACCACGCCGTCGCACCGTCCCTGTCGCTTGGCGACTTCCTAGTGCCCGGCGCCGACGTGCCGACCGGTCTCACGAATGCCCTGTTCCCCATGGACCGGACGGTGAGCTACGGCGGCCACGCGCGCCCGCTCACGTCGTTCCAGCTCACCGTGCTCGGCGACGGCGCCGTGTTCGTCGGCTTCGTCGCCAACCACGCCGTCGTGGATGGCACCTCCTTTTGGCACTTCTTCAACACGTGGGCGGGGCTGTGCCGCGGCGGCGCGCCGATCCGGGAGCCCGATTTCCGCCGCAACTTCTTTGGCGACTCCACCGCCGTCCTACGCTTCCCCGGAGGCGTTGGCCCGGCCGTGACGTTCGACGCCGAGGCGCCGCTCCGCGAGCGGATTCTCCACTTCAGTGCCGCCGCGATCCGGGAGCTGAAGGCGACGGCAAACCACTCGAAAAGAACAGGTCACCAAGACGCCGAGGCTAACGGCAAGCTCGTGCATGACTCCAGACTTCATGGACGTTGTTCCTCTGAAATCTCATCGTTCCAATCGCTGTGCGCGCACATCTGGAGGGCCGTGACGCGTGCGCGGCGGCTGTTGGCTGCCGACAAGACGACGACGTTCCGCATGGCCGTGAACTGCCGGCACCGTCTGCGCCCGGCGATCTCCCCGCTCTACTTCGGCAACGCAATCCAGAGCGTGGCGACGACGGCGACCGTGGCCGAGCTGGCCTCCAACGATCTGGGCTGGGCGGCGGCCCGGCTGCACGCCACCGTGACGTCGCACGAGGACGGCGAGATCCGGCGCGCCGCGGCGGAGTGGGAGGGTGCGCCCCGTTGCTTCCCGCTGGGCAACCCCGACGGCGCGGCGCTCACGATGGGGAGCTCGCCTCGGTTCCCGATGTACGACGGGAACGACTTCGGGTGGGGCCGCGCGCTCGCCGTGCGGAGCGGCCGCGCGAACAAATTCGACGGCAAGATGTCCGCGTTCCCCGGCCAAGCGGGGGACGGTAGCGTCGACGTGGAGGTGTGCCTCGCGCCGGACACCATGGCTCGTCTCCTCCTCGACGAGGAGTTCTTGCAGTACGTGTCCTCCCCTGCACCGTGACACGGTGACAGAGTGAAGCGCCTGATGCGTTGCATGGCATGTTGCTGCGGAGCTCCATATAGTTACTGGATTTGTACCCTTCCAGTTCCAGAAGATACCAAATGCTTGTCAGCTTGAATGAGTTTGAGTGACCATGTAGAGATGATGTTCTGCTGTTTCCTTGGTGATGATGCCGTTGTAGGCTAGCAGCAGTAGTTATGGCCTCCGACTCCGAGCAGGGGTGCCAAAACGGTTATGATAGGTGGATTATGGTTTTTAGGCCCGTTTAGAACGTGGGATTTTTTATGGATCAAGGATTTCTCATGTTAAATTAAATTAAGTTAATTCTTGTGAAATTCTTGAGACAAGTACAGTGATAGATACTTGTCGATTTTTCTCTCTCTTATCCTAAGCACTGAGATAGGGTCACATACTCACATACAACATTTTAGTTGGGCAGATATATTGTATTTTTAGACAGTGGTTCAAGTAAAAAGCAGCTCACCAAACGACGTCATCTCTGTCCACCCTTCTTGTTCTTTCTCCCTTGCTGGCGGTGAAAAAAGTGAAGACATGCTCTCTTTACACGTTATGTTCGCTTGACTTATAAGTCATATTTTTTTAGTCAACGAATAATATTTTTCTCTTACAACAAATCAGCTAACAGTACTTTTAGCTATGACTTATCAGCCAAGCGAACAGAGCAATAAATTATAAGTTTATTAATTTTTTTTCTTATCTATATATGGTATGGTTTTCTAGCGGCATTGACAAGGGGTGGCAATGATAGCGAATTGGGATAAGGCTTCTCCAACCTCTTCTTACGTCGCCAACGTACGATCTAACGTAGGATATTTGAGTTTGTTTATGGTTCCTGCAATCCATATAACAAACAACATTGATCGGCCATGAGTTTGTTATCCACAACACTTGTAAAACCACAAGAGGGGGTTGTTCCACGGCAAAATGACTACATGCGTTTCTTTTCCTTGTTGTTTCAAGGTGATTTTTAAGCTCCAACAAGAGACAAACAATCGAAGAAGTGTTAGGTTCAGTCCCACATCGGTAATTGATGTTGGAGGATCACAACATATAAGGCGGGGGCAACCCTCACCTATCAGGCTAGTATTTTGGGTTGAGTTAGGCCCAAGGCCTAGGTATGTTGTGGGCTCCGGTGGACCTGGTCCCGAGGGGCGCCGGCTCGTGGGTATAGCGGGCCAGGCCATATTTCACTGCGCACTCAAGTGGTATCGGAGCCCACGGTCGAAAAATCTCATAGGTCACATGATGACGGGGGAGCCCGTTAACGTCACATGGTGATGGGGGAGCCCGTTAACGCCTCGGACGCCTCGGAGGTCACACGGGTTGTGTGTGATACGGAGCGTTGGACTCGGGGCCTGAAAAACGTCTTCCGGAGATGGGATTTCTGCCTTATCTGTAAACTTGCTGGATGCTTTGTATTTCCGTTCATCGTAATGGAAATGGGTAGTTCACGAATGGAAAAATTGATGTTGGAGGAGCACAACATATAAGGCGGGGGCAACCCTCACCTATCAGGCTAGTCTTATGGGTTGAGTTAGGCCCAAGGCCTGGGTTTGTTGTGGGCTCCGATGGACCTGAGCCCGAGGGGCGCCGGCTCGTGGGTACATGGGCGGATCTATATTGTCATTAGTGGGTGCAGCCGCATAGTTCCCGAATGGAAAAAAAAAATGATGTTGGAGGAGCACAACATATAAGGTGGGAGCAACCCTCACATATTAGGCTAGTCTTTTGGGTTGAGTTAGACCCAAGACTTGGGTATGTTGTGGGCTCCGATGGACCTGGGCCCGAGGGGCGTCGGCTCGTGGGTACATGGGCGGATCTATATTGTCATTAGTGGGTGCAGCCGCACCCACGCAAAAATAGAAAACAATGATTATAGCTAAATTTTCACTATATTCGCACCCTCAAAATAAAAGTCTACGCACCCACAAGGCAAGCGCACCCCTTAAATTTTCTCTAACTCCGCTACTGCGTGGGTATAGCGGGCCAGGCCGTATTCCGTTGCGCACTCTAACCAGAAGAGTGCTCTTATTTTTAAGATCCAATTTGATCGTTGATGTACTCTTATTTTTTCTAGATGACATTTTTTGTTAAGCTGTCTTTTTGTACTAGCTACTGTATTCTTCGATAAATATCAGATGATGAGGTACACTTTTTAATTTCTTTATTAGAAAACAGATATTTAGATTTGGAGTGCTCTTAAGGAACATAATCAACGTTAACTAGAGGGACCTTGCATGGGTGTTGCCGTGCTTTCTTGTTAGTTGTTAACTATAAACATTGTTGCAAAAAAGATGTTTCCATGGTTCTCTATTTGAAACCTGGTGGTCATATATGTATACATATGGTTCTTATCACAGACAACAACGGAAAATGTGAAACCCTGGATTGATCACCACTCTCAACGCACGGCGATTAACGGTTGGTTGCATGCTCTGCCTTCCCCTAGTCCACCTCTTTCAACGCCACGCAACCGTCGGAGACGGAGACCATCCCGTTTTTGCACTTGCTGGTGCAAGTGCAGTCGAATCCAAGCTCCGCGGCCAGGACCTCCTGGACGTAGTTGGCCACCTCGACCGGCGACCTCCCGCCGCCGCAGGTGAGCTCCCCTGGAAGCTGGTTCAGGAACGTGACCTCGTACGTTGGTCGTGGGTTCATGAAAAAGAAGTAGGGATCCATTCTCCTGAGCCCGCGCGCCGTGGACCCGTGGAACATGCCCTCCCTCGCGTCGATGGCCACGGGCACGATGCGGTCGGTGACCTCAGCGAAGAGCGCGCCGAACAGCAGCTGGAACGGCTCGCGGCAGATGGTGCCCTCGGGGAAGATGACGACGTCGTCTACCTCCTCGAGCAGCCGCCGGATGCGGGCGGCGGCGTCCGCGTCGTCGCTCTCGCAGCTGGGCACGGGCAGCGCCACGCCTGTCATGACAGGCGACACGGGCTCCGAGAACCACCTGGAGGCGCCGTCCGTGACCCATCTCATCTTGTGGCCCAGCGCGAAGGCTTACTAGAGTTCGAGTTCAATCTTTAGGGACATGAATGGATTGTGTTATTTGTAATACGAATTATCTGGTGGTTAGATACTCAGGTTAGTGAAGAGTTTCAGAACATTGTAGTTACTTATTTGTGCAGGCAAGTAAGCTAAATCTTAATCCATTGGGTACCACATTCACTTCTTCTTTTTCAGGAGAAATGTACATTTATGATTTATATTTTTCTTTCTTCCCCTGGAGTCCATAGCTCTATGTGAGCATTCCTTCTCTCTAGCTGTTTTTGTTATTACATGTCATTTTTCTCCATTAGTAGTGAATCTGTGTTGTGAGATATAGTCTCTGATATTGCATTTCTGTGTGGTATGTGTGAATGAATGGTACTATCCACCTTAACTAAGTTTCAAATAATGTAGAATGGCATTAGATTGAATTCTAATTAGGACTTTTTCCCCAGTTGCGCATTCACATTTAATTTGTTCATCTGATTTTTCTCTATGTCTGAGATTTCATATGTTATACGCAGCAGTTATAACTCTGCAACATTTGATATACTACTACATGATGGTGGTTGGAACATTCTTTTTTTTTCTGAGAACTGAAACAAAGGGCACACGTTTCTGCCAATGATTCATGGTTCATAATTTATGGCCTTTCTTGGCATTTCTCCTTACATAATCTTACAACGTATCAACTAAAACTAATTAAATAAAATCAGTAATTCAACAAGAATTGAAACAAGGGACACATCCTTTTGTCAGCAATTTCATAGTTAATAATTTATGGTATTGCTTAGCAAATAGCATTCCACTTAGAAGGCCTTACATTTCATGAAATAAAACTAATCAAATATTTTTCATGTGCCAATCTATGTCATAGCTGAAAGTGGGCATCATCGTGTATGTACAGTAACTATATATGTAGTTTTTCTTATGCATTTCAATATATACTATGTCTAGATACATAGTAAAAGCAATATGTATTAAAAAATCAAAATATTTTATATTAGGATAGAGAAAGTATTATTTAGATAAATCGCTTTAACATAATAATTGTTGTCCCGTAGTAACGCACGGGCATTCATCTAGTCAACACTTAAAAAAGAACAATAGTGACACTTAAAAAGAACAAGGAGTAGTTTTGTTCTAAATTATAAACTGTTTTGGTTTTTCTACCTACACAGATATCGCTAAGAATCTAGATATATGTTATGCAAAAGTATTATCTACTCCTAAAAAGGTGAAACAGGACCCGTTCACTCCCCCGTGATGAAGCCGCTAGCCCAGGCGTCCGTAACTCCTATTTGCGCGGACATGTGGGCCACGCACTCGACACCGCGACTACACCCCACTGAGCACCCCGCTCCAATCACACGCCCTCTCCGTCCTCCCAAGCGCTACACTGAAGCCGGCGCTCCAGTCTGCGGTCTGCCGCCTCCTTGGCTGCTGGCCTGCTGCAACTCCAGCGCCCCAGCCCCACTCCACTCCACCGGCCTCCTACCCCCGCGAGGGGCACGACCTGAGAACACCACCACCATCACGCACCGCCTCCAAACCCTAGCCCCTTCGCTCCGCCGCGCCGCCGCATCGTCGTCCCCGGCCTTCGCCCGCACCGCGCCCCTCTCCACGTCGCCGGCGGCCGCGTTCCGGCGCACGTCGCTTCTCTTCTCCTCTCCCGGCCCTCAGATCTCCAGCAGCACTGCAACAGTTACTTCCTTGCTCCTCCAAGCTGATCGGCTTGTTCTGACACATCGGTGGTCTGGCCGCGCAGGCGACAAGCCGGCGCCCACCAAGGTCGAGGATGTCACGCCGAGGCGGAGCTCCAGGTGAGGGGTCACTTTGGGTTCGGAATCTCCACTTGATTTCGGCGACATTTGACGTGGGTTTTGATGCGTTTTCTTCAGGGGAAGAAGCGGTTCGACATGGATCTTCCCGTCAGCCCCTTCGGTACTAAGGTGAGGTGCCTGGCTACCTTCTGCCCTGCGATTCAGCTGACTGTGAGATCACGCTAGCTGTTTGGTGTGGTGTAGAAAAATGTGCACAGTAGTTTCTTCCTCAAGCTGAGTTCTACTAGAACCGTGTAATTCAATAATTAGTGGCGCTTTTAGAATTGCCCGCAGAGTACCTACTCCAGACCCTGTTGTGCAATTGCTCAATAGAAGGAAGTGCTGTGAAACTGTCAATGTGACATTGTCTCATTGTCGTGTTCAGGTCTCCACATTTCAATAACTAGCAGATGCTCGTGTGTTGCTACGGGAACCTTAAAATTTTCAATGCAATTCAACACAATAAAAGTAAGAAAAAAACAGTTGGTTAGGAGCCTCAAATTTTCAACGTGTAAGATTATAAAAAATAGTTGGTCGAAATCAAGACAAATAAATTTGTACTTGGCTTAGCAACATACTGTTTCGAGCCACATTCAAATAAATAAACGTCAAATTTAGTAACAATGTCAAAATAAGTGCATGATAGATAAGTCCTTCACAAACTGAGAATATTTGTATGCCTGTAGCAACGCTTGGCACTGGGAATATTTGAGTAGCATGTGACTGTCCCTTATAACCCCACAATGTAAGGGAAGAATGTTGTATCAAAATGTGACTACCAGTTGAATGTCTCAGAAATATAACTTGAACTTCAGCAATAAATTAGTCTTTTAAAATATTTTTAGCCTTCAAAAGGGAGCCTGCTTGAGAGTTTTTGAGCTAATATTTGGCCTTGACTATGGGATTAGAATTACTATACTCTAAAATGCCATGCCTTATTGATATTACCCAATCTGTGTTTTCTATGCATTTTGTCTTAATTTTGCATCTTTGGCTCCCTGGGAACGCATTGTTTGAGATGCCAATGGTTGTTAGGCTTAGGCTTCTGCATTTGGACAATGAAGCAGATAGGAAATCTAGATTCCCAAAGAGATGGTTCCCATCAACAAAGATTCAACAAGTTGCTAAATGACATTGGCACTGATCTTGTCAATCTGTTTCCAAATAAGTTTATTTGGGCAAGGTTTGATAGACTGCCTATGGATTCTTGAATGACACTAGTTATTTGGTTATTTGCAAGGCCTAGAAACTGGAGGTTTCTCAACTGTCCCAATTTTGGTGGAATCTCCCCTTGTAGGTTGTTCTCATTGAGATTGAACAAAAGCAAGGTGTGGTTGGTCAGTCAACTGGAATCATTCCAGTCAGGTTATTCATTGACAAGGATATTTGCAGTAAGGTTTAGAAGTGTTGCCAGCCATAACAGAACAGAACAAGTGAAATTATTCACAGCAACTTAGAGTGTGTCAAGGTTCTGACATGCAGAAAGTCCTAAAGGGATGGACCTGTTGAATAGGGAGGTGAAAGCTCTCATTTCCAGGAATGGGACATGAGAGATTGTTCCGTCACACAAATAGACTTGATGCTGGGAAATATTAGACAAAGAAGGTGGCATGGAGTTCGAGCTTTTTTTTCCTGGACAAGCATCTGCAGCTTTAGTAATGAGCTGGCACTATCAAGAATTGCTTTTGTCAAATCTGTCGGTGCGAAATGTGGCCAACAAGTAAATATTTGTAGTTTTACTGTGCGTTGTGATCGGATGTGGCCTACCACTCAATGACACAGGATTTATACTGGTTCAGGCAATATGCCCTACGTCCAGTTGAGGTCGGTCGGTGACTTTATTCCTGAGCCCAGGTGCTCGAAGTTTGTTGTGGGGTTACAAACGAGTAATGAATGAGAAGGGGGGTGTTAGAGGCCCGGTCGGACTCTGAGCTGAGTGGCAGAGAGTGACGGATGCTCAAACGTGCGCTAAGTATTGGAGCGTATGCTCTGTGTGTCCGAGCTTATCAGCTGTTGAGAGCGTGTAGCTGTCGAGCTCTAGAGCCGTTGTGTTGTTGTCCTCGAGTCCTTGAGTCTTCGAGTCTTCAGGGCTTCGGGAGGTTCGAAGCTTCTGTCCTTCTGGTAGGAGAGAGCGCATCACTTTTTATTGTTGAAGGGGATGGCCCTACAAGTCAGAGAGAAAGAGAGAGTTCATACGGACGCTGCCTAGTCTTGTTGCCCACGTCATCGGGTACGGGATGGTCGTCGGCGCCTATAATACTGTTTATGTTCAGACGCGTCTGGCAGGCTCTACCATGTTCGCCTGGTACTGCAAACGACGGCGCCTACAATAATGTTTATACTCGGACGCGTTTGGCAGGCTCTACCGTGTTCGCCTGACATGCCCCGATGGCACCGTCCTGTAGGTGCGCAGGGCATGGCAGGGTACGGTCCTTGGTATTGCGGTTGACTTAAGCGCCTTACCTTATCTGCTCCGCCTGCTCCCGGGGCCCATATCGAGCGGGCGTCCCAGGTTGGTCGCTCCCAGTCGTCCCCGACCGTGTCGGTCGGGAAAGAGCAGCGAGCAGAGGTCCTGTCATATTCTCGGTCGGAGAAAGAGGGTTGGAGTCGGACTGCAGTCCCACCACGGCCAGGCCTTCCGGTCGCACCTCCGATCAGATCTCCTGGCCGGAGGTGCCGGTCGGGGACCGGATCGTGGTCTTAACCTGTCATTGTGTATCTGGGTCGGCCCAGGCGCTGTCGCTGCGCCGTCTGTTGGGCCAAGTTTTGCAGGGAAACGGGTCCATTGAAAACCCCGGATTTACGAACCCGACACAACCTATTCAAGCCGAGACATATTTGGCTCAAATTGGGTGTGCTGTTGAACAAGCCCTGGGGAATTCGTCCGCTTGGGAGAACACAAACAAGCAGAACTCATTTTGCTGGAAAAAGGGCATCTCATGGTATCTTATTGATGACCAAACATTTCATCAGTTACCCTTCATTGCAGGTATCCGATACCCTGCACTGCTGATTTGTCACCATGTAGTAAGAATTGGCCATAATCCAAAAAAAATTGGCCTTTACATCTGTGTATTGCAGAGAGATTTATTGCTTAGCATGGAGGAGGCTATACAAAACTACTAGCTGCGTTGTAGCATCGACAATGTAAGGATTCTATTTGTTACTGCTCTATACTCTGCAAATTTCAGAGCACTTGCTGAGGGCTGCCGCTGGGGCGAATTGCAAGTTGCTACTCCGTGCAACAACGAGGCTGGCAGCTGTAGTAAAATATGCCTTCACTGTATCAATACTCGATGTACTCCATACTGTATGATCCTCATGTTTTTGTTCGCCAGCATTTAGCCACTTCTTTGCATGCGACATGTAGTAACTATTATATATTCAATCATCTGTATTTGACTTTTCAAACTTCAGTAAATCCTAATGCTTAACGACCTGAATTGACCGCTGAAATACACATGCTCTAATGAACTCCCATGCAAGTTTTGCAGTTGTGGATTGATGGGATCAAGATTGATCCATGTTATATATGTAAATATTGTTTGGTTAAAATTTCATTTTCACTTGTATCAGTGATGTTTTGGGAGCAACAAATTGGATTAAAATAGCTGTTACCCGTAGCAACGCACGGGCATTGCCTAATGCTTAACGACCTGGATTGACCAATGAAATACACATGCTCTAATGAACTCCCATGCAAGTTTTGCAGCTGTGGATTGATGGGATTAAGATTGATCCATGTAATATATGTAAATATTGTTTGGTTAAAATTTCATTTTCACTTGTATCAGTGATGTTTTGGGAGCAACAAATTGGATTAAAATAGCTGTTACCCGTATCTAAAAAAGCCAAAACGACTTATAACAGAGGGAGTATCTAGCAGTGATATATACATGAGAATTATTATCTGGCGCTGAAAAAATCGGTCTTCTAAGGCACTTCTGAAATTGAAGTTCCCTATCTAGCACCAGAGTTGAAATTTCATTCTCTATTTGGCATTACCGTCAATTTCCTTCACTAACGGTATTAAGTGGCCACCAAAATGACCCATATATCCCTATCTATATCAGAACTATGTGGTGTCAAATAAGGAAATCATGATTGTTTGCGGTGTCAAATAAGAAAAGTATGAATGTTGTGGTTGTGAAATTAGGAAGAGATCAGTTCAGATTTTCAAAGTTGGTTTTGATTATACTTGGTGTTACAACTGGAACATAGTTTCACAACGGTGTGCAGGAAATGAACTCAAAGAGAAGCTCATGGATAGT
Organism: Miscanthus lutarioriparius; assembly: GCA_904845875.1. NCBI lineage: Eukaryota > Viridiplantae > Streptophyta > Magnoliopsida > Poales > Poaceae > Miscanthus > Miscanthus lutarioriparius. Next base: position 22,281,822 of record CAJGYO010000017.1, read on the forward strand.
CATCGGCTGAACTCTTAGATTTGCTTCTAACATGTAAAGGAGGCCATGGAACTACTCCACCCGTATCTTTGCTGTTCAAGTCATGGAGTCCCCACTGCTTAATAATTACACACTCAAGCAACATCCGGTTTGTCATCCTCATTGCAAATAAATAGCTGAAGCTCGGCTCCAACTTGCCACAACCAGCTCTCCTGCCTTTGCCGTGGCTGCCCATTCCTCATCCCTTCTCACTACCGCCATCCTGAATTGTGATCGGCAAAGGCAGTAACATTGTTACCAGATGTAATGCACCAATAACAAGATGTTTTTGTTGTGCTATAAGCCTATAAGATTCAAATCTTCTGCTTTATTTGCAAAGCAGCTGATCATTTAAAGTGGGAGTCGCATCAGAGATGTGAAGGTCAGGTAAACAAATAGTAACTTGAAGCAGAGATGGTATACTGCAGCAGCATTATAAGGAGGCCTCGTAGTTCCTCAGTTCAGATAAGAAACCAGGAAGGGGCCAGCTAGTGATCCAGTAATTCTATGCACTCAAGCACATAATCCTCATGAAATAATTTTGCTTTACTTGAAGACATATTAACTAAGCAATCTCATCAACTGCTCACTCACTGTGACTGTAAAACAAACATTTGAACACATATGTAGTGACCGCGAAAATGAAATAGGTGGAACATGGATTTGATCTTGCTGATCCTCATCTATGAAGTGACAAGAGCAGTCACATATGCCGAGTAGTATGCATGCAAAGATTTTATTTCCACTCTGATGTTGAATATTCTCTGCTCAACCTCAAATAGGTAGAAATTAACAGCCATAATGATTCATCGTAAATTTGGATGATGCAAAGTTTAACACAGGATAGGACAATCAGAATGCAAACATCTCATCATAATCGCGAGGACCATCAATTGCACAGCCCTAAAGAAGTCTAGGAAAAATGTGCGATAAAATTATCACGAAACACAAACCTGATCCATGGTTAAGTCGTACAGGTCACACTTGGGATGGGGAATCAAATGCTATTCATGAGCTCGGCGAGGGCGACAAACTGGAACACCGAATACAGGAAGCGGATCATGTTAACGGCCTCCAAGTACCTGCGCCGCAGCAGAATGTCTGAGGCATAAACGGAATCGCCAACCCAAGCTAGACTCAGCATGCGAGTAAATCGAATCAAGGAGATTCTTGCGGCTTGCGAGCGCGCTGAGGCAGAGCCCCACAGCCGCGCCCCTGGCTAGCAGTGGTGCACTGTATCGGTGCGGCCTGGTGCTTGCGCGACAGGATGGTGGACACCGCACGGTCGACCGACCTGACCTGTGCATGAGACGGGGCCGGAAGAATCGGAGCGAGAGAGGCAAGCGGAGCCGGACCTAGAGTCGGGGCGGGTGTGGGCAGCGAGGCCTCCACAGGCTGCTGGCGCTGCAGCGGGGGTGCGGCGGCACGTACCTGGTGGCGCAGCGCGTGGAGGCGACGATGACGAGCTCAACGGCGTCAGGGGAGCGGGGCAGAGAGGCAACAGCGCCGGTGGGGAGCTTCTCTGCGTCCGGCCACTCGCCCGACGATTTGGGGGCACATTTGTGAGAACTGACCGGGATCTGGTCTAGAGCGACGGAGAGAATGTGAGATTGCGTATTGGTGCCGGCGTCGGACATCGAATTCGCGGCATCGGCTGCGAGGAAGATGGGCGGCCAATCAATGGTTGCGGGGAGGACAGGGCAGCGGCGGCGGCGGCGGCAGGGCGATGCTGGTTGCGGAAGGGGAGCGGATGGCAAGGCATGTTGCAGCACAAGGGAGGGGATCCACGGACGGAGGCGCGTGCGAGGAGAGAGCTTGGGCCCACATGTCGGCGCCAAAAAATGGCGAGACAATTCCCTACGCGCCATTAAAAAACGCGCCATTAAAAAAAAAGGGGGTAAATTTCAATTTACGCACTCCAACTTTCACCAAAATTCGGATTTCAACCTCAACTTCAAAACCGGATAACTTTGGCTCTCCAACTCTTCAAACCATTCAACTTTCAACCTTCTGCGCTTTTGTGGGTGCACAGTAACTTTTGATATTTTCGGGAGACGTCAAAATTTTATATTATTTTTTCGAGCATCTTAACGTCCTCAAATGAAAAAACTCAAAACTACAAAGTTGTAGATCTCATCGAGGTCTATAATTTACATATAAAAATTATCTTCATCTGACATTGTATCAAAGGGTTTTCTATTTTTTAAAATTTGAGTCTCATCACGCAATAAAATATGGTGCTGAAATTTTATATTACTTTTTCGAGCATCTTACTGTCCTCAAATGAAAAAAAATTAAAACTACAAAGTTGTAGATGTCATCGAGGTCTACAATTTACATATAAAAATTATCTTCATCCGACATCGTATTGAAGGGTTTCTATTTTTTGAAATTTGAGTCTCATCACGCGATAAAACAATTTTATCGCGTGATGAGACTCAAATTTCAAAAAATAGAAAATCCTTCAATACGATGTAGGATGAAGATTTTTTGTCGCGTGATGAGACTCAAATTTTAAAAAATAGAAAACCCTTCAATACGATGTCGGATGAAGATAATTTTTATATGTAAATTGTAGACCTCGATGACATCTACAACTTTGTAGTTTTAATTTTTTTTCATTTGAGGACAGTAAGATGCTCGAAAAAGTAATATAAAATTTCAGCACCATATTTTATTGCGTGATGAGACTCAAATTTTAAAAAATAGAAAACCCTTCAATACGATGTCGGATGAAGATAATTTTTATATGTAAATTGTAGTTTTGATTTTTTTTCATTTGAGGACGTTAAGATGCTCGAAAAAATAATATAAAATTTCAACGCCTCACGAAAATATCAAAAGTTACTGTTCATCCGCAAAATCGCCCAGAAGGTTAAAAGTTGAACGGTTTCAAGAGTTGGAGGACCAAAGTTATCCGGTTTTGAAGTTCGAGGTTGAAATCTAGACTTTGATGAAAGTTGGAGGGTGTAAATTAGACTTTACCCTTAAAAAAAGATCGCAATGCCCTGTGTGTCCAGGCACAAAGGGCATTGCGATCTTTTTTAATGGCACACAGGGAATTCCCCCAAAAATCGAAGGGAAGGCGTTAGGCGCCTGCGGCTTCACCACGAGGAGCGAATGGGTCCAGTTTGTTCTTTCTAGGAGTAGAGATAACTATGGATTGGGTTGCATCAACTAACGCTGGCCCAATCAGTGGTTATAGACCCTTGAAAGTGCATCTAGCCCTTTAGTGGATTTTGGATGATTGAATGACAACGTGATTAAAGGTCTAACCCGTTTGCTAAGTGTGGACAGGTGATAGGTTATCTCACAGGTACTTAATGAAAGCCAAAATGATGTGTTGTTGTATAAACAATCTAGTTCAAGCACAAGACAACAATGCAAATGGAATTCATGCAAAGGCTTGTTTATTGTGGGATTTCCATATACTATGTAAAAGCAAGCTTGTGAGAATTAATTAATGAGACATAAGGGATTACATATAGAATGGTCTCATATTTGAAGCTTGCTAAATTGAAATGAAAAAGACAACAATACAAATGAATGGATGATTCAACACAAGATGTGACTTGATGGCTTGAGATGATGAAGATAGCAAGGAAAGGCTTGAGGTACTAAGCAAGGGTGAAGGGCAAGCGGCGGCTTGGCGTCGAAGAACCTAGCTAGGGTGAAGAAGAAAGTACTTGCATTTAGTTGAGGTACTAATCAAGCTCACGATGGTCATATTGATGTGAAGGATCAAATCACTATTGGAGTGTTTGATAGAAGTGACTTGATACATTTGGGATTATTCAAATTTGATGAATGGAATCAAGTCACGTGCTCAAGATGGCTATGCTCAAATGAAAAAGATCAATATCAACATATTGGCACCCTCACTTGATGAAGATTGGAATATCGACGGTTCAAAAAGTGCAACTCAAAAGGTTTAAATTCGTTATACTTTTTAAATTTGAGTAAATAGGAATGCCGTAGTACTATTAAGAGGGATGCATCATGTTGATAGATAATGTTTCAAAAGTGCTCAAGCCAACCCATGTGAGTTTTGAGTATTTGAGCGACAAAAGAGCCAACTTTATTTTTGCGCAATCTGGGACGTGTCCCAGATTTGCCCAAGAATCGTATAAAAGTGTTGTTCTCGGGTTGGTTCGTCGGGAGTTCCGACGTATGTCGGGAGTTCCGACGACTCGCAATTTAAATAATTTGAAGAGTTCACTGTCCAGGTCATACCGGACGTGTCCGGTATCGTGTCCGGTATGGATGACCAAAGGCCAACAACTGTTTTTAAATGTACTAAGTGTCGGGAGTTCCGACGTGTATCGGGAGTTCCGACACCTCAAATTTTCTAACTCGGTTGCAATGGTTTTCAAATATGCTGAGGGTCGGGAGTTCTGATGTGAGTCGGGAGTTTCGACGGTCGGAAGTTCTGACATTCATCGGGAGTTCCGATGCCTCACAAATTGACTGTAACTTTGTTACCGTTGGCGCAGTGTAAGTCATACCGGACGTGTCCGGTATTGCAACGGCTATAAAACGGCTAGTTTTTCAAGGGGGGCTATAAATACCCACTAGCCTCCACCTTTGGAGGCTGCTGATTCTGCTGAGATAGACACACGTTTTTGAGCCTTGCCAACTCTCCTAAACCCTCTCTTAGTGAGTGTGTGATCCAAATTACAAAATCAATTTATGGGTTAAGAGAGAATTTGAAAAAGAGAGCAAGCCACCACTTGAACACTTGTACATATTGTCAATCTTGTGATTCGTATTTGTTACTCTTGGACTCTTCGGTCCTAGACGGTTAGACATCGCCGGAGAGCACCCGAGAGATTGTGGTGTGCCTCGGAAAGTTTGTAACGGTCGATTCCGCCGCCTCGGAATCAAATTAGTAGAAGGAGAAAAAGGAGTTGGAAAAGACTCCAGCTAGAGTGACCTTCATGGTACCCTCTAGGGCTGACCTTCGCTGGGTCGCCCGCAGCCCCCTCAACGGAGAGTAGGACTCGAACGAGTCCAAACTTCGGTAAAACAAATATCATGTCTCAATTCGCATTTCATTTGATATTTGTGTTGCTCTAGCTATTCTGCAGGTTCTCTGTGTATATTGTCATCTCCATTAGGTGCCTGCAGTTTGGTTTGAAGATAGAAATCGAAAGGAGCAAGTTCGGGGCCGTTCTGCAGAAATCGTGTATACCGGACACGTCCGGTATTCATACCGAACACGTCCGGTATTTCCTGCCTGCACTGAAAATATTTATTCTCTGTTCTAACTTGGTGTTGCAGGGTTGTAGCTCATGATACTCATCACTTGTGTCTCAAGGCCAAGAAAAGTAAGAAGAAGAGTAACAAGAAAGATCAAGAGAAGGAGAAAGCACGAGTAGATGATCAAGTGGAGAGTGATGTTGAAGTTGAAGACAACTACAACTTTGATCATCTCAACCACAAAGACAAGTTCATCATCATGAAGATAGTTGAAAAGAATGATGAGCTTGAAGAAGAGATTGAGAAGCAAGAGCAATCACTTCAAAAGCAAGAATTGTTTCTCATCTCTAAGATGGAAGAACTAAAGGCTCTAAATAAAAGGTATGAAAAATTGTCAATTGAGCATGCTTTAGTTACTAACTCCTCTTCTAGTGTTTCACAACTAGAGAAGGAAAACTTTGAGCTCAAGGCAAGGCTAGATGAACTATCAAGCAAGTATAATGTGCTACAAGCAAACTATGTTCATCTAAAGTGCTCTCATGATGAAGTAGTAGAATCAAGCATCATGCTTGAGGTGGCTCATGAGGTTGTGATCACATCGGTAAAATTTTCTCAACCTCTCACACTTCCACTTACTAGTACACCATCTCAATCAAATGTTTCTTGTACTAATGAGTGTGCTCCTCAAGCAAGCCAATCTTCGATTGAGCTAAATCTCATAGAAAACATAGAGCTCAAAAAAGAGGTGAAAAGATTAAAGAAAGATGTGATTCGATTGAAGGGGAAGGAGAAAGCACAACCTTCTCAAGATAACCGTGATTACATGGTGAAGAAGCTTGAGAAGGGTTCAAACCTTGCTTCCTCCAAAACTCAACAAAGGAATCACATCTCAAGCAAGGCCAACACAACCAAGAGCAAGAAACATAGAAAAAGAATGTGCCATGGTTGTGGATTATATGGACATGAGTGGGCTATGTGTCCACACAAGAGTTGGGCCGACAAGGTTGAAGCCGCCACTCAAAAGGCTTCAATCAAGGAGGCCAAGCAAGTGAAGAGTGATGGACAAAGCGCTTGTCTCATGAGCAAGAAATTGGGGCACCCTACCAAGAAATGCCCAATATATCAAGGGTCAAGAAAGGTAGCCCAAGTTGCAACAAGAAGATGCTATGGATGCAGTGAGAAGGGCCATAAGGTTGATAGGTGTCCATACAAGCAAAGCAAGCATAGAGCAAACAAAGGCCGCATATGCTATGCATGTAGAAGAAAGGGGCATCTAAGCTATGAATGCCCAAATGATAACGCTCCTAAGCCAAACACATATGTTTATAATGATAAGCTTAGAAAGAACACAAATAGAGTTAACACTAGCAAGGTGATGTGTTCACCACAAACTAGTGCTAAAGTCATTTGGGTGCCTAAGCACTTGTTGACTAACCCAAAAGGACCCAACAAGAGTTGGGTACCAAAGTGTGCTTAGGTTAATGATGTAGGTACTTGGTGATGAAATAAAGGCTTCGGGGTGGTTGAGCAAGCAATTTGACAATATTCACTTAATCTATCAACCAATTCTTATCATAATTCCTTATATGGTTGACCCGAAGATAAGTTAATGAATATATCATGTATTTCATCCTCACGATTGATAACAAGTACCTAAACCTAAACCTTATAGGATAGCCACTTTGTTTACTTTATGCTCAATGACTCACAAATAGGCATGTTTGTGAAATATTGAAAGTGGCTAATTATCTTTACTTGATAGTTATCATGTTTGCCATATGATGTTTTTAATAATTCTCTAATAGAGTAATTTATTTGTTGAGATGCAAGTGTCAAATAAATAATAGAGATAAATGAAGAATCACAAGCAGTGAATTAATTGGTTCTATCCTACACCTATCGGACGTGTCCGGTATTACTATCGGACATGTCCGGTATGGCCAGGGACAGAAAGTCAGTGTTTCTGTTCTGTGTATTTCGGACGTGTCCGGTATACAACCGGACGTGTCCGGTATTACAGGAACCAGAACACTAATTGAATTGCAACTGAGTCTTTGATTCATATATGTTCATATATCACTAATTTACTCAGAAGCTTGTGATTTATTAAAATCTAAGTGGATTGTGAGCATCTCCCGAACTCAATTTTAAATATGGCAAACTTATTTGATTTATGGTCAAAATAGAAAATTGGCTCCCGATTTCTTAAAAGAATAAAAGTGCTTGTTGAAAGTTATTCAAATTACTTAAAGCACTTATTTAGGGGGAGCTAAGTTTCTATTTTATACTAATGTGGACTAACAAATCTATCTAGCATTCTTTGTAGTCCTTTGGATGAAAAGTGATTTAGAATCTAGCATGATTATTTGGCAATCAAGGTCAACATAAAGATTATCATGCCATGAATCTTCTTAGTGGTATTCTTGTGGGCTCAAGGCAAAGGTATGTGTTTACATATATACATTGCAAGTGCATCTAAGGCCCTTTATATGTTAGAATGTGCATTTGTGTGACATAGGAGAGATGTTTTTCAAAAACCCCTAACTAGCATGAGTAGGAAGTGTGAATTTGAAAAACTATTTGAATCTTGGTCTTTGTGACCTAGCCTTGTTATGTGATGATTATAGCTCTCCTTGATTGTTTGATCGGCTAATCACACATGACATGGCTCTCTTAAGTCCACAATCTACGTTGTCTCACTTTATCTCTCTCAAGCAAGAAAATTATTGATTATGCCATATATTTGGAAAAGAGAAAATCAATTGATGGCATTGGATAAGAGAAGTGATCATATTCGGTTTGGATCAAGATTTTATATCTTTTTGGACTGAGAAATAATAGAAAAGGGGATTGAAAGAGAGAAAACACATTTTGGAATAGCTTGGGCCAGCCCGCGTATACCGGACGTGTCCGGTATGAGCGGGACTATAAAAACAGAAGTACCCCTTCGGCCTAGACTAGTCTCATCTTCTTCCAAGCCACCTAGCCGTCATCTTCTTCCTCACCTAGGGCAACCGAGGATTTCACCAACAAAAGAGAGAGAGGGAGATCGCATTGGAGAAGGCTTGCATCAAGATTGAAGGCCCGAGGATCTGATTTCACATCGCCTTCTCATCTCTTCTCCAAAGGTACCCTAATCGCAGACCTCATCCGATCTACATGGTCAATGCATGATTTTGAAATTCCTCCGGTCAATATGCTGCATTGGTGATTAGAAGCAATGCCCAAAGTTTGGAATTGATCTGTGATGTTTTGAATCGAGGAACCCTGGTTAGGGTTGCTGGGCGCCCATATCGGACGTGTCCGGTATGCTACCGGACGTGTCCGGTATGGCCCAGCAGAGCAGCTCCTCTGCTTCCTTTTGATTCAATCCGAGCATAGAATTGTTTGTTAGGCTTAGATTCTTTTATATCTTCGTTTTGCAAACTTATTGACAGTTGTATGTCAAGATGGTTGTAAAACCATGGATTAAAGATTCTATGTCTAAATTGCAATTCGAGATTAAATTTGGGCATGTATCTAAAATTCTTTGGAAATCTTTTGGATACAGGCAGCAGCTATGAGTGAAAGACAGGAGCCTAGGTCTAAGCACAGGCATGATCCAGCACTAGAGAAGCACAAGAAGGTAAGACAGGAGATGCATCCTGGATTCCAGTCGAGCAGCAGGAGGCCTACCAGAGCTGCCTCTAGTGCAGCACCTCAGTATGCAGAGGGCTCAGGGAGCTCTTCCTCTGACACTGACACTGGTGAATTCAGAGTGGAGTCCAGAGAAGAAAGAAAGAGGAAGAGCACTCACAGAGGATCAGATGATGATAGCTCAGATGAGGAGCAGGAGATTGAGGAGGAGGAGCCAGTTCCTCCAGTTCAGCACCAGCCTGGTCAGGGGATGCATTATGGTCTCCTTGAGACACGTTTGCCTAATGTGTCCTCTTATGTTTCTAGAGTTGACTTCAGGGGAAAGGGTATGACCAGGGGAGCTAGAGATGAGCGAAGGGTTGATCCGAGGAGCTTACCTAAGGTTCAGTACGATCACCGCTTCCAGACGGCCTTTCACCTGGACTTCTACTCTAGTGTGATTCTCACTAGGAACCCTATGATTGCCAGGTCTCAGTGGATTGACTGGCAATATATTAGAGAGTTGCAGAAGGCCTCAGTTGATCATGCCATTGCCATCTGCCAGAGCACAGGAGTTTATGAGATCATGGAGTTCCAGCATGACTGGAACACAGATGTAGTAGCTTAGTTCTATGCTACTCTGTTTGTTGAGGAGGATGAGAGGCGGATGCACTGGATGCTTGAGGGCTAGTGGTATAGTGTTGACTATGATGTATTTGCTGCCCACCTTGGCTTCTCAGAGGATGATCTCTAGAGGGACAGGATCCACACCGAGTAGGTGTTACCTCCTGAGCAGCTCGCATATATGTATCCTCCTGGTGGTGAGAAAGGAGCAGTGGGGAAGGTTCTAGGTCTTCACCCTACTTACAGATACCTGGACAGGATGTTCAGGAAGACTATTGACTGCAAGGGTGGAGACAAGGGCAACATTGCTGATTATTCAAGGAACATACTCCACAGGATGGCACCTGATGCTCGGCCCTTCAGCGTGTTTGATTTTATTTGGTCCGAGATCAGGAGTGTGGGAGAGAGGCCCCTCAAGGGCTGTGGTTTTGCTCCTTATATCATGCATATGATTGAGCAGGTGATAGGGCACACGTTTGAGTATGACAAGATTCACAAGGCCCTGAAGATTGTTGCAGATCTGCCTGAGACAGGATTACCTCCAGTAGGACCAGGAGGAGCAGCAGCACCACCAGAGGTAGATGCACCTGGGATTGGTGCACCAGCAGGAGCTTCACCTTCACCACGTGCTCCTTCACATTCTACTTCACGCCGTGGTAGTCCTCCCTCGCCTATTCGCAGGCTTTTTAGCTCCATATTTGGGATGTGTAGAGACATCCAGATCAGGCAGCAGAAGGAGAGGGAGGCTAGGAGGAAGGACACTCAGACTTTGAAGCAAATTGCTTCTAATCTTGAGCTTTATCCTCCTATATCTCCTCTATCAGATGAGGCAGCTAGTGAGCCTGGGACTGAGGAGCAGCAGCAGGCTAGATATGATAGAGAGTATGTTGAGTTCATTTAGCGACAGCAACAGTAGCAGGCACCACAGCACCTGACACTCATCCACTTCAGGCTCGTGTGCCTACTCACTCTCAGCCACGTCCTAGTACTGCAGATGAGTATGCTACAGATTGGTGGAGTGACCTCACAGGTGGTAGCGGCTTCTACGGGTCTAGTGGCTATGACCCATCCGGTGCAGGAGGTTCTCGTCCAGCTGGTGTTACACGCTCAGATGACGAAGATGCTAGGAGAGATGATGATGATGATGTTGAGTGATGCCAGAGATCAGATACAGCTTGCAGCCCCTTTTGTCCTTAGTTTGTCATTGTTGGACCTTTGTGGTGATAGATGACAAAGGGGGAGAGAGACTGATTAAAGCTTCGGGATTTTTATTTTATTTGCTTATCTTTGTACCTGAAGATATGTACTGCAGGCTGTAGTTTTTGTTCATGAGCTTCATTGATGTATCTTGAGTTTGAGATTGCATTGTATCATGTGAGAGATGAGACTCACTTATGCTTTATCTATGGATCTATTGAGATATGATCTTTATTATCTGTGGCTTGTGGACTTGAGAAAATGTGTAATGAGTGCTATGTGTGGCATACATGTGTTGTATTTATTTTTCATAAGGTCTATGCATGATAGAATGAAAATATTTGATGTGATGTCTTTATATTTATTCTTGTGTGATATATCCTGTCATATGCATCACAATTCTATTTTATCACACACACATGCACCCAACGGATACAATGATTTAGGGGGAGTCTCCTATATGTTTTAGTATGTGCAATTGACAAGTTGAGGTCATTTTGTGAATTCCAATCACAAGCACATATTAAGGGGGAGCCTCTTATAAATCATTGAACCCAAAAGCTTAAATGTTTATATTCTTTTGTAAGCTTTAATCAAGTTGTCATCAATCATCAAAAAGGGGGAGATTGAAAGTGCATCTAGCCCTTTAGTGGGTTTTGGATGATTGAATGACAACGTGATTAAAGGTCTAACCCGTTTGCTAAGTGTGGACAGGTGATAGGTTATCTCATAGGTACTTAATGAAAGCCAAAATGATGTGTTGTTGTATAAACAATCTAGTTCAAGCACAAGACAATAATGCAAATGGAATTCATGCAAAGGCTTGTTTATTGTGGGATTTCCATATACTATGTAAAAGCAAGCTTGTGAGAATTAATTAATGAGACATAAGGGATTGCATATAGAATGGTCTCATATTTGAAGCTTGCTAAATTGAAATGAAAAAGACAACAATACAAATGAATGGATGATTCAACACAAGATGTGACTTGATGGCTTGAGATGATGAAGATAGCAAGGAAAGGCTTCGAGGTACTAAGCAAGGGTGAAGGGCAAGCGACGGCTTGGCGGCCGAAGAACCTAGCTAGGGTGAAGAAGAAAGTACTTGCATTTAGTTGAGGTACTAATCAAGCTACGATGGTCATATTGATGTGAAGGATCAAATCACTATTGGAGTGTTTGATAGAAGTGACTTGATACATTTGGGATTATTCAAATTTGATGAATGGAATCAAGTCACGTGCTCAAGATGGCTATGCTCAAGTGAAAAAGATCAATATCAACATGTTGGCACCCTCACTTGATGAAGATTGGAATACACGGCTTCGGTTCAAAAATAGCAACTCAAAAGGTTTAAATTCGTTATACTTTTAAATTTGAGTAAATAGGAATGCCGTACTATTAAGAGGGATGCATCATGTTGATAGATAATGTTTCATAAGTGCTCAAGCCAACCCATGTGAGTTTTGAGTATTTGAGCGACAAAAGAGCCAACTTTATTTTTGCTGGTCTGGCAATACCGGACGTGTCCGGTATTTGCCCAGTAACTGTAAAAGTGTTGTTCTCGGGTTGGTTCGTCGGGAGTTCCGACGTATGTCGGGAGTTCCGACGACTCGCAATTTAAATAATTTGGAGAGTTCACTGTCCAGGTCATACCGGACGTGTCCGGTATCGTGTCCGGTATGGATGACCAAAGGCCAACAACTGTTTTTAAATGTACTAAGTGTCGGGAGTTCCGACGTAAGTCGGAAGTTCCGACGGTCGGGAGTTCCGACATGTATCGGGAGTTCCGACACCTCAAATTTTCTAACTCGGTTGCAATGGTTTTCAAATATCTTTGAGGGACGGGAGTTCCGGCGTGAGTCGGGAGTTCCGGACGGTCGGAAGTTCGACATTCATCGGGAGTTCGACGCCTCACAAATTGATCAGTAACTTTGTTACCGTTGGCATGATGTAAGTCATCTGGGGACGAAATACGGTATGCATACCGGACGTGTCCGGTATTGCAACGGCTATAAAACGGCTAGTTTTTCAACGGGGGCTATAAATACCCCCAAGCCTCCACCTTTGGAGGCTACTGATTCTGCTGAGATAGACATACGTTTTTGAGCCTTGCCAACTCTCCTAAACCCTCTCTTAGTGAATGTGTGATCTAAATTGTAAATTCAATTTGTGGGTTAAGAGAGAATTTGAAAAAGAGAGTAAGCCACCACTTGAGCACTTGTGCATATTGTCAATCTCGTGATTCACATTTGTTACTCTTGGACTCTTCGGTCCTAGACGGTTAGGCGTCGCCGGAGAGCACCCGAGAGATTGTGGTGTGCCTCGAAAAGTTTGTAACGGTCGATTCCACCGCCTCGGAATCAAATTAGTGGAAGGAGAAAAAGGAATTGGAAAAGACTCCGGCTAGAGTGACCTTCGTGGTACCCTCTAGGGCTGACCTTCGCTGGGTCGCCCGCAGCCCCCTCAACGGAGAGTAGGACTCGAACGAGTCCAAACTTCGGTAAAACAAATATCGTGTCTCAGTTTGCATTTTATTTGATATTTATGTTGCTCTAGCTATTCTGTAGGTTCTCTGTGTATATTGTCATCTCCATTAGGTGCCTGTAGTTTGGTTTGAAGATAGAAATCGAAAGGAGCAAGTTCGGGGCCGATCTGCAGAAATCGTGTATACCGGACACGTCCGGTATTCATACCGGACACGTCCGGTATTTCCTGCCTGCATTGAAAATATTTATTCTCTGTTCTAACTTGGTGTTGCAGGGTTGTAGCTTCTAGATATATTCTTTATACCTTGTTTACTCTGTGGCTAACTTGTGAGGGGTGGTAGTACTCTTAATTTGGAGTTTCCATTTTGGAAACTTCTCTTTCTAATTGTTTCCGCATTTAAAGGTGTTAATTTTCAGAAACGCCTATTCACCCCCCTCTAGGCGACATCCTAGGTCCTTTCAATTTCCTTCAGTCCTTTTCTTTTACCCGGTCGTTTGTTTAATAGCAGGGCTAGCGTCCAGACACACAGCTCCGACGTCTGCAACCATTTCGCTTCGGACGCCCCCTATGCTTGTATCAGACCCCGCTCCAGCGAATCATGTCCGACCACCCACGACCGATCCCATGCCAGTGACCCCGTTCGACCATCCGCGACTTGATCCTCATCCTAGTTGCGTCCCCGACATCAAGCCCGCCGTGCTCCTCCCCTCACCGTGACGCCATCCCTACCCCCCCCTCCTCCACCGCGCTCTATCTCGGCCGTGCCTCTTCCCTTGTCCTAATATTTCATCTCCTCTGCAACATCCATCCGACCGTTGCAACATATGCAATATACTATTGAAACGTACTTGTATATTTATTGCAACATCTAGATGAGACACATGAAACATGCGTCTGAAACAGCTGAAACATTTGGAACATACATTTGCAACATATGTCTAAAACATATGGAACATACATTTGAAACATACATGTGTAGACCATTTCAATGTCAATATGGATAACAAGAAATAAAATTGTTTTCGACAATCGCCGACCTAAATATCTTATGCAAGTTCTATATAGGACCCACTGGCTTTAGTTCTTGCCCAATTGACAAGCGCTTATAGGGGGCTTGCTGAAGTTTAGAGATAGTGATAATGCTGACTCCTTGCGTCCTATGGATGACCTTCGTTACTGAGAATTAGGTGTTGAGTTGTTGTTCTTGTCTTAAAAAAACTTTGTTTGCCTTGAGGTGTTAGGTTGTAATAATTTAATCTGATTCCTCTTAATGGGATGAAGCTAGACACTTCTTCCAATATCTAAAAAGTAAATATATATCTGCGTTGCAACAGGGAAAAACACTAACATACACAAACCCAATAAACATGGTCTAAAACTTATTTTTGTGGAAAATAATCATCATAGTTGGGCAACAGTACTTATCTACCTATATCTCTTATAAAGATAAACCCCATTAGCAATTTAACTTGCTATGCAAAGTGTCCACACCAGCATCAACTAGACACATCCCATTAGTACATTCAATTGTCGGACCATGCAAAGTGTCCACATCAGCATCCACTAACACATCCAACTAAGACATACCATTATGTCTATTCAAACTATTCACATTAGCAAACCACGACATTTACTAATATATATTTAGTTGTCCACATCAGAATGCTAAAAAAATGATTCATTAACATGCATTATGATATTTATTCAATCATATTAGTAAATATAAGTAGTATAATTTCACCAGCGGTTCCCGTAGCAACGCGCGGGGCGTTCTTCTAGTTTGTATATATTGGCAAATTTCTTGTACGAATATATTAGCAAACATGCCACGACAAATCTAGGCATGGATATCGACGCAACGATTATCACATCCCTGGTCTCGACGTGCATCCCCAACAACACCGTTGTGACTAGGAGGTCAAATGTAAACCCATTGGGCATGGTGATACCTTTCAGTGTTTGACACGATCGACAAGAACAAAGTCCATTGTGCTCTTCGCTCACCCTAGCTACCTCTACCATCCTATCGATGCTGCCCCTTTCGTCGCTTCGCCACCACGAACGACTGTCTCTGTCTTGTGCTACTCAGCATCCTGCCCATATAGTCTATTC
Organism: Miscanthus lutarioriparius; assembly: GCA_904845875.1. Lineage (NCBI taxonomy): Eukaryota > Viridiplantae > Streptophyta > Magnoliopsida > Poales > Poaceae > Miscanthus > Miscanthus lutarioriparius. The sequence continues at coordinate 22,297,077 of CAJGYO010000017.1, forward strand.
CGTGTAGAAATCTGCTAGCAACCACGTCAATCGTTAGTGACCTTGTCCAAGAAGATGATGTGTCCATTGGAACACCGCTGTTGTCGACACCCTCTGTCTTCTACTTACACACTATGGCGTGTGCATAAGTCCGCAACCACCGCATTGACCACCTCCACCCTACTAGCGACCTTGCCTGAGAAGGCACCCGCCCTTGTCGCCACCTCTTACTCCCCCACAAGGTTCGCCTCACAGCTGTCTATGCCAGCTAGCATGTTCCTCTCCCATGTTGTCATTAGAGCAGGCATGCAAGAGCGTGCAGATGGAGCGCAGTTGGTGGAGCTATTGAGAGGGAATTTGATAGGCAATTGGTTAGAGGGTATCAACAACAGGAGGTGGACATGTCACATGGGTCCACAAGTTTGAGAAATGTACCTTACGATGCGTGGAAGAATCATTCATGCTTTTAATTTTGTGGAATGTTTGGTTTGAGGAATCAACTCATTCTAGATAGGATAATGCATCGTGAGTCCATTTATCTAATTTAGTATTAATTATTAGCTTATGAGGAATGATGTAGGTGATGGACTAACCCATTTTATTCACAAACCAAACAAAAAACTAGAGTGAGATGATGACGGACTACTTCGTTCCATAAATCAAACACCCTCTTAGTGTATGAACATATAATATATGAAAATTACTTTGCTTCCTTGGCTACTCGTATTTGTTTGGGGCTCTTGCGTTTGTACCCTTGTTTTGTATCGAAATTGTAATTTTGTCTCTATTTTTTTTGACTTTGTGAATTTACTCCCTACTGTGTCATTCACGAAGCACCAGTTTGCTCTTGCTCCGTCATCCACTCCTAACGGTGTTAAACTTTGTACAAAAGGACATGAATGCCCATGCGATTTTGCCCTTGTTTGTTATGCCTAATTGTGATTTTACCCTGATTTGGAATTAGACTTTTTTAGTATATGCTGACAATTAATTAAATTTGGTCAAACATATTTGGCACAACTTGTAATTATTTGAACTCAGATTTAATATTGATACATATTTAAAATTTTGGGACCAAAAGGTTCATAATGATGACAAATGTAACGCCATAAGAAATATTTCGATATAATCTTTTGTGTGGGACCAAAAATCTTCAATGTATAAGAATGCATGTAGAACATCGGTTAACAAACTGTATAAGTAGATGCATGCACTGATAACCTTAGTACCTTACCACATAGGAATGTCATACAATACATGTTTTTTCAGCAAAAGTAACCGCCATACAAGTTGGTTCATGTAACACTACAAGCACTAAAACTACACCATGTATTTACTAACCAAGCTGGAAAAGAGAATGACATGAATCAGCTGTTGCTGTTGCATCCTTCATAAAGAAAGGAGCAGCGCTGGAACAAACTCTCTGGAGCCTCTGGCTGTGCTCGTCCGAGTGGAAAGAGAAATCCAGCGCGTCTGGGCTCTCCTTGGATGGCCGAACCACATGCCGCTGAGGAATGTCCAAGTTCAGGCCGATGACCCCCTTCTGGTGAGGGTGCTTGTACCCTGTGCCCAACCCATTCTGCCTCAGCTCGGCGCCACGACTGAACTGCTCGATGAACGCGCCATACTGCTCCCTGCCGGAGCTGGACCTGACGATGGACTGCGAGAACCTGGTGCGCCGCACCCACGAGTAGTCCTCGTCATCCATCTCCTCAAAACCTCCGGCCAAACGGATCCCTGGTACAGTAGATTAACAACTCGCAGCAAGAACTGAATAAAGGGGGCCTAGATGAGGCAGGCGCCAGCAGGACGAGCACTAGCTGACACTAGAGCTCCGCCCAGTCCACCAGGTAGGCGTCGCATTTGATCCCTTCCAGAGGGACAGGAAATCCCCCAAACTTGATTGCTCCAATCCGACGCGCCATCCGCCGATCAGAGCCCCTCAAGGGAAAACTACAACATTGATCTACTCAAAGGAAAATCACAGCATACTACTTCAGTGATCCAATACTCAAAGGAGTTATTTTTCCACTGTCTCCATGCCATGCTATCGTCCACCCACCACATTGATATCCAATATCGTCAGCATGTGTTCCTGCAACCAGTATTATTTTTGCATCTTTGGCCAATGGAAGGAATGGCTCCTTCTGATCCTTGCCATTTTTCAGAAGTACCAAAGACTTGCGAACAGCCTCACGCCCTAGTAATCAATGTTCCTGAAAGGTCAACATATTGCCTATCATTAGTGACATCAATTTTGAGATGGCTCAAACAGAAAGATACGCAGAAGTTTGAAAGAAACCAGAAGCATGTTACCTTACAGCCAACTATGTCCAGTAGAGATTGGTCTGAAAATGGATGCTCAAACACTCCAGAAATAAACTTAACCCTCAGAATTCGCTCAACAGCGTCATCAATCCGAGACATTGGTATCTCCCCCGTCTCCACCAAGAACACAATATCGTCCAAAAATTCCTCAAACCTGTGAGGTATCATAATCTGTAGATTGCTCAATGTAGGCAAAACGAACAGATGATTGAGGAATGCATTTCATGTGAACACTCAAATAACCATATACCATGTCCATTCCTGCATTTACTGATTGTGCAATGCAATAGCGATAATCCGACCCTCGAGGCTTTTGTGGCTCACAGATCCTGTCAATGCCCTCCCAATCTGAAATGAGAAAACCCTGAAACAGGAGGTTAGACACGTCAAATTCACAGACCAACCTAAGCTTCAATCATTATACAAAATGATGGCAGTAGGCTCGGGTACCTTAAAGCCTAACTTGCCCTTATCCACGTCAAATCGGACCGGATCAAATCCGAATCCAAATCAAACAAGGCAAATCGCAGTTGCTCCCAGTCAAAGTGGCAATCATCATGGGCATGGCCACGAAGCAGGAAGCCAACACAGGTTCGGAAGAGCTCGAACTGTGCGAGGAACTGAAAAGGGATGAGAGAGAGGGATATGCACGCACCCACGGGCACGGGAGCACCGGGGAGAGGAGGCCGGCGAGGCGACGCCGCGTGACGAAGCGGAGTCGCGGATGAGTTGATCGTCCGGCCCCTGGTTGCCAGATGGAGAAGCCTTCCTCACACGCACCACATGCCTCGTCAGTCGTCGTCACCGCGCAGGGCGGCGCGGGTGCGCATCCGGGGCAGATCACGGGCGGTCGCGGAGACTGACGCAAGCCGGCACGCGCAGACTGCGCATGCGCGGAAAGTTGTACGGTGGCAGGCCCGCCGCCGCTTTGTATATTCGTCCATTATGCGCGGCGACTTCAGCGGGGCAGCAGGAGGCGGGCACGGGAGCCTGCGTGGGGAGGAGGAGCGGAGGAAGGAAGGGAGGAGGCGGCGCGGAGACCCGCTGCCAGGCGCCGCCGGGAGCCGCGTCCAGGCACCGGAGCCGCCCGCTCCGCCCGCCCTGATGCCGCTCCGCCCGCCCCTATAGCCACGGAGCCGGGCGCCCAGAGGAAGAAGACGACCCACGGCCGGGCGCCTTCGGGACTTGCGGGCGGACGCCGGGACCTGCAGGCGGACGCCGCCGGAGAGCCGCTGCAGGGCGCCTGCCGCCGCCGCTCGGCGCGCGCACGCTGACCCACGGGCGGCCGCCGTGGCCTCCCCGCACCTAGAGGAAGGCCGCGCCCGCACCTTGGAGCCGCGACCGGGAGGCAGCCCCACGCCCTGGAAGCCGCCGCCGCTAGAAAAGCTGCGCCCAAGCCGATGTGAGCGACGGCGCCCTATGCGTTTGGGATGAGGAGATAAGATAAGGGGCACTATGGTCATTTGGCCTTTGTTTTTCAGATTTATAATTTTTTTAATTCATTTAATCCATGTCTATCTTACGGACGTTAGAAGCAGGGGCAAACGGATCGTTCAGTTCAAAATAACATGAGATAAAAACGCAAAGTTGAAAAGGAAGGGCAAAATCACAATTAGCTTACTGGATAGGGGTAAGAACACCATTTTTCCTATTTGTTTTTCAACTGTCACAGTATCCCCTTAATTGGCAATTAACCCTCTATAGCTAGAATATGACCGTGTGTTGACAAATACTCGGAAATATCCCAACAGAAATCTTAAATCTTCGGACCCGTATTCAGAGATCACCAAGACCGTTCGTGTTGACGTGAAATTTCGATTAGGAAAGTGTTTTTTTATCCCAACAGAAAGCAAAAATAATCTTCGGACCCGTATTCAGAGATCACCAAAATGATAGGATAGGAAAGGATATTGGAACGTTCACCAAAATATGACAGGATAGGAAAGGAAGGTTCGGCTGAAGTTCGTACTATTTGTTTGGACGGTCTGATCTTTTGCAGAATGTACGACATCCGATCCAGACCTCTAGCTCTAGCTAGGGCCTTGTTTAGATCATCTCCAAATTTCAAGTTTTTTTATTTTTTTTATCACATCAATTTTTGAACGCATGTATGAAGCATTAAAGGGTGTTGATTGTAAATCACGAGACGAATCTTTTGAGCCTAGTTAATTCATGATCGGACAAAGTTTATCAAATACAAACGAAAGCAGGATTGGAGGTGCTGAGGATTGGGAAGCTGACACGGCACGACAGATCGGGGAGAACGTGGGCCTTGTTTAGATTGTCTCAAAGAGGACATCAATTTTGGAACACACATGAAGTATTAAATGAGGTAAAAAAGTAACTAATTAAGTGTTTGGTTGTAAATCACAAGACGAATCTTTTGAGTCTAGCATGATCGGACAAAGTTTGTCGCAGCGAACGCGACGATGTCCGGGATTACAAAAATTTACATCTAAACAAGGCCGTGGAAGCGGCGGATGAAAAAATGCGGTGAAGGCGAAGTATGTCGGAATCGGATAATCGCACACGCACCGGCGTGGACACAGCAAGTCGCACACGCACCCTTCAGCCCCTTCCCTTCAACGATAAGCCGAACAGAAATGCTACATGACACACATGTGTTTTGTTGTTTGTTGGCACACGAATTTTATGTCCGTTGGATGGACATCGTATGCTTGTGCTTGCCACTACCGTTTGTTTCTCTGTGTTGTGGGTCCCGATTATCAGTGCTATTGTTCAATTTCTTTTGGACTCCGCGTCTGATTTTGTGTCGTCCGTTTCCTCCTTTTCCCATTCTCATTTCGTTTCGGCTTCCTCCTGTCGACTCCCGGCACGCTCGACGGCTGCGGCACGCTCGACGCCCGCTACGAGGACGCGCACGCCCGCGTGGAGGGCGTCCGGTTCGCGCAGGTGGGCGTGGTCCTGGCCAGCCCCGACGGTGGCCTGGCGCTGCTCCGCGTGTGGCGGTTCCACTCGGAGGACGCACGCTTCCTCGCGGCCGTCGGCGTGGATCCCCCGCGTGGCGCGCCGACCTTGGCCGCCTGTGCAGGGCGCTCAGGGCCTGGTGCCGCTCCCCAGCACGGCGAGCTGCGGTTTCTAGGGTTTCGCGAGCTAAGTTCTTCATGACCCCTTCTTTGCGATATGTTCCATCGATGCTTGGGTTTGTTTGTTGCCTTATTCAATGTGTGTGTTGATGTTTAATGCCTTTGTCCTTGTTTCAGATTTGGTTTGTGTGTCCGCTCGTATACGATTTTTGTGTTATGTTGTTCGTTGTCTTGGGTTTTCCCCTTAGGTGACGCGGGATCCGAGTTCCCGTGTTCTTCAGTTTGTGCTTAGGTTTTTTGCCCCATTTTTTGATTCATTGGCGGATGGTGTTGTCTTTGTAGGGTAGTCTGTATAGCTTTTAGGAGTTGACGATTGTTTGTTGGTTCATTGTCATGTGATTGTTGTTCACATGATTTGTGGTTTGAATGGTTCGAGGGATTTGAATTGTTCGATTGATGCAGAGGTAGATGATACGTTATTGTTGTCGATTGTATCTTTGTTTTTTTTTCGATGTAGATTGGTATTTATAATTGTTTTTGGATAGTGGAAATGTGGTGTTGATTTTTAAGGCAGTTTAATTTGTGAGAAGAGCTCGGTTCTACAAAATTAATTATGAAATTGTGTTCCGCTGTAATGCTCTTTGTAGAATAATTTTTGTAGTAGACATTTTTTAGCTGCATGTTGTTTTCCTATGATGATAATTGCCTCTTATCCCTTTATGTGATTTTAGTTTCATTGTTTATTTTCAGTTAGTTTTTTAGTGCTCATTTATTTTCAGTTATAGTATTCATTTCAGAGTTTTTTTTTCTGAATGTGAACTACCTAATTTTTTTATGTACCTGATTTTTGTGATGCTACCTGATACTTGAATGCTACTAGTTACTGCATTTATCTGTTTTAGTTCAGTTAAATTCCAGTTACATGATACCTGACATCTGAATGCTATCTGCTGTACTGTTAAGTTTTAGTTACCTGATGTATTGTTAAGTTTGAGATACCTTATACCTAAATGCTGCATGTGAGCTGAATCTCTATAGTCATTCCACTGCCGTTTTTGATGAATTTAATGCTAAGTGCGTGTGAGTGTCAACAAGAGAAGTACGCTTGTGCTCTTTTTTCCATGTGTATGTGTGTTCTCTTGAGCTTTGTTTTACAAATATTGTAGGCCATATAGTTGATTCATTGTTTTGTTGTTTTCTTTTGTAGATGTTTTGGCTCGGTTTATTGGGTGGATGTAGAGGTAGATGACATGTTTTGTTACTGTTAGAGAATTTTGATAGTATATATTGATTTTTTGTCAAATTTAGGTAATCATGGCTGCTAGGAGCAAATGTTTTCGTGTTGTAGATGAAACTACTTGAGCAGAACATGGTCACGAAGGACATGAACCTGTAAGTGTGCGTCGTACATCAGCAATAGATATTTTTTTATTTATATGTGTTCCTCTATTTTTTATGCCTTCATTTCTACTACAAATATAAATTTGTTGGTGCAATTTGTTGTGTTTTGCAAATCCAAGGTATCATTTCTACTGCTGATGTACGTTTTTTTGGCTTGTGCAAATAAATTATTCTTTTCTGCATTCTTATAGAAAAATAAATGAGCATAAGGGAGAAAATAAATTATTGTTTGTCCCTAAACAAATTCAGTTAATGTTTAATTAACTCCTTAAACTGACACATAGTTAAGAAACAGTCTGATTCACCAAGATTTCAAGGTTTAAGTTTTTTGCATGCATTAAATAATTTTTATAGCTCTTGAAAATTCATATTTCTTGTGTAACTGGGATGCCTGGCGCCTGACTGATATCTTCGATTGAATTAGTTTTCTTAGATTTTAATTAGTTGAGGCTGCACTAAATCCCAGAGTCTTGATTAGCTGTCTTGTGCATGCACGTGGCCGCACTAAATTAGCTAGTTTTCATGTGTCTACAAGTGTGTGTATGTGTCTGGCTGTCAGCAATCTCACACCTCAACCCAGCCCATTTGAGAGGTACCAGACCAGATGCTTGTAATAAGAGGCACATCATCCGTACCTGTTTTTTTTGTGCGATTTGATGGTTGCGCTTATGGGATTGTTTTGCTTGCTATATATGTATCCATCTACATATTTATTTGCGTAGAGCTGATGAAACCTAGTGACTACATCTACATATGTCGGCTGTATTGGTGAACTATTAACCAAGCTACAATAATCTATGATTGAAGTTTGTGGTGTGAGATTGAGTTATATACTTGACAAAGGTTTTATAAGTGTATGGCTAGTGTCTGTTTCGGTTGTTTGGAAAGTATAGTTATTGTGTACCATCAATGTACCTAGTAATACTCACATGTGCAAGTTTAGGCTAGTTTCATCTAATGTGAGCCACGCAAGGCATGCAACATGCCTTTTCTGTTGTGGTGGTGATGGTGCAGAAGTTTGCTGAGTTATGCTGTTTGCTTCACTTGGTTCCAGTAAAGCACAGTTCGTTACACTAGACTATGATCTATTTGGTTGGGTACAGTTCAATTTATAAGCTGGCTTAGGCTTTCATTTGCAGCTATGGTTCAACTTCATTGTGTGAATTTTTGTTCTGAAAATTGTTTCAATTTTCACTTTTAGAATTTTAACAGATAGTTTAGTTTATCTTCATAGTTTTTATTTTCTGAATTTTGTTTAGTTAGTTCAGTTTGTCATTACATCACTTTAATTGTATTATAAATTTAGGTTAGTTCAATAAATTTAGGTTAGTTCAATTTAGTATAATCTATTTTTAGTTTTAGTTTTGTTTAAGTTCAGGTTAAGTTTAGTATAGTCTATTTTTCGTTATAAATTCAGTTCCAAGTCCAGTGGAATTAATTATCCATTCTACTTTAGGTTTAGTTTTTTTAGAATTTAAGTTGAGTACCATCAAATTTCATTGAACTACATTAGAGTTTGGCTGTTATGTATTTCAGTTTTCTTGTGATTCAGTGTTAAATCTAGGTTCAGTTAAGTAGAATCTATTTTCAGTTTTAGTTCAGTTTTATTTTCAGGTTAAGTTTAGTAGAACCTATTTTCAGTTTTTGTTCAGTTCAAGTCCAGTAGTGTTTTTTCTGTCTCTGTCTCTTTATTTATTTTCAGTTATCAGTTTCAGTCATGTTTGTGAGGTTCAGTTTAGTTTTGTAACCTGCATTAGAGTTTCAGTGAATTAAATTTCAGTTTTTTCGTGTAGCCGAAGTTCATGTCTCTATGTTGTAGTTTAAGTTCAGGTTTAATCACGTATAATCTAGGTTCTCAGCTTCAGTATTTGAGTCTTAGGTTTATTATGGTTGTGCCCATATCTGCTACATTATTTTTTCATTTCGGTTTTAGGTTCAGGATTATTATCAGCTCAGTTTTTTTTTTTTTAGTTTTATAATTCTAGGTTTCTAGTTCCTAGACTTTAGTTTCAAGTTCAGGATTGTTTTTAGTTGAGTTTTAGTTAATTTTTTATCTTTAATTCCACCAAGGTAGTCTTCATTTTTTTCAGTATCCTAGTTTGAGTTTAAGTAACTCAGCTCCATCATGTTTTAGTTACTAAGTTTTAGCAAATTCGTGCAGCAGCTGTAGGTTGCCTTGGTCTGAAGCAATGCAGCTTGATTGCTTGATTCAGTGAGTGGAACTAGTTGTAGTTCGACAGTAATAGTAGTGGCATTTCGGTATTGCAGAGGCAATACCTCAATCTATCTTACAGGTTTTGCATTGTCACTCCTAGCAAGTCAATGTGTATTCAGTTTGTGAGCCATGTCATTTTCATACTATATTTTCATATTGATCCTTAGTCTATAACTTTGGTTAATTTCTTTGCAACTCAGTTTATTGTGGTTCAGTGAGTTTTAGAAAATTTGGAGTAGTAGCTGACCGAGATGAATGAGTTTTTTGTCCTTGTCCTTTCATAGAAAAAATTTGTCTCTTGTTATTTGGCTAACACATCTTGAAATTTGTTTATTCTGATTTGTGTCAACACAGACCCCACAAACTCAACTCCTCCTACCTTCAAATATTTCTCTCTTATGTTTTGGTTGTGCCACTGTTGCTGGACCTTCAAATATTTACATTGTTTCTTGTGATTTGTGTTAACAAATCTTTGAACTTTGTGATTTGTGTTGGTATGATGCTGCTCTGTCAGTGTCTATCAGAGGCAAGCAATTTGTTATATATGAGATATTGTAATCCTGTACTAAATAGGATCTATACAAGTTGTTACCCACATAAAATTAGAACTTGCAATGTATTTTATAAATAATTTAGAGGTGCCCGGATTGGCTATATTTTGTATGTTTGCCTTTTATTTTACTGCCCAACAGTCATCCAATCTGCTCAGCTCATCTTTCTGTTGTTTCCAGCTAGGTTTTCTCCTATGGCATTTTCTGCTATCACTGGCACATGAACTGGAGATCACCTTGACACCTGGTGTTTTCAGAGCTGAGAAAATTTTAGGCATTGATCGTGCTATATTTCAGGTAGACACTAAATTTTACCTGATAATGTAATTTTTTAAATGTTAATTTATAGTTCTATCTTTGTGAACAGTTCATAAGCCACAGTAAATATGCTTAACTCTTGTAAGCTGAAAGAGTTTACCAAAACTGAACCGTTCTTCTTCTCTTCTTCTGTTTTGGCAGTTGTTCAGTATGAGGCGCTCTGAAGACCAAGAGAACAACATGATATGCAAGCTCTAGCAGTGTAATAAGTCTCTTGGGAGAATGACTCCTAGGAATCACAATTACAATGTGTGTAATCGTGAACTGAACTTGGTCTGGAAGTGTTGAAACGTTCAAACTATTGGTAGATTTCAGAGACTTGTGTTGAAGTTACATGATTGATCCGTCTTGACTTCTAGGATCTAAGGCAGGTCTGAATTTTCTACGCTTGCGCTTTTATTTTATTGGCTTTGCCATACAGCAGTTATGGCACCTGTTTAGTGGTTTCATGATTTCAACCATGTTATTTTGCCACGTGTCGCGTTCTGGGTACCACTGATAACTTGGAATATACTTGCATACCCACGATGGCATGCATATTTGTTGTCTGTGCAAGCAGTGGTCTGGAATGGCTGCTACTTTCAGCAAGAGTTATTAGAAGCAAGTCTCTGAAGTAATGGGGCTTCTTTTGGGGGATTTGATTTACTTGTTGTTCTTCTGTGTAGTAGTTGTTTTGTTTTTTATCCTATTAATCTTTTGTGTTCATGAACACAAGATTCAGTTACATAATTATGATTTTAGTGGCTGGTGTTTTTGCTTTTTTTACAGTATATCTTTCCTGTGTAAATATTTGTAGCCATTCTAGCTGATTTGATGATCTAAGTGCATGTTTTTTTTGCCAGGGGACTACAACGCCTACCACAACAACCCTGATGACCTATCCCATCGTGCATGATGGCATAGGTTTCAACCTTGATGACCTGCATAGTCTCTGTATGCTCTCTTGAGCACACTTGAGACCGTTGCAAAATTTAAGGTGAGCTGGTATTTCAATTCGACATATGTAGCTGCTGAGGTTCATGGATCTCCTGTAATGTCCCACCTCTGCATGTTTTTGTAAACAGTCCCACCTGGTGCAGATATTAATTTTACGCTGATGATAAATACTACACTTAATTCTTACGAGCCCAGATGGTCGTGTTGTCTTTGGCGGAGTTGCCGGCTTGCTGTTGGCAGGAAATCCTGTTCAGGTATGTGTTTGCTCGCACGCTTTTTGAGATCAATAGATGGAAGTTCAATTGGTTTGTACTCTTGTGCTTAAACACTTGTGAAAGGATCAAGATGCCCAAGAGGGGGTGAATTAGGCTAATTCTAAATTTCTTCACAATAAACAAGTCATATGGTTAGCCCAATTAACCCCTTTTGCCTAGAGAAGTGTTTCTATTGATCTAACGCATAAAAGTTTAGCAACCTAGTTCCATTTCTACTCTAGCATGACAATTCTAGAAATGTAAATGACAAGAATTGAAATGCTCAAAGTAAAGAGAGGAGAGAAAACACGGCGATGTTTTGCCGAGGCATCGGAGAGTCGCCACTTCCCCACTAGTCCTCGTTAGAGCACCCGCGCAAGGTTGTAGCTCCCCCTTGATCCGCGCAAGGATCAAGTCCTCTCTACGGGTTGATTCTTCGACACTCCGTCACGGTGAATCACCCACAACCGCTCACAACTTGAGTTGGGTCATCCACAAGCTCTCCGGATGATCACCAAGCTCTCCGATCACCACCAAGCCGTCTAGGTGATGGCGATCACCAAGAGTAACAAGCACGAACCCTCACTTGACCACGATAAGCTTAGGGAGAAGGGTGGATACACACTTTGCTACTCTTGATCTCACTAATGAGGACTCTCTTTGGGATTCTCAAATCTCAATCACCTCACTAGGACCTTACTCTTCTTGGCACTCCCTAAGGTGTGTTTCAGCAGTTGAAATGAGCAAAAGTGAATCCACACACGAGTGGAGCTTCTATTTATAAGATAGCCTAAAAAACGAACCGTTATGTGCCTCTACGGGGTGACCGGACGCTCCGGTCATATTTACCGGACGCTCCGGTCAGTTCAACCCGCACACCAGTGTTTAAGTGTTCACCAGACGCTGTGAGGGTCCGGTCACCACTGACCGGACGCATCCGGTCTTATTTTTCCCTCACTAGATGCTTACTGTACTCGACCGGACGCTGGATCCTCAGAGTCCGGTCATAATTGACCGGACGCGTCCGGTCGTAGACTCACTCTTCTGGAATCTTACTGGATTCGACCGAACGCTGGTCCCCAGCGTCCGGTCACTCGACCACTTAGCGTCCTGTCGCACCAGACGCAATCTCCTTGGTCAAGTGAACTAACCGAACCCTACGGCCAGCGTCCGATCGCACCGGAGCCAGCGTCCGGTCAGTATTTGACCATCCATTCTCTTCCAACTCTCGATCATACGTGAATAAAGTTTGCTCCAAAGGATCTTAGGCATATGTAGGAGCTACCTAGTGCTAGTTTTAACAAGTGTGCACCACATCTAACTCACTAGACTCATCTAGGTCAAGCTACCCGTCCATACCCCCCTTAATAGTACGGCCAAAGGAAAAACAAAGTCCTAAACTATTCTAAGTGTCTCTCCAACTTCAATCAACACTTAGAACTAGTCATCCTTAACCTTGTCGTCCATCCTTTGAAAACCAAAACGATTTTCATCGTAGGGGCATGACACCCATGATTGCCCAATCGATCTTCATTACCATGACCTAATTTAATTGCCTCTGCAAAACACACGTTAGTCATAGTAATCTTGTATTGTCATTAATCACCGAAACCCAACAAGGGGCCTAGATGCTTTCAACTTGAATGCTTGTTTTTTGTTTGATAGAGAATTTTCTCACATACAGAATACTCAATTTGGAGTTCACAAAACCTCTTAGGTTGGAAAATATGCTCGAGCTACTATAGAAATAAGATGCATCCACAATATACTACTTAATTTTCAAGTGCTCTATTATTAATAATATTTGTTATTGTTGAAAACCAGAAAAATAAATTATTCGGTTACATAATTGCAATCTCTAACAATATAAATTGTAGCTATTGGGCACTGCAATTGTAGTTCTAATCAATTGCAATTGGAGTTCTGGGTATAAATTAATTTAAGCTTATAACATCCTGTTCATTGAACAAATTATAAAAATTAATTGGCCACTAAAATTCACTGCATCCCTCTTTCTGATTGATAAATTTTGCTTCCATCTATTGATCATCTTTGATTACCATGTCCTCAATGTTTTGTTGCTTGGTGATCAATGCTACCATTTGTTGTTTCCTTCTCCTTCTTTCTTTTTGGCTTCACCGAGAAGCCTACAAGACATTATTAGTTCATATAAATAAAAAATTTTACATTTGGATTCAAATTGTATTTGTATGTACTAAATTTTTTTTCTTTGCTTCTTTGTTACCAGCACTGTCTGTGTCATTTGTTTTCTTCTTTTTCTTCTTTTCTATTGCCACCATCTTCTTCTTTATTTCTTCTATAAATGTTTTATTCTCACAGGTTTAGGTGACCTTCCCTTTCTCTGAATTCTTTTCAGATCGTCTATTTTAGTCTCTGGATCTCCAGCTTGTGCTGCTATAGTTTCTCCTTCTCTATTTCCTCGCTGGTCATTTTGTGCTTCACCTGTTTGCTGAGCAGATAACATTCTATCTAAATTAATTTCTATTTTTATCGGATTTTGTCATAAGGTATTCCATGGCTTCCTTATTTTTTTATCCTTTTGAATTCAGTATTGTTGACTTCCTAGATAATATATTTGAATCTCAACAATGAGCTTGTTACAACTGTTTTTTCTTCTTGTCTTTCAATATGTACCTTCATATCATTTTTTTCCACCGGTCTAATAAGTATTTGTCTAGAATTGTGTTGATTTCCTTTTCAATGACTATTTTTAGGATATGAGAGCAGAGTATCCTATCTTTACTGAATTTTGCACATATGCATGTAAATTCTTCTTCGCCTTCTGTTAGGTCAGTGTTTACTGTATATCTCCTAAACCTATGAACCTTCTCAATCTGGTTATTTTTTTGCCACACCTAAAATGTTTTCCCATCTTTAGTTTCCCTGTAGTTCAGCCTTGATGTTGCCTTCAGTTATAGCTGGAACTTTTTCAATATATTTCTGTTGTGTAGTTGTTGTGCCTGCTGCTCTATTATGTAGCCGAATATAAATTCTTTTGGCCTTTTCTGCTTGCTATAGCTGTCCTCTAGCCTTTCTACTCGATTTATGGTATGAACAATCTGATTGTACTCTTTCAGAAAGCTAATGATACTATAGGTTGGCCCTACATTGTCTTTGAACCTCGTATTTGTTGCCTCACTTCTGGATGTGGTCTATATGAAAGGGAAGAAGCCATTTTTATAGTAGACCGGGATAAACCTTTTCCTCATTTCCCACAGTTTGGAAAAGTAGTGATTCTCTTGAAGGTTTCTTTCCTCAATCATTCTCTTCCAAAGTTGCTCAAATTCTTTCACTGTTAGACTATTGTTCACTATATCTTCGAAGTCTTCATATAGTCATTCGTTTGCTTCAAAGACCTTGACATTCTTATTGTAGCATTTGGTCTTTATGTGGAACGAGCAATTTTTGTGCTTTGTGTTTATGAAGACTTGCTCTATTGCTGATTTCATTGCCATGTCTTGGTCTGTGATGATCGTTTGAGGGTGTTTTCTTCCCATTGCTTCAAAGAAAGTTTAAAATACCCACTTAAAGGTGTTCACTGTCTCATCATGCAGGAAAGCACATCTAAAAAGGCAACTTTGCCCATGTCTTGTGATTCCAACAAATAGTGCAAAAGGTAAGTTGTATCGGTTAGTCATATATATCATGTCAAAACTTACACATTCTCCATAATCTGCATAAAATTTCATAGAAGAACAGCCTGTCCGGTACAAATTTCTCACTCTCTTGTCCTCATCTAAATCAAACATGCTCATTATCATATGTTATAGCTGATGTAATATCTGAACTTGTTGGTTCTGTTGCTATGATCCTCAAGTCATTTTCTCCCATTGTTGGTTGATCATCTTGATTTTCATGATGCACCTGTAAATATATTAGCAACAGTCTTAGTTTCTAAGTAATGTCATTTATAATACAATTTTTTTTCAGTGTGGATTGAAATAGTTGAAGAGATCATTTTTATGTACCTCATCAATGTCCATGTTATTAAATACATAAGTTTGCCAATGATATTGTTGAATTTTAGATCTATCATCATTAGCTATGCTTGTTGTTGCTCCATCATCATCAGCGACAATTGTTATTTCTCTATCCTATTTTTATAAAGATAAGTTTTACTTTGATGCTAGTATATATTTGTATTGCTTATAAATATAATCAAATTGGCTCAGCTATTTGTATCTACCTCATATGATAACCTTGACTCTGATATTGACCAGTCAATTTGTGGTCCAAAGATTCCATCCAGATCTTCAAGTCTCATATTCTGTTTTATTTGTTTGATAATGAGAATGGTTACCATTTATAATATAACACAACTAGTTTGACAAGCATAAATAATATAGTTTTACCTCATTCATGTTATTTCCATGTATCATCTTTGTTAATGATTCTTGCATCTCTTCATGTTGCTGCATAGTTTATAATGAAGCATTGAAATTACAGTCCTGTTATGCTGAATTTACATTGCATATATGTGTGTAATTTGCATATGTCTGAATTATAATTTTTGTATACTGGTATTTATAAATTTTACCTACGTATTCCTGTCAGTCTGATTATCCTTCTGAGAGCCCATCACCTGTTCCAACATAAGTTCAGTATAGCCTCCCTGCATTGAAATATATTTTAGTCCAAAAACAACCTTTTTATCTTGGCTTTCCTGTGAGTAAGCAATGATTTTGCTCACCTTTTTGTATATGTAGAAACGGTCAGTGGAACAATTTATGCCTCCAAATACTTGATATGGAGCTGACTACACTGTCTTCATTGCTTATGTACCATGTGAGTTTATTGATGTTGGATAATCATCAACTCTGCTTGTTGCCATATGCATACTATTCTGCTTCATAAAAAATAAGCATTTGAGTACTTATTTTGCTTTTTATCAGATCTTCTTAATTTTTCATTGCATCTATGAAATATGTTTTTTACCTCAAGTAATTGATTAAACTGGGCTGGTGCTTGTATCAAATACATTAGGGAACCAAATGAATGCTGCAGAAAATATAGAATTCAGTAGTTGACATATTTTCATTGTTTATGACTGCATTTTAAATTAGAAGTTATTTTACCTCATACATGTCCTTGGTGTTGACATCATTGTTGTTGTATCTTTGCACTTTCTCATAACTCTGAATCTGATATTGTGGCTCGACATTTGCTCCTGTCTTGTACTTTTGGTTGAAATATCCAAAAATGCTTGTTTAATCAGTATAATTGCATTAGCAGCAAATACCAGTTGCACTATTTGAAATGTGCAATTTGTTTTTCGGTATTCTGTATTTTTGTTTTCTGAGTTTTTTAATTTGTGAATCTATAATTCTGATTCTTGAATTTGGTTGCAGCAAATACTAGCAGTCTTGGATTATATCTTTTGAGGAAGTCGGTGTGCTTACCTTGGTTGTTGAGGTTAGTGGTTTCCCTTCAATCTGTTTGTTGCTTGCCTCTTTCCTCTGCACTGCTTGCCCTAACGCAGATGACATCTTCATCTTTGATTTGCTGGTTGTTTTCACCTTTCTTCCTGATATGATCTCCACGCAGATCATTTTTCCTATTTTCTTTGCTTCTTTCTCAAGTATACCTGTTATATTCCTATGAAATTTCTGTTTGTTGGGGTTATGGGCTGCTACATGTTTAGTGGGCCTCTCTCTTTCATCTTAGTTATTGGGCTTTTCAATTGCACATAACTTACATCTAACAAACAACAATAGATCTGGTCTGCGTGGGTTTTTTTGTCTGATGAAATTTGTGTGCTAACTTCTCCTAAAACACATGGTTTTTTTCTCTTTTGTAATTTATGTGTATTTTTAGGCAGCCAACGACCATATACTAGCTTCTCCTAAAACATATGTTTTTTTATCAGTTAGAATTCATATGTTTTTTTAGACAACAACCATATACTAGTTTTAGCTGAAACACATGGTTATAGAGTTGATAAACTATGAGCCGAAAGCTATCGGCATCGACCCTGAAAGCCGTCTGGCCGGGCCATCCGAAAATCATGAGCCTGAATTCCTTAAGCAGACATTGACGCCAGCTACAGGATTTATACATGTTAGATACACGCATTGACGCGAGGGATACGGCCGGCCGAATCTATCTATGTACGTATGAGGCCCGTAGCTAGACCACGCGGCGCACCGCACAGCTAGCGCCGAACACCATGCACAGTTCAGTTCATCACGGAAGGTTGTGATGATGTGATCCATGTACGTATCACCGGTGACCAGGACGCCAGGAGAACCACCCGACGACGACAACGGCCGCCGGCCGCGGCGGGCAGCGAGGGCGGCAGCTAGCGTTTGCCGCAAAGCGCCACCTCAGCGGCGAACCGATCCGTCCCTCTGCGACGGCGACTCGCCGGCGGCTGGGCCGGACGTGACGTGAGCAGCAGCAGAGGATAGCGGCGAGATGTTACGGGTATGGTGATTATTAGCCCGCGCAGGCATGTGTTCCGTGCGTGCCAAAGGACGCGCGCCGCGCGATCGGTGAAGTCACTGGGCCACTGGGGTCCGGGGTGTGAGGATAAGGCGCGCGGGGTGTGTGGGTTGCGGCGGGCCGTGCGGGCGAGAAGGCGAGGGAGGGGACTCGATGCCGGACACATCGACAGGGACGGTATGGGGAGAAACTGCGAGCGACCGGCGGAGGAGATCAGGACGGGTGTCGCCTCGCCGGATAGTTGGCAGGCGCCGGCCGGCCGGACGCAGCCCGAACCTGGTCCTGGTCCAGAAGCCTGGCGCGTCCATGTGGCCTAGACCGGACTCTCCGGGGACCAGGAGGCCTGTAATTTTGTTGCTGCCGTTGTTAATAAGCAGATTACACGGTTAGAAATTCACTGTTAGAAAATATCGGCTTTTATATCCTTGTGTTCGGCTAAGAGATTTTGCATCAGCACCTACGCCTCAAGCTGGTGAACAGTGGCTGTAAGTTTTTTTGTGAACAGTGGCTGTAAAGTTGGAACTATGGTTCGACTGAGGGGGGAAATATCTCCCAGAGGTGATGGTGTTGGTGGGGTGTCAAAAAAAAAAGTGGTGGTGGAGCCTTGGATGGGAGATGAAATTAGCCATCACACCAGCCAGATCAAGTGGGCTGGACCAGGTGGAACTAAGACATACGGACATCTTATAATTTAAAACAGACAAAGTATACAAGAAAAAAAGGGACTTGCTATATCCCAGTCGACTGAAATTTACATCTTTTTTCAGTCGACGTCCACAACCCTTGGATCTACATCCAAGGGCTTAGATCTGTCCATGTTGTTTTTCTTCTTCTAGCAAACCAAATGGATTCGTGAATGAACCCGTAAAACCAACCCACGCGCTACTGAGCCCGCCAAACCTTAAACGTGTTTAGTTACCAATACCCGCTATATCAACTCAGTGCTCATTTGGGCCACAACGTAGCTATTGGGCCAGTAAAATATTACACATCATTTACAAATCTGCCACTGCAACCTCCAGCAAGAAAGAAACACCACGATTGAATCTAGATACACAACGAGATGTTCTCAGTAAACAATGTCAATGAATAACCACTACTAGTCTCTCCATTCTTGCCATAGCAGTCACAATTGGTGGTTCCCTATCATAGTCTGCATCTTTCGGAAGCGAAGCTCCCACCAGCAGTTAGCATGCATATCATAATCATGCATGCCTTCAACGTTCCATCAGTCCCTGCATGATTGCCTATTTTTGTATTATTGTCAAGTACTGCTACTAGTAGCAATTACAAGTAGGGCATGCATATATGGCGACAACTCAAGATCAAACCATACCAGGCCAGTAGTTGTGCCGCTACAATTAACTAGACAGTGCTCTGTCAAAGGAGTGATTCAGAGTGAAGGTGCCCTATATTCATAATTAATGACTTCTAATGAGCACAGAAAAAAGAAAACATATTACAAAGATCCAGAAAAAAGTATCATCCCGCATCTCTCAAAAAACTTTATTTGACAAAACAAAGATCCAAACTCATTGTTCTAATATTCTCCAGTTTTGCCTAAAAATGATAGGTTCTGAAACCGCAATCTACCTAATCTCCAAGTCTCGTTGCACATCCATTTCCACCTCAGTTAAATTG
Source organism: Miscanthus lutarioriparius (assembly GCA_904845875.1). Classification (NCBI taxonomy): domain Eukaryota; kingdom Viridiplantae; phylum Streptophyta; class Magnoliopsida; order Poales; family Poaceae; genus Miscanthus; species Miscanthus lutarioriparius. The sequence continues at coordinate 22,316,209 of CAJGYO010000017.1, forward strand.
GGTTTCCAAAGTTAAAACACTACTACCAGTCTAGAAACTAAATTACAATGAGCCAACGAAACTACGCTAGTCAAATTGTCGTTTCTGTAGACATTTAGCAACACAAACTATACACAAGGGAAATGATGTTTTAAGTAAAGAATGACCAACCTCTCCACATATAGACTCAAAGAACAATTTCATATCAGCCTAAGTGACTTGCAATAAGTGCATATATTAAAATAGAACAATGATAGAATGAGTACCTAGTGTTTGCATAGGTGTTCATAGCAATCCATCTTGTCAATGTTTTTACAGTAAATAATGATTGCACACATTTCACGTCCATCATCAGACTGCAGATCACAACAAAGTGGCAAAATTTTTAGAGATCATAAGTAGATACAATCAAGCATAGATTTCATGTTCATTAAAATTCCACAAATTGCACATGCTCACAACTAAATTTGCAATGCTCTATCCTTGCAGTTTACATTATTGGTGATTGCAATCAATTAACATAATGGAGGATATTTGCTCATTCTAGATAACATTATGAAGCGAAGTGATTTTACTAGCGAGAGATGGCAATGATCAAAAAGGTTACAAAACTAATTTAGATGACATGAGCCACAAATATGTAGCATGCGAGAAAACATCAATAAGTGTGATTTGTGATGAAAGAATGGATAGCTACCCATCTATTGCTACAATAGATAATCTTATTAATACAGGGAGTAATGAAAGTATCTCGAATTTATGGGGCTCATGAGAAAAGTCATAAGAGCAATCATCGTGCAATATAGACAAATTACCGCAATTTCTTGGAGAGTCAATTAACCATGGCGACAAATAAACATGTGTAGACAAAAGAAAAAACCAAAATATTGACAATCGATAATATAACTTCTCAAAGGGAAGAAGCAGACTGAACTTAGTGGTAAGAAACACATAAACTACACCTCATAGCCACAAGAAAGAATGGAAGGAAAACTATACATGAACTTATAAATCGGCAAATTATGTCCACGAAACTATCAAAGAAAGCAACATAAATCTTGACAGTCTGACAATATAGAAATTCATAGCTAAATCCCTAACTTCACTCTAAATGTATTTGACGGTGGTTATCTCAAAGCTGCGGGTAGTATTCCTAACACATGTATGCATAGTCCGTCGAGTTCAAAGACGTCATTCCATACAAGACAAGTTGCAGAAAATACAAAAATCAGCAGACCACTTAAATCAACTATTTGAAAAAGACAACCATGAGGCAAATTTGTTCAACAACAACATATTGCATATGCTCAAGAATGAAATTGCAAAAGCATGCGGATCTTGCAATTTAAATTATAGTAGACTGCAATTACCTATTTGAAACTTTAGTTTAATGTTTCCCATACTGGACAATTAAAGATCATAAGTAAAAATAGGCCACTATGAGAGTACGAACAAAGCTTTTACGGTCCCAAATGCAAGATCTTTGCCAACGTTAAAAGTGTACAATGACAAGTGGTTCCATGCAATTCTAAAACTGAAAATATGGTACAATAGTTATCAGTAACTTGCTACTCAAAGTTTCAAGAACTAGATATTCAGAGTGGACCATAATCACTCTACAAGACATTTGAGAGCTTCCTAGACTTGCGCAGAGGCATAAACTTGACTCTCTAATTACTACCACTTTTTAGAAACAATCAGACAGTGACAAGCTACAAAAACTACAAATCTGATCTATACAAGAAGATCCTGCTGACCATTCTTGCATGATCCTATTTGTATCGACATGCATGAGCTGCTAGAAGCACATCCTTCCAATTAGAGATCAAACTAACACACAACACTTCCCACACACAAAAACTAAGGCCTACATTCAGTTGCAACACCAGATATATGTGTGTAACTAAGACTAAAAGTTCTTCCACCAGTTGCATAATCAATTGTTCTACTATTTATACCATTACAATAATTTCATACAATACAAAAGAAAATTGCACGTTTCAGTTACTGTAACTATTACTTTTTGAAAATGCAATTTCTACTTTATGTTCACCACTTACTAGTGAGATGATCACAAGGCCAGTCATAGGCGTGTGTTGCTCCCTGCATTCTTTGGGAGCTGGGACATCTCATAGCTCTCTAGCTCATAGTTTTCTCTACGGTTTAGGAAGCTCTCGCTCGCCTTCGGGTCTACCTCAAGTGTCGTCTCGGGGTCACTTGTCCCTCATCTCAAGACCATTTTGCATTAAAATGAGCGATTGGGTTTCTTGACAGATGTTGTATTACATCAACAAAGGAGTTAGCGGTGAATGAATGGAGTCCTACTTCCTGAGTTATCAAGAAATTTCACAGAGATGACAAAAAAATGACAACACCCTGAAACAATCACATAACACTCTAGTGCTATGTTTTTACAGGATGATACCATATTTTTTCATATTTTATGACACAATGTTCTTTTTGTACGAGGATAGTCATAAAATGCGTTTAATTCATTGAAGCTTATACAATCTTATTACTCATGTATGCAAGTTAATTGGTATACCATCTGTTTTTGGTGGGGTCAGTGTTCACACAAATCATAATTAACAGACTTCAAGATGTGTTAGCACAAATCACAGAGGCAATTTTTTCCCTAGGAAAGGATAAGGACAAATAAGAGATGTGTGTTGACACAACTAACAATTAATAGATTTCAAGATGTGTTAGCACAAATCACAAGAGACAATTTTTTTCTATGAAAGAATAAGGACAAATAAGAGGTGTGTGTTGGCACAATCACAATTAATAAAGTTCAAGATGTGTTATCACAAATCACAAGAGAATTTTTTCTATGAAAGAACAAGGACAAATAAGAGGTGTGTGTTGGCACAATCACAATTAACAAAGTTCATGATGTGTTAGCACAAATCACAAGAGAATTTTTTCTATGAAATAACAAGGACAAATAAGAGGTGTGTGTTACCACAATCACAATAAACAAAGTTCAAGATGTGTTAGCACAAATCACAACAGACAATTTGTTTCAAGGACATGAATAGTGTGCTTTAGCCACACACAGATTGGTCCAACGCAAGATCCTGCAAATGATTAATTTGTAGGTCGCAAGTCTAGGTTAACCCAATATGATTACCTCCCTAATACTAATCGAATCATAGCTAGGGCTACCCGACTAGATATGGACACACGGACACAGCACAAGCCCAATAATTGCATGCCTATAATACATATGTCCAACAATAAACAAGGTACAATGAATATATATGATCTTAAAAAATTACATAATATATATATGAAAATTGCACATTTAAGGTAGTGCAAGTAGTGCTTGTTCATAATGTAATAATATTGTATATGTATATAATTAGAAAATCTGACTCGTACATGTGAAGCCTGCTATGAGTACTGAGTACAGTTAACTTGTCCTGGTGAAAAGCAAATACACAGAAAAGCACAAATGAAAAAACTCTAGACTGTTAGCACAAAGACAAATCTGATTCTATAAACAATAATCAAGTTTGTCTTTGAGACCTCTCAAGGAAGAGTTGTAACCACCTAAGCACGGAGCCGAGTCATTTTTAGTAAATGCACATATATCTTGCAACAAACTTTGTAAACAAACAAGGTGGTGTCATGCACCTATGCACAAAGACAACTCGAACTATAATCGGGCATCACAATTGGATTCTATTTCGCCACCAACCTAACATTATGACCTAATCAGTAGTAGCTCTAGTTCACAAGGCGAACAAACAAAGGAGAAAAATTGAAATTAAATCAAGCATCCAGATCCGGACTATGTTTCTATCTAGTTTCAATTTGCAGAGATTCATCATATCATATTTTATAGCTCTTTTTTCATCCAAATTCATTAAACTTGCAAAACAAAGAAGCAAGGAAGGAACGACATCCTTACTAGTATTTGGATTAGTTGCTTGCTTTAGATGTCCGTGATGGCTTCCATGACCTTATACTTTGTTACGTCATTGGTCATGGTAGGGATCCAGAGCACCACCTTTTCCTAGCACCGACGAGATTATTCTCTTTTCACCATGAAAAAGAGGAGGAACAAGAAGAAATGCATGCATGGAGTCACGAAACTGAACCAAGTCCATCTCCATCTCGGTTATATGCCTATATATGAGGCCTTCTTCTTAGCTTCTTGGATTTGGATGAATGGATGGCGGTGGCGGTGGAGGTGGGAGAGCGAGGCTCACCTTTAGACCCCCAGAGAGCAGCTGCTACAAAGTGAAAAGCTCTATCTATTTCTTTTGCTATGAGCTACTGGAATGTGAACAAAGTGTGTTATCTGTGAACACAAAAGAAATAATGTGAGAAACAACAAAGGAACCATCGGGAGTTTGTAAGGCTTAACTACCTCTAGGCTCATCCTTCTTAGGATATGCCATGAAGGACCCAATGAGATCAGACATCCTCCCTAATGTAGTCTCATCATACAGACCGATTCTTGGCTTGTAGAAGCAAGTCAAACAACAAACCCATGGTTATCGATCCACTAAAAGAACTGATCACTATACAAGTGTGGATCTATTGTTCTAAATAAAGAAAAGCGAGTTGTAGCAAGTGCTTTTCTTGACAAAACAGTTGTTGTTGTCACGGTGTGTATGCTTATTCAGCCCAATAAAAATAGTAGAGAAAGACGAGAATAAGGGACAATGTCATTAGATTAGAAAACAAAAGGAGGATCCGAGGAGATCAAGTCATGTATAGATCGTTTTGGTGTGCGCGGATTGGGTTCTATCGTTCGATTCGGTGTTAGCGGGTACAATCTCTAGTGCACGGACCCAATAAGCGGACCCAACAAAAACCAAGCTAGCGCACAGATCGCAACTTCCATCCAATGATAGAGGCATCATTGAAAAAACAACCCGATTTCGATCGGCGGAGAAGAGTAGGAAAAGTGCAAAAGAATTGATATTTTGCACAAATATCGAAAAGACGGAAAAAGAAATAAATGGTACTAAACAATCAACACGCAGCAAGAAATCCCTAATGCCGTCTACTCAAAGAACTATCTTACGAGAGACTACCAACGACAAAGCCACAATGGTGAACAAAAAGATGAGCACAATGATCGAACAAAAGATGCTCAAGAAGAACATCTCTAGATATTTCTATATTTGGCGCTGACGGTGGGCATAAAAACCGCTGAATAGACATAATTTATACTAAATATTTCTATCATTTCTTCCTTCATTTTGAGGCACGTGAATACTATATTGTTTATGTACATGCCATACCATGTGTTGCCATTGTTAACTAGGATCAAGCAACAATAGCCAATGCACTATTGCACTAGGAAGCCTGTCAAACAAAGTGATCCAATGTTTAGCCATTAACCAAATTTGATGCCACATGCATGTAGTTTAGAAGCACTAATAGTTTATTGCATGTACCATAAATTTTAGAGTACATCTAGCAGTTGTATGCTCTCCTCCTCGGGGAAGGAGACTAGCAAACAAAAGACACTTTTGCGGCAACGCAAAGGGTAACAAACACATGAGAAAGAGACAGGATGGACAATGTAGTACTCACTGTCATTTTGAGATCCTTGTACACGCACAGTTAGTCATCGGGGTGGGGTCACACTGTGTGTCGATTGTGTGATTTGTCTCGCATGATTTAGACTCTCAAAGCAAGTCATGTACAGATAGACAACACAATACTTTATGAATGGCAAGTACTAGCACTACTTGCTAATGTTTAGTGCTGCTCTGATTTTCAAATTAATCAAATGGATAGTTAGATAGTGCATAAGCTGAAACCAAAAAACTGAGCCACTGGATTGTTGTGAGAGGATCTAGAAAAACATAGCAACAAACTATGGGGTTCTTGCCGCTCACTCACAAGAGCAACGTGACGGATAGAGAGTTAGTGTCATCGCTTTGAACAAAGAACACAAAGCATAATGGCTGGCTCAAATCCAAGAATCGCCCATCGATCTTAGCAAAAGTAGCAAAGCGAAACAATATGTTGTTGCATCTCATTGGTTTGGAGTTCTTTGAGGAAGAGGATAGTTCAAACCAATCAATAATTCTTTGAGGGCAACTCAAGAATTTCAAGATGGGAGAGTGGAATATTAGCTCCGACAAAATCTAAAGAATCTATGCTGACAGATAGATTTTCACATCTCACGACTAAGATGCAAACAACTGAAGCTCAAGGAAAGATGGAGGCAAATCATAAAATGTCCTTAGATTATTTAAAAAAAAAATCCACGAGGTGATGTGTTTGTTTTTGTATTCTACTGGTGCTCGGAACCTCTAACTGGCTGGGTTTTTATGACACTAAGGTCTAAACTAAATTCATTTTTTAGCTTGATCAAAATAAAATGCAATGATAGCATAATCACACTTGACTCATACTTCCAATGTGCGAAATCGTGGATGTTCGGACCAAGCATAGCATTCTTTGAAACCAACTAGCGAGACAAATGGATAACAAGCTAGAACCGAGGACAAACAAATTCAGAATTCTCAACTGCTGCAAAGACTTTGGAGGGACCAACCTCAATTAGGCATGATGGCAAGCTTAAGCAAAGAATGTGCATCAATTGGGATTTAGAAGCAAGCAAACCGTGGTGACACACACACACACCCCTATGCCTCCACACACACACACACAAACACACAAGCACATAAACCAATAGATTTCATAAGTGGAGCCTACGACAATCGACAACTCACGGAAGCCTATGCTCAGTATATTTACTTATCGGTTGTCACCCCTTTTCACCGGAAAACACAAAATCGGGAAAAACCAACTGGGACGTAGCCGCATCCACACCAAAACCAACTGATCTTACACTCTGCAGAGCTTCTCTCTAATCACTACCACCAGAGAGAAACAATCGAGACAATTCAGATGTAGCGACAGTTCTTTACAAATTACCAACTAAGGTCGGAGATAGTGTGAACACACAAATTATTTCAGATCCACACTCATATAAACATGCATTGGGAGTGTTTGCAGATAGCCAAAAATGGTAATACCATTCGAAGAAATTTAGTTCTCTGCATGTGAATGGAATCTAGCATAACTTAACCCCTTTCCCTGCTGATTTTAAATTGAACAAATCTAAGGGAATGGGTGCAAAACTCCAATCGCTCCTTATAATAGGTGCTTTAGCGACTTTGACACGAGATAAGGCGAGCATGACGTATACTAGATTACAACTCGAAAAAAAGAAGGCAAACTAACAATAACAAATGAAGGCATAGTCATTGATCCGTGTTCATCAAAACAAATGCAATTAACAAATGATAGGATGAACGTACAACTAGATCGATTGAACCCACATCAGAAAGGGATGGGATACATCAACCACCATCAAACTCTAAACCTATGCCCTCTTGGTGCTAGAAGATTGAATCAATCAAACAAATGGATTCCAAATCGGAAAGGGATGAGATGCATGATGCAACATGAGATGAGAAAGAGGAAAGACGGGGGTACAAAGAGGAAGAACATGAAGCAACCACGCACCATAGGGCATCCCCGAGCTCCTCGGAGAGATTCAAGAAGATCCGTGGTGTCAGAACGCTGAACCTCGACACAATGAAATCGCCTCTCCCTGCTCCATCGTTGTTGCCCCCCCCACCCACCCACCCACCCACTCTCGCCCCCATGAGCGGCTCCACTCCGGGCCTTTGTGGTCTTTGAAGTGAAGAACAGGATGCTTGGCGCCACCATAGTCAAAGTGCTCCATTTGGCAGGGAGCCGGAGGAGACAGGAGTGGGCAGATCTGGGACTAGGCTCGTCGAGAGAGTGGGAGGGAGAGACAGAGACGGGTGGTTGTTAGGGTGGTGATGTTAGCGGGTGCATTTCGGACCCGATAAGAATAGGCAAACCCAACACACCAGCGCACGGATCCTGGCTGTGGCGTCGCCTGAGAGGAAGTCCAAAATTCAGTCGACAGAACAATAGGAAAAGTGGAAAAAAAAGAAATCCAATTTTGGTCAATCATTTACACGAGCTCTCATCAAACTTTTAGCCCTTCACAAAGATAGTTACTTCGGAACTATTTGTCCTCTTAAAAACGCAACCGAAATCTACTATGCACATGAGAGGAACCCAAATTTGACACATTAATTTAATCCTCATTAGTCCCAACAAAAAGATATGAGAGCCCCTGGTTTCGTTTCCACTTGTGAAAAACTTCTAATTCTTGATGTGTATTTATTTCTTGATGTGTATTTATTTATAAGTTGTGGTGCCACACCCATCTATCCATCTACTATGTTAATTAAGCAATATAACCAATGAATGAGGATGCCTTTTATTTTGAGTATTCAGGCCTTGAATTCCAATAGTTTTGTCGTCGACAAATGATGTTCAATTTAGTTAGTGCTATATACTCTCTCTCTAGATAATTACCGCTAGAAACATCTAGATCTATAATAGTGTACCATTTCCAGAACACTACCGGATAGACAGTACTGCGATACTAGTTCAAGTTCAACATGGGTTAAATTAGACCAGTCTTTCGCTGCAGGACAAATGTTTCAGGCTCTGTTCGTTTGAACTTATCAGCCTGACTTATTAGGCATGGTATAGTATTTTTCTCTTATAACAAAACGACATCAGCCTGCTTAACAGCTGCAAAAAATCATAAGCTAGCTTCTTTTGAATTGTCGCTACAAACTATATGGAAGTTGGCGACGGCGTGTTGACGCTATCTTTATTGAATTTGTCTCGACGAAGGGAGCAAAGGTAGGAGAATTGTCTTTTTTACTGCTACGCTATCACAATTCACAGTTCAAGATTCTAAATCGAGCGAGAGAGAGAGAGAGAGAGAGAGAGAAGATAAATTTCAGTTTTTAGAGTACCTTTGAGAAAATTTATGAAATCTATAGATTTGTTGTTTAGATCTATGCCTTTTATTTTAGATTTCGTATAGCCGAAAGCGCTTGACTTTAATTCCGTAAAACAAACACACTCTTACTGGCTACTGCTCCGACAACCCCGATCCGGCTTGCACGGCTGCACCTCCAGCTACAGCTATGGCCCCCGCCCCAATGCCTGCCCCCACGTGGATGACACGTGCCCTGATCGTTTGGCTCATAAGCTATGGTTCATAGTATTGTTGGCTGATTTGGTCTTGTTCGTTTATCTTATAATCCGTATTTTTCAGTTTAATTTTTTTTCTATTAGAATAGTATTTTTCTCTCACAACAAATCAGCTGGAGCAGTGATTTCAGCTTGTTTTTTCAGTAAATGGATCTTTATTATGAGAAAAAAATATTATTCATTATCTGAAAAGGTACCGCTTATAATTCAAGTACGACGGTCGCCCACGTCCCTGCGCCGCAACCGCACAGCTAGCAGAGATCACACGCAAATTCCACATGTGCGGCGCGTGGACGGGCGGGGGAAGCGTCCAGGTCCCGTCCGGCGTGCTCGGCACCCACCGACCTCATCCCCACCGTCCGATGCCCCGGGCAAGCGCTGGAGCCCGGACGCGGGCCTCCCTTTCCTTGTCCGGGCCGACCCGTACAAAACAAAACCCAGGTTGGATTCTGGTGCGGCGTCGCGCCCATCTTTTGCCCTCGCGCAGCCATCCGCTTGCGTTCGCCCGCGATATTTTCTCATCGCCTGCGTGGCTGCGTCGCGTCAGTGTCACCAGCTTTGCTGCTTTCCAAATCAAAAAAAAAAAAAGCTTTGCTGCTTTTGGGCGGGTGGGGCCAGGGTGCCGTGGTGCTCTAGTGGGGGGCGCGCGATGCACGAGCTCGTCCCACGGCGTTTAGCTGCCAATCACACGGTTAGTGTTAGTGGTGATTTTGCTGCCTTTGGAGTCTTTAGCATTTTCTTTTAGGACCCCAAGTCTTCTTAAGAAAATAGTTGGCGCTGCACAAAATCCGTTTTACACCTTATGCACACACTAGTACTAGGTACGATCGCATGAAGTTGCAGTTAATGACACTTTGTATTTTGTCCAAATGATGTAATTTTTAATTGTTTTGTATAAAAAATTGTAAGGATAGTCTCTGCCCGAAACCTACGATGGTTTGGTATTAATTACGTATCAACTAATTTAAAATCTCTATTCCTATATATAAATATAAATAGAACAATGTAAAGGAGCTTATAGAGTACTAATACTAATTTAAAATATCTATTACTGTACGTTTCATTCCAAACAATGTTCAAATAAAAAATATCAAAAGTACACTTGTTATGGGCATAATAATTTTATATTCCAACGGAGTATGTTGTACTCCTACCACAAATAAAAATATTGAAACAATTAAATCAACAATAATCCTAATTTTGTAATGGTATAAAGACTTTTGAGTGGCTTTTACAAATTACAACATGGTTGCGATTATTGACTTCGCACGCACTGTCACCACACAAGTCGGCCGGTTCACGAGCAGCGTGGGGAGACCAGCACGCCCATCCGGATCCTTCCAACGCTTTCCGTTCTTTTCCTCGCATTTGGCCGGCCGCCTCCTGCGCGCTGCTATTTCCACACCTCCCCCGTGCGGTGGTGGCCCAACCAAAGGCCAGGCCAGCCGAGGGCGCTCGAGGGCCTCGTCCGACACCGCAGCGGAACAAGGTCATGGGCTTCCAGGTGGCCGCCGTGGCACCGTCGCCGTGCGCGCGCTCCTCCTCCGCCTCGCCGTCGCCCTCGACCTCCTCGCGGCCGTTGCCCGCCTTCCTCGGAGGCGGCGGCGGCGGATGCACCGGGCTCGCGAGATCCCGGTCACCCCTAACCTGGGGAACCGGTGTGATGGTGCGTCGGCCGCGCCTGGCTCGGATGCCAGCGAGGTGCGCGCTGAGCGCGAGTTTGGATGGGATGGGTGGCGGGGACGCGGAGTTCATGAAGAGGATCGAGGAGCTCGCGGCGGCGGTCGGGGTGCAGCCGGCGGGCGCGGCGGGTTGCGGGTGGCCCGCGACCGTGGAGCGGAGCGCGAGCAACGTCGGGCTGCCGCTGTCGCTGCGGATGCTGAAGCGGAAAAAGCAGCAACAGCAGGTGGCGGCGGCGCGGCATTCGCGCTGGGACGAGGGGCTGCTGCTGGACTCCGCCGGGGAGTCGGTGGGCCGCGCCTTCTTCTCCATGGTGCTCATCGTGCGGGAGCTGCAGAGCTTCGCGCTACAGCAGATGCACGACGCGCTGCTCTGCGACGACCTGCAGGGCGTGCTGGCTCGCGTGCAGGGCGAGATGCACGCCTCCTTCGTCTGGCTCTTCCAGCACATCTTCGCCGGCACGCCGGCGCTCATGGTCTCCCTCATGCTCCTCCTCGCCAACTTCACCGTCCAATCGATGGGCCACAGCGTCGCCGCTGCGGCCGCCACCATCCCGCCCACTCCGCCTGCTGTCGCCCTGGTCAACACCCAGCGCGCGGAGCCGTCACGACCGCCGCGGTTCGACGCGGCTTCGGTGATGACGTTCTCCGTCGGCCGGACGGCCTCGGTCGGCGGGAACAGCGGCTGTGGCGGCAAGACGCCGCCTGTCGCGGGCGCCACCGGCGACGGCCGGTCGGACGAGTCCTTGTATCGGCTAAGCCGTGTGGCGCCGCAGCAGCCGTCGGCGCCCCCTGGGGCTGAGGTCGCCGCCCAAGACGCTGCGAACGCGGACGAGCAGGCCATTTGGGAAATGATGCTCGCGGAGGCCTCCAAGATGCAGGCCAGCGCACGCGCCGAGGAGCTGAACGACTCGGACGTGCTAAGAAGCCTCGTCGCGCCGGTGGAGGCGGAGCTGGAGACTGAGGACCACGCCGAGCACACGCTGACGCAGCAGAGGTACGAGCAGGCCGTCGCCGCTGAGCCCAACAACTCGCTCATCCTCGCCAACTTCGCGCAGTTCCTCTACCTCGTGCAGAACGACAATGACCGGTAGGTCCCCTTGTCCACGCCCACTCACTGTTCGACGAGTTGCCGACGCAGCCGCAGTTATTCATCAATACTAGCTCTCACTCATCTGTTTGCAGGGCGGAGCACTACTTCGAGAGGGCTGTGCGCGCTGAACCGGCGGACTCGGAGGCGCTGAGCTGGTACGCTACCTTTCTGTGGAAGGCGCGGAACGACCTCGCCGGCGCGGAGGACACCTACCAGGAGGCCATCGCGGCCGACCCCGGGAACGCTCACCACGCCGCGGCCTACGCGCACTTCCTCTGGAACACCGGAGGTGAGGAAACATGCTACCCACTCGATTGACGCGCGCACGAGCACACGATCCGGCCGGCCAAAAGAACTACAAAAGAAAACAAAAGAATTCAAGAAGTAAAGTTCTTGCAGCATGCGCGGGGGCGGCGGCCACGCGGCGAGACGCCTAAACCACGACATCGCACCATGCATGGCACGGGCGGGCGGTGGAGTGGAGCTGACACATGATCATTAGATGATGAGTGCGTGGGTGCGTGCCGTGGGCAGTGGAGTGAGTTGTGATCCAGAAGGACATGTGGTGGTGGTGGTGGTGGTGCTTCTTCCCCCGCTCCGGGAACCCGGGCAAATGGAGGTTTTGACCCGGCAGGGGAGGACGAGGGGCCTCTCGGGTCCCGACGAGCTTGTCGGGGCCAACCGGCGGCCGCCAGGAGGCATGGACGGCTGGCTGTAGAAATGTGGCATGGATCATGGATGGATGTTCTATGGCTATATTGAGTACTAATGTATAGCAGCAACTCGCATCCTGTAATTATGTAGATGTGGAAAAATAATATCCGAATAAGAAGATCGTGGTAATCCCGGTGCAATCTACCTCGGATCTTGCGTGTTTCTACCCCCAATACTCCTTGGGACTGCTATCGTCGGCGATCTAATCTTGCTCCGCGTTTCCAGGTGGAAAGTGAGAATGTCGTCTGCACACCGAGCACCAATTCACGATATCTGGTTCAGCTCGTACACAGGCAAGTCCTTCACTACACTACGCGCAGTTTCAGAGGTCGTGACCACGTACTGCACTAGCCCCCTCGCATTACGGGCCTGTTTGGATGGCAAAAAGTGTTACATGAAAGTTGCCTAGGAATTCGATAGAATCTGCATAGCCAAGTAGAGTAGAAGATGTTGCGTTTGGTTGGAAGCCTGTACATGAAATGCTAATAAAAAATATAATGCCATTTTAAAACATACATGGTTACTGTTAGAATATACAAACAATAAATAAATAAAACCATCCACATATTTTATCAATTAACAATATATTTTAAATTACAAATAAATTTAATAGTTTTCCTAGCTATTTAAAAAATGTCACAAGGAAAGACATACGAGGAATAAAGATAATTATAATTACACTGTATACACTATGCTAGTGTAGGTTTATTGGTAGAGAACTAAAAAGAAGAACGTAATATGTTTCTAAAAAACGCAATCTAGACTTCTGATTAGTTTAGGTTTATTGGTATACGTTTTTTATGAAATTTCGTATACACAGTACCAGCTAATACAAAGAATAGCAGTAAATAAGGCAACAAGTGATTAGTCCAAGCAAGCCAGCAGCTGCACCTCAGGCGACCGTTTTCGTGCGCCTGAGCCGGGGGCTAATGCTTGGGGACAGGCAGCTCACCAGGGCTGCATCCAAATACCGCACAGGCAGCATCCAGTCACGCTACAGGCCAGGCATCTTCTACCCAGGTTTCAATCCAAACACGCCCTAGGTATATCCTGTTCGGTTGGCTGGTTCATATTGTTGCTGGTTCGTGAAAAAGTACTACTGGCTGGTTTGTGTGAGAGAAAAATATTATTTCAGCTGAAAATTTACTATCGTTTACGACAAGTCAAAGCCAAACGAACAGACTGATTATCATCTTTGCTGAAAAAGATATTTTTACCAGATTTTCACGGGGGCTTCGTGCCACAGTCGTTGTCACCGAACATCCTTTTTGACTGTTACACTACACACTGGAGTCTGGAGAGGAGAGGCCCAGCGCCCTCCCCGGCGTTGACACGGAACCTAACCCGTCGCACTCGTCCACCCACCTGCTCACTGCCCGATATTCTTCGCCGGGCTCCGGATCACGGAAAAGAGTACAAACCGGGGTGGCCTTCCGCGCGACATGCACAGTACGTTTACAGAGTGCATTATTATCCTGTCAGGTCAGATGCGGCACGGATAATGCTAATGCACCAGAGGGGCGCGTCCAAACCCGGCATGGGGCGTGCGGAGAGACGGCGGCGTACGTGATGCTGATGAGCGATCCGGTGGCGTGGTTTGCTCGACAGAATGCGGGGTTTCGATGGTTCGGGTCTTGGCCGTGCACGATGCACGTACGTGACGCGACCGGCCTGGGGATGGGGCCTTGCAGGGACGTCGGCACGACCTTGACGGGGGGCGGCGGCACATGCCTTTGCGATTCGCTGCTGGAGCTGGACAAATGCGTTCTGTATGCCTGCGCCTGAACCCATCGACGAGTTTGATGTTCCCGATCGTGTCAGCCTCGTCAGGATCAAGCTTTGATGCGAGCCTGTCTGTGCTGATTGATCCGGTGTGCTCTGGAAGCCCAATGATTCGTAGTGATGTCCAAGAGAAAAGTGCTACGATGCTAGTTTCAATACTGTGTGTTCTTTTAATGGGAATTACTATCCTGCATGCGCCTTTCAGATTCAGACGATGAACAGCAGCCCGCTCCCCCTCGCAACTGTTGGCCGCCTCCCATCCCTGGTAGCGTCTCATCCGCTGCCCCTCGCCATGCTAATCAGGCGTCGCCAGGCCGTTCCCGTGGCTCTGCCCTCGTCCGTTTAGCGGCATTTATAGGAAATGTCTTTTTAATATATACTAACAAATATGTACATGTGTTGCAAGAAACTCATATAACTTAGAACCCGACTCTTTATTATCGTGAGTTGTCTCATTCATATAAGCACATGTCATGAATTTGGGTCACATAAGAGACGTGTTTTAAATATATACTAGGCGCCTATAGTATTGTGTAGCTTCTTATTATTCTATCCGGCTCAAGATCAATCGCTCAAGGTACTGAAAGTATGAGACGACCTTGTGGGGTTGAAAGCTTGATAGAGGAGTGACGAACCGAGAGGTTACCTCAACATGGACTAAGGGCGACCGGCGAGTTACCGATACCACAGAAATACATCTTGTGTGGTACTCAATCCATCCCAAATTATAAGACGTTTGACTTTTTTTGACACTAAGTTTGACCACTCGTCTTATTCAAAATTTTTGTGAAATATAGTCTTTTTAAGTCATGGTTTGAAGTTTTTTTATTAAAAAACCAAAAGAATGACTTAAAAGAAGTGATATTTTATACAAATTTTTGAATAAGACGAGTGGTCAAACTTGGTGTCAAAAAAGTCAAACGTCTTACAATTTAGGATGGATTGAGTACATCTTAAATTCATTTCAATTCTTGCACTTACTTTGTGTTGTTTACTTTTCTAGAATTGAATTGCTTGCTTTTGTCACCCTAGGACACAAACCTCTACCTAGAAGTAGCATTATTAGGGTCTTTTGTGTTTCTAATCAAATTTGTTAGTGGCTTTGATTTTTTAGTGATCGCTGACTATTCACCCCTCTAGTGGGTTCCTAGATTTTTTAGGTATGTGTATGATACACCAGGGAAGGCAATGATCTTAATATGCTAAGAGCAACTCTAGCAGGGCCTCTACTTGAGACTCCATAGCTAAATATGGAGTCTCACGCAAAAAAACGTGCTCAAGGGGTTCCTACTAGAGCCCCGAAATTTGTGTGGGCACCAAAATTCACCCTCCAGACCCCATTCCTGTTGGCCCAACAACCCGGCCCCCATCCTCTCTTTCTCCCCGCGCCAGTACGGAACGCGCGGCCTCCCTCCCCCGGCAGCCGAGCGGCGAGTCCTCCCCTACTCCGGCGAGCGTGGCTCCCTCCCTTGCTCTGGCGAGCGCACCACCCTCCCCGGTGAGCGTTGCTCCCTCTTCCTCGACGCTCCGTCTCCATCTTCCTCGCCAGGCGCGGCTGCCGTGCTCCCTCTTCTTCTCACCGACGCGGCTGCCCTGCTCCCTCCCTTTCTCACTGGCTGCGGCCGCTGCCTCCTCCCTTCCCTTCTCACCGGGCGGTACCGCTGGTCCTGCTCCCTCCCCTTCTCACCGGCTGGCGCCGCTACCCTGCTCCTTCCCCCTCACCGCCAAATCATGGGCGGGAGGCGACGCAACGCGCGGAGGTGGCTCCTCCGGTCCCCGGTCCCTCCCCCCCTTCTAGCGCGGATCTCTCCTGCCCGCCCCCTTCCCGGTCGAAGCTCCCTAGGCCGCTGGTTACATGGCTCCTCCGGTGGTGGGCTCATGGGTCCCTCCCCATGGACGATAGCTCAGATGGCAGGAGGTTGAAGATGACAAGCGGGCCCTGTTTGTCGGTGTCTGTGGAATGAATTTGGGGGCTTAAATTTGGGTGCTGCTGTTGGAGTTGAAGTAAAAAAACCGAGCCAACAAAAGTAGGGGAAGCACCCAAATCAAAAGTAGGGGTCATGATTTGGGTGCCCCTGCTGGAATTGCTCTAATAGATCTTATTTTCCTAAGGTCAATGAAAATATGTCAAAGGAAACTACATCACCTCATAATATTATCTATACGAAACAATTGGACGAATATGATTGACATGAAGATGATATGTTCTTTCTAAAAGAGAAGATGGTGTGCCATAATTTTGACTATGAGGTACTTCCTCTGTCTTGTAATATAGTGCATTCTAGAAATTTTAGGATAGATTAAAAGAGAACACAAAAGATGCATGTGTCCTCACTTTATTTCCTAATAAGACGCTATCATTAACACAATTATGTGGTGATTGGTTGATAAATGAAAAATATTTAATACAAAACTTGTTTTTGTCTTTTAGAATGCCTTATATTTGAGGACAAATTTTGAATGCTAGACTACGTTATATTACAGGACGGAGGAAGTAGACGATATGCACAACTACCAACCAAAATTTCTTAACACTTTGGCATCCAACGGTCTATGGCTACATGTGTTAAAGTTGAAGGTTGGCTGCTTGACCATATTAATAGTTATATGTAATAAACTAAACTGAAGGTTTGAATATAATTTAGAATTGCTCCATATTTTTTAAGTGACATGATTATCTTGTTTTAGCTACATATTTCCAGATATAGTGGTCACAACAAAATATTGAATGAGTATGTAATAGTGAATGATTGGCTACCAACAAAATATTGTGTCACAACATATATTCAAACTTAAATTATCACATTATTATTTTCCCGTTGCAATCCCATTTTAAAGGATATGCGTTACCATTACACATGTTTGTTTCTTACTTTCTGTAATCAGTATTACCTGTTTCCATTTCTATTTTCAAACCCCGATCGCAATTTTTTTTTCTATTTTCAAATAAAAAGATCACAATCAAACATTCCAGCACCCATTACAGTGTAATTCGATTTCATTTCCTTTGCGTTACCACTCGCTGAACCAAACACCACCGAGGCACCCAACCAATCAACCATCTCTCGCCTTACGGCGTGAACTCAGTCCAGGGCCGCCGCCTCACTGCCTCAGCGTGGGTTTGTACAATGGCGGAGGACTCCGGCGCCATCCTCCGCCACATCTCCTCCCTCAAGGATATGGTCGACGAGGTCTAGCATCCACCAATCTCCCCTCTCATGTACACTTGTGTGCTTCCGTTCTCTCTACTCGCCGGTGTAGAATGAATTGATTGAGGGGGCAGTGACGTCGCTGCGCCGCCCAACCCGGGGCCCGGCTGGACTCCTCCTGGATGAATCGCCTCGCGTGGGGTCTGCTGGAATCTCCACCAGCGAATAAGCGAATTACAACTGCGTTAGGGTTTGGACTCGACTCGAGCTGCAGAGAAACGGGTTGGGGGTCTTGGGGGTAATATTTGAGAGTTCAGACTAAAGTTGAGTTGAGTAAAGCTACATTGTTGGCTGCTGCCTTTTAGCTGCTGTGTGCATCTGACATCTCTGCTCTCTGGTGTTACGGGCCGTGATGCCTTTGGTGGATGTTACACATTACTTTGCCGTTGAAAACTTGTATAAATTTTCAGGATTCTGATGCTGCTATAGCTTTCTAATCAACACCTGATTGCCTTGCCTAGGCATGTTTTGTGCACAGAACGTTTTTGGTGATATGATTGGTGTCATATCATATACTTTCATTTAGCATACAAGGGAAGCCTTGTGGGTCACATTAGTTTGCTTGTTAATCACAGGATTACTTTTTTAAATCAAAATTTTGGTTCCACCAGTAAGTTTTAGTTATTGCTGAAGTAACATACATCTCATTGCATGGGAAAGGGTAATTAAACTACAAACTGGACAGCTCAAAATTGTATGTGAATGGATGATCAAACTGTTAACTGTCCTGTGTATGGTGCATCTGATTGAGCACGTCTTGCTCATGCTTTACCTTGTATTATGTCGTCCTGAGTGATTATGTTTTCATGTATAAAACTGAATGATGTTATGCTTTAGAAGGAGAGTCATCTGGTCCTTGCCGTTTTGTGAATACAATGTAACACAACTGGCATGGATGATGGGGCCTGTGCCTTTATGATAAATCATCCGAGTTTAACACAAGCTACAACAATATGAATGGTATGATGTAAGGGTAACTGATGTGGTTTGTGTTGTATTGTTTCTATGAAAGCAAATATATACCTTCTTGCTGTGAATTAACAGTAATGACTTGCTTGTAGAGAGCTGGATTTTCTATTTTCTTGATCCATGTTGAATACTCCCTCCGTTTCTTTTTATAAGTCTTGCATGCATTTTGGGATACAAATTTTAAAATATTTGACCAAAATTTAACTTTAGAATTTTTCTGATTGTGGAATACGACTTTAGTATCATTGGATTCATATTTGAGAGCCCTTTCGCATGGTATTGATCTTATAGTTATGAACTAACAAGATATATTAGTGGCCTAGTTCAGTGTTTGGGAATGCACCAAGTCAAACCACACCTTATATTTTGAAACGGAGGGAATACATGCTTGGTTTTTATATTCAACTTCTTTTGACACTTACCATGCTGTAACATTCATTATATCCCCTGAATTAGGTCAATGAAGAGATTGAGCAAAACATACAAAAGACCAGGGAAATAGAATCAGAGATAGTGCAGCATTCTGAAACCGAAAAGCAATATCTCAACAAGGAGTCTGAGTTGACAAAAGAAATATCAGTTACTGAGTTTGAACTCAATGGCCTTATCCATGTGGCTGGTAATTATTCCTTTGTTTTCCATTTTCAGCATTGCACACATTTGGAAAATAATCCTGTATCTTTAATGTTTTCTCATTGTTGGTCAACTTTCCTTCATGCGCCTGTTTCTATGTCATTTTTTCAACAAAGATAGGTCTAAAGTTCCTAAAATGCTACTTCCTGTGGTCACCAAGATGTTTTGCACAATTGACATGGGCAACATGCGACTTCAATTATTACTTTTTATTTGAGTGAAAAAATAATGTTACTTTTCACAACAAGTATAGCGACTAACAGTTTAACATGACTAAACAAAGAGCTTTTCTTATAGCCACTGGTGAAAGGTAGAGAAGTTTTACTGCACGCCATGGTTTCAAAGGCGACAAGGCAAGCTGGGTATGCCTTATCGCCTAGGCGACAAGGTGTAACTAGATCCCCAAGGCGACCTGGGTCCACCTGGATGCCTAGGTGATGCCTTTGAAACAGAGCTGCATGCTCTCTAAACTTCCATTAATATCAGAACAAGGGGGCTACCTTTTATCTTTTATAGACAACATATTATTATTCCTTTTTATCAAGTTCACAAATACTGTCATATTCATGTTTAGGTGTATGTAGCACAGTGGCAGGGAATTTTTTGAATGCAACACAGTGGTAGCCTGGTAGGGAATACGATGTCCATCCTGAGTTCAACTCCCCTCATAAAAACAAGCCACTCGCTGTGCAATTTTCAGTGAAATGCATGGTCCCATTGATGGTTGCAGCATAATACGCGGGTGCTACAGGAGCATCCTCGCTGTTAGCGGCACATCCTGAATAGCTGGGATTCGGGGCCTTTTCTCAACCACGCGGAAGAGAATCAATCTTGTTGATGCAATGACTCAGGAGAGGTGTTCCCCCAGGGTTCAAGTTTTCTATTCATGTCCATCTTTGTTCAGTAGCTAAATGGTAGTCTTCAGTGATTCAAGCCTTGAAATTCTTCTACTATTGCTGCTACTATTTGTTGACCAGTGACTAGTCTGTTACTTGCTAATATTGTAGCTCAGTGCAGAATTCATAATGTATCTTTCTAATATAAGTTATGATATTCTCTATCACCCTACAGAATTCGAACTTAAAACTCAACTTGTACATGAAGAAACAAAAACGAGAAATCTTGTTAAGTGGTAGATTGGATCAATTGGAAGAACAAGAGAGAACACAAAGTTATTTTACGGAGTTAGCCGGGCAAATTTCCTGCGTGGGGGGAAGTAATTTGGACTTTTTTTGGGATGCCATGTATCTTTCTGTTGCATATGCGTTGTGGTGAATGATCTTAATATTGGGCTCTTGCAATTATCTTTAGATTTTCTTTCAATAATCTGTTTTCAACTTTTTAAACAGCTGCTGAATCAGATTTACTTAAAGTGGCTGAGGGAAATTTGGAGTTCCAGAAAGTTACTCAGGATAGGATTCGAAAAAGATTGTCTGATAAGATGTATGGTTTACATTCAAACTACTGCAGACCTCTTAGGTTTTACTGTGCACAGAATCATCTTGAAAATTTGTGCCTTTTTTTTCCTCAAAAAACGCAGGAGAGCTGCGCATCATTATATTAAGAAAATTTGTGCCTTATTATTGGATTATGAAACATTTTCTTGTTTAGTCGAAAACCCTTTTGTAGTCTTCAGTGTGTAAGATGGACAAGTATGGTTTGAATTATTGTTGTTTGACTCTCACTACAGTGACATATTTTGAAATTTCTATTTAATTGGAGTGGACTCTGTAAACTTACTCTAAAGACCGAGTGCAAATATTTTTTTTTATTCCCTCCGTCTCAAAATATAAGGCGCGATTTGACTTGGTGCGGTCTTGAAAAACATATTTTGACCTATAATTTCTCTTATAATATATAATTTATAGGAACAAAAGATTGATCATTACTTTATTAGGAAGTATTTCTAAATGCAAATCTAATTTAACTACTTTTGTAGTGTATAAACTTTCATATGATTTTGGGCTAATTGTTAGTCAAAGATAACAAGTTTGAATATTGAAATACATACAGGCTTTATATTTCATGGAGGGAGTAGTTGTGTGTATTGTCTGACTGTTGATGTTCTGTGTCGTCAGGGAAAAATTCATCAATGAATCTATGGGGTTTCAAGCCAATATGCTCAGAAGTTCGAGTGAGCATTTTGTTCTCTTACTGAATGAAAAAAGTTCACTGGAGGATGAAAGTGCGAAATTGAAAATGAAGATAGACACTATACATAGTTCATCCAAGGAATACATTGCAGAGATTCTTGAGGAAGTAAGTACAGAAAATTCAGGTTAGTGGTAAAAGTTTTTTTTTTAACCTGAAAAGTTAGACTTTGTTATTTACATTCCAGTCAGTGGCGGACGCAGGAATTGAAAATTGGGTGTACAGGCTACATATATACACATACAGAACCAAACCATCGTGGCATATGTAAAGCTAAATGCCCATCAATTCAAAGCAAACAGTACTAGAGCAGAGTACATTAGTACAATTAATTAATACTTGCAATATTTGTGAAGTCTCAACTAATAAAGGAACATTACAAATTTACGGCTTTTGGAATCGAGAGATGATGTCTTCATCAGCAACATGTAGAAAAGATTGCTTCTCAATGAATGTAACCAAGCAATCGCCCTGTTCGCTTGGGCTTGTTTGGCTGATAAGCCATGGCTGAAAGTATTGTTGGCTGATTTGGTATGAGAGAAAAGTACTGTTCATTGGCTGAAAAAGTATGACTTATAAGCCAAACAAGCCCAAGCGAACAGGGTGGACTGATCCCCAATGCTATTTCTTAGCTTGTTCTTTAATGAAGTTCATCAAATGCTCTTTCAACACTTGCAGTCTACCAATCAATTACAAATTTGCAACAACCAATCAAAGATGAACTACTACTGTCTACTGAGGGCTAGATGTCTAGAACACCAACCTGTGGTGGCTCTCAACTTGCTGTTTGAACTGTTGCCACTGCGTCTGCGTGTGGGCCGTGCCCCCTACTGGTGCCGGCTGTGCCCCAATGCCGGCCAAATCAAACCCCAGGCGGCAGCGCGGCGCAGGTGGGGAACGAGACTTTTTGGTCGATTGGGAAAGGTGAGTCGAAGCAGGCGGGGGCGAGCCCTGGAGGCGCCGTCACGGATGGGCAGAGGGCATCGCTCCTGGTTGGCTAGTTCCCTCCGTGTGCTTGATTCTTGGGCTAGCAGGCCAGCCCAGCTGGATGGTGGATGGTAGGAGGCAACAAACGTGGCCTTTTTACTCTTGCTTGGATCAAATATATACAGAGTTTGGTCTATTTATATGTATAATCCATGTATATGCATAGTACCTGTAATTTTTTTCTCAAAATTATTGGGTGTAATGTCCACATACTGCGTCCGCCCATGATTCCAGTTTGTTTTACTGATGCATTTTGTTTGTGTCCAACGTTCTGCTATATGTTAGTTGTATTTCTTTGATTTCATTCAATTGTGGTCACCAGCTTCTTACCAAGTGATCCATTTTTTGGTCATCTGATAATTTGAGTGTGCAATGTTTTGAACTTTCTGGAATTTCCATGACTTTATCTGTGCCTTTTAGTTATTATAAGATATCTAGGGTGAGATGTGATAACCATCTAAATATATTTGATCTGTTGTCTAGTTATTGTGGCTCAGAATTTATTGTTTCATGGGACTCATCACTTATACTACCAACTTGTCTGAGGAGAGAACAAAAGGTTATTAAACTTGTGTCCTATTCTGTGCACAAATCTAGTGAAATTCATATATGTTCACTAGTTCATAGACGAAATAGCTGGTTATTTGACTTTGAACTATAGTTATCTTGTTCTCATAAAATTCTGATTTTTTTTTACCGCTAAAACTAACAACTTCCCAAATCCGAATCCTTAATCTTGCAACTGAATTTCACGTTTCTGTTTTTTCCTTACCCTTGTGTCAAGGCTCACCTGATTTGTTCTCGCAAAAAGTATGGCCAAACTCATTTGACTAAGAGGGGTTTGTCAGATTTTCCTTTGGGGGGCATTATAATATACCCTCTAGCCAGAATATAGATCCTATGCACACTGTTGCTTGGATTCTACTTGATCATGACACGTGCAATCAAGGTTGTTGATATTATTCAACCGAACAACGAACATCATGACGTCTAACTAGTACATCTATGGTCGAAAGGTGAGGAGGTCTTAATTGGATTTTCTTCCCCTCTAGGTAGTCTGAAGGTTTGTAGCAACTCTGAAGCCCTGGCTCCATATTTCAGTCAAGATGCTGCTGAGACATTGAGGAAAGAAAGAGAGCGCTTGGCTAGAGGGGGTTTATTCTTTGGAGAGAGTGTTTCCTTTTCCTGCCCCCCAGGGTGTGTTGTCCTTGGTTTTTGCTTGTACATAAACAACTCTATTTTCCCCAATCTTAGTTGAAAGGCAGAGCTCCTGCCAAATCTTTCAAAAAAAAAAAGTCAAGATGCTGCTGGTTAGTTTGGCAGCTGTGAGGCTCCAGTAGGATTGGGCAAGCCATCTGGGTGACTGGGTGAGGACATTGAACTTAGTAAAATGCCATGGATCTGGCAGGCCGATGATTGCGCTTTGGTCATTTGTTTAATTGTTTGTTCTATGTAGCTGCTTGTCAGATGGCATGAAGAATGAGGACTCATGGATGTCCTCAGAAGCAGGAAGATACTGGTATGCTTTGATGGTGAAATTGGGCTCTGGGACAAGAAGCTTTAGTCATGGTCTCATGGAGCTTTGCCAACATAGTGAAAGATGGTAAAGCTGACGGGGAAGAAAATGTGGAGTGCAGAATTTATAGGTCAACCAAAGAAATTAAACTTTCCATAGCGGCAAAAAAAAGTTACATATTTTTTCAACTACAAATAAACTATATGACATGTGTACCCACAGTGCTCCAACCAAGGTTTCATATCCTTGTGTATTTGGTCTGTTAATAACTTGCCATTCAAGTCAATACATTTGACTACCATATATATTCTACCTAAAGTTTAGCCTCATGTGTTCTTGACTGCTGCAGTTCTGGAGTCTGAGCTACGGTACATGATTTCGGAATATAAGGATGTTCAAAAGGATATAAACAACCTGAAGGTTCTGTTTAGTTCCAGCAATTCATAGGACAGGTTCACGTCACTGCAGGTATATTTAATCTGGCTTGGCAACTGGCCTTCGAGCAGAGCGCCCTAATTTTTTGTTTGATTGTGTTTTTTCCTATTGAGGTAACCTACCTGTAATGACGAAAATACATACAAGATTGCTACTGACATCAAGATGACTGGAATAAATGCTAAATTCTTCGGTAGCTTGATAGGAATGGCCTGTACAGGCTTAATTTATGGGACCTTAAACAAGAGTCTTCTATGGACAGCGAAGGCTTGAACTTCCATCATTAAACTATATCGTGTTACTATTATGTTGTACTTTGCCTGTTGGAGTTTAATAATCTACATAAGAACCTTTGGTTTGCATAAGACTTTACCTGTTTCACTTTGTTTGCTGTGCATCTCATGATCTTGCCTGATAAATCTGCTTGTAAACCTGTGATTGGTTGAGCTTGGGTTTTCTTGCATTTCCAAGGGGCAGGCATGCATGTTTGATTTTGTTTTGAAACCTATTGTGAAAATAAGCATGTGGGCAGGCGTTGGACCAAGCACCAGGTTTCAACCAAAGCTTGGCGTCTGCTAGCAGTAGCAGCTTGATTGTACACCTGTGGTGAGTGGTGACCAAACCACCTTCATGCGTTCGGTTCAGTCAGGGTCAGACAACATTTGGCACCTGTAGCATGGAGTCCCCTCCACTCCCCTTGTTGATGAGGCCATGCAGTTTGTCTGAATCATGGCGGGTCTGGACCGGCAGAGTGCTAGCTGCGTCCCCAATTCTGAAGCGGCACGGCGGCACCATCATTGAGTGTCGGGAAGACGGCTGGCATGCCCCTATAACACAGACACACAGTCGCCCAAATGCAGCACTGCTGCATCCTGCAAGTCCTGCATCGATCCCCCAGGCGCAGACAAGAAGGGAACAGGCGAAGGCACAGCAGCAGCAGGCGGCCCAGGCACGCCGCACGCGCCTGTCCGTCAGCGTTGAGTGTTGGCGACCCCTGGGCCGGAATCGAGTTTCTTCTTGTAGCTTCTCCATCAATCAGCCGCACTGCCGTTGGACGCGAGGAGAAAGTGCGCCACTGCGCCGACTGCCGATGCGGTGACAGCGGCCATGTCCTACTGTAGCATAGAGCCTGCGGAACTAGCCGCCGCGGATGGTGCGTTCTGCAGTCCAACTTCGCCGAGAAACGTGTGAGGCCTTCAGTCTCAGGTTAGGTGGGCGAGAAAATGGCGAAACCCAGCGAGTTCCACAACCTCAGTCTCAGCAAGAGTCGAAGAGAGTCATCACTCATGAGGCCATGACCCGGCCATCAGCCTCAGCCTCAGCCACGCCCACGTACTCGACCGTAGTAGTACTCCGTATATGCCAGTGATCACACGGATGTTCTAGCTCTCGAGCATGCAAGCAGCAATACTGGTCCATTACTACTCACAACAAGACTGTTTGGAAAATGCTTCTTCTGTAATGCAGATCGCCAACCGAACAAAAACCGGGCAGCTAGCGCCGGGACGTCCGGCCGCAGGTCGTGTTCGAACATTCCTCCCAGTCCCAGCCTGCACATACGTGGGATTCGCTCGCAGAGGCGCCAATAACGTCGCTCTGTTTCTCGCGCCGCGCCCGCTCCGCTTCCCGCGCGTACGCAGGGCCCGCCCACGCCTGCTCCGTTTCGCGCATGCAGGAGTCCATGCGCCCATTGGTGGATGCGCACCACACATACATCACGGTGACACACGGCGGTGCCCCTCAGCGTTAGGTGGGTTTCATTGCAACATGTGCAACATCAGATTTACTTCTGCAACATCCAGATAGAACGCTTGCAACATACGTCTGAAACATCTAAAACATACGTCTGAAACACTTGCAAAACACTTGAAAAGCCATGGCAAGTATATGCAACATCCAGATGAAACACTTACAACATATGTATGAAACGCCTAAAACACTTGAAAAACATACGTTTGCAACATGCATGTTATGCAACATCCAGATCTACTTCTACAGCATCCAGATGAAACGCTTGAAACATATACGTTTGAAACACCTGAAACATATACTTGTACCATGAAACATACGCTTGCAACATGTGTATATAGACAATACAACATACGCAACATCCAAATGAAACACTTAAAAACATACGTCTGAAACACTTGAAACACGATATCACCGGCGGCAATGGCTACCTGGTGGGGAACTGCGGTAGCCAACAAGTGGCGCTCGGGGTGCAGTGGAGAGGGAGGATGACCGCAGGCGGGCAAGCCAGAGCAGTCGCCGTGGACCACACCGCATCAGCGTGGAGAACTCGGTGGTAGGAGCGGGAGCGCCACCAGGTAAGCGGAGACAGTGGTCGCAGGAACGGGAGCGCTACACGCGCACGACGCGACGGTGGGTCCAAGCGCCGTGGCACGAACCGCGTGGTGGTCGAACCGGCCAGCGTGGAAGCCATCGCTGATGTGGGGGGTACGACCCCGGATACCCACGGTAGACCACATGGGCTGCGCCCCCAGGGGCGGCCCAGCCCACAAGATGAAGCCTTGCGGGGCACGATTCTGCTCGGCGCCTCCCGCAAGACATAAGGAAGATATCCTGAAGATATTACGATATTTATTAGGATACGTACGATCCCATGATTCTTGTAATCTGTTATTACTTTTCGGTTATCTCTCAGATCCAACCGACTTGTAACCCTGCCCCCCGGACTATATAAGGCGGGAAGGGACCCCCTCTAAAATCACGGTATATCATACGATAGCTAATACAAACCAACACACCACAGGAGTAAGGTATTACGTCATACTGACGGCCTGAACCTGTATAACTCGTGTGTCTCTGTTGCCTTCACGCGCTCCTCTATCGATCAATCTACCTTCGTGGGATACCCCTCGGAAGATTGCCGATAATATTCTATCGACAGTTGGCGCGCCAGGTAGGGGTGTGGATGCTGTTTCCTTGTCGAACAAGATGGCTTTTTCCCGTAGCCTCGGCCAGATCTTCACGGTCGGATCCATCTCGTGGGTCATCAACGCTGACGGGGTCGGAGAGCTCCTTGAGCCGGTGCAGATCCGTTCTGCGCCGACCACCCCCGCACTTGCGACTGCAGATCCGATCTTGGAACTTCTTCCGAGGTTGTCTTCATCAATGACTCGCTGCTCGCTCCCTCGTTACCAGAGGAGGCATATCAACAATGATGATATGATCGAATCCATCGATCGGGTCGGTCTAAAGCTCGTCGATTGCCTCTCTATCGCCTAGTCGTCTCTGGATACCTTCGTTCATCGCCGACCACCTTCCGATCCGGATCTATCGGAAGCTGCTCGGCAAACTCCGGGAGCCATAGCCCTACCCTTCGGGCTCGCCAACACCGCTGCTACATACCAAGACGCCCTGAGGGGCAAATTCACCGACCAGATCGCCGACCAGCTCCCGCCGACTATCAACATGCTGCACGCCAGCCGAGGTCCCAGAGCATCCCTCCAAACCATCTTGGAGGAAAATTCAGACTCCGAATCCCAGGGCTCCATGGAGACCCTTGCCGAGACCTTCACCGAGCAACCCCCTCTCCCGCCTTTCCAGGGTGGCCAATCTTTAACGTCAGCATCGACAGCCCCCCTCAGAACGGCGAAACCGATGAGGAACACGCCGCTCGTGAGAACAGGAAAGGCAACCGCGCGCAACACCGTGATAACAGCGCGCCCTTGCGATGGCTGATGCCGCTCGTGACAACCAATCCGACTCGCAAGGAAGGCCGCTCCATCGCAACCTCGACGAAGAGTTCCTCCGCGTTGACGACCACGACGTCTTCAAGACTCCAAGCGCCAATCTGGCAGTGGCCGCCAACGAGCTCGCTCACCTCCCGCAGACACCCGAGCTCACCAAGGTCGTCGCTATGCTCAAAGCGGCACACTATCAAGTTAATGAGATATGAGAGGATCAGAGACCTTCGTGCTCTACGAGCACGATTTGCCGATTAGCTGTGCCTAGATCCAATCGCCGTCCCAGTCAAAGCCAGTTCGCCGACCAATCACTACCTCCCCACGGGGGAGCCAGGGGCCACCACGCCGAGCATCATCGCCAGCACGACCAAGAGGTCGAACAGGATGCTCGGGTGCACCTCAGTAACCTACGGGATGCACGACGGCGTATCGAGCAACGTCGCTTCGGTCGCCATGAAGAAGAAGTACGCCACCACCAGGAGTACGAGCAAGAGTACGGTAATCCGGACTCAGCTCTAGAGCCGATCGCCGCCGGCAACGCTGCAGACAACGGCGCCGACAACCCAGAAGGGCCACCTGCTTTCACCAGGGTGCTCCGAACACTCCAGTGGCCCCGTGGTTTTAAAATCACAGGGGTCGAGCCTTATGAAGGAAGGATGAACCCAACCCAGTGGCTGCAGGCTTACGCCACTGCTGTCCGCGCCGCCGGGGGAGACACCAACGTCATGGCAAATTATCTCCCCGTCATGCTCACGCCAGCCGCCATGAGCTGGTTCACAAGCCTTGCCCTGGACTCCATCGGATCTTGGGAAGAGCTGAAGAAAGTCTTCACCGACAACTACATGGCTACATGTACGTGGCCGAGCACCAAGCATGATCTGAACCGCATCACCCAAAAGTCGTCCGAGCTCCTCTGCAACTACATCAGACGCTTTTTCGAGATGAGGAATTCTATTCCCAACATCACGGAAGCCGAGGTCATCACCGCCTTTCGTGAGGACTTCATCATCGCGAGCTCCGTTCCAAGTTCAACCGCAAGCCACCTACAGGCATCGGTGAGATGATCACGACCGCCAACCAGTACGCTGATGCGGAGGAAGCTGAGGTGCGTTTCAACAAAGATACGGGCACAAATCGCCCGCCTCACCGCTACGACGACCGCCCCGATAACCGACGCCACAACGATCGCCGCTATGACGACCGCAATTTCCACCGGGACAGCGGCCGTGATCGACCAGAAGGATCCAAGCCTAGTCAGAATCGCCGCCGCCGGCCAGACCATTTTGTCGCCACCGTCAATGAGACGCGCGCCAAGCGCAACTACGACGAGCAGTACAAGAAGATCCTCGACGACCCATGTCCCCTCCACAAGAATGCCAAACACAAGATGAAGGACTGCCTCGGTCTGGCCAAGGAGTTCCAGGACAAAAAAACTGGACGACGACGCCAACGGCGGGAGCAGAGGCCGTAGACCACCTAGGGGCAACAACAATGCTTTCTAGGACCACGACAAGGTGGTCGCCACCATCTTCGGGTGCCTCACCTCCACCGAAAGCAGAAGAGAACGGAAGCTCGCCGCCCGACGAGTGCTCACCATCACTTCAGAGGAAACCACCGCCAACCCCAGTTTTCGCCCATGGTTCGAGGTCCCCATCACCTTCAGCAGGGCCGACCAGTGGGCGGACATACCCTACATAGGGCGTTTCCCTCTCATCCTCGATGCAACCGTCCAGAAGGTGCTCTTTAGAAAAGTCCTCGTCGATGGTGGGAGCGCTTTGAATCTGCTCTTCGCAGGGGCCCTAAGAGAGCTGGGCCTCGGGATAACATATCTCACGCCCTCGGACTCCTCCTTCTGGGGTGTGGTACCTGGCAGGGCTTCTAGACCACTAGGAGAGATTATCCTACCAGTACAGTTCGGCATGGCAAGCAACTACCGCGTCGAACATATCAACTTCTACATCACCGACTTCGACACCGCCTACCACGCCATACTTGGTTGGCCAGCTCTGGCCAAGTTCATGGCCGTGCCGCACTATAGGAGTCCTGTCTCTGTGGGCCAACCTCTGCGGGCCAACCACTGGTGATGAAAATGCCTTTGCCTACAGGAGTCTTGTCTCTGCGGGCCAACCTCTCCGTTGCCTACGCCTGCGAGACAGAGAGTCTCGCTCTCGCCGAAGCCACCAACCTCTCCATCTAGATGACTAGCGTGGTCGCCGAAGCCAAGATGGCGCCTGCCGATGACATGGAGATCCCAAAGCTGGAGCCTCCTCGCGCCTCCGCCAAGTCCAAGGAAGTCAAGGAGGTCGGCCTCGGCCTCGACAACCCCTCCAAGACCGTGAAGATTGGGGCTCACCTTGACCAAAAATAGGAAAGCGCGCTCGTCTCCTTCCTACGTGCCAACGCTGACGTGTTTGCTTGGAAACCTACAGACATGCCGGGGGTACCGTGGGAGAAGATCGAGCACTCCTTGAATGTCTCGCCGACCGCCAAACCGATCAAGCAGAAACTTCGCCGATTCACGCCAGACAAGAAGGAGGCTATTAGGGTAGAAATAAAATGGCTCTTAGCGGCCGGATTTATAAAAGAGGTGTATCATCTAGATTGGTTAGCAAACCTCGTTCTCGTTCAAAAAAAGAATAAAGAATGGAGAATGTGTGTTGATTATACTGATCTTCACAAAGACTGCCCTAAAGACCCCTTCAGCTTGCCTCGGATAGATAAGGTTGTAGACTCCACCACCGGCTGCGAACTGCTCTCCTTCCTTGATTGTTACTCCGGCTATCATCAGATCTCCCTCAAGGAAGAAGACCAGATCAAGACGTCGTTCATTACGCCCTTCGGGGCATACTATTACACGACTATGTCCTTCGGACTCAAGAACACTGGGGCTACCTATCAAAGGGCCATCCAGATGTGCCTTAACCAACAGATCGGCCGCAATGTCGAAGCTTACATCGATGACGTGGTCGTGAAGACCAAGACCGCTGACAACCTTATCGCCGACCTCAAAGAAACTTTCGCCAACTTGAACAGGTACCGATGGAAGCTAAACCCTTCAAAGTGCATCTTTGGAGTTCCATCCAGTATACTGCTGGGCTACATCGTCAGTGCTCGAGGCATCGAACCTAACCCTGACAAGGTCTCCGCCATCACCAATATGAAACGGCCGACATGCATCAAGGATATACAGAAGCTTACAGGCTGCATGGCTGCTTTAAGCCGCTTCATATCGCTCCTCGGCGAAAAAGGGCTACCTTTCTTCAAGCTACTCAAAGCCTCCGAGCATTTTTTCTGGTCGAGGAGGAAGCAGACACAGCTTTCGACCAACTTAAATTGTTCTTAACAAGGCCTCTGATCATGACTGCGCCACGACCAGATGAAACTCTTCTGATCTACATCGCCGCTACTTCTCGCGTGGTCAGCACCGCTATCATCGTCGAACGCGAGGAAGCTAGACACGCCTACAAGGTGTAACATCCGATCTATTTTATCAGCGAGGTACTTAATGAGCCCAAAACTCGTTATCCTTAGGTACTTACTCCGCAACAAAGAGGCCAATGGTCATATCATCAAGTGGGCTGTTGAGCTCGGCACTTACTCCATCAAATTCAGAAGCAGACCTACCATTAAGTCAGAGGCGCTCGCTGATTTCGTTGCCGAGTGGACCGAGATCCAAGAACCCATCACCGCCACTTGCCCCGAGCACTGGGTGATGTACTTTGACGGTGCCCTTGACATCAACGGTGCTGGTGTGG
This sequence comes from Miscanthus lutarioriparius, assembly GCA_904845875.1. Taxonomy (NCBI): domain Eukaryota; kingdom Viridiplantae; phylum Streptophyta; class Magnoliopsida; order Poales; family Poaceae; genus Miscanthus; species Miscanthus lutarioriparius. The sequence continues at coordinate 22,347,911 of CAJGYO010000017.1, forward strand.
GCATTCTGTTCATTACGCCGACCAAAGATAAGCTCCGCTATATCCTCCGAATACACTTTCCGGCCTCCAACAACGCCGCGGAATATGAAGCATGTCTCCACGGTCTCCGTATAGCAGTCGAGCTAGGCGTCAAATGTCTTTTGGTATACGGGGACTCTGCGCTGGTTATTAACCAGCTCAACAAAGACTGGTCCTGTTCCAGTGAGAAGATGGACGCATAATGCGCCGAAATCAGGAAGCTCGAAGGGAAGTTCTATGGTATCGAATACCACCACGTGGTACGAGATCAAAATCAGTAAGTCGACCAGCTCTCCAAAATAGGTTCTTCTCGCGCTGTAGTTCCGCCAGGGGTCTTCGTTCAAGATCTCTTCGCGCCATCCATTAAAGAAGAAAAGGAAGTTGAGGAGGTTCCCCCTGCCGAACAGTTGGTACTTGCAGTGCCTTCGCCGGTCGCCGATTGGAGGGAGCAGTTCATCAAGTACCTCACAAACGCCGAAGTACCCGCCAACAAGACCGACACCGAACGCCTAATCCACCGAAGTAAGCACTACGTGCTAGTAGACGATAACTTAATGAGGAAGAGTGCCAAGGAAGGGATATTGCAGAAATGCATCACTCAAGACGAAGGAGTGAAGCTGCTTCACAAAATTCATTCTAGTTCCTATGGCAATCACGTGGCCTCGAGAAGCCTGGTCGGCAAAGCTTTTCGAGCTGGTTTTTACTGGCCCACGGCCATCTCCGATGCAGAAGACATCGTCCGACATTGTGAGGGATGCTAGTTTTTCGCCAAGCAAATACATGTACCAGTGTAAGAACTGCAGACTATCCCAACTTCCTGGCCTTTTGCATGCTAGGGACTGGACATGATCGGGCCTTTCAAGCCAGCGCCAGGAGGTTTCCGATATGTATAAGTCGCCATTGATAAGTTCTCCAAGTGGATCAAATACAAACCGCTTGTTTCGGCTACTGCAAAGAAAACAGTCGAGCTCTTTGAAGATATCATACACAGGTTTGGTCTCCCGAACAGCATCATCACTGACCTTGGAACCACGTTTACCGGCCATCATTTTTGGGACTTCTGCGAAGACCGGTGCATCTCCGTTAAATACGTTTCCATTGCCCATCCTAGAGCCAATGGCCAGGTCGAGCTCTAACGGTATGATCCTTGACGCCCTCAAAAAGAGGCTATATCAGAAAGAAGAAAAGCATCCGGGCAGATGGCTCAAAGAGCTACCAGCCGTGGTCTAGGGACTGCGCACTCAAGCTAGTCGCAGTACCGGTGTGTCTCCATATTTTTTGGTCTACGGCTCAGAGGCCATACTTCTAGCGGATATTGCCTTCCGAGCACCTAGGGTGGAAAATTATGATGAAGAGCAAGCCGCAGCTATTCGGACAGAGGACGTTGACAAGGCTGAGGAAGAATGCATGATCACCTATGTCCGCACGGCCAAGTATCTCGAAGGCTTATGGAGGTACTATAACCACAATGTAAAAGGTCGTTCATTCACCGTCGGCAACCTCGTTCTCCGTAGAAAACAAAAGACCGAAGGGTTGCACAAGCTCTCCTCCCCTTGGGAAGGGCCTTACGTCATCAAAGAGGTCACCCGACCAGGCTCTTATCGCCTATGTGACTTAGATGGCATTGATGTTCCAAACTCATGGCACATCGAGCACCTTATACGTTTCTATCCTTGAAACGCTCCAGATTTGTACTCTCCACTTTTTGATGAATAGAGTTTTGATCTCCATGATTTGGTTCTATTCCTTTTCTCCATTATGTTTTATTCACCACATACGGTCGCCGAGCATCGTAGTACTCCATAATGATCTCCAATATGAACTCGCCGAAGAGTTTTCTCCTAAATCGCCGAACGATTTCTCCAAATCGCCGACCACGATTTCGGCAAATAAGTTTCTCCAAATCTCCAAAGCTAGCGCCAAACGTTTTTCTCCAAAATCACCGAACGGGTTTCTCCAAAATCGCCGAACGTTTTCTCCAAAATGCCGACAAATTTTCACCGAAAGTCGCCGAATAAGTGTTCTCCAAATCACCGAACACGTTTCCTCCAAATCGCCAACGTATCTCGCCGCACGTTTTCTCCAAACCACCGAACACTCTATTCTAAATTTCCAAGATATTTTGCCGATCAGCGAGCAGCATATTTTCTTGTCTGTTCTACTCGGAGAAGACCCAATCTTCGATCTCTCCCTACACGTGCCACGGGCCCAGTGCTCTGTGTTATGGGTGGTCGGCTGTGGTTCCTTGGTCACGCCTATTTATCCTACATGTGCACGGGCTCCGCGCTCGACGTTATGGACTATGGGCTATCCAAGGCCGAGAGCTCAGCTTAGAACTAATTGCTCGGACGCCGCTTATACTATCTACATCTCCAAGTTATTTCGATAACCACCGAGCAGCACACGTTCCGCTTTTTTTCTATGGAGAAGATCCAGTCTCTGATCTCTCCCTACACGTGCTATGGCTCCGCGCTCTGCGTTATGGATGGTCGGCTGCGGTTCCTTGGTCACGCCTGTTCATCCTACATGTACACGGGCTCCGCGCTCGACGTCATGGACTACGGGCTAGCTGAGGCCAGGGGGGGTCAATAGTGAACTAACTGCTCGGACGCTACTTATACTCCGTATAAATACCTTATGTTCATAACTACGAAGATTTTTTCACTGAAATACAAGCAAACTACGTAAACATGCATCTTATAACATTTATCATATACATAAGTGTTCTTGCGCTTTCACGTATTCTAACTACACTACCAGAAATTACAGATATCAGCCAAGCAGATCATTGTTCTCCGCCATTGCCGTTCGTCTTGCCAAACAGGTCTATATCGCCGGCCAATTTCTTCGCTGCGTCTTCCACCTCATCCTCCAACTGCTGGGTCTTCGCTTCGCTCAGTCCCTCGGCGTACCCGCCCCCTATCACTGAAGGTCAGTGGCTAGATAGGTGGACCGAACCACAGCAAGGGTGTGGGTAGCGGCGGAAACAATGAGTCACGGTTGAAGCTCTTGAAGCTCTCCCACGACGTCTTACATCTGTCGATGATGATGTCCGGGCGGCGGCTTGCCGTCGGGCTGAGGATCCACTTCTGGTTTGACGCAGTCGAGCACGGGTTTGATTCCGGCAACCACAGCATCAAACTTGTCCCTCTGGGTCCAGGCATCATGTTCTAGCACATCAAATTGTGCCTTAACCCTCCGGCGGTAGTCTGCAAGTATTACAGGGCTCCATTAAGCAAGAAAGTTACTTCATCAGTAACCCCAACCAGGGAGTACTCACCGTCCAGCTCCTCGGCCAGCTTGTTTGCTCACCCTGTTTCTTTCTCCTTCTCCTCTTGGAGTTGTTCAAGGGCCTGGCGCAGCTGTCCGAGCTCCACATCTTGCTCTACAAGTACAACAATTGACACCAAGAGTAAGCGTATCCATCTATGCAAAGCACTTTCGCTATTCGCACATACCTTTTTTCTGCTCAGATACTTTCTATAGCCGTTCCAACTGCTCGAAAGCGTCTTTCAGTTGTGTGGAGGTAGTGGCAAGCTGCTCAGATTTGTTCCACAGTTGTTCTTTTGCAGTCGCCAGCTACTCAGACAGGACCCCATTCTGGTGCTCCAGGTCCAGCGCGTTGGATTCAGCGAAGTCCCGCTTGCGCCGGGACCTTTGGGTGTTTTTCTCCAAAAGTTTCATCGCCTCCTTGAGTTTCTGGTTCTCTTCAGCGAGGGGTTCCATCCTCTTTATCAACTGGTGACGGTGCTCGGCAGTCCGAGTTATACCCTAAAAATTAACAAGGATAATGATGGAGTTTGACCTCAGACAACAAAGACGAGCACTCATGATTCAATGCTTACCTCGATTTGCTTCACTACTCCGGCGAGGGCGGATTTCAGCCGCCTCATTTTCTTGGGGGTGTCCTCTTCCTCGACAACTACCACCTCATCATCGCGCTTGTAGAAGATTCAGACAGATTGTGTTTGGGGCTCTGCATGAATGATCTCCTCCACCACGTCCTCTTCTTCCACAGCAGTTGGAGGTACCGCCGGGGGACTCTTTGGCCGTACTGTGGGTCCGACCATGCCTTGTGGTGCTTCAGGGGGCGCCACTGGCTCCGTCGACCCGGACCCTGGTGCGTCGATGGCAACTCCAGCTTCAGCTCCCGAGGGCCTGACATTATCCGCCGTTCCTTTGGGATTCGTCGCTGACCCGTCCTCCGCTAACGCCGACCCCTCACCGTCTGCAAGACCACCATCATTGGTGGTTGTCCCTTCCATTGGCTACCGAGCACCCAGGGGCCCCAGCATGGGAGCCGCCGGTGTTGTTTCCGCCTTGGGATCCGCTCGAGGTTGCTCGTCTATCTGGGCGGAAGGGTCCGGACACTCCGTATGAATCGCATTGCATCAAACTATTTGGTCAAGCGGCAAAAGAGCTAAGAAAAGACATCAAAGCAACTCCAACACGAGGATACTTACCGTTTGGTTTGCCGGTGCAATTTTTTGAACCGCCGATGCCTGCCGGAGCCCCCAGACGCGGCTGTGGGATCGACTCCCGTGCCCTAGGGGGGAGGTCTCGTCTCCTCCACAGTCAGCCTCTGCTCCGCTTGCTGCTCCGGGGCCTCCTCCGTCCGATGCTCCAGATTTGCTTCCGCTTGTTGCTCCGCCTATTGCTCCGCCTGCTGCTCGGGGACTTCCTCTGTAGGCGGCTTAGGGACGTCCTTGCTCCCTCTTGGCTGGTCTCGTGCACGCTTATTGCGCGGGGGCTCCTTCGTGCTCGGTGGAGGAACTGTTGGAGCTTTGTCGTCGTCCGACCACTCGAGCACCACGTTTCTTCGTGTTCGAGTGGTCTGGTCACCACCAAACGAGATGCCACCCGGTTTGCGGGGAGTGGCAACCACCGTCTTTCTCCTCTTCTAGGCCGGTTCATCTGCCGCCGCCTGTTTCCCCCAGGATTTCTCCGACGTCGGGAGAGGACTCTCCGTCCGATCAGCATCGGTACCGATGGATTTCGATGAGATGCCAACGGAACTCTCTTCAGGCTGTACTAGTGGTCGGGCGTCCACCGCTGGCGGGCAATCGGCTCTCGGCACGCTCGAAAAGTATATTGCCCTATCCTACGAATGGATCTTTGCATAAGTAAGTTAGTCCCCTGCTCGGCAACCGTCATCTGATCAATGCGAAATGAGATGGTTACCTGAGGAGGCGGATTGGTGTAGTTGAAGGCTTTCGTCCCCTTTGGCCAGCTGAATGAGATGTTGGAGGTGAATAGCTCCCTAGTCCGGTCTATTACTTCTTTCTTCGTCAGTCGTTCTGTGCTTTCCCAGGTACCGTCGTCGTCACCCTTGTAGTCAAAACCTAGGTGGGCCCTCTCTTTGCAGGGCTGGATGTGGCGTACTATGAAGCTTGCTGCAACCAGTTCACCTCTAAGCTCCAAGCCCTTAATCAAGTCAAGAAGCTCCATTACTTGCTCCATGTTAGCACTATTGGGTCTCTCCGACCAACTACTATGGCTCTCGGGATGTGGTGGACGTCGCATCAAATTATTGGGTGGCTCTGTTTGACGTAGAACCACCTGGCGTTCCATCCTTTCAGAGAGGTGTTTAGCGGTACGTTCATGTACTCGCTGGCCATCCCATCCCTGAGCTGCAGGTACACGCCGCCGACCACCTTGGAACCGTTGTGCCTTTCTTCTTCAGACAGAACAGGTGCCTAAAGAGGTTGAAGTGTGGAAGAACACCCAGAAACGCCTCACAAAAATGGATAAAGATCGAGACATGCAATATGGTGTTGGGGTGTAGATTGCAGAGGCTAATTGCCCAAAATTCCAGCAGACCCCTCAGAAAAGGGTGAACAGGAAACCTCAATCCTCGCCAGAAATAATCTTCAAATACTACAGCCTCATCAGTATGAGGTGTCGGAAAGGGCTCACCACTGGCTGGCCGCCATCCGGCAGTGATGCGGTCTGGAAGAACGCCCGCCGCTACCATTCTATTGAGCTCCGCCTCCCCCATCTTCGACGGCACCCACTCCTCGTCGCGGCTGGCTTCGGTGGCCGCCTTCCTTGGCTTCGCGACTCCCTTTTTCGGTGCCATTCTCTCCGGTTTGGATTAAGATTGGAAGCGAATGCTCACGTTGGTGCGGATTGGGAAGCGCAAGGGCTGCGAAGGAAAATAACAGGGCAAAATGGCAAAGGTGGGCGGCGTGGTATGCGGCGACGCTGTTATAAAGTGTTTTCCCAACCCATTCGCATTCGAGGGTTTTTGGGAAACCGTTCCCGTGATCTGCGCCGCTCCGAATTCTCCAACGCAGTTTAATGGGCCGCAACCTGGGCTTTCACGCAACCGTGGCCCACGTCGCTCATTTATTGCCGCCGTTTGTTGTTACTCGCCGAATAATCGCTGATTTCTCCGCCATTTAACGAGGCTCAGTAACCGTTACTGTACAGCTGTTGCTCCGATTTTTTCTCCACGGTTTGATTTCTCCGATATTTTTGCTTGGAACCCGGGGACTGGTTGCCTGTTGGGCTGGTTTTCTATTATTTTTGATTTGGACCCTGGCACCACATGACTACGTCATCTACTGTCAGGCTCGGGGACTAAGTGGGCACACTTCACCTTGCGGTGAATGTGCGCTTTTCTCATTTCGAGGCTACGCCCGGGGATTGGTTGCCTGCTCGGCTGGTTTTCTATTATTTTTTATTTGGACCCTGGCACCACATGACTACGTTATCTACTGTGAGGCTTAGAGACTAAGTGGGCACACTTCACCTCGCGGTGAATGTGCTTGTTTTTTCTGGAAGACTCCGTGCATCTTGAAGCTAAAGAAGGTTATCTTCTTTCCTCGTGGTCGGACTCTAAGTGGGCACACTTGGATCACTGCGAAGAAATTTTCAATTCTGGACTTGAGCTCCTTACACCCTTATGGCAAGCCGTGTTTGGGACATGCTACTCGGCGTTGATCCATGTTGGCAAGCCGTGTTTGGGACATGCTGCTCGGCGTTGATCCATGTTGCTCGGCGATGGTGCACGCTGCTTGGCAACTACTCATAACTGCTCGGCGACTCATCGCGGTGGTCGGACCATGAGTTGGACTGCTCGGCTTTGGTTCGCACCTGCTCGGATAAGCTCAAGACGGCGTTGAACAATTGGTACAAGGTGCTCGGGGACTAGCTGTGGGGGGTACGACCCCGGATACCCACGACAGACCACATGGGCTGCGCCCCCAGGAGCGGCCCAGCCCACAAGATAAAGCCTTGCGGGGCACGATTCTGCTCGGCGCCTTCCGCAAGACATAAGGAAGATATCCTGAAGATATTACGAGATCTGTTAGGATACGTACGATCCCATGATTCTTGTAATCTGTTATTACTTTCCAGTTATCTCTCAGATCCAACCGACTTGTAACCCTGCCCCCGGGACTATATAAGGCGGGCAGGGACCCTCTCCAAAATCACGGTATATCATACGATAGCTAATACAAACCAACAGACCACAGGAGTAAGGTATTACGTCATACTGATGGCCTGAACCTGTATAACTCGTGTGTCTCTGTTGCCTTCTTGTTCTTGATCACGCGCTGCTCTACCGATTAATCTACCTTCGTAGGATACCCCTCAGAGGACTGCCGACGATATTCTGTCGACAGCTGGTGACGAGCTTGGTTGGGGTGCATCGAGTGGAGCTCCAGTGCGTACGACCATGGGTGGGGGCGGACCGGAGCTCACTCAACCACACCAGCTGTGGAAGGCAGCCACAGCTCGCCGTGCCGGAAGCCAAGAAACCGCTCAGTAGCGGCGAGCGGCGGTGTGCATGCCTTGTCCATCAACTAGGTAGGAGAGAAATAATAAAGTAAGCCTAATGACGGAGAGCTTGTTTGTGAGAGCCTTGCTTGTGGGTCCGCTGAGCGTCCGATGCGTTCGAACGGACGGACACAAACATTCCGGGAAAAAAGATAAAATCTAAAGCTACTTTTTAGAAAACAAATACTTCCATGTAGTACAATTGCGGTTAATAGCGCTTACCATCACTTAGCGCTAAAAGTGTAATATCCTAGCCTGGGTCCTCCCCAGACGCTATATGTGGCTGTAGGTGCTATAGCCGAATATTTAAAACATTATTTAGGACAAAAACTAACGTGGTACGTAAAATAGAATTAAGGGATTATATAGTAAGACGTTTGGATGTAGTAAGGCGTTTTAGTACGTAAAATAGAATGGAGGGATCTTACTGTTTGGATAACTGATAGAGTAGTAAGTTAGGGAAAGGCGATGGGCGGTGCCATTGCGAATCCTATCGATTGCAACCATACACACAAAGCAAGCTAGCACCGGCCGGTAGCAATGAGCTATCGAAGCAAGTGGTGTTTTACTTTAAATGTGCTATTAATCGGCAATTAGACTCGCCTCTACTAAACGTAGCTGTCTTCAGGCTCGGCGGACGGCGGTCAGATCTATCGCCGCCTAATCATTGCAGCTAGGATCGTTGGAGTGGACTTCCGCCGCTCCCAAACGCCAAACTCCTAACTTTTTTCCGATCGTTTCACGCCATGTGCGGGCGCGCGCATGGGTGGCCTGTTCTCGGCCGTCTGCTTCTTTCTGGAGTGCCAGCCACCGATGACGTGCGTCCGACCCGGCGATTGCCGATGGACGTGTTTTGTACCACCGCCAGATGCCGAGGAATTAGCCTCGTTCAGGATTTGTTTGATACGCTCGTATATACCTTATTTTAAAATTATATGTGTTAAGTGGATTAGGATGTAAATAAAATTAAGTTTTACCTTAATCCACTGTAATTAGGGATGAAAACGGATCGGATACGGACGGATATCACCGATATTACATTTGTTTTTATATTTCTGTCCGGATTCGGATTCAAATACGGATAATGTCAACTATGTCGGATAGGATACGATTAGATATCGACATCATAAATATGTGATTTGACATCAGTAGAGAAACGACCTTTGATCCCACCTCGAAATTTGGCTTTAGTCCCGGAGAGAGACCTTTAGTCCCGGTTTGTAGATCCAACCGGGACTAAAAGTCTCTGCCCAGCGGCTACTGCGACAGACTTTTGCTGCAGGGGACCTTTAGTCCCGGTTGGAGCTACCAACCGGGACTAAATATTAACTTTTACTCCTGGTTGGTCCCTTCAACTGGGAGTAAAAATCTACTCCCAGCTAAATGCTCCGTCCAAAATTAGAAAGGGACTTTTAGTCCTAGTTGATGTCACCAACCAGGACTAAAACTTCAAACTGTAACGGACAATCTTTTGAGCTGACACTTACATTGTGCTGTCCCTGCTTGTCCTCTGCTTGTATTTAGTCCCGGTTACAGTTTGTGTGCTTGGTATTATGAGCCGGTTACAGGGAGCTGACACTGACAGGAAGTAGCAATAAGGATATAAAAAGGCTTGTGTGCTTGGTATTATGAGCTGACACTGACAGTGACGACGCATGCATGATGGCGATGGAGATGTACTTGTGTGCTTGGTATTATGAGCCGGTTACAGTTTGTTGCCGTATTTTAGTCCCGGTTACAGTTTGTATTAGGAAGTAGCAATTAGTCTCGACTAGTATTAGGCTGGTATTATCAGCCGGGACTAAAGATCTTTTAGTCTAGGCGTTCACAGGAGCCTCGATGGGCTAGCTCGACCTGAAGCCCACACATAGGAGAGAGCATATACCAGAATGGAGTGGCCCAGTACGCAATATGCTGGAATTGCTGGTCAGTCCCACCTATTAGCACCACCTCGCTTGCTCAGAAGGATGAAAGCTAACTTAAAAGCTCAGCTCTGGAGCCATGCACCACGATCTTACTTGAACAGGATCTGTTCTATAAGATCGTACTGCTGCATCCTTGATTAAAAGTCCTTCGTACATTATAAACGTGTAGAATACGTATGTTCTAGCAGCGTAGAATGCGTATTCAAAAACCAAAACGAATCATCAATTGAAAATAGAAAAAAAAAAAAAATTGAAAGTCCCGGTAGCAGCGTAGAATGCGAACGAAAATTGAAAGTCCCGCTAACAATGTAGAATGCGAACGAATCATCAATTAAAAATAGAAAAAAAAGAAAATAGAAACAAAAGAAAAAAAACCATTCGTGCTCCTGGTTCCAAAACCGGGATTGAAGGGGGTTGAGAACCGGGAGTACAGCTAGTTTCTCTACTAGTGTGAGTATTCGGATATGGATACGGGTATCGGATGTTGGATATCCGGACTCGGATACGGACAGATCTCAACCCCTCTAAACGGATTCGGTTTTGAATATGGTCGGAAAATTTCCGTACCGTTTTCATCCCTGACTATAATACATAGATTAAGGTAAATACGAGGTATAGCCGAGTTGTCCTATGTGCCCATATGAGACATGACATGTCGCATGATTATGCTTACCTCTATAGTCTTATTATGTGCAGTGATATGATGTAAAACTCTAAATAAAGCCAGTAGCTAGACCAGAAGATTTAGGGTTAAGGTGCAATTCTTGTTTATTACTCTCTCTTTCCTAAAATATAAGGTATCCAACTATTCAAATTATCCTAAATTATACGTATTCGTGGTAAAACTAAGTCTAATTCAATTTAAAAAGGCTACATTCACATTTAATCCTATTATTAATGTTTATTATCAACCCAAATATGGTAATCACAATGCTCTCCCACTATTAAGTGAGAATTATATACGTGATTTATCTTCCTCTATCATATATCGTAAAATTCCTATAGTACTTTATATTTCTAGATGTAGGAATAAGTTCTAAGAAAGAGAACAGAGCCAAAATACAGGGTGGTCGACTGCATTGTATTACACGAAAGATTATTACATATTTACATGAAGGATTTTACTATCCTTAGATACCACAAAATTATATGAGATGATATTAACATTTTAGTATCGATTTATTAAAATTTGGCATTCTCTAGTTATATAATACTAGTCCATTAACCCATGCTTCTGGATGGATAGAAATTTTAAGAGTTACTAAGTGTTAGACATTCATGGATAAATGTGAAGGCTAGTGCAAATTAAGTTGTTTATCCTTACTCTATCATGTATGCTCAGATCCTAACTTAATACACACATCGATACTTTCTTATATATATATCTTGTTGTAATAGATACTAGTTACCATTACCAATTATTTTACATGCTTTTCCACTGCCATCATATTTCTTCTCTCATTTGCTTCGCACCTCCATGTGTGCTTGACATATGTTTAATTTTTTGAACATGTGCTTGACATATGTTTATTTGAAATCTTAACTTGAGTTATGCGTGTTTGACATGACAATAAATATGTTCATTGCTTCTTGCACACATATATGCCTTGTATGCATATTTGTTACACACTTATGCATGTATAATTTGAGCTAGTTTTTTTGTTGATATATAAGTGGATAATTCAGAAGCGTGTGTAGATAACTTTGGAATATTTTTAAATAGTGTGTAATATAGGTAATATAGATGCAGATTTAGATATTCTTTTATGTAATTTTCAATGATGATAGAGGTGGGTGATTTATATGCAGCTTAGAGGTTACTTTAAATTATTTTCATAATGGCATAGCTGGGTATTTTAACTGTAGTTTTAGATGACTACTTAAAATTATTTTCGTAGTGGTATAGCTGGCTTTAGGGTTTTCTATGTCATTTTTAATAATCATGAGATAGGTACTTCATATGAAAATTTACATTAGATTATTTTTATTATGACATAAGATTTCATGGGCTACTTTCAAATACGTTAATATATTTGAAAGACATTTCTTCGGTCAAAACAAGCTTATCATTCCTGAGCGGAGGGGACACGTCTTAGCTCATCATGGACATCAAGCTTTTTTTAAAGGAAAATGCAGACATTATATGCGTTCAATGGGGGATATATGCCTATGGCTCCGATCGTGGAAGCTACTTGCGTAGACAAAACATAGCCATTACACGATGGTCACATTTGCACGTCGCTTTCCGTCAGGAGGCTGGCGAAAGTGTTGCTAGACATCTACTGCTCCTATCTGGAACCGATTCCGTCGAAAGGCTCTGATAAGCCGGAGTGGAATTTAGGCAGGTTCTGGGCCATATCGCAAATGCTTCTTTTATTTGGTTATATAGGCGTAGCCTGTGCTTACTTCTTACTATAATGTCCTCGCCTTACATGACTATTCCCTCCCTGAAATACAAAACCTGAAGAATATTAGTACGTGCACTAGTATCACAGAGGGAGGTCTTCTTTTATATGTGTACCCGGAACTGTTTCATCCTAGATGAAATGCAAAACAGAACATTTTTGCTGTTCTTGCATGCTTGCATTTTCTCAGTCCACTCTGTGCGTGGTCACTAAATATACACATAGACATAGGTACGGTGTAGAGGACAGAGATCTTAGCCACATGTCTAATCAGGCATTATGATGATGATGTTCGCCGGTATCTTTCCGTCTAATCCATCCGTGTGTGTAGCCTTTCGGAAATTCGAATCCAAAGCCTAGCTCGAGTGCTGCATGCTCTCAGTGCTCTCCACCGGAGCAGGCTCTCGTTGAGTCTTCGCCCGAAACCTTCCCGTGGCCCATGCCAAATCGCGAAGCATCACGCTCAAGTCATTCTCGTGTGGGGCGCCGCTTCAGGCCGGCTCACCATCACAATGCGTTTCGTGGCTCATGTGTAGCCGTGCAGATATATATATATCCATGTCCATGGTGCGCTACACCGTAAAAGGTGACTAGAAATGTATAATGGAAGATACATGTTCCTGAATTTGGGACACGAGGTACACAAGCTTGTCACAAGACTTAAGGTGATTTCGGTCATGCCGCACAATGTATCGGACAGCTCATTCATTGACATGGACCACCACTGATGGGTGACTTAATTTGACACAATCTTAGGGGGTGTTTGGTTCTTTAGTCGCTCCTAAAATTTATGTCACATCAAATATTTAGAGAGGCTAATAAAGAGCATTAAACATAAATTAATTACAAAACCAATTACATAGATGGAGGTTAATTTTCGAGACGAATTTTTTAAACCTAATTAATATATCATTAGCACATTATTTACTGTAGCACCACGTTGTCAAATCATGGACTAATTAGGCTTAAAAGATTCGTCTCGTAAATTAGTTGCAAGTTGTGCAATTAGTTTCGTAATTAGTCTATATTTAATACTCCATACATCTGTTCAAACATTCGATGTGACATGAATTTTAGGAAGAGGGAATGAACCAAACAGGCCCTTAGTCTATATAGAAGATGACTGATTTTGGTCTTTAATGTATTATTTTTTAAAGTCATTTTTATATCTTGTTGTCCATCTTTTATATACTACTAGTCTTTATTTTTCTTGACATATATCAGATTTGAGGCACTATTTTGAGTGTCATTATTATAAAAAAAGAAAAATCTTCCTGTTTGAGTTTGATGTGTCATCCCCCCCCCCATCAATCTCTTGCTCCCACCTCTCTCTTCCCCAACATACAAAATCTTAGCTAGCGCCACACCACTCATGTGACGGTGTAGCTAGCTAACCGGTCAAGCCCGTGCGCATCGCGACTCCACATAGCTCAGGACGAGCATGAGAGGGAAGGGTGGTTTACCTTCTACCTTTCTTAAGCTCACAATTGATATACATAATAGTCATCTATTTAAGTTGAGTCAATTCTAACGAATTTTCTCCCTCTACTTGTTCTCATTATTATTGTTATGGTTTTTTTTCTACACAACATCCTAGTTGGTCTTCACAATACACGTAGCTAATTAATAATGTTAATTAGTGCTTGTCTTGTTATTTCTCCCTCTCTATTAATCGCCAATGGCATCTAGCTATATGGTTTAGGATTATCTTTGTTTTATCTTCTCCTCTCTTTTATTCCTGTTATTACAATGATTTTTTCTTATGAATTAATTATATTAGTCTGATGAAAATTAGAGACTTAGGCCTAGTATGTTTTTTTATCCCTTTCTCTATAATTTTCAGCGTTTTATACTTTTAGCATTCTTTTGTATCACAAAACAAATATTGATTTGGTTATTATCTATACTTTTGCCAACTCAATATATATATGCATGTGCACGCATATTTTATTACGTGTGATTATCATCGCCATTGACTAAACCACCCCCCTATTGCTCAAATTTTGGTTTCGCCCTGATGATACCCATCGGCTACAATAAAACATTGCCATCCCTACTTTGCATGTGGACTCTGGGCCTGTTCGGCATGACTGAAAAATACTGTTCTGGCTGATTGTTGTGAGAGAAAAATACTGTTTTGGCAGGACGTGAACAGTGATTTCGTGAGCGACAGAGCCAGCCAGCCGGCCGGCAATCAGCCAGCCGAACGGCCTCTCTACTTATCAATCCAAGTCAACGCATAGTCAAGCATATCGTATGAGCGGATTTGGATCTATTTGTAGCAGGAATGTATAAATTACATTTTCTAATTTGGTGGACCTAGACGACACTATCTACAAGTTTGATGATCGTTGTGAATTGTACTCACGTAAATAATTTAAAAAAAACGCATGATTTTTTCTTACTCGTTGCAGCCACCAGCGCTGAGCACACGAATCTTGGTACACGTGCGAGGCGCCAAAAATCGGAAGTGTTTTGGTTGCCACACTGTCCAGCCCTCTTTTAGCTTTAATTTCCCTTGTATTTGAAGTCAAAATCCGTTGTAAATCCTTCAACAGGAACAACATGCTGATTGCTGACGGAAGAATGGAGGACCTCCCGAGAACCACATTACTGATGACAACGAACACATCCAACGGACACACGACGATAGTATGACACCTCTCAATGTAATCTACAGCTTCGTGACTTCGCGTGTAAGCTTGCACCTCGTACGCGCTGCAGCTAATCTTTGTCTCTTTAGAAGATATAAATAATGAATGAATACGTTTTTTTTTCTCAAACATCTATCATAGTACCTTGGAATACTTAGTTCGGTGCCATTACGGTGTTCACGGATCGGAGAAACACCACTATAATTCACCTATTTAAAGATGAACCATTATAATTATGTCGCTCTCTGAAATATGTCATTATGTACGCTGCCATAATATATGCTTCGGACGCAGTTAGACCAATTTGCAGACCAATGTGTTTTCGTATTGCCCATAATGCCCCTCTACCTCAACTCTCTCCATATCAATGACGTGTGAGCCCTAGATGTCTTCTTCCTCAACTCTTCTTATCTTCCCTTGTAGAGCACAAGGCGGCGGTAGAATGCGGATACCGTCGGGAAGTCGGGGTAGTAGCCTGTTGGTGGCATGCACATAGACGAAGAAGAGGCCCACGTCCCCGGTGCCAATGAAGAAGTTGTCGCAAAGCGGATGCTGGTGCCCACGCCCACCGCTGGAGCGGCGCCTTCCCGTTGTCCTCGTGCGCCGACACCGGTGCGAGCAGGGCATCTGAGGCTAGGAGCCACTAGAGCACGGACGAGTAGTGTAACACCTCGGGTGTTTAAATATTAAAAACCGGACATATCATTATATGCATTACAAGGCATTTGTTATATTGTAGACTTTGATATGCATTCACTAAAACAAGTTTACATTTATGTTATAAGTATTGCTTGGTATTGTTTGAATCAGGTTTGAAATCTTTGTATTGATTTGAAATTTCGAAAACCCTGATTTTCAATATTTAAATCCGACCCTGAAAATCCATTTCAAAATCAAAGCATATTTTGGGGTTGAGTCTTAAAGCAAAGTTGTAGAGCTTGTCGAGTTGTACAAAGTTTATTTTTGGAGTTTTTCAAGTTGTTTAGTAAAATTTGAAGTTATTTAAAAAGGCAAAATTCCTTAAATATCCCCGTTTTAAATTCAAAAGTTCATTTCAAAATGTAGGCCGAATTTGGGTATGTTTTCAAAAGCAAAGTTGTAGAACTTTTGATTTTGGACAACTTTTGTTTTTGGAGATTTTTGAGTTGTTATGAAAATTTGGGAGTAATTTGAGAATTTTGGCGGATGGCAATTCTGTAAATTGGGTGAACAGTGTCCACCGCCGAAGCTACATGGCCGGCGATCTTCGGTTTGCTTCCAGGCGCGGTCGTGGCCGTTTTTGGCGTCGCGCTGGCGCGGTGAAGGCCACAGCGCAGCTTCCTTGAGCTTCTGAGCCGTGTTATTTGGACCGAGGCGCCGTCATCGTCGTTCTTTCCTCTCCTCTGTTTTTCTCCTGCCGCCACCGCCATTCTCCGTTGAGCCCTCGCCATCGAACCAGCGTCTGCGCCGTCGCAGCGATGCGTGTCCCAGCTCCGCTAGTTCCTTGCGCACCCAGCCAGCTAGCTCTAGTCGCTTGATTTCGCCGTGAACTCGTCGTTCATCGTTTTCTTCCTCGCGGCCAGCAGCACCACCGTGGTGTGCGCGTCGCCGTGGCCAGCGCGTTACGGTGAGCCTCTGCTATTTCTGACTCTTGCTTCAGCTTCGCCTCGATGCCGTGGTGCTTTGTGCCCAGTTGATTGACCATTTCCTCCACCGTAGTCGCCGGAGCATCGCCGTCGTCAAAATTTGCTCCGCCGTGATCGCTGTGACCGTCGAACCGTGTCTCCGTTGCTTCTCAGGCTCGGCCAGCGACTCCAGTGTGTTCAGGGTGAGCTCCCGGTTCTACCCGAGTTGTTTGTTTCATCGTTACCAAGCTCCTATCGCCGGCGTAGCGCAGCCACGCTGCCGTGTCCGCCATGGCCTTCGTCATGCTCATGCGCCGCTGTCATTGGTCCCGATTGTGCCACCAATCGATGCGTAGGGGTGTAGGGGTCATTTTAGTACCTTGGTCGTCGCCGTTGAGCTCGCCGTCGGTGAGTTTTCGCCGGTCGGCGCGCGTGTCGCCGTGGTCAAAGCGCGAGGTAGAAGATGACAAGTGGGACCCGGTTGTCAGTGACTCAGCGTTCAAAATGGATTTTCTTTTTTTCTGAAATAAGTGAATAGTGTCTGTTTTTGTTATTTTTGTGTAGATTTATTTAGAGCTCCAACAATTATGAAAATTTTTGTGTGACTTCTCTGTGATGTGTATTATTTAGGAAAAATATGAAATGTTGATTTTTAGTACTTTTTGAATGTGATAAAAATTGCTCAATTAATTAATAAATGAGTTTCCATGATTTTTCTAGGCTTATTTATGTATCCAAAAATTATGAAAATTATTTTGTCACTTAGTTATCATGTGATGAACATATACAAAAATTTTGAGGTCAATTGGAACAAGTTGATTTATTTCATAATTATTAATTAATTAATTAATTCATAAAAGCAAATAGTAACCTTTAGTGATTTAGGTTTTGTTTGAGTTTTTGATTAAGTGATGTCCTTGGGTCATTAGTTGGTAATGATCTTTGGCAATTGTTGTGAGTGTTGCGAAAATGGTTTATTTGGTTTAACTTGTAACTGTACCGCGAAGGAAAGTTGTATTCAAGTTGTTAATTTTGCATCCATCATTGAGCATCATGTTTCGTATTCCGCATCATGTTAAGCATGGCATTGTTACTACGTGTAGTGAACGAAGGTGAGCACGTGGTAGTTAATCAAGTAGTTAAGGAGGTTGATCCGTCTGTGGAAGTTGGTGTTGATATTGGTGGAACGACTCCGGACCCGGACTTTTCCGTCAACGAAGGCAAGCCCCGGATGCATACAACCATACCTTGTATTTTACAAATTGATTTCGCTTTTGCTTCTTTTTTACTGCATTAAGTGATTAGGAGTCAAGTGAAAACCAAATTGGTACTTATTGAACCTTGTTATTCCATATTTACCATATTACCAGCTTTTAAATTCAGATATGCCGCTTTTGCTTAGCTATGCTTAGAACGGTGAAAGTCGGTGATTACCATCATATATGCAAGTTTTAAATGGAGCTTTGGTTAATTATGTTAACATGTGATATGGGAATGTGGAGTAATAAATCTAGACCCAAGGCGGACTCGGTGTGTGTGAGCCACAAGACATGGAGGTCTTGTGAGCGGAGTTCTTCTCACTTTGTGTCGGTTAAGGTCCGTCTGTTGTTGAATTGCATGAGGTGAGACTTTGTAGTACTAACCACATACTTCGGTAAGCCTTAACTTGGCTATTCTATTATGAGAATAGCTACTCGCAAGACTTTGGGAGTGGAGAGATGGCGAGAATAGCGTGTACCCACGTGGCAATAAATTTGGATTGGTGGAGTCTTGATTCTTGTATGTATGGACCCGTTCTTGTTTTAGAGGATCCGAGGGTAGGTTGGTATATGTAGGTTGGGGACCTACATATGTCGTGTGGTCTGGAATTCCCAGCTGGGTTATAATCGGTTCGAATCGTCGTTGCTCCTCGGTTATAGAGACTCAACTCACTGTTCATTATCGTAGAATTAATAACTGGAAACTGAGGATGGTATGAGAAAGTGTTGAATACGAAGTTTCATGATCTCAATACGGATCGTGTCAGCTTTGTATATAATCTTTATGAAGTTTTAAACGTTGATATAAAGAATTTTGTTAAAATGCTTTTACGCAAAAGAACCTTGATTATTGCTAAAGCCATACCTTGAATCCCATGAGCCTGCATTCCTGTGTTCTTTTAAATTCTTATTTCGGTTAAGTCTTGTTGAGTACTTTTGTTCTCAGGGTTCGTTGACCCTTGTTGCAGGTGAGGCTCATGAGCAGATCTGTTTTGGATCGTGCTACATGACTGTTGTTCAGTGCGATGACGATAATTAAATGTGTGGCCCTTGGGCAGGGCAGCTTATGTTGTGTGTTTAGTAATATATTATAATGCCACTCCACTACTTTGGTTTGTATTAATATCGAACTTAGTTGTATGGTTTGAAACAAATGGTTTGTAAACTATGTTATTGTAAGTCTTCCGCTATTTTTTGCTCTGATGTATCTATTTGAATAAACTGTTGTAATACTACAATGACTCTGTAATGTGATCCTGCTCGGAAATCGTGGATGATTCAGGGTTCCCCGAGGACACCCGACAGTCTTCTTAAGTTACCGGGAACGTATGCATAGATGTCAAAAGTCGTTGGACAGTGACAGGTGCATGTGGGCCCTATAATTTAGGAGGTTCTGCCACAGAATGGTATCAGAGCGATCGTTACAAAGTTTTTGTGGTATTGGTTTACAAAAACTTCAAAATGATTTGGGATGACTAAATTTAACTTGATTAATTTGATCCAAATTGCTTCTGACTTGTCTTATTTCTTTCTCACCATTCCTTATTTGATTAAAAAGGTTTTGTGTGGTGGAGTAGTAATCTTATTATGCCCTATAGAAAAATAAATGTTGTTTATTTTTGTTTTAAGCTTTGGTGGTTTTGTTCGTCAGAACGATTCGTGCATCATAATTAAGTTACTTGTTACTTCCTTCGTCTCTGAGTCTAGGGTGAGTAGTGTGTATGGGTTGAGTGTGTAGTCCATCCTTACTGCTCTTAAGACTATTGTCAGATTATTTTACTTGGATTAATACTGCTTGTACAGTATGGCTCGTACCAAGAAGACACCCCGTAAGTCCACTGGGCCCAAAGGAGTTCCTCGGCACCAACTAGCCCCTAGGAATGATGGTGCTAGTAGTAGCAGCTCTAGGCCTGATCCTCAGGCAGAGATACAGAGGATTTCTGTAGAGTTAGCCCATGCTACTAGAGATAGGGCTATGGACGTCATTCAGGTGGGCAGATTACAGGAGCAACTAAGACGTCTCACCACCGCTCACAGGAACTGCGAACGTATGTTAGTTCGTACGGTGGAAGGAAGGAATGAAGCTTGGCATAGGGAAAATGTAGCTAGAGCTAGAACTCATGAGTTAGAATTTTATGTAGAAGACTTAGAAGAGCATAATACCTATCTGCATGAGGAAGTTCATAGGCTAAGCAATCTACTAGATCCAAATCATGAACCCCAAGCTGATGAAATGGACCCCAGTGTTATCCTTGCCGATGGTAGTGAATCGGAAGAAGAAGAAGAAGATCCTGAAGAATTAGTAATGATCGATGAAAATGACAATGAAGGCGGTAATATTTCTGGAATGGATACCGAGCCTGAATTTTGATGTAATCGCAAAAAGGAGTAGAGTTGTGAAATAGTTAGTTCTAGTTTAAGTTAAGTAGTCTTGTTTAAATGCGGTTTTGTGTTTAAATAAGTGAAACTAGTGTAATGAGTTGCAGTCCGCTCTTTTATCAATCAATAAAGGCTTGTGAAGTAAAGTTTGGTTTGTTGTGAACAGATGCGTCGTACGCGGGGTTCATATATTCCTGGTACTTCACAAAATGAGAACGATATTCTAGATCCGCCACCAGTTCCAACAAATCTAGCGGATGCTATAGCCGCACTTGTCAATGTGACGGTTGAAAATTCGCGTTTGCTTCATGAGATGGCTCAAAGTAATCAGAATCAGATGCATGGAAACCGTGGTCGCCATCATAATAGGCAGGAGGCTACATATGTGGACTTCACAGATACAAAACCCCCAGTGTTCACTAAGGTAGATGAACCATTGGAGGCTGACGATTGGCTTAGGACCATGGAGCAGAAGTTTGATCTTATACCATGCACAGAGTTTCAAAAACCAGTCTTTGCTGCTCAGCAACTTAGAGGTGCAGCCGGTGCTTGGTATGCAAATCTTATGGCCATGCAACCCGCAGGTGTTCCGTTAACTTGGATGGAGTTTCGTACTGCTTTCAGAGCCTATTATATCTCAGAGGGAGTTATGGCTATGAAGCTGGATGAATTTCTTGCTTTGAGGCAAGGGGACCAAACTGTGATGCAGTATGTGGGAAGATTCAATCACCTGTCACAATATGCACCTGAACATGTCAATACGGATGCCAAGAAAAAGAAATGGTTCATGAGAGGTCTGAATACCAAATTACAGACTATGATGACAACATGTACCAATGTCACTTATCATGAGGCAGTGAATATTACTATTGCTTCAGAGGCAAAGTATCGGCAGCATAAGGAGCTCAAAAAGAAAAAGAGTATGCCGTCTGGATCTTATGAGGGGAATCCAAAGAGGCAGAGGGTGATTTATCATCCAGTTAATCATAATCGTCCTCCTTATCGTCCGCCGCAGTTTCAAGCCAGTCAGCAATCAAATGTCCGTCCTGCTACAATTTATCAGAATCCACAACCGACAAATGCTTCTGGGGTTTCTGCTTCAACACCCCAGGGTCACAAGTATCCCTGTTTCAATTGTGGCAAGCCTGGTCATTTCTCGAGAGAATATCCGTATCCAAGGCAGTCTAATCCCAATTATCAGAAGGCCTCTGCAAATCAACAACAGGCTCAGGCACAAAACAAGAATAACAATCAGAATGCTCAGAAAGGCAAGGATGAAAGGAAGACAGGACGGGTGTTCTATATTCAAGCTAGGGAGATTCCTGAAGGAGAGCCAGCGATGATGGGTATGTTTCCTGTTGCCAATCATCCTACAGTTATACTTTTTGATTCTGGTGCATCGCATTCGTTCATCAATAGAACATTTGTGGTGAAGTATGAAATTTCAATTGGGACAACAAAGGAAAATTTCTTTGTACAGTCGTCCGGGGGACGTCTGTGTACTAAGGAAATTGTATACCAGGTGCCCATAAACCTAGGTGGGCATATTTTTCCCACTACCATGATTATCCTTAAGGATCAGGATATAGATGTAATCTTAGGAATGAATTGGATGTATCAGCATAAGGCTGTTATAGATACTTTGAATAGAACTATAAGGGTGAGTTTGCCAGATAGAACTTCTCAACTTCTCATCCAACTTCCAACCTTAAGAAGATCAGTGGGCAGAGTTTGTGCAACTGCCGTCAAAGAGATTAGAGATATCCCGGTAGTATGTGAGTTTCCTGATGTGTTTCCTGAAGATTTACCCGGTCTACCACCTGATAGGGATGTCCAGTTTAACATAGAATTGCAATCTGGAACAGCTCCGATTTCTCGGAGAGCTTATAGGATGCCACCTAAGGAGTTAGTCGAGTTGAAAACTCAGTTGCAAGAATTGATTGAGAAGGGGTTTATACAACCTAGTTCATCGCCTTGGGGGTGTCCGGCAATTTTTGTGAAAAAGAAAGATGAGACTCTGAGGTTATGTGTTGATTATCGTCCGTTGAATGAAGTGACCATCAAGAATAAATATCCATTACCTTGGATAGATTTGCTTTTTGATCAACTGGCCGGAGCCAAGGTTTTCTCCAAGATAGATTTGAGGTCAGGATATCATCAAATCAAGATAAAGCCTGAAGATATTCCCAAAATGGCATTTACCACAAGATATGGATTATATGAATATTTGGTAATGTCTTTTGGTTTGATCAATGCTCCAGCTCATTTCATGTATTTGATGAATTCAGTATTCATGCCTGAGCTAGATAAATTTATAGTGGTGTTTATTGACGATATTCTAGTATATTCCAAGAATAAGGAAGAACATGCGAAACACCTCAGAATTGTTCTGACTCGCTTGAGGGAACATCAACTATATGCCAAGTTCAGCAAGTGTGATTTTTGGCTTAAGGAAGTACAATTTCTTGGACACATCTTGTCAGCGGAAGGAGTTGCTGTTGATCCAAGCAAAGTGAAGGATGTGCTTGATTGGAAACCACCAACCACAGTTCATCAAGTTCGGAGTTTTCTGGGATTGGCGGGGTATTACCGTCGGTTTATTCCAGATTTCTCTAAAGTATTAAAGTCCATAACTGAGTTACTGAAGAACCAAGTCAAGTTTGCCTGGTTATCTGATTGTGAAGAGGCTTTCCAGACTTTGAAGAGACTGTTGACCACTGCACCAGTATTAGCCCAACCTGATATCGAGAAACCGTTTGATGTTTATTGTGATGTTTCAGGTATTGGTATTGGATGTGTGTTGATGCAAGAAGGCCGAGTTATTGCTTATGCATCCAGGCAACTTAAGCAACATGAAGAACACTATCTGACTCATGATCTGGAGTTAGCAGCTGTGGTCCATGCTCTGAAGATTTGGCGGCATTACCTACTTGGTAATATGTGCCATATTTATACAGACCATAAGAGCTTAAAATATATCTTTACTCAGTCAGAGTTGAATATGCGACAAAGAAGATGGTTAGAGCTGATTAAAGATTATGACTTAGAAGTACATTATCACCATGGTAAAGCAAATGTGGTGGCAGATGCTCTCAGTCGCAAAAGTTATTGCAATTGCCTGATAGTAAGAACAATGGATTTGACTTTATGTCAAGAGATGGAGAAGTTGAATGTAAAAGTAATTCAACAAGGTAGTTTGACCAACATAATTGTTGAAGCCACTATTCGAGATCAAGTTATTGCTGCTCAGAAGGAAAACAAGGGTGTAACCCATATCAAGGAAAGAGTCAGGAATGGAAAGGCGGAATGTTTCAGTATAGATAATAAAGGTGTGCTATGGTTCAAGGATCGTTTGGTAGTACCAAAAGTTCCTGAGTTGCGGCAGTCAATTCTTGAAGAAGCACATGCTACTAGGTTATCTATCCATCCAGGAAGCAACAAGATGTACCATGACTTAAAACAAAGGTTTTGGTGGACAAAAATGAAGATAGAAATTGCGAGATATATAGCAAAGTGTGATACTTGTCAGAAGGTGAAAGCTATACATTTGAGGTATGCTGGAGAACTACAACCATTACCTATTCCAGCTTGGAAGTGGGAGGACATAAGTATGGGCTTTATTGTTGGTCTACCCAAGACATCAAAGGGATTTGACTCAATATGGGTTATAGTAGATCGACTCACTAAGTCAGCACATTTTCTTCCTGTCAAGACTATATATCCCACTGTCCAATACGTCAAGATATGTTTAGCAAGAATTATGAGTCTCCATGGAATACCAAAGACCATAGTGTCCGATCGGGGTACACAGTTTGTCTCCAGTTTTTGGAAACAATTGCATTCTTCATTGGATACCAAGCTCTTGTATAGTACAGCTTATCATCCGCAGACAGATGGACAGACTGAAAGAGTCAATCAAGTGTTTGAAGATATGTTAAGGTGTTGTGTCCTTAATTATTCCAACAAGTGGGACGAATGCTTACCTTTGGTCGAGTTCTCATATAACAATAGTTATCAGGAAAGCATTAGAATGGCTCCATTTGAAGCACTCTATGGTCGTAGATGCAGAACATGATTGAGTTGGTCTGAGCGCGGAGAAAGAAGATTCTTTGGAGTTGACCTTGTGAAAGAAACCGAAGACAAGGTTAGGCAAATACAGAGTAATTTGAAGATAGCTCAGTCCCACCAAAAGAGTTATGCGGATAGACGACGGAGACCATTGGTGTTTAACAAAGAAGAATTTGTATATCTGAAAGTATCACCAATGAAGGGAGTTACCCGTTTTGGTGTTAAAGGCAAGTTGGCACCTCGATATATTGGACCATTTCACATTTTGGAGAGATATGGAAAAGTGGCCTATCGCTTGAAATTACCAGAACATTTATCAGCTGTACATGATGTGTTCCATGTGCCTCAGTTGAAGAAGTGTCTCCGAGTGCCTGAGCAGAATGTTGAAGTTGAAGGAGTGGAACTTGAACCAGATCTGACTTATTCAGAATATCCTATCCGAGTGTTGGATCAGAAAGATCGTGTTACTCGGAGGAGAACAATAAAGTTCTACAAGATACAATGGAATCAACATTCAGAAGAGGAAGCTACTTGGGAATCAGAAGATTACTTGTTAGAAAAGTTTCCAGAGTTTCTTGCGTCATTATAGAATAGAGTACTGTTAGTTAAGCTCGGTTGTTACAAATTGTCTTTTGTAAAGGAACCTCAGTTGTTTTATGGATGAGAATTGGATGTTTTTGGATTGACACATTTCCTTTTCCATTACTTACCCTATGGCTTTGAATCTCGGGGCGAGATTTCTTTTAGGGGGAAGGATTGTAACACCTCGGGTGTTTAAATATTAAAAACCGGACATATCATCATATGCATTGCAAGGCATTGGTTATATTGTAGACTTTGATATGCATTCACTAAAACAAGTTTACATTTATGTTATAAGTATTGCTTGGTATTGTTTGAATCAGGTTTGAAATCTTTGTATTGATTTGAAATTCCAAAAACCCTGATTTTCAATATTTAAATCCGACCCTGAAAATCCATTTCAAAATCGAAGCATATTTTGGGGTTGAGTCTTAAATCAAAGTTGTAGAGCTTGTCGAGTTGTACAAAGTTTATTTTTGGAGTTTTTCAAGTTGTTTAGTAAAATTTAAAGTTATTTAAAAAGGCGAAATTCCTTAAATATCCCCGTTTTAAATTCAAAAGTTCATTTCAAAATGTAGGCCGAATTTGGGTATGGTTTCAAAAGCAAAGTTGTAGAACTTTTGATTTTGGACAACTTTTGTTTTTGGAGATTTTTGAGTTGTTATGAAAATTTGGGAGTAATTTGGGAATTTTGGCGGATGGCAATTCTGTAAATTGGGTGAACAGTGTCCACCGCCGAAGCTACATGGCCGGCGATCTTCGGTTTTGCTTCAGCGTAGCGATCGTGTCCGTTTTTGGCGTCCTTATTTGGCGCTGGTGAAGGCCTAGCGCAGCTTCCTTGAGCTTCTGAGCCGTGTTATTTGGACCGAGGCGCCGTCGTCGTCGTTCTTTCCTCTCCTCTGTTTTTCTCCCGCCGCCACCGCCATTCTCCGTTGAGCCCTCGCCGTCGAACCAGCGTCTGCGCCATCGCAGCGATGCGTGTCCCAGCTCTGCTAGTTCCTTGCGCACCCAGCCAGCTAGCTCTAGTCGCTTGATTTCGCCGTGAACTCGCCGTTCATCGTTTTCTTCCTCGCGGCCGGCAGCACTACCGTGGTGTGCGCGTTGCCGTGGCCAGCGCGTTACGGTGAGCCTCTGCTATTTCTGACTCTTGCTTCAGCTTCGCCTCGATACCATGGTGCTTTGTGCCCGGTTGATTGACCATTTCCTCCACCGTAGTCGTCGGAGCATCGCAGTCGTCGAAATTTGCTCCGCCGTGATCGCTGTGATCGTCGAACCGTGTCTCCGTTGCTTCTCAGGCTCGGCCAGCGACTCCAGTGTGTTCGGGGTGAGCTCCCGGTTCTACCTGAGTTGTTTGTTTCATCGTTACCGAGCTCCTATCGCCGGCGTAGCGCAGCCGCGCTGTCGTGTCCGCCATGGCCGTCGTCATGCTCATGCGCCGCTGTAATTGGTCCCGATTGTGCCACCAATCGACGTGTAGGGGTGTAGGGGTCATTTTAGTACCTTGGTCGTCGCCGTTGAGCTCGCCGTCGGCGAGTTTTCGCCGGTCAGCGCGCGTGTCGCCGTGGTCAAAGCGCGAGGTAGAAGATGATAAGTGGGACCCGGTTGTCAGTGACTCAGCGTTCAAAATGGATTTTCTATTTTTCCGAAATAAGTGAATAGTGTCTGGTTTTGTTATTTTTGTGTAGATTTATTTAGAGCTCCAAAAATTATGAAAATTTTTGTGTGACTTCTCTGTGATGTGTATTATTTAGGAAAAATATGAAATGTTGATTTTCAGTACTTTTTGAATGTGATAAAAATTGCTCAATTAATTAATAAATGAGTTTCCATGATTTTTCTAGGCTTATTTATGTATCCAAAAATTATGAAAATTGTTTTGTCACTTAGTTATCATGTGATGAACATATAAAAAAAATTTGAGGTCAGTTGGAATAAGTTGATTTATTTCATAATTATTAATTAATTAATTAATTCATAAAAGCAAATAGTAACCTTTAGTGATTTAGGTTTTGTTTGAGTTTTTGATTAAGTGATGTCCTTGGGTCATTAGTTGGTAATGATCCTTGGCAATTGTTGTGAGTGTTGCGAAAATGGTTTAGTTGGTTTAACTTGTAACTGTACCGCGAAGGAAAGTTGTATTCAAGTTGTTAATTTTGCATCCATCATTGAGCATCATGTTTCGTATTCCGCATCATGTTAAGCATGGCATTGTTACTACGTGTAGTGAATGAAGGTGAGCACATGGTAGTTAATCAAGTAGTTAAGGAGGTTGATCCGTCTGTGGAAGTTGGTGTTGATATTGGTGGAACGACTCCGGACCCGGACTTTTCCATCAACGAAGGCAAGCCCCGGATGCATACAACCATACCTTGTATTTTACAAATTGATTTCGCTTTTGCTTCTTTTTACTGCATTAAGTGATTAGGAGTCAAGTGAAAACCAAATTGGTACCTTACGAACCTTGTTATTCCATATTTACCATATTACCAGTTTTAAATTCGTATATGCCAGTTTTGCTTAGCTATGCTTAGAACGGTGAAAGTCGGCTGATTACCTGTCATATATGCAAGTTTTAAATGGAGCTTTGGTTAATTATGTTAACATGTGATATGGGAATGTGGAGTAATAAATCTAGACCGGGCGGACTCGGTGTGTGTGAGCCACAAGACATGGAGGTCTTGTGAGCAGGTTCTTTCTGCCTGTGTCAATTAAGGTCCGTCCGTTGTTGAATTGCATGAGGTGAGACTTTGTAGTACTAACCACATACTTCGGTAAGCCTTAACTTGGCTATTCTATTACGAGAATGGCTACTCGCGCACTAGGAGTGGAGAGATGGCGGGAATAGCGTGTACCCACGTGGCAATGGGCTGGATTGGTGGAGTACTGTATTCTCGGGTGGCGCGGACCCGTTCTTGTTTTAGAGGATCCAAGGGTAGGTTGGTATATGTAGGTCGGGGACCTACATATGTCGTGTGGTCTGGAATTCCCAGCTGGGTTATAATCGGTTCGAATCGTCGTTGCTCCTCGGTTATGGAGACTCAACTCACTGTTCATCATCGTAGAATTAATAACTGGAAACTAAGGATGGTATGAGAAAGTGTTGGATACAAAGTTTTATGATCTCAATACGGATCGTGTCAGCTTTGTATATAATCTTTATGAAGTTTTAAACGTTGATATAAAGAATTTTGTTAAAATGCTTTTACGCAAAAGAACCTTGATTATTGCTAAAGCCATACCTTGAATCCCATGAGCCTGCATTCCTGTGTTCTTTTAAATTCTTATTTCGGTTAAGTCTTGTTGAGTACTTTTGTACTCAGGGTTCGTTGACCCTTGTTGCAGGTGAGGCTCATGAGCAGATCTGTTTTGGATTGTGCTGCATGACTGTTGTTCAGTGCGATGACGATAATTAAATGTGTGGCCCTTGGGCAGGGCAGCTTATGTTGTGTGTTTGGTAATATATTATAATGCCACTCCACTACTTTGGTTTATATTAATATCGAACTTAGTTGTATGGTTTGAAACAAATGGTTTGTAAACTATGTTATTGTAAGTCTTTCGCTATTTTTACTCTGATGTATCTATTTGAATAAACTATTGTAATACTACAATGAGTAATGTGATCCTGCTCGGAAATCGTCGATGATTCGGGGTTCCCCGAGGACACCCAACAGTCTTCTTAAGTTACCGGAAACGTATGCATAAATGTCAAAAGTCGTTGGACAGTGACAGGTGCATGTGGGCCCTATAATTTAGGAGGTTCTGCCACAAATAGGCGTGGCCACTAAGGAGGAGGACCACGAAGAGGAAGCCCGTGCCGAGCACAGCCAAGAGGAGGGGTTGAAAGGTCCTAATGGCTAGAGGGGATAAATAGCCTATTAAAAAATCTACAACAACACTTAAGTCAAGTGGTTAGTCAATTAAATGGCGAAGCAAGTCTTACGCTAGCCTACTAAAAAGCAAGTCTCCTATCCACAAATCTAGTTGTTATGATCTCTATTTCACACACAAGAGGCTATGTCACTACCGCTAAGTTAGTGAGCTCTCAAAGACTAACTAAATAGCCTCACTAACCACTAGACAAGGCACAAGATAGCGCTCAAAAGTAATTACACTAAAAAGCTTAGCTACACTAGGAATGTAAATACAAGAGTGAGGTAGTGAAGATATACCTCCGTGGCAAGTGACAACCAATCAATCACAATAGAAATCCTCGGAGACAATGATGACACAAGATTTTTCACCGAGGTTCACTTGCTTGCCGGCAAGCTAGTTCCCATTGTGGCGATTCACTTACTTGGAGGTTCACGCGCTAATAGGCATCACACGCCTAACCCGCAACTGGGTGCTGCACAACCAACACAAGATGAGGATCCACAAGCCACGAGCAATCGACTAGAGTACCTTTTGGCTCTCCGCCGGGAAAAGATTAAGAACCCCTCACAATCACCACGATCGGAGCCGGAGACAATCACTTTCCTCCGCTAGACGATCCTCGCTGCACCAAGCCATCTAGGTGGCAGCAAGCACCAAGAGAAACAAGCAAAATTTGCAGCGAAACACAATCACCAAGTGCCTCTAGATGCAATCACTCAAGCAATGCACTTGGATTCACTACCAATCTCACAAAGAAGAAGAATCAATGATGGAGATGAGTGAGAGGGCTTTCGCTTAGCTCACTAGGTTGCTATGTCAATGAACATGGCCAAGAGAGTGAGCTAGAGCTGGCCATGGAGCTTAAATAGG
Source organism: Miscanthus lutarioriparius (assembly GCA_904845875.1). NCBI lineage: Eukaryota > Viridiplantae > Streptophyta > Magnoliopsida > Poales > Poaceae > Miscanthus > Miscanthus lutarioriparius. Next base: position 22,377,336 of record CAJGYO010000017.1, read on the forward strand.
AGCCCCCACGAAATAGAGCCGTTGGGCTCACTATAGAGCCTAGCTCGGGGTGACCAGACGCACTAGTCCGGTCGTCGTGTTGTCGTCCATGTGTCCCCACGTTTCAACGACGTCTGTGTGATGCCAACGGCTAGTAGCTGCTCCTGCGCACTGTAAGTGGTCGACGCGCAGAATGCCCAGTGAGGGGCATAACGACCCTATTTGTTTGGAACCTCTATAAATAGAGGTTGGCCGGTTTGGGCTCACTCTCTTGGTCATTTCTATTGAGTATACATCCTAGTGAGCCTAGCCAATCCTCTCTAACTCATCTTGCTTAATTGATTCATCATTTGGTGAGATTGGAGAGCATCCAAGTGCATTGCTTTGAGTGATTGCATCTAGAGGCACTTGGTGATTGTGTTTCGCTGCGGGGTTTGCTTGTTACTCTTAGTGTTTGCCGACACCTAGACGGCTTGGTGCAGCGAAGATCGTTGAGCGGAGGGTGGTGCTTGTCTCTGGCTCCGATCGTGGTGATTGTGAGGGGTTCTTGAGCCTTCCCCGTTGGAGATCACGAAAGGCATCTTTAGTGGATTGCTCGTAGCTTGTGGATCCCCATCTTGTGTTGGTTGTGCGGCACCTGGTTGCGGGTTAGGCGTGTGATGCCTATTAGCGCGTGAACCTCCAAATGGGTGAATCGCTACAATGAGGACATAGCTTGCCGGCAAGCAAGTGAACCTCGGTGAAAAATCATTGTGTCATCTTGTCTCGATTTCATTGGTATTCATTGTGATTGATCTCTTGCCCGACTCGATATATCATTCCTAGCACTTGTATTTACATTCCTATATACTTGTGTAGTGCTAGTTGTAGCTAGTGAGTAGAGTAGCTTATTTAGTTGTAATTATTCTTGTTTAGGACTTAGGTAGCTCACTAGTGTAGCAAATAGTGACATAGCCATTGATTGATACATAGAGATCATAGCAACTAGAATTGTGGATAGATGGCTTGCAACCCTTGTAGTGCTAGCGCAACATTCGCTTCACCATTTAATTGTCTAACCACTTGTCTTAGTGTTGTTGTAGAAATTTTTATAGGCTATTCAGCCCCCTCTAGCCATTTAGGACCTTTCAACTGCAACAATGAAAGAGAGCACAGATGAGCAATAGAGCTGGCGTGTGTGTGGATCCTGACCTGGGTTAGCGCCAGCACTGCTGCCGCTGTGCAGGTTGCTGGCCGAGGTGAGGCTGGCTCTCAACAGCACCACCATGCGGGGAGGGGGCGCCTGTATCGGGTCTAGTCCATGGCGGTGCCGCCGCGCTGGGGTCGCACTCGCGCTGGGCGCCATGGCGGGGGTGGCCGCACCATTGCACCGTGACGGGGCCAGGCGTGCTGGTTCCTGGGGTAGCGCTGGAGGCGGTGGACCTCCCTTAGGCGTGGGGCAACACGGGAGGCGGGCGTCCAGGGCGGAGCGGCAGACAGATGTACGCGGCGTAGATGTGGAACACCTAGTCGATGAGGAGGGATGGCGCGGTGGTGTGATGGGGACGTGTAGAGCGGCGGCGGTGTCGGTAGGGGCGCAGAGGGAGCGTGGGAACGGGAGGTTGCAGAGAGAGGTGGAAGCGTCGAGAATTTTCTGGAGATCGGGAGAGGAGGGGAGGAAGCAGGAGGTGGCGTGTCGGGCATCCGGGTGTGTGAGGGGGATCGGATGGCTAGGAACAAAGCACTGTGGATGAATAGTGAAATGAGTCTAGGATTGGGGAGGTACAGTGGCATCACAAAAAACAAAGATCTTTATAGATAGATATGTTAGATTATTGTATTTAAAAAAATCATATAAGCTATTAGAGCAGGTATAATAAGCATATTGCAGCCAGCGAAAAGGATCCACGTCATAAAAAACAGCCACGTTAGGAGAGAGAACGAGAAGCGAGCACTAAACTTCTCGCCCCGTTGCAACACACGATGTGAGGAAAAAGCGCCTTCTTCTAGCCCGTTGCAAGCGGGAAGCTGGCATTTCTTTTCCCCTTCTCTCTCCTCCCCGATCCCCTGCTCCGCTCCGTCTTCCTCAGCGCCAAATCGACCATGCTCCTCCCGCCGTGGTCGTGGTGGATGACACGCCGACGCCCAGCCGTAGTTGCCGCGCCCGCTCCCACCGTGGTCATGGCTGCCGCACCTGGCCGTAGCCGCGCCCACTCCCGCCGTGTCCGTGGCTGCCATCCCGACGTGAGATCTCCGCCCAGAAGTAGCTCCGGTAGCTTGTCGCCCGCATCTCCGACTCCCTCTCGTCGCTCTCGCCGCCCCCGAACCTTCTCCCGCCATAAACACCGCCTCGCCGTCCCGTCTGCTGGAGGTCGCGAGCCCACCCGGCCAGCCCCGCGTGTGCCTAAGTATTCGGCCAGCCCTGGCTGGCCGCGCGTTAATTCCTTTTTTTCGTGTGGTTTCTTAATATTCCGAAGAGCACATATGTATGGCCACAAAGATGTACATCATAGCAGATTGTATGCACATTTGATTATTAAATGCTTACAATTTTACTGTAGCCAGCCAAATAGCTAAGTCATAATATGAGTTAGCTATATACATGGCAAGTGTTTTTAGCCAGCAGCTAGCTAAATTATGAGCCTTAAGTGGGCAGTCCTAGGTGAACGTTGGTGGCAAATTATGGTCACGCCAGTGGGCAGCAGTAGCCGACTAGCCGGTGAACAAAGATGTGGCAGGCTGGCAGCCCACAAAGAATACAGTAAAAACGATGGAATGGAAAGAATGGGAGGGGCCAGCACCCAGCAGGGAAGCCCAGGAATGAGACCACGTGGGGCAGTGACGGCGGGTCTCCATTCTCCAATGCTATAAAAAGTGTGTCATGTGCTTCCCTCTCGCTCCTAAATTCTGTGCGTCAAGGTCATCCAAAACGCTCACCATACCGCGTCGGGTCGGCCTCTTTCTTTGTTCAGGGTTTTACACGTATGCCATTATAAAAGTTTGTAATTATCCACAAGTCACTATAAAATTCGAGCGGTCATAGGTGCCATTGGTCGGAACTTTTTTACCCTCCACGCCATTCCGTCCACCTTCTGTCGCTTTTTTGCCATTTGACTGGCCTAACACGTGGATCCGGCCGGTGAAGATGTCAAAAATGCCCTCTATCTCTCGTACCTTATCCTCTTCTTCCGCCGCTCGCTCACCCTCAGCGGCGCGGTGCTAGTGCTGTTCTTCGGCTTGTGGTGGCCCCTGCTGGTTAGCACTGACTGACGGGTCAGAGCTGGCAGACGTGGTGGAGGCCCTGCTGCGGTAGCGGTCCGAGGTGCTAGGCCACGACCTGGCGCCGTCGTTGGATCCCGTGCGGAGCGCACAGCTGCGGCACGTGCAGAAGGCACTGGACGGGATGGCGTCCATCAAGGTGCGACACGACGGACGTGGTTCGCCTGGTGCAGTGCCTCTTCCTCCGCATGGGACCGATCACAGGGCTGGCCGAGCAGCAGCTCAAGGCGGTGCGTGCGCTCCGGGAGCAGGACGCGGCGATCCTCGACACCGCGCTGGCCACACTGCAGGCGCCGCCTCCTCTGCTCTGCGACCTCGAGGAGCTGGAGGGCCTCCCGGTAGAGGTGGGGTCCACGAAGGCCTACCTCAATGAGGCGCTCCGCTTCCTCGGTTATTATGACGCCACGCTCGGCGTCCATGGCGCCGGCGGCGTGGTTAAGACCACGATGCTAAAGCTGGTGCGCGAGGTACGTGTGCGGCCGCGTCGCGAGCTTCGACCAAGTCCTGCTCGTCGTAGCCTCCAGGGACTGCAATGTGGCCAAGCTCCAGAAGAAGGCCTGCGGGTGTCTGCCGGAGCCCACATGCATGGGATGCCAATGTGACTGTATCCTACCGGAATGAATCGCAATGCAGTTCAAAGCAAACTCTAAACATTCGTTGGAGAAGGTCAGCATCCCGCACGAGGAAGCTCAGGAGCGTCATTCGGTTGCTGCTCAAAACGGCCTCCAAGGTGCTCGGCGCGTGCCGGTACCGGAACACTGTCTCCACCATCATTCTCCTCTCCGACGGCCGAGACAACTACAGCATGCCGCGACGCCGCGTCCGGCGCAGGGCAGTGTGCGAGGTGCTGGTGCCACCGTCCTTCATGCTTGACAGTGGCAGCGCCAACGAGGGCTCTGCGCCCATCCACACCTTTGGTTTTGGCAACGACCATGACGCAGTGGCGATGCAAGTTGTTGCAGAGGCCACCGGAGGGACGTTCTCTTTCATCGAGAATGAGGCGGTCATCCAGGACGCCTTCGCACAGTGCATCGGCGGCATGCTCACCGTCGTGGTGCAGGTGGCCCGCGTCGCCATGGCTTGCGGCCATCCCGGAGGACATGGTGGTGGCGAGGCGCGTCGGAGCACGCGACGGACGCGGAACGGTCAGCGGAGGTGGAGCGGGAGCGCGTCCGGCTAGAGGCGATCGAGGACATGGCGATGGCTAGGGCGGCCGCGGAGCGGGGCGCGTACTAGGAGGCGACGAGATACTTGGCAACACGCTGGACCAGCGCAAGGGGCCCAAGTTCAAGACCCCCTCGCCCCTCGGCGACACTCTCCATGGTGGACACCATCAACGTCATCGTCTGGATCCCCATCTACAACTGTCATCATGCCCATCGTGCGCTACTACATCGGCCGGCCCCGTGGGTTCACGCATCAACAATGAATAGGCATCGGCCTTTGTCACAGTGGGCGTGCTGGACATCGTTGAGACTTTCAGTGGCACCGAGGAAACAAAAAAACTTTTGTATGACACTAAGACACGAGGGCAATTTAGACTTTTCTCACCGTAGTTTGACACCGTTAGCATCAAATGTGGATGGAATGACGCAGAGGGCAAAAAAAAAAGTTCCGACCAATGGCACCTATAACCGCTCGAACTTTTTAGTGGCTTGTGGGTAATTACGAAATTTTATAATGGCGTACCGGTAAAACCCTCTTCTTTGTTAGGACTCACTATTCAGAAAGAGGTCGGAGCGGGCGAGCTGCCAGCCGGGATCCTGCAAAGCGCGCGGCGGAGTAACTGCCGTGCTCCCCTCTGTGTCTCTGTGCGAGTTCTGCTGTTACGGCGCTGCTCTTCTTCCCGCGCCGCCTGCCGTGCCTTCTTTTTCCATCCACGCTTCCGCAGTGCAGTAAAATTCGCCGGCGCGTTGCGCAGCAGTCGCCAGCCAACGTCCCCCCGCTATTTACTTCCCCAGCTCCGCGACAAGCTGGGCGCGCGTCGTTCCGCTTCCTTCCCGGTCTCTGCTAGCTCCTTGTGTTTTCTGCAGCGAAACGTGCTTCCGGCGCTTCGGGTTCTGTTGCGACTGACCAGCAGTACGTACGCGGCTAGCTGGGGAAGCGAGGATGGTGCCGGGCGAGCAGGTGGAGGACGCCATCGTGGCGAACGTCGGCAACGGCAAGGACGGCGTGGAGGTGCGCGCCATGGGCGTTGGCGGCGACGACGCTGAGCCGCAGCAGCACGACGGCAGCAAGTTCACCATGAAGAGCCTGCTCTGGCACGGCGGCTCCGTCTGGGACGCCTGGTTCAGCTGCGCCTCCAACCAGGTACGTACGCTCGCTGCGGCCGGTTTAGTTTGGCAATAAGACGACGTTCGTTGCATGGATCGCGCCCGCCCACGCGGTGCTTAGAGTAGAGGATCAACCGCTCGCCGGTGATGTGTTCTTGGCGTTCGTGCGTTCGCAGGTGGCGCAGGTGCTGCTGACGCTGCCGTACTCGTTCTCGCAGCTGGGCATGGTCTCCGGCGTGCTGCTGCAGATCTTCTACGGCCTCATGGGCAGCTGGACCGCCTACCTCATCAGCGTCCTCTACGTCGAGTACCGCGCCCGCAAGGAGAAGGAAGGCGTCAGCTTCAAGAACCACGTCATCCAGGTCGGTCCTCTGTCCTCTCGGTCTCCCTCCCCCGCCGCCCATCCCAGCCCACGCGCACGCCGCACTCCACCTCCCGTCTCCGCAACCGTTTCAGACTTTCAGTTTCGTCTCGCCGGCTTCTCCGGCACACGGTTTCTGTGCCTTCGTGCGTGAGTCCATCGCCTGCCCGCCTGCCGCTTTTGCACGGGTGGGGTGGGGGGGAATTGGATCCGCTGGCCATGGTCGGTCACGCACTCACGCCGTGCGATCGATGATGATGTGCTGTGGAATTTCCGGGCAGAGAGTGATGAGTAGTAGTGTTGCTTATCCAGCGGAAAGGCGCTTTGCTAATCCATTTTTCCCCCTCTTGACTCTGAAGTCTGAACAATAAGCAAAACGACAACGCCGTCGGCATGCACCTGTTTACATACTCCAGTACACGCATCCAAGTATCCCAAACTGATTTATTAAATGTTTTTCCCTGCCGTTGACCAGTGGTTCGAAGTTCTGGACGGGCTCCTGGGCCCGTACTGGAAGGCCGCCGGGCTCGCGTTCAACTGCACTTTCCTGCTCTTCGGCACGGTCATCCAGCTGATCGCCTGCGCAAGGTCAGTCAGCTTTCTTGCTTCTCCCAGCTCTGTCAATATATAGCACTAGTTAGTGCAAACGTGTCTCCGACGGACGGATCAACCGAACCGATCGAACTCATGGCACGGCACGCGCGCAGCAACATCTACTACATCAACGACCGGCTGGACAAGCGGACGTGGACGTACATCTTCGGCGCGTGCTGCGCCACCACCGTCTTCATCCCCTCCTTCCACAACTACCGCGTCTGGTCTTTCCTCGGCCTCGGCATGACCACCTGCACCGCCTGGTACCTCACCATCGCCGCCGCCGTCCACGGCCAGGTGAGCCCCCGCCCACCGATCCCCGGCGTCGCTCATTCATGGCGCCAATCATTTGCCAGCCAGCACGGCCGTGATGAGCTAGCTAACAGTGAGTGATTGTCCTCCGCGTGTCGGCGCGCCGGACGGACTACGGACAGGTCGACGGCGTCACCCACTCGGGCCCCAACAAGCTCGTGCCCTACTTCACCGGCGCCACCAACATCCTCTACACTTTCGGTGGCCACGCCATCACTGTGTAAGTACTCAAACGACTCTGCTGTATGTAATCTGAATGCGGCAACCATTACAGTCTTCGTTGTTACCTTACCTGACGCTTCACCAGTACAGGCAGTATTTTCTAGTGCTGGGATGATAGTCAGTAGGGGAAAAAAAATTCTGGTAGATGAATCAAAGCAGAATCCCAAGTAGTAGTAGAAAAAGATTCACGGTTGGTGGAAGGCACCTTTACTTTACTATATTCAAACAATTGGTCAGACAGAAATGCATGCAGCATACCCACTAAGGCTAAGCTCTTGTGATCAACCCCTACATTCCCCTCTTTACCCAAGGTCTAATGCTAAATAACCATCCACCATGCATTTCAATATCCCTACTAGTGAACAATCCTTTATTCCCGTTGCTCATTACGTGCGCTTAATTAGTATAACAGCTGCTATGATGACCTTTGCCGCGTGATGATTACAGTTACAACAAAATTTGATAGATAATCTGCGTTTGCACACGCTGTTGATGAATTGTCCGTCCGGTTGTTATGGAGTCCTTTTACGTACCTTAAAAATTCTCAGTTGCTTTCTGTAGTGGTGGTAAACAACTGTTATTTCCAGAAGCTGGGCGATGTGGACTGGTTTGAATTCAGATAGTGCGGAGTTCACATCAACTAAACTAATTCCGTACTACTGTGCCCCCCCCCCCCCATGCGAGGGTGGTAAGGTCTGTATCGGATTGCGACAATACAGTACCTCATGATTCATATCTATCCTTTATTGGTGATAACCTTTGGTTAGTGGAGAGGAAGCCTCAATGGTCTGCTCTGACAATTTAACCCCAAAACCCTGAGTCCCTGACCCTGTCTGTGACCATCCTTTGCCTGAAGCAATTCCATTCCATCAGGCGGCCATATATGATCTCTCTTTGCTTTTAGAGTGATATGACAGTTTCCATTAGTGTAGTATGATAGCATCCATCACTTGTGAATGTTAGGTGTTTAGTTTAGTCGATAATTGCTTCATTTGGCCATGTTTGTTGGGCCCCCACGCTAATCTGACTGGAGGCGCTCGTATCCAGCTCAATGATGTTGTTATAGTTGGAGAGATTCTTCATGTCTCGTTCTTTCAAAATACACTGACTAGGAGAAGCACTACCTTTTTCCCCAACTTGATGGCTTATCGTTCAATCAACGTAAAAGTCGTCCATAAATTATTTGCACGCATGTGTGGAAAAGGCCGTCTAGTACGTTAATTCCAAGTACCGATTCTCACTTTATAATGCTACCAGATCATTTTCTGATATCTTTGTATAATGAAGAGTACTTGCGGCTTTAGAAAACTGTTTTGCCACAGCAGAGCATGTTGCCCTCTGATGCGGATGTAAAGAATTTCTTTCTTTCTCAGGGAGATCATGCACGCGATGTGGAAGCCTCGCAAGTTCAAGTACATCTACCTGCTGGCGACGCTGTACGTGTTCACGCTGACGCTGCCGTCGGCGGCGGCCATGTACTGGGCGTTCGGCGACCAGCTGCTGACGCACTCCAACGCCTTCTCGCTGCTGCCGAGGACGCCGTGGCGCGACGCGGCGGTGGTGCTGATGCTGATCCACCAGTTCATCACGTTCGGGTTCGCGTGCACCCCGCTCTACTTCGTGTGGGAGAAGGCGGTGGGCATGCACGAGACGTCGAGCGTCTTCCTCCGCGCGCTGGTCCGCCTCCCCATCGTCGTCCCCGTCTGGTTCCTCGCCATCATCTTCCCCTTCTTCGGGCCCATCAACTCCGCCGTCGGCGCGCTCCTCGTCAGCTTCACCGTCTACATCATCCCCGCCCTCGCCCACATGCTCACGTACCGCTCCGCGTCCGCCAGATTGGTAAGCGAAGCGCCATGTCCTACAGTCCCGCCATGTCGATCTGCCTAGTGTCTAGCTAGCTGATTCGTCGTTTTTGCTGGGTGGATGCTAACTTTTCATCGCTTCTTGCATGCAACGCAACAGAACGCAGCGGAGAAGCCGCCGTCCTTCCTGCCGAGCTGGTCGGGGATGTTCGTGCTGAACGCGTTCGTGGTGGCGTGGGTGCTGGTGGTCGGCTTCGGCCTCGGCGGCTGGGCCAGCGTGACCAACTTCATCAAGCAGATCGACACGTTCGGACTCTTCGCCAAGTGCTACCAGTGTCCTACAAAGCCGCACGCCGGGTCGGCGTTGCCGGCGCCGCCGCATCATCACTGAAGTAGCGGGCGTTTGGAGTGCCAAAGGCTAACGACCGTAAACAGGGACATTCCCGGGCGGTGCAATGCAAGGCTTTCGAGGAGTGTACAACGTAGTGGAGCACGTTGTGAGTTCACTGACCCGAGATACCTGGAGTTGCGTTTGTCGCGTGGATTTGATACACTAGTGAGTGGGTATCCGTGTCACTTGCTTTGTGTTGGTTGTTTGCACATGGTTGTTTTAGGTTGTTCGGTTCATGGTACGTGCCATCCAGTACAAGACTGCCATACACAGTGGTGTCGATTCTTAACTTTTGCTTGGTTTGTTAATCGATCTTGATGACTTGATCCATGGTGTTTCAAAGAAACGAGCCAGTTCAGCTCCGGTAGTAAGTCATCCACCGGTTTCAACCTCAGTCTTGTACTAGTGCAGAAGCTATTCATAATTCTAATTAATAAGACCTTATTTGGATCCACTTTTGCTTCTTTAATCGATCTTATTGACTTGATCCGTGGTGTTTCAAAGACACAAGGCAATTCAGCTCGGATAGCAAGGTACTAAATAGCGTATAGCGGGTTGGTATCAAATTAGTGTTAAGATAGCGGATTGTGGATGGCTAGTGGGTGCTATAAGTTCTAATAACGGTACCTCATAATCACACATAAATTCAAGTTTATATATATCATGAATAATAAGTATAAATAAAAAAAATAACTATACCTAAAGAATGGATGTCTCACATACTTAAATTAAGAAAACAAACATAATGTATCACACACTATATATAAGTCATCACGTATCAGAGTTTACAAAGAAATAGATTATGAAAGCTATACAATAGTTTCTAAGACCATCATTCATTTTCGTTGTCAAGCGGTAACCATATGCATACGTTATCTTGGGTGGTGGTCAAGGTGGGCTATAGGGTTATTTGTTGCATACTATATTACACTATTGCGTCTGTTACGAAGAATTGGAGACCGCTAAGCGTCCTGCTACCTCAAATAGCGTCGCTAATAAGTTCCAGCTTGCTAAATCTAGTCTATTACGTCAGGGGTAAGTGACCACTACCACCGCTATTTAGTACCATGTCTGGTAGTGACTGATCTATCGGTTCAACGTTAGTGATTCCATTGTGTTTAAAGTATGAATGTGAATGAAATAATAGAATTGGTAGAAATTGTGTTTTTTGCATTGATATGATGAATGAATATATACATGGTGAAGTGGTGTAGTGAAAGGGTGTCTTCTCCCTTTGGTGGCCATATTAATTGTATAAGATAGTTGCTAATGCATATTCTAGTCTTGATGAGATCACTCTTGAAGATGTATCTATTTGGAGTGGCATCTTCATGAGGTGTATTTAGAGAGGCACTTGTTTCACAACACCCCCTGACCGGTCTTCCTTGAGATCAATGCGTTGAATATTCCTCTAAAACCCTCATAGGAAAAACCCGAGGAGTGTATGGATATGCCCTTTAAAGTCATAAATACAGTGAGAAAAATAAAGAGAAAACGATATAGCATATATATTATATTATTGCTCAATTCAAACTCATATGGTACCCTTTTGGGAAAACAAAGACCATAAGCAAGTTTAAAGAACAGTAGATGTGATTTGTAAGTCATTATGTCATTGGTATCTCATTTTAAAACTCCCGTGGGAAATTTTTTTTGGAGATACAACATATATTATCAAAACTCATACAAAACTTTTCAAAAAAATATGATATGTTGATATGATGTTCAACCTCCTATAAAACATAATGGAAAAATCAAGAGCAAATAATACAAAATATATTTGTTATTGTCTCATTATAAACTCATACGAGAAGACCTCTTGACAAACATTCATAAACAACTTTCGAGAACAATAATATGATCTGTGGATCATAAAGGGAATAACCTCCCAAAAAGACCAACGGGAAAAAATATGAGGAATAATGTATACCTTTGATATCCTTTCAAAAACCCTTTGGGGAAAACAGAAGATGTCACATATTATATGTCTTGAATATCCTCACAGAGAGTGCGACCGGGGGATACAGAAGGTAGTAATGGCAAAACTAATTTCTGGCAGAAACTTTGGAATTTGGATTGTCCTCCGAAAATTAAACATTTTTATGGCGACTGAGTCACAATACTTTGGCGGTTAAAAACATACTGAAAAGGCGGGGGATGAAAATTGACACATGTTGCAGCCTATGTCGGAGATTAGATGAAGATTGGGGTCATTTGTTCTTAAAATGCAAAAAGGTAAAAGGCGTGTGGAGGGAACTGAACTTGGAGGCTGTTCGGTGCAGTTTATCTGAAGCCGGCTCAGCTAGAGAAATGATGGAGATGATATTTAGGTTGGAAGCAAAAATGCAATTGACTGTTATTCTGCTTCTTTGGCTTTGGTGAGACGAGCGTAATAACTGAGAGAAGAAGGGAGAAGAAGATCGGCTCTGGAGTTAGCATATATAGCTGCTGCTATGACAGATAAGTTTCAGTCAAGGGTGCAGTCCAGTCTATTGTCGGATTCTCGACAGGTGCAGACTTGGAACAAGCCGCAGCAAGATGAGCTCAAAATCAATTCGGATGGTGCTTTCGATCCTAACACTGGTATGGGTGGATGGGGTTTCATTATACGGGATGATCATGGCATGATGGTATTAGTGGGTGCAGGGAAAGCAAATTTCCTACTTGATGCTTTTCATGCAGAGTTGTTGGGATGTCTTGCCGGAGTTAAAGCTGCTGTGCAATTGGGGATTAGTAAGATTGTGCTGGAAACTGACGCTTCTTTAGTCAAGTCTGCAGTAGAGAGTAATGAGTATAGATTTTCGGCTTTGGGCGGGGTTATTACTGAGCTTCGGCTACTGTTGATGTCGGAGTTTGTGGAGGCTAGAGTACAAGTGTGTCCTAGATTATGTAATAAAGTTGCAGATGCTTTAGCGGCATTTGGGTGTAATTGTCCCAGTGATGATCAAATCACTTGGGGGGATGTACCTCGTTTTGTCGAGAATTTGGTGACCAACGATTTGGCTGAGTCTAATGAGTAATGAAGTTTCTGATTCAAAAAAAATCCTCTTTAAAAAACCTGATGGGGGAAAATAAGAACATATGACTTTTTTTTGAATTGATGTTGTATCATTAAAAACATTGCAAGAAGTTGTATCACATGTGGCCGTATTTCTCCCTTCTTATTTTGATGTGAGAGTTGAGTGGTTTTTATTAGGTACCTCCACTCTTTTTGGCAAATTAGTTGTAGGAATCGGATTTGGTGACACCTATATGACAAGTAAATGCTTATGGCAGATTATTTGCAATGTGATGCAAATATAAGAGTGGGTCATCCATATTACAACTTCTAAAGCATTTTTGCAAAGGTATATGGGCATGTTCGCTTGTCTGAATTCTGGAGGAATCTGGATGGTTTGGAGGAATGCTGCAGGAATTTGTGAGAGAAAAACACTGTTCCGGATGAAAAAATAAGTGGATCAAAGCCGGGTTTAAGGACACGTGAACGGGGCCATAGTTTTCTAAATTGAGAGCGTTTCTGTTTTATTGTTTAACTAAAATGAAGACTTTATAAATAGCTTAAATGTTTATTCACCAATATTACGTACTCCGTCCATTTCAAATTATAAGACGTTTTAGCTTTTTTAGATATATTGTTTTTCTATACACTTAGATATATACTATATCTAGATATATAATAAAATAATGTATCTAGAAAAATCAAAATATCTTATAACTTGGAAAAAGGGGAGTACATTTTAGTAGGATTCTTGAGCGCTAGGTTATCTTGCCAATGAAAACCTATGATTCAAATTTCAAACAGCTGGCTCTGAATTCCTGCAAGCATGTACAGTGCCTACAGAAATTCAGCTGAACACAGCCCACGCCGTACAACGGGAAGAACGGCACAGTGGTCCGTGCCCTTGTGCTTCCTAGCTTTATTTATCAAGACTTTGTAAATTCATAAATACACATCTCACTATATGATTACCAAGCCAGCATACAGAATTACAGAGGACACATGCCTCTCAAGTTGTATTTATTCGCCAGTGCCTGGGATGGCGAGCAACATGATGCCGGAACCCATCTCAACTCAACGGCATCACAAAGAATTTGGTGTACACAATTTCAGGAGTATTTGGCATGCCACACTAGTTACACCGCCTTGATTGGGGTCCTGGGGCTCGAAGGAATGCCGCCAAACCTGTTGACCAGGACCTTGAAACAAGGGAACGAAACAGCGTACAGCACGACCAGTACAAATGGCGCAGCAATAAGCCAACCCAGCATCTGTTGTCGATAATAGCAGTAGTCTTATGTCAATGTCGTAGCAAAGCAAGAGTACGATAGTGCTCCTATCCTATGAATGAGCAGGACTGATTGCGGAAAGGCTGTTCACTAACCGCATGGACGATGCTCAGTAGCACATCCTTTGATGCATGACCAGTGAGAACATTCTTCAATGCGTCGGCTGTTAAGGGGAAGTGCCCACTGCCAGTGATGGTTTCCCCCAAACGCAAGAAAGGGACGATCAAGCTGCAGAAAAAGGGATAAGCAATTAGCAGAGCCAAACATATTGAAAGCAGAAAGAAAGAACCTGGTGAACTGAGAAATTTATCAGGTAGCTACGAATGAATTAAAAACATGATGGATTAGAAGCCTACACCACTGTTGTGCAGTTGGTTATTCATATCAAAAGTATGTCTCAGTTGAATCGTAAAGCAAAATAAAGTAGATCACTGACGCAGAGCAGAATTAGACTCAATAGGGCTCAGCGGTGTGACAGTCACTAGCATACTACTAGAATCCAAGCTTGATCTATGCAATGACCTCACAGAGACTTGAGACCTTGGCAGGCAATCAGGTATGGCTTTGGCCACCAGGAGATTGACTGTGTGTACCTTAGCTCAATTGGAGTGGCGGCCAAATTTAGAACCATAACAGTAACAGCATTGCAACGACTTCCCAACATTGCTACAGCAACAGCACCAAGAATAACAGTGGTCCCTGGAATCACAAAATGCTCAAGGATAAGTGATGATGCTTTGAGGAACATATGGGTGGATAGCCAATTGATATAATGGTTACTGTTTCCCGTTACACAGCGACATTAGATATAATGCAGGATTGGTGATAAGCATGACTGCCGGATTGGTTTGCAGGCATGATTGAGCATGTCTACCATTGAAATTTTGGGAAACTTTTAGAGTCGATTAAATTTATGTTGTACTTATAGGTGTGCCAGAGCAAAAAAAAAGGGGGGGGGGGCGTGTTCTTTTTGTCCTCCCAATCTCCCATACAGGTGACAACCAATAACATGATGGTTAGGATGAATTAAGAACCAGAAGTCATTTGACAGAATACCAACACGAGTCACTGGAAACTTTGACAGAGTAAGAATGAATCATGCCTTCTAAAAAAAAAGAGAAGAATAGACAACATGGGTCACGCTTTAGTTGCATGATAAGAAAGTGGGACGATGAAATGCATATACTAGGGAGCACCTTACCACATATTGGAAAGATCCCAATCGTGACACCAAGGGCGGCAGAGAAGGCCAGTTGCTTGGGTTCTGCTCCCCTGCACGGCATTCCAACAGAAGGTTGTCAACAACCTCATTCAAGAAGAAGATGGAGAAGACATGCATGCAAAGAATCAGGGTACTGCCAAGCTGAATGCCAAAATCAACAGAGATTGTTTAAGACCTCAATAAGCTATCTAAGTATCTAAAGCTGAACGGGTGATAGTGATACACCGTATTACTTAATAACGAAGAAAATAAGCAGATGGACCGACACATGAAATGCTCCTCTGACGGATGCATTAATAACTATTATTATGACTGAAATGAAGCAATTGGGAGAAGAAGTGCAGCAGATGGGAGTCCCTACCTTCTGATGACCTGCAGCACGGGATCAACAATCTTGGCCTGGAGCCATGGCAGGACGCCAGTCCTGGTGAGAAGAGAGCCCATTCAATTAAGACCGGGGCATCCCCTGGTGCTGGTGGTGGAGTCGAAGCGAGCAGTGGCAGGGACGGAGCAGTACTGGGCATGGGTGTACACATGCACAACCAATAATTTTGCACAAAATTCTTAGTTTAGTAGGCATAATACACTTGTAAAATCGGCCCAGATCCGAATGCAAATAATCAAATGGCAGGAAGGGAAGAGAAGGGGGTGCGCATACCTGGTGGGTGCTCGTCGCCTCGCCGGCGAAGGACCCGACGAAGACCTGGGCACCTGACGTAGGGCGGCAGCGGCGGTTGCCCAGTTATCGCACGAGGGGTGAACAGGAGAAGAAAAGGAGAGCAGATTGAACGCGGTCCGGGGACCTTTGGTGCTCGTGCTCCGACGAGGGACGGGCGGGAGATGGAAGGATGGGAGGACCGGAATGGAGGAGGACGGACGCCCAGGAGCTGGATCTTGGCCTCCGTCGTGGCAAGCAAAAGTTGCGGGCAAAAAGCAACGTCCGTGGAGTGCAAATCGCCAAATCCTGCAGCTGCAGCCAAACTAATTCCCTTAAAACAATAAACAAAAACAAATAAAAAAATGGGCTTTGGACTTTGGACATCACGTCACCACCACCCCCACCGGGCACCGGCCATCCTTCCTTGACAACCAACGGGCGACACGTTTAACTTTCAAGCAGTGTTTGCACGATTGGCGAACTTTGTACCCTTGTTCATCAAGGGTTTTGATTCTTTATTACTGTTTATAAAAGAATGTAACTATGAGATCGATGACGATCAAATTAGCTCGATTTGACCTAGTTTATAGTAAACTAGTCCATCAACCTGAGCATAGGTTAGAATGAGCACAGGTTAGAATCTTACGAGACACTAACTAATAAAAAGTATTTATATTAAATATATCTCTTCTCTTTGCTGTATTATAAAATAATAGGTACTCTTCATTCATATTCATATTTTTTCTTTACATAGCACCTTTGTGTATCTCCAATATACATTTAGCTGAAACATTCGCTAAACTTTGATGGTTTTAGCTGCAGACCTCTATGTATCTATAATATACATTTAGCTGAAACATTTGCTAAACTATGATGCTTTTAGCTGCAGTCTGTTTTGACGACATGAATCTATATTTTGATTCTTTTCCCCAAATTTTAAGGTTATTTTCTCAAATACAATGGCTATTATTTACAATGGTGATTATAGTGTACTGATTTGATGGAAAAATATTTTAGATTTTTATAAGAATTTTACGATATATCTTTTTAATTTCTAGTGGTTTTGTGAGTAATAATTTCTAGGATTAATCTTTTTCTAGAACCATATGTATTTAGTTGAAACATAAATAAACTTAAATTATATAAACTCTTATTTCATCCCTTTATGTGATATCATGAAAATATATAGTTTAACTTTCAGCTTTTGATCTAGTTGGTGTATTATTTTCTACATGTATTAATTTGAAATTCTAATGCTTATTGTATCGTTGATTCAAAATTTTCATGTTCTATTTTATTAAAAGAATATTCTAGGTCCTATGCTACACTCTTAGTTGTTACAATGGCATAAATAATTGTTTTAGCAGGCACCATGCTACTCAAGATGTTGAATTTATTATATCGTATTAGTATAGTTTTATTAAACAAATGATGCTTAAAATTAAGTTACTAATATTCATATGATATAACATTTCAATCAAAATTTATAAACTCTTTCAAGACAACGACTTACAGAATTTATTATTATGAGAATTAATATAATTTAATGTGAATTGTAAGTGTCATTACTATGTGGTTTGCTAATTAAGGATATTTTACCACGCTTGATTAGCTTATAAAATAAATATTTGTAGACTGTAGTAATGTAAGTTTTAACTATTGGATGTTGAATTATTTTTCGTAATAGCTTATATTTGTATTTACATGTAGTTTTGAGAGATTTTTGTTAACTTTTTATGGTTGAGGTGGATAATTTAGGTACAAATTATATATGTATAGATTACTTGAGATTATCCTTCACAATGCCATGTATGGGTAATTTGAATGCAAACTTAGGGGTCAAGGCATTATCTTCCATAATGATAGAGACGGATAATTCATAAAAATATAATTGGATTGGTTTAATTATCATTTATAATTATGGAGGTTTGAATTTTTTCATACATGCTTTATCAATAAAATCCACAGATCATTGTCCCTGTCGATGCGGGACCCACGGGATACCCCGCAAGAAAAAGAGGAGATCTAGTTTGATTAGGATTCCTCTCATATAATCCTAGTAGTAATATTACCCTATAATCCTAATAGGACTCTACATTGTAAACCGACTAGGACTCTGGCCTCCTGACTATATAAAGCAGGGCAGGGCTCCTTAGATCGAGAGTTTAGAAGAGAGTAAGAGAGGATTTTACAATCAATTCAACGCAAAGGCTAACGCTGACTGGACGTAGGGCTATTACTCGATCACAATCGAGGGTCCGAACCAGGATAAATCGACTGTCTCTTACATTTACCGTCGAGTTCTACATATGCTGAAGCCCGAACAAACTGCCCCGGGTACCCCCGTGACAAGCTATCGGTGGTGAAACATCGACAGCTGGTGCGCCAGGTAGGGGCTTTCGGCGAATCTGCATCCGAGAGCTCGACGGACCTCGACAACATGATCTTCTCGATGGGATCAATCTTCATCTTTGGCTCATGGATCTGCGAGGCGGACAACAATGGCAAGCTCCAAAGCCGTCTCCTCGAAGATTCGGATCACCATGAAGACCTTTCTATTTCGGCGACTACGACAGATCAACTCGTCGGAAGATTCACGCAGCTCATGATGTCTAATCCAACTCAGATTTCGTAGTTTTGCGCATCCGATTCAAACTCAGGCTCCGCATCCGAGATGGAGTCTTATCCGAGTTCTTTCGAGAAACCGAGTTCTTTTCCGGTGGGACTCCAGAACACGGCCTCGCCCTATCAAGAATACAACTCGAGTATACTCGAGTCTTTTCAAGAAGTCAGATCCTTTTCCGTTCGGACTCCACAACATGGCAAAATCTTATCAGGCACGGCTCGAAGGGTCCCTCGATCCGGTGCTCAGAATGCCACTGAAAGAAGCTTAGGAAGGTCTCGTACTAACTATAACATCTCAAGACTGGATCGTCCACTGGCCAGGTTCTGTTCCTGAGGGTAGCGGTACCCAACTAGTTGGCACGATAACAACAACAATTCTATCCTACCAAGAATGAGACTCGATCTGCGACCTTGAAGCCTCTACTAAAGTTATCAACAACTCCGATAGTTTGGAAACCGACGCCGATAGCAAAACAATTCACGCACGAGAAGTATTCATGGTTCGCCGTCCTCGATCACCATTGGTCCCCCCAGAAGTGAAACGACCTGATTTCCACGAAGGGAAATCCACAGAGTCGATGTGTAACAAGACCGTTGTAGATCATATTACCCAAATTCCAGTCAAATATCACATCCATACAACGATAATATCAGAGTATAAATAGTGCGGAATTACATAAATTATTACATCGCCGCATTGGCGGAATCAAAAGTAGCATTCATTTAGAACAGCTTGAAGATAAGATCACCAAACTTGAGCGTAGGAACGAACCCCTCAACCGTCAAACTCCTCGGAGCTATACTCCTCAACAGAACCTGTGTGCCAAAATTTATCAGTACGATTTGTACTGGCCACTCCCACCCTATGAGCATTGCTTTGTGGAAATTGGATGCAAGTTGGATATAATCAAAAGGAACCTATAAGGCTGGAGTTTCCTATGTATTAGCATATCAAGTACATAATAATAGTTGGTCAAGTTTTAACACCATTTCCACACCCATTTCACCCCATTTCCGTCTAGAGCCAGGTTTCGATCCTAGGATCGATATACCACCATCTCCACACCATCACCATACCACACCCATACCATCGCTCAGTCGACAGGCCAACTCCCTCTCGGCACTGTCTCAAGGCCCGTAGCCCCTGGCTATGTCCGAACACTCACTCCCAGGGGGAGAAAAGAAGGACTCATCTCACTATCTAGTTTAAGCGAAACCCAGGAAAGGTCCATAGCCGACAAGTCGGCATATGTATCGATCGATCAACCATACACTCTACAGAGGTTTTACATAACCACAAGATCCACCTTCCTCGCTGACCGTCGTCAACTAGGCTGATTCCGCCGCTTGCTAGCCTAGGATAATGCCACTCTACCATTCAGCCCTGGTACACCCCAAGTCTAGTCTGGGGTGGCTGAAACTGTGAGTCATGAGCCGGGTCCACAAGGTCTCCATGAAGTCTCAGAAGGGTGTGGGGGAAATCCTCCGCGCCCCGTACCTCCCTCATACTGTCCGCTATAAACCTAGCAGTAGTGGCAATATCCTACCCAGTAGTCCGGCTGTCCCGCACCATATAGGGCAAGTGGTATGTAAGGCTTCCCGGTGAATCTGAGTACTAGTAAGTCCTTAGGGATGACCAAGCCAGAATGTCTTCATCAGGGTTTCCATTTACCGTGCCACCACAGCACCTCCAACCTGGGCTCCTCCCATCACAGGTTCACACCTACGGCCACCTCATATACCGTTTACCCACCACAGGTATCCATTCCAGGGGTGCCCAGGTAGCATCCCACGGCAAGACTTGCCCTAGGCTCGTCATATACTCCAACTTGGTCGACACAACCCTCACCCTCCACGCACCCAAGTCACACACGCAGCACTCTCCCCATAGTCCAGATAACACCAGTTTCCACCACGCATCAATGTAGTGCAAGCGTAGTAGAAGTAATAAGCAACAAAATATAGTAGCGAGCGTGTGACTAGCCTAACAGCAGGGTGAGCAGGGGTAAGGTTACGTCAAGGTAAAGGCCATCAAGAAAGCATACTACCATGCAAGTCCTATCGTAGTGTGATTATAACAATAAAGTAAAGCAATAACAGTTCTATATTAGCCATGCGTAATAGGTGCTATGAGATTGGGTAGGATGTGGCACCTTCAGTGTAGTCGTCTCCGTACTCCTCACGGTACTCACGATCCTTGTCTGTCCGGATCTCCTCCGAGTCTACAAACGATCGCATTATAGTCGCGTTAGCGACATCTATAGAGATAGCACAAAGAAGCAATGAAAATTTAAAAGAGCCAAATGCACTCAAACATGGATTCATTGCATAGAGCTCAATTTTAGATGAATTTTGGTCCTAGTTTCGTATTTTTCTGAGGTCATATGAATTAGTTATGAATTTCCGAAGTTTAAATCATTTATGAAAATGGAAAAGGCTGAATTAATCCTGGGCTGACAAGTGTCACGCTGTGACTGGTCCACGTGGCATGCTGACGTTAGCATGATGTCATCGGCTCGGCTCTGAGCTGACAAGTGGGGGTCTTGCTGACGTCATCTTGACGTCAGCATGACGTCATCAACGTCATCCGTTTCGACAGGTGGGACCGGGGCTCTTGGGTCACTAACATGTGGGTCCGGTCAAATCAACGTCAAGTCAACGGTCAATGGGTCAAGGTCACTAACATGTGGGGCCAGGGCAGCTGATGTCATCGTGACATCAGCATGACGTCACCTCGGCTGTGATGTTACTGACAGGTGGGACCCGCGTGATGTTGTCATGACGTCACTCACTGACATGTGGGTTTCGAGCCTCTGTGTCGCTGACACGTGGGGCCAGGTCAACCGTCAACATTGGTCGGTCAACGGTCAACATGGACCGGGTCCGAACTGGGCCGGTTGGGCCTGGTCAGGGCTGGATTTGGGCTGGGCTCAGCCCGGACACGTGGCGTGTTGTGGCGCTGCCATGTCATAGCCGAGGGCCTCCAATGGGCTTTGTCCACCATTTGGCCCACACCATGTGGCTCACGGTGGACTCATGTTCACGGTCCATGGACCATTGGCTGGTCTTTGGTGGACCGAGTCCACCCTCCTTCCCTTTTGGCTTAGCCTACGTGCACCGAGTGCAGGCGCGTGCGGCCGGCGAGGGAAGCTCTATGTTTCCATCCCCGGCATGCTCCCGCCGGTGGTGTGCTCACCGGTGTGATCCTACGGCGCCGCTGGCGTTCAATTAAGGTGGGGTAAAGATTCCCAGGCCATGGCGAACACGATGGTGGGGTCTAGGTGGTGGCCGGGGCTTTCTAGGGCGTTGGCCACGGTGGTCGGCGGCTTGGTCGTGGCGGTGCTCGCCGGTGGGGTAGCTAGGGGATGTTCCAAGGGTCCTGGTGCCCCGTTCCTGTTTAGACTGCTAGCGGGCGACCGGGACAAGTGACGACAGTGACCAAAAGATGTGGCGGAGTCCGCTGCGTGGTGATGGTGCACGGCAGAGCTCCGACCGAGGTTCGATGCTCGTGGCCGGGGCGCTGTGGTCGGCTAACGGGGTCTCGGTCTACGCGGCTACCCTTCAGGCGTCATGGTGGTGCTACGGCTACGTCCTAGTCCGACGAGGTGGACTGGTGCACAAGTGGTGGCCACACCATGACGGCGGCGTCATGAGCGCGGCGTGCGCGTGCTCTACTACGACGTCCATGGGGCTAGGAGGAGTCTCATCAGTGAGGGGCTCACTGTTGGTGTCGAAGGCGAAAGGATGGCGGTGCAGGGGAGGGTCATGGCCGTGTAGACAGAAGTAGTGTAGTGTCGACCCACGACCGTGATGAAGACAACGGCATCATCTTCGGCTCCGACGACTTCGGCAGCACGCGGGTGGCTCCGATCCTCCTCTCCTGAACTCCTTCTTGGCCCTCTTCTCTCGGTGCGGTGCGGGCTGCTAGGCCACCAAGCGGCGGCGGTGGCTGAGGGATCCCTAGGGCTCTGGGCGTGGCTTTATAGCCCCCATGTGCCCGAGCTCCATCTATGGCGGACGGGGCGGACGGCTGGTGATGCGCTGTTGGCATCGAACGGCATCGCGGGCGTGGGTGGTTGGCGCGGAGGTTGCGTGGGCGCGACGCCAAGGGGACAGGGCCAGGCGATTCGCGTGACCCTGGGCCCACGCCTATCATTTTGGTCGAGTCACGGTCGGAGGCGGTGCCGGCATGGGGAGGAAGACGACACTATGGCGGTGTGCGGCTAACGCGTGGGGTCCGGTGGCAGTGACAGCAAGCGAAGAGGGGAGGCGCATGGGCGTGAGCGTCGTGCCGGGCTGCTTGTTGGGCTGGCAGCCTTGAGTTGGGCGACTTCTTCTTTACACAGCAAGAAGTAAATGGGTGGGTCTGCTGCAAGGCCAATGAAAGCCAAGCCACCATGGGCCTTCTTCCCTTCTTTTTCCTTTTTCTGTTTTATTTTTCTTCTCCTTTGTTTGAATTCCAATTTGGTTTGAAATTTGAATTCAAAATTGGTGTACCATAGTCATTGTAGTTTTAGATATGAGGCCCACAACATTCTTTCATATATATATATATTAGGAATTTATTTAGCTATTTTGTATAACAAAAATAAGTGTAGTTTTGTTATACAAAAATGGAAATAGTTTTCTCTTTATACATTTATTCTTTGGTTTGAGTAATAATTACTTTATGGTTTATTTCTTTAAAGGTGTTGTTAGACATTACATAAAACAAATGAAAATCCAAATCACCATTTGAGTTGACAATGTATGCTATGTTTCATTTGTCAGTATTTAAATAAACATGATAACAAATGACATGCCATGCTCATGAAATTGTCTAGTTGGGTTACTTCTAATGCAACACTTAGGGTTGGCTCCTACACATGTCACTCAACATTGCATGGGGTAAATTCAAAAATTTTTGTAGTTGTGATTTTTAGTGTGTGGATTTTTGGGTTGTTACAAGAAGCACCCGACGTCAGGTCATCGGATGAATCTGAGTCCAACATATCACCCTTTACCCAGGGGCACAATGGTGAGACTGAGAATCAGAAGCAAGCCAGAGAAAGAAAAAACAAATTGAAACAAGGATGCCAAAGCCGTGCTAGGCAGCGCAAGGAAGCTTGGATCAGATATGAGTCAAATCTATCTGAGTACAATAGAAGAAAATCAGAACAAGAAGTTAAAGAAAGATGCGCGGCGAATACACCCTACAATAAGATCCAAGAAGCACTAGAAGAACTCGGGGTGACATCGCATCCCAGTAAAAAATAGGAACAGCTCCGGGACCTTCTTTGGTTAGCAGCCCTAAGGACGCACGACGGAAGGACCCGCTCAAGACTACCTGTCATATCAACATCTCATAGGAAGGAAGATCAAAATCAAAGGAAGTCCACTTTCGAGAGACTTGGACCAAGTGAAAGTCACAACAGAGAAAGTAGAAGGGACCATAGTCAAAACTACCAAGTCGAACAACCAAGAAAGATCAGAAGCGAATCACCCATTCAGACAGCCCTGTAGAACTACTCTCACCAAAACAATAGTTGGCTGGAAGGAGGTGCTGAATCAGAATACAAAGAAGCCGGAACACACGATAGATTCCCCTGTTTTGCAAACAGACTTGCTTCAATACGACTACCTCACAAGTTCAAGCCGTTCAACCACTCTAAATATGATGGCAATACCGAACCAAGGCAGTAGCTCAGAATTTACTCGCAATTGATTGAACTAGCCGGAGGAGACGACGATATCAAAACCTTGTTCTTTCCCATGGCCCTAGAAACCATACCCCTCCAATGGTTCGACAAATTGAATCCAGGGTCAATAAGAAATTGGGAGGACTTACAAAGAGTTTTCTGTGAAAATTTTACGGGTATCATTACGCACCCCGTCACCCACGCAGAATTAAAAGGACTCAAGGAGAAAGGGGGCGAAAGTCTCAGAAATTACTATCGACGATTTGGTGAACTACGTGCTCAAGTACATGACATCACCGAACGAGAAGTAATCGAGGCTTTCTCCCACGGAATCATGGCTAGGTGGCAATTTCAGGACTTCTGCAAAGAAAACCCAGACACAGTAGAAAAGATGATTACTGCAGAAGAGAAGACACGAGAAAGGTTCCCGGATAGAAACAACCGAGACAACCTGGACAAGCAAAATCATCAAAACATCAGACATCAGGAAAGGAAACATGGACCAGACAACACCATAGCGGTGGCTGACAAATCAAGGAAGTTTTTCAAACCCAGGATGTATGACGACATTGAAAATATGCATTGCATCTTGCACCCTAAAGGAAATCACACCATCGGAAATTGCTACACCTTCAATGATCGATACATAAGAAAAGATAGTAAGGGAAACACTGAAGAAGACAGTCAGAAAAAAGATGAAGACAACCATGAAGACAAGGGATTCCAAAAATCTAGGGGGACAGTAGCAGTAATCTTTGCCGGGGCCCCAAATTCCAGAAGCAATCATCAAGAAAAGCTAATTCTACGAACCATCATAGCAGCAGAACCGGCTACTCCAAGATATCTCAATTGGTCACAGTATCTAATCCAGTTTTCAAGAGAAGACTAATGGACTAGCGTAGGAAACGCAGGCCATTACCCATTGGTTCTAGATCCAACTATCGCCGGTATGACTGTCACAAAAGTCTAATCGATGGAGGAACCGGACTCAACATTATTTTTTCAGAAACGCTAAGGAAGATGGGACTACAACTTGATGGTATGATTACACCAACGAGCACCCCTTTTTATGGGATAGTACCCAGCAAGGCAGCTATGCCACTTGGACAAATCACTCTACCGGTTACTTTTGGAACTCCCTCAAACTACCATACAGAGTTCATCAAGTTTGAAGTTATAGACTTCGATTCATCATATCATGCAATCCTCGGGCGCCTAGCACTAGCAAAGTTCATGGTGATACCGCATTATTCGTACCTATTGCTTAAGATGCTAGGGCCTAGCGGTGTCCTTTCCCTTCGAAGTGATTTGAAGCGCGCTTTTGACTGCGACGTTCAAGCAATTCAAATTGCAGCCAAAGCACAAGCCACCAATGGTAGAAAAGAAATAGCCACTATCGCCGCAGAAATAAGCCCAGAAGAGCTAGAGATAGCAGCTAAAAAGCCTAGCATCCTCGCACCACCAAAAGAATCCGACGTCAAGCAAATCAACCTAGGCACCGGTGATCCCTCCAAAACAGCAACCATCAGCGCTCACCTATCGGCAAAATAGGAACTCGTGCTCACCAACTTTCTTCGGGACAACAAAGATATCTTCGCTTGGAAGCCGGCCGACATGCCAGGTGTCCCAAGAGAGTTAGCTGAGCACAGAATCGATATTAATGAAGGCTCCAAGCCTGTGAAGCAACGGCTACGATGATTCTCACCCGACAAGAAGGCAACAATTAAAAAAGAAATCACAAAGCTAATGGCAGTCGGATTTATCAGAGAAATCCTTCATCCAGATTGGCTAGCAAACCCAGTTCTTGTACAAAAAAAGAATACGAATGAGTGGCGCATGTGCGTCGACTACACAGATCTCAACAAACACTGCCTAAAAGATCTATTCAGACTACCACGCATTGATCAGATAGTTGATTCGACGGCAGGATCCACCCTATTATCCTTTCTTGATTGCTATTCAGGATATCACCAGATTGCATTAAAGGAACAAGACCAGAGCAAGACATCTTTCATTACTCCGTTCGGTGCCTACTGCTACAAGACCATGTCGTTTGGACTCAAGAATGCTGGTGCCACTTACCAAAGAGCGATCCAAACGTGCCTTGGTGAACAGATCGGCGAAAACGTAGAGGCATATGTGGATGATGTAGTAGTAAAAACAAAGAACCCGTACACACTAATTGAAGACTTAAAGCAAACCTTCAAAAACCTAAAAAGGTGGAGATAGAAATTGAACCCAAACAAGTGTATATTCGGAGTTCCTTCAGGATAACTACTCGGATTCTTGGTCAGTCATCGTGGAATCGAAGCCAGCGCCAAGCAAATTCAAGCCATAACAGAGATGGGCCCTCCTCAAAGTGTTAAAGATGTGCAGAAACTAATAGGCTGCATGGTGGCCCTCAATCGTTTCATATCAAGACTCAGTGAAAAAAGATTACCTTTCTTTAAACTACTAAAGAAGACAGACAAGTTCGAGTGGACAGAAGAAGCCAACGAAGCTTTCAAAAGACTTAAGGCATACCTCACCTCCTCGTCCGTTCTCACACCTCCAAAGAAATATGAAGACATGATGTTGTACATTGTGGCAACTTCTACTGTGATCAGCACAGCGATAGTCGTTGAAAAGAGAAGAAGAAGGGCGCGTATATAAAGTACAACGCCCCGTATACTACATCATCGAAGTAATATCAGAATCAAAAATTCGGTACCCGCATGTGCAAAAACTACTCTACGCCCTCCTGATCACTTCATGCAAGCTTGGCCACTATTTTGAAAGCCACAAGATTACCGTGGTGACGGATTTCCCACTCAGAGACATCCTACACAATAGAGACGCAACAGGGCGCATATCTAAGTGGGCAGTTGAACTTGGTGCCCTCAATATCGATTTCACCCCACGGAAGGCAATTAAATCTCAAGCCCTTGCCAATTTTGTTGCCGAGTGGACAGAAATTCAACAACCTATGTCAAATACCATCCTTGACCATTGAATGATGTACTTTGATGGATCGCTTAAGCTAGGCGGAGCCGGTGCAGGCGTCCTCTTCATTTCTCCAGACGGAAACAACTCAAGTGTGTCCTTCAGATATTATGGCAAGCTACAAA
This sequence comes from Miscanthus lutarioriparius, assembly GCA_904845875.1. Lineage (NCBI taxonomy): Eukaryota > Viridiplantae > Streptophyta > Magnoliopsida > Poales > Poaceae > Miscanthus > Miscanthus lutarioriparius. The sequence goes on from CAJGYO010000017.1 coordinate 22,404,105, forward strand.
CAATGAAGCAGAATACGAAGCCCTCATCCACGGGCTCCGAGTGGCAATTACCCTCGGAATCAAGCGATTACTCATATACGGTGATTCGGCAGTAGTCGTCAACCAAGTCAACAAAGATTGGGACTGCACCAAAGAAAACATGGGCACTTACTATGCTGCAATACGAAAAATCAAAATACATTTTCAAGGATTGGAAATTCTACATGTCCTGCGCGATTCTAATATTGCAGCAGACGTCCTCGCAAAGCTCGGATCGGACAGGGCAAAGGTCCCACCCGACGTATTCATAGAGGAGTTATCGGCTCCCTCTATCAAACAACCCGGTGAGATAACCCCTGAACTCCCAGCCAAAGGCACCCAGATTTTGGTAATCAACACCTCATGGACCTAGGTTTTTATTGATTATATCAAAGAGAATAAGTTGCCAGCAGATAGTTGTTCGTAGAAGCAAGAACTACGTCCTAGTGGGGGACACGCTCTACAGAAGAGCCGCATCATCAGGAGTACTCCTAAAATGTGTCTCATTTGAAAAAGGCAAAGAGATCTTAGACGAAATACACTCAGGTTGCTGTGGAAATTATGCCGCTTCAAGAACACTAGTTGGCAAAGCATTTCGCATAGGATTCTACTGGCCAACCGCTATAAAAGACGTAGAAGAACTCATCAGAAAGTGCAAAGGTTGTTAAATGTTCGTAAGACAAGCTCATGTACCAGCTCACAATCTCATCTGCATCCCACCCGCTTGGCCTTTCTCCTGCTGGGGGCTGGATCAAGTAGGACCTCTCAAGAAAGCAAAGGGCGGTTTTGAGTACATCTTTGTAGCAATTGATAAGTTCACCAAGTGGATTGAATACAAACCACTCGCAAAATACAGCGCAGCCAAAGTAGTCGAGTTCATCCAAGACATTATGCACTATTTTGGCATGCCCAATCGAATCATCACAGATTTGGGTTCTCCCTTCATAGCTACAGAATTCCAAAGTTGGGCATAGGATTGAGGCTTCGGCATAGATTACGCATCAGTCGCACATCCAGAAGCCAATGGACAGGTAGAAAGGGCTAATGGACTCATACTAGCCAGATTAAAACCAAGATTATATGAAGAACTAGTGGACTATGGATCCAAATGGATTGAAGAATTACCCAAAGTAGTATGGGGGCTACGAACTCAAATAAGCAGAGCCACCGGATACTCACCTTTCTTCCTGGTTTATGGATCAGAAGCCGTACTACCTGCCGACTTGATCTAGACGTCACCAAGGATAGAACAATATGACGAAGGAGAAGCAGAACACACCCAAAGATTAGAACTCGACAGTACAGAAGAAGTCAGAGTAAACGCTACCCTTCAATCAGCCAGATACCTACAAGGTTTAAGACGCCACTACAACAAGAATACCCAGCCTCGATCACTCCAAATTGGAGACCTAGTACTAAGAAGAATACAAAAAACTGACGGACGCCATAAACTACTCAGTCCATGGGAAGGTCCTTTTATTGTCACAAAAGTCACCGGACCTGGCACGTACAAGTTGATAACTGAAGATGGAAAAGAAGTCAACAATACATGGCACATCAGCCAACTAAGAAGATTCTACACATGAAAACAACTCAAGGAAGAATATATTACAAGCCACAAGAGATCAACGTTCATGATCAATAAAGACAGTGTTCCTCGACAACATATGTATTATTATGGCTTATCAACGTTTATGATCAATAAAGATAGTTTTTCTCGACAACATATGTCTTATTATGGCTTTCCCCGAGTTGTTTTCACTTAGCTTACAGGCTGAGAGCAAAAGAGCTGAAAAGATGCTTGAGCCCGCCGATGAGGGTAGCTAATAAGCTAACACCTGAACCAAAAAGCAAAATGGCTGAAATTATGCTTGAGCATACTGGCCGAGAGCAAAAGAGCTAAAAAGATGCTTGAGCCCGCCGATGAGGGTAGCTAATAAGCTAACACCCGAACCAAAAAGCAAAATAATTGAAATTATGCAAGAGCATACCGGACGAGAGCAAAAGAGCTGAAAAGATGCTTGAACCCGCCGATCAGAGTAACTAATAAGCTAACACCCGAACCAAAAAGCAAAATGGCTGAAATTATGCCTGAGCATACCGGCCGAGAGCAAAAGAGCTAAAAAGATGCTTGAGCTCGCTGATGAGGGTAGCTAATAAGCTAACACCCGGACCAAAAAACAAAATGGTTGAAATTATGCCTGAGCATACCGGCCGAGAGCAAAAGAGCTAAAAAGATGCTTGAGCCTACCGATGAGGGTAGCTAATAAGCCAACACCCGAACCGATCCAAAGATGTTTTTTACAACCAAGGAAAAAAGCCAGATGCTGGCCACATCTCGAGTTAAGCAAAAAAACTAAAAAGAAGAAGCTGAAGATACTTGAGATCGCTTGTCCTAAGTCTTTTCAATACTAACAAGAACAAAAAGGTTGTAAGGACAAAGAAATACTTACCCGAGTTGTTTACACGACAGCTACACAAGCACTCGATAAATCAAGAAAGTTTGTCAAGACAACAATCTACAGATACCGGGTTGTTTACAAGGCGAAGACATCTAGGCAAAGAAGACATCAACAAAAAACAAAGAAATCTTCATTCAAAAAGAAGTATAATGTCCTATTACAGAGGCTGGAGTACAAAGGTCAATTACATCAAGCATTGTCATCAGGAGAAGAAATATCAATATTAAGATTATCCGCAATCCTCCTGGCTAAATCTTTGACCTCAGGCTCCACCTTTTCAACGGCATCCAGATATTCTTGACTCTCGGCTTCCTCTGCAATCTTGGACAAAGGGACCTCCGAGCAAGAACCCGGACCTGGGTAAGAACGTTTCTAGTACATAGTTGGGCTCACCTCTTCACGAACTCCTGTAAACGGGTTGAAACTTTGGGAATAAACTGAGCTTAAGATTGACCATCATCTGTTGGAGTCCGGAGAAGGTCGGCCACTGACCGAAATGATTTCCACAAAGCATTCTAGTTCTCAGTAGCCGTCGTCAACTTACCAGTCAAGACTTCAATAGTTTTTTAAGCCTACATAAGATCCCTGTCAACTCTACGCCTAATCAACTTAGCAAGCGCGAGTTCTTCTTCAGCACGAGTAATTACCTCCTCAACCTTGTTGTGATTACTGCGAACAAGTATCTTCATTTCCTCAATACCCTCCGAGAGCTTCTGCTTTTTAACCCGGAGAGCTGGAACAGGCACCAAAAAACAAGTCAGTAGAAAGGGAAATTTGAATACAAAAGGAAACAAAAAAGAACCCGCAATACCATTGCACTCTTTCTTCATGGCCTCCACATTCTTCAAGGCTTCATGGACAGCAGTATCCCTCCGCTCTTCTGCCTCAACCACCCAGGCACGGAGAACCTGTTCCTCCTTCTGGTGTGTTTGACGCTCGGTCTCCATCTCGGCCCGACAGAGGTCAAGCTCTATTTTTAGGGCACTAACCTCAGAAGACAACTTTTTCTCAGTTTCAGACAAGAAAAAGAAGCCGATATAATCCCGAGAAAAAGACTAAACAAAAAGAGAGAGAGGAAGACAAGACATACGAACAGAAGAAAGATGAACATCCAAAGAAAGAACTTTAGAAAAAAACTTACATGGAGTTTTTCCCCAAAAGAAGTCACAAAGGTCGCAAAGGTTCCCAGCAGCGGTCAGCTTTGACAAACGATGAGTGGCATCGAAGTGTTGCAACACATCATCATCCAAACGCTGATCACTAGTACTAAGAGGAGCAGAGGGAGAAGCCGGCCGATGCAAAGAAGGCAAGACCAGGGCCGTATCCTAGGAAGCCCCGGCTACCTCCTTAGATGGACCCACCGCCGTGGCCATGGTCACCCCTGGAGCCAGCAAATCAGCAGCAGCGTGATCACTAGGGAACCATGTCTCCCTCACAGCCACCTCGCCAACCGTACATTCCGAGTCCTGAGACTCAGCACATAGGGGCACTTGAGGACCGACAAGAAGAATCGATGAAGCGAAGGTCTACAAGATGATAAGGAAACTTAACGATAAGAATATGAATCAGAAAAAAGGAAAAATAGAAGCAAAGAAACATAACCAGGATTCACTCACTTAACTGTCTTCTTCTTCATAAAATCCCCAAAACGAATAGAAGATCTTAGAGGGGGAACTATATCAGCAAAAATATCACCACCACTCTGCGACAGGAGTGGCGTGGTTGGTACTAGAGCCCCAGAAGAACTCGAGCTCGACGACCGCTTACTACAAGAGAACAAGGTCATAGTGAGAACAAAAAGAGGTGTTCAACAATAGAAAAACAAAAAACAACTCACCGACGCGTGACAAGGGCCACATCATCATCCTCATCTTCTTTACCCTCAAGCAAGGCAACCACAGCGCCATCTGAAAAAGGAGAACAGTACTCGGTTAAAGGCACAAACAAATAACAAGAATACAAAGCATATTAATATGCTCACCTAGGAGCATGATACCTATAACTTGAGTACCTAGACGAGTACTCGACTGGCGAGGCTTCTTGGCAGCAGACAAACCAAAAGAAGAATAGTATGCACGCCCCCTTTTTCCAACACTACGAGGAGCTCGAGGAACTGGACGAGGAACAAACTCTACATATACGTCAAGAACTGCGGGAGAAACACCAGGAAACATCGTGGTGGTTTGAAACTTACTGGTTAAAGATGCCCCAGCAAGACTCTCCCCAGTCTCCACAATGGCAGGGCAGTCATTAAGGGGGATCGGATCAACGAAGTTACGCCCCAATTCCTATAAAACAGTAAAACAACCAGACAAGAAAGATTAAGCAAAAAGTGGAGACAGGAAAGAAAATACAAAAAGCAACCATATAAGAAAAAACAACTCACAGCAGGCGGTGGATTGTTAACACAATACTTAGGGACAGCAAGTGGGATGACGCTTACTCCTTTCAACATCTTCTGAAGGCGCTCGAGCACCTCCTCATTAGTCAACTCAAGGGCAGGGACCATACGAGAAGGGTCCTCCACCCCAGAGTACTCAAAATTGTAATTCTCTCGCTCCTTCAGAGGCTGAACTCGGTGGCGAAGAAAACTAGAAATGATACCAAAGCCGGTCAAGCCCTGCTATTTTAGAGTACATATCCTCTTAGGAAACGGCTTGATCACCTGGAGCTCATCCGTCGTCAGGGGATTCTTTTCCCATCGGTCATTAACCACGGGACCAGAACTAGAATAAACAGCAAGAGGAGGAATCAAATTGGCGACATAAAACCAGTTGACACGTCCATCCCTCACAGAATCAACCAAGTCATAATCAAAGAATTTACTCTTAAGACCCTGACGAAACTAAATACCGCAGCCACCAAGAACATGGGTGTCATCGCGGCAGGGTTGTGGCTTCAGACGGAAGAAGTAACGAAAGAGAGAAAGAGAAGGAGGAATTCCAAGAAAAGTTTCATAAAGATGAACAAAAACAAAAAGATGATGGACAACATTGGGAGCAAGATGGTTCAAGCTAATCCCAAAATAACTGAGAAATCGATGAAGAAAAGCAGAAGCAGGAAGGCAGAGTCCAGCACGGATAAAGGAGACAAAAAGAACAATCTCATCAGGACCTAGAGTTGGGACCCGATGCTGGCCTGGAGCTTTCCAATCAGCAAACCCCTTGCCCTGGATCAGACCATCACTGACAAGCTCGCGCAACTGAGCCTCAGTCGTAGTCGAAGCCGGCCAGATCTTCTGAGCAGCCCTCATGGCTATAAATTCTTGATTTTCAATCACAGAAAGCGATGCCTCCTCATCTACAAAGGTTGCCTGGGACTTGCTCGCTGACTTCTTCCTACCCATATACTAGCGAAAGCAATAAAGCACTAAGAAACGATGAGGCTCAGACGGTGACGCTCAGATGACAGCGACAATGGCGACGGTGGAGTTTTGAAGACTAGGGTTTCAAGGCAAAAGCAGGGCAGCAAAGAAAATGAAGAAGAAAGGCCTTTAAATAGATTTTACAGTAATAAAAATGTGGCCCACCAGGCCCGTTTAAACACAGCATGAGAACGCAATGATTCATTTCTCACAACAACTGACATAGCTGAAATGACGGACGGCGCACTTCTACACAACGGTACAGTTCAACGGGCAGATTTCAGACTTATCCATCCAGCACAACGACAGAGTTATCATATTGCTACAAAAAGAATTCATCAACCATGAACCAACGAAGGGTTGCCTCACAAGAAACACAAGAACCCGGTTCTTATAGAAAGAAGTCGGGAATCTTATAAACAACCAGGACTTTAGTAGAAAAAAGAATGACAACTCAGAAGACAAGATTCTTTCCATTATAAATAGCTTCAAAAAATACAAGATTACACATCTTACTACTCGGTAGAACTACGACAAGCAAGGTAGCAAAGAGGAACCCGGACACAACTAGGCTCTGGAACGACTAAGTGTTCCAAATTGCTACTCGGTAGAACAAACCGCACTCGGCAGTACATCCAAGGCGGAAATCAGCTGCACGGCGGGACAACATGGACTAGGGGAGGCCGACAGGCATCTGTCTACCCAAGTCCGATGTGATGCTGGATATGGTGTTGATCTGCACCAAACAGTCTCAGGGCAGGTGACGAGGATCAACCCAGAACTGCTGGATGAAGGAACGTATCCTATATCACAAGACTTGCTCCAACTACCACCACGTACTTCCCGGTACAATACCGCTGCGGGATTAGTCTACCTCTAATCCCTATCACAAGACTCCCTCAAGCTACGACAAGATACACAAGAACTACAAAATACGCCCGGGGCTACTCTACTTCACAAACTATCATATTCATGACTACGGAGATTTCAGACCACGCAACAAAATGCTCGATGAATCAAAACAGCACACCAGGAGGGTATTTATAGACCAAAGAAGCGGTGCACATGGACCGGGAGCACAAACGGAACAAACATAACAAAGGACACAGTGAAAAGACATAATTCAATGAAAGAGGACTCAGGTGTGAAGGAACAGTACTCAAGAACGAGCATATTCGGAAGAATATACTAACACTGTACAACTCTTGAACAAACAACATTTACTCTCAACCACCACCATACAACTACATCCGATAAAAGCAGACTACCAGAGAACATGCCAAGATCCTGCATCCGTGTTCTTTTTGAATAAAAGAACCCAGGTATATGCTCGGGGGCTGCAACAGGAGAGGTTTTTAGTTCTTTGAACAGCTCAGATTCAAGATCCTCCAACTCTTTGTTCTAAATAGCAAGAGGCTCGGGGGCTACACTCAGTGAGTGCACTTTTTTCTTCAAAAAAAAGCGCACATCACTCAGAAGACTTCTTCAAGACAGCAGTTTTCAAACAACATAAGATTCAAGACCCTCAAACTTTTTGTTCCAAATAGCAAGAGGCTCGGGGGCTACACTTAGTGAGTGCACTTTTTTGTTTGAAAAAGCGCACGTCACCAAGAAGACTTCTTCAAGATAGACCACTTTAGGACCTCACGACAAAAAGAACCCGAACAGAACTATATCCGAGTTCTATTTGATAAAGAACCCGGGTATATGCTCGGGAGCCCTTCGACAAAGAATCAGAGCAATTTCAAGACAAGACCCTCCAGCTCCTTGTTCCAAATAGCAAGAGGCTCGAGGGCTACACCCAGCTGGGTGTGCTAAGAAAAAGCACACACCACTCGAAGATCTCAAGAAGCGCTACATGGTTTCACTCCAGAAAGCACTCAGGCGACGCTTGTTCTTACTCAGCAAGACCTAGAGGAACAAGATAAGGTTTCTAGAGTTCAACCATGAAGTGCTCGGGGGCTTATCGATGCGGGACCCATGGGATATCCCGTAAGGAAGAGAGGAGATCTAGTTTGATTATGATTCCTCCCATGTAATCCTATTAGTAATATTACCCTGTAATCCTACTAGAACTCTATATTGTAAACCGACTAGGACTCTGGCCTCCTGACTATATAAAAGAGGGCAGGGCTCCTTAGATCAGGAGTTTAGAAGAGAGTAAGAGAGGACTTTACAATCAATCCAACGCAAAGGCTAACGCTGACTGGACGTAGGGATATTACTCGATCACAATCGAGGGTCTGAACCAGGATAAATCGACTGTCTCTTACGTTTACTGTCGAGTTCTGCATACGCTGAAGCCCGAACAAACTGCCCCGGGTACCCCCGTGGCAGGCTATCGGTGGTGAAACATCGACAGTCCCCTAATTTTTCATCATCATTAGCATGTAAACTCGAAGTAATCCAATGACTTTATTGTTAAAGTGAACAAACAAATATACCTGATGGGCGATAAGGATAATATCAAAACTTATTTGTGGGAAGTAATCCAAGGACAATTAAATTAAAATGAAAATTATACCTAATGGTGAATAAGGATCATATCATGTACGTCACAGGAGACAAATTAAATTATAATTATGGGATCTATCAAGATTGCCATACCTTTACAGCCCGTTCGCTTGTTGGTTTCAGCTAGGGCTTATCAGCCATGGTACAATATTTTTCTCTCCCAATAAACCAGCATCAGCCGGGCTTATCAATTCAGAAACCAACCAGCGAACAGGCTGTTAGTGTGCAGCGCCACCGGTGGCAACATTGATGTAGATGATATCGTGGCACTGCCGCTCCTAGTTTCCACGCCACCTGTGTCCTTTCCTTGCTTGACATAGATCTCCTCGTCGATCTTCTCTGGACATGGATGAAGTAGATGGCGGTGGCATTGATGAATTTCTAGTATTTTTTTTCTAGCGCGTCTGGTGAGAATTAAGTGATGGCTGCCACATCGCCCTAGAACCAAACACATACGAAACAGGGTTCACCCATCTAGTTCTGTTAATCCTCACAACCAAACATGTCGTAGAACCGACCAATTTATAAGAGCACAAGTACAATGGCAGCCCGCAAGCGGTTGCACTATCATACTTGAGCCCATATAAACCCGGTAGTCCGTCGAGTACCACGACGGGTCTCGATTAACGATCCACATACAACCAAGATCGTACATGATTCAACATACATGTCACATGTTATATAAAGTTCACAAATATAGTTTATTCATCATAGTATAAAATAAGGTTATTATAAACCAAGTTCGGTAAATAGTAGCGGAAGCAAATTAAAATTTGAAGCTAACTTTTGCCATCATAGTTCAAATATAGTGCCAACTCAGGATCACACTCCCACAAAAGCACATAAGGAGGATTAATAACAGATGCCTGTCCAGAGCTCACTCTTCATCCATGACGGGACAGAAATAGTTCTTGCAATAGCCGTGATAAACTGTACCATCTGCAATAATAGGAATAAAACCCTGAGTACGAGAAGGTACTCAGCTAGACTTACCCGTCATAAACCAAAAATAAGGCGACTCTAAGGATTATGTAAGGCTTTATAAGTGGAGGTAGCTTGACAATGTTTTGCATAAAAACTGATTAACTCAGTTATACAATTATAATTCAGTCATCAAGTTAATTATAGCTATTCCTTTCTAGATTAGCAACTAACATGTGCCAAACATGTAGTATATCATTTGGTAGCATACAATAGTAACCATAGTCGGTGTAGTAATTCCATGTTTATCCGAACCATTACATTCCATAACACAATTACTACGATGTTGGGGCTAGCCAAGTTTCTCACTGTCCAGGAGAGACGGCGATTCGAATCGATTTCAACCAGCTGGAAATTTATTCCTAACACAAATCCAGGCAGACCAGATCAACGGTCACCTTAGGTCACCTTTGGTACAACTCAAGTCCACATTTCGCGGGTTCGCCCAGCGCCTCACAATCAGGGACAACCAACTGCCAGGACGTTCAGGCCCAGCCTGCCCTTGGGCTCACGTCTAGCTCCCCACACATCCTTACTACCATCTAGAGTGCGTACTCTAACAGAGTGGGGCCCAGCCTGAGTTGATCTACTCGGCTTTGCAATCAGAACGAGTTATCCGACTAGCTAAGTGATAGGCATGCGTTCAATCTTGTAAGAAGTGCCAACAATAGTACGGTCCTTAATCAGCACAGACGGACTCACATGAGTCAACCTACTCATAGACTCCACCCGGCCTTCATTTACATTACCCCATGATTATTTTCCATGATAGCAAATATAGCCAACCGTGCTTCGGTATCCACCTATATCTCGTAGGTGACAGAAAATCACTCGGGTTCTATCGGTCTAAGTATGGCTAAGCATATATTCGATTCTAGACCTACGCAGGATTAAGGTATATGTAACTGGATAAGATAGTTCCATGCATCAAGTGTTTTCAATCAACTCTTATAACCTAATGCATCAAACATAAAGGACTCAAGTAGTATTTTTGTAAAACATGGAAGACTTAGAATGCTCCGGGGCTTGCCTTTGAGGATAGATGTTGGCCGGTGATTCGAGCACTCAGGAAGATCTTTGGGAGTCCGCTCCTCTTCTCCTAGAGCTGCGGCTTGAGGAGTCTCCTGTGACCCTCCTCTTCTTCGTTGAACTCCAACAACGTTATCTCTTCGGACGATCCTATATGCATGAGCATGGAATAAGACATCACGAATGCATATACGATGACACGTGTAATATGATCTGATGTGATGAATGCATCCTCATAAGTGTTTTCAACAACATGATATTAAAGTAATAACAAGTGCATCTTATTTTACTGAGTATGTGCATATCTCTTCTCTACTACTTAAGCAAACACTTCTGTAAATTATTTTCTGGACTACAAGATAACAGCTACTTGTTTTGGCCCTAATTAGAGTTATATATATCAAAACAATATGGTTGTGGACATTATGAAAAGCTTATAAAATTACCTACAACTTTCTTTTAATACAGTTAATGTGATTCAGCAGTTATCTAGGTCAAACAATTCAATCATTCAAATCTATCTAGAGAGCAAGCATTTCTGACAGCAGATTTGTAACAACCATAATTCTTAACACAATGTAGATAAGTAAGTTATCTACAACTTTGTTATTAACAAGTTTTACATAAAAGACCATTATCATCATAAAATTATCAACTCAACCAAAACTATACATGCAGTCATCTAGTTTAATTATAAGCAATAATTAATTAGTTGCATACAACCAATTGCTTTTAAGCCTTATTACTAACATCAACACTCCATATGTATCACAAGCACCATAGAAAACATCATGGTCAAGCCCAATTTGTTTATTTAAATGCCTTTATTAATTTAATTAGATAATTAGGTGAAATAACAAACATATACCAAATGTGCACAATAAATTCTCAGAAAATTACAGTAGCTTTCAAGTGCTCCCAATAGACTACTATAAAAATTTCATACCATTTGAACATGTAGAACATCCTCTACAAAAATGATAAGCTAGCAAGGTTTATTTTAGCAAAAATAGTTAACCCTATAGAAAAGGGAAAAGAAATAGATTCTATATTTTTCTTAGCTTCATCCTAGTGCCATAATATTGTACAAAAATTTACATGGCAATATGTTACTTATTTTTATCCCTATAAATTTCCTCAGAAAATACCATTTATTAATAGATAAATAGAAAGACCCTATTTTAATCAAGTTTATTGCAAGTTTAGTATTTTTCCTAGCTAGAGCATGTCAACACAATACCAGCAAAATTGGAATCACAATTTTATCACTTTCCTAGCTCAAGTTATACATTTAACAAGATTGCAAACATTCAAAAAGCACTTATCTAGCTATATTTTATTCATCTAGAAAAATACCATAAACAGTACATCTTGTATTTTTATAAAATACTACATTTTATGAGGAATCCAACAAAATTTGGTTCACTAAAATTGGACACTCTTAGCTCTAGATATGAATTTTGGAAGTTGGTATTCAAATCTGTGAAAATAATACAGAAATTCAAAGCTTAAACACACCGACTTCTAGGGCCCGCGGTCAACGGGCCCACCCGTCAGACACACAAAAATAGAGCGGGCGCTGATCGGCCATAGCTCATAGCCGGCGAGGTCATCGGCGGTGAGGTCACCACCGATGGCTTTGCCTCGATGTCCCGCAGCGATGGGTACACAAGGTTGGCTCGGAGGCTCGCCGGAGTAGGCTCGACGACGGCCATGGCGGACGGTGGAGCTGCGCGGCAGAGCTCTGATGATCTCTGGCCACGGTAAGCTCAGGTGAGGCACGCTACATCTACGCGGTGACCTAGCAAAGCTAGAGGATGCAGGTTAGGGTACGGGGGGCGCCGGTGAGCTTGACCGCGCGCATGGTGCCACGACGGCGAGAGCATGACGGCGGAAGGCCGTGTTCTGGTGCCGGCGTGTTGGCATTGGCCAGCGGTCAATGACGTGAGCTAGACGTGACTCTAGGCTAGCCTTAACGCGAGAAAGGAGCGAGCGAGACGTTTCGGTGGAGCACGACCACGGTGAGCGCGAGCATGGCGGTGCTCCGGTGATAGTCGCGGCGACGGCAAACATGGCGCGAAGCTTACCACAGCCCGAATGCTGATGCGAGTGGGTTGGGGAGGTGGAGGAGACAAAGGCGGAGCGGTGGGTGTGCGGTAGTGGCCGAAGGTGCGGTGGTGGAGCGAGAGAACGCGACGGCGCTCGGCAATGGTGACGGCGGCGCGGCGCTCCGCTCTCCGCTTCTAGCGTGGCTTGTGAGAGGGCGGCGTCGCGAGCGAAGGAGAGGCGAGCACGGCGTCGCGCGCTTAATTCTCGCTCTGCCCGATCGGCCGAGCCGGGCGCCAGCGTCTGGCCGCGCAGCTGCTGGCGCTACTGGCCTACCCGGTCGGCCCGACGCCGATTAGTTCGGTATCAGGCCCATGTGAACCCGACTAACGGAGCAACTTTGAGCAATCATTACTCCTAATCTGTGGCAAGTTAGTGAAAACCATATTAGTGAAAGTTGTAGAGCTACATGTGATCTACAAATTTGCTTTAGAAAGATTTCCCAAATTCTCAATAGTTTGAGATCTACAAAGCCCTAAAATGTCGTACTTTAAACTGAAATCCTCGTTTTTGACGGATAAATTTTTCAAATCCAAAACAGTGTTTTCTTGCTACTTATGAGCTGTTTTTGAGCATGCTATGCACCGAATTAGACCTTGACCCAAAAATAAAAGCTGTTACTCTAATCAAGTACTACAACTTTGCTTAAGAGTGCACTCCCATGCAAACACTCTAGGCTATAGTTCAACTTAGGTCAAACATACAACTTGAAAATAAAAGCCTACACTATAACCATGACTTAGAGGCCAAATTGGTCCAAGTCATGAATACCAAAGTTATTCCATATGACATTCTAAACATGTTTAAGGTACTCCTAAGGTCTCACAAATATTTTATGCATTGATCACAGGTAAATCCTATTATATGTAAGCATTAGCATATATATATGAATCAACATTGCATGTGACAAAGTATAAGAATGAGATGAAATTTCATAAGCTCAGGTTCATGAATGTTTGGATGATGCTTGTGCTCATGAAATGCAGGTGTCAAATACAATGCTTAACACATAGATGTTAATAAACACACCTGGAGTCTCTCATTTAATTGAACAACCCCCCTTCCCCCCAAAAAAAAACACATCAGAAAATAAAACTCCGTGCTACATCAATAAAGGATGTGGCCAAGAGGACCCACTCCCTGATCGAGCTGCGTGCCTGCGACCACCGGTTCAAATCGAATAAATAAATCAATAAAGAACATGAGTAACTACCTGATATCGATGTAAATCAACCTTAAGCTTTTGTACAGAGGTACAGAGTCGAAGTAGATCCGGCACCATTGCTCCTTAAACATGCATTCTTATTACAATATCAGCTCGATCTAAAACAGAGAGGTTCCTCACCCGATTTCGGGAAATATCATGCCCAAAGGTGAAGGCCATATCACCCGAATTATTTTGCAGACAATTTGGATTCGAGCCTTCAAATACGATATAAAATCAATTATAGTCAGAACTCAGAACAGAAAGGAATTAAATAGGAGATTCACTGCCTCTGTGAATAGAAACATGATGTTGAGCGCAGTGCTATGGCTGCAAATAATTATGTTCCCTGCTGTTCGTCAGCTGTGCGTGCACAAATTGCTCCAGCGGGTAAACACTGCACTAATAGGACGAAGAAGCAAGCCAACCGTGGCCTTACTCCGGAGCAATTGGCCTCCGGCACCGGTGCCGGAGCGTCGCCGTCCCCACGTCCGCCCTGCGGAGCGGGCGGTTGGCGTTGCCTTGGAGAGACACGTTGACGTAGATGAGGTGGAAGATGTGGATGCAGGCACACAGCATCCAGACCCTGTCGTCATCCACCAACTCGCCGAGGCACACCGCGCGCGCACTCGCCCGTGGGAGCGAACAACTCGGCGGCGGCGCCTGCGAGGAAAGACGAAGGAAGATGCGGCACCCGTCAGATAAATTGTATTTGGCTTGATTAATAATTTGGTTTAGGTGATATAAATAATTGATTTTTCTACTTTTTACATAAATAATGGCATAGGTGGGTAATTTTCTAGAAAATAAAATAGATCTAATGGTCCAAATCGTGAGAGCCTATCGATTTGATGGCTAGATGTTTCTAATTAATGTGAGAATTTCTAATATTTATCTTTTTTTCCAGCGCGTCTGCTGAGAGTTAACGTGGAGACTCCGTTGGAGCCTCCAATTAGTAATAGTAAGATAAGATAGTATTACCATTTATATCTTCAAATAACTTCACTATGAAAATATATTATATAAGTAATCTAATGATATTTATTTCGTGTTAAAAATATTTGTACTTTCTTATATAAATACAGTCGAAGTTTAAACAGTTTGACTTCTCAAAAGCGAAAATTTATATATTCTTTTGTGGATGGAGGAGTAAGCAACAGTTATTCAGAAGACATGGTTGGAACACGGAGACCGGACTTATTAAGAACAGTTATTTAGAAGACATCATTGGAACACGGAGACCGGACTTATTAGGATTACCTCGTTGTCGATAAATACATTGGATAGAACAACTTCAGGGGTTTCCTATAATTAACTTGTTAAATTAATAAGTTCAATGACTTAATAAAATAGGTAGCAACTTTAAATTTTTTTCCTCTCTAATAGTTTTCTATATTAATTTTCTGAACGATTTTGTATGTGGAACCTTGAATTATAATTTACTCATGCATCCAAGTTACTCTAATTTTCTAAGAAAACACCGGGTGAGGAGCAAATACAGATAAATACATTGGTTAGAACAACTTCAGGTGTTTCCTATAATTAACTTGTTAAATTAATAAGTTTAGCGAGATAATAAAATAAGTAGCAACTTTAATTTGTTTTCCTCTCAATAGTCCACTATATTAATTTTCTGAACCATTTTGTATCTAGAACCTTAAATTATAATTTACTCATGCATCCAAGTTACTTTGATTTTCTGAGAAAAACACCGGGTGGGGAGCGGATACGGAGTTCCTCTCGAATATTTAGCAACTTTTTTATTTTTGAGAAGCTCTTTTACCAAACTGTTGAAGGTAATTTTTTTACTTTTTGCTAAAAAAATAAATAAAGAGTTTTTCTACAAAACTCCTTGAGATGCCCGCATTA
The DNA here is from genome assembly GCA_904845875.1 of Miscanthus lutarioriparius. Lineage (NCBI taxonomy): Eukaryota > Viridiplantae > Streptophyta > Magnoliopsida > Poales > Poaceae > Miscanthus > Miscanthus lutarioriparius. The sequence continues at coordinate 22,419,652 of CAJGYO010000017.1, forward strand.
AAACAGCAGTCGGGCCTTGCAAAGCTAAAGATTTGAAACTAAATGGCATGTTCCACTTTCATAACAAGGAACCGCTTCAGTAGCAGTTTTCTTCGTGACTCTCATTAGGATCGATCCATTGATGATAGAGAGATGGCTAATGCCCAGTAAGCGCGTCTCAAGCAAGAGGCTACGTGAGTTTTTTTCGTAGGTTGTACTGAGAACATGAAAAGAGAGTGTACTAGGTCCACTAGCACACACAGGACACAGCTAGGGTGCTGTTGTTGACACAAAATGTGACGCACTGTGCCGCACACACAGCAAGCCGAAAAGCGTAGCTTCAATCGGGTGCCCGGGTGCTTCGTGATCCGGAACGTGCCAGTCAGTTTGACCTGAAAGAAACTGACAAGGGATAAAACAGTTAAATGTCAAACCGGAACATGTCGGGTGAGAGACGAGTTCAGATATATCGCCCACGAAGCCACTTACAGCGACATACAGCTATAGGAAGCTGTGCGCCAACAAGTTTATAAATCATTCGCTAATCGTAGGATGGACATACGTAAAGATCTGATTGCGAATGCATATGCATGGGAAGACATGTTTGAACAAGTGAAATTGATTATGCGTTAATGCATATCCAAGCTCAAACAATCCGGCCGAGTTGGGGTCCATGAAGAAGGGCGTGTAGATAAACACGATTAAGCCAATCTAAAACTCAAATCGCACGCATACGACACCTAGTTTCGTCAAAAACTTAAACGTGATTAACATACATGAACCCACAACATGTGACAATCTAGATTAAAATAATTCAGCCATTACGAGCATGTTATCTATTTGCAAAGGTATTATGAAAGTAATGATCATTGAAGCTCGAATAAAACCATAGAAGAGGGCCGAACAATATCCATCTAGATTGGGCAAAAGTGTGCTACAAATATATAAAATATTTAAAACATGCAACACAGATAACTTGATGAATCTATTTAGATTTTGCCGTAATCTAATAGAGCCGATAATCGCATCTTGCTTCCACTAAGCATATTGAGCAAACGCACGCACGCCCATGCGGTATCTACTCATAAACAAAGTATAAGCAAAGACTTCTTGATTGTCAAGCAAAGATCCGCCATACGATCATTGAAAACAAACAAGACTACTTGCATCACGTCTAAATCCACCGCATGATACTAAACATGATAACAAGGTTGTCGGAACTTACGGAGGTCGACGGATCGATGACTCCTCTCAAGAACTCGACGACACGACAAAAGGACTTCGAAAGTTGGCACGGGGCGGTTGTATTGATTTGGTTGTGAACGCCTATTACAATGGTCGAGGGTCAATATTTATACCCTAGACGTAAACACGAGTCCTAAAAAGACTACGATTTACAAAGGAACTCTTTAAATAAACTTGGAAACTACGATTCCTTGCCCCAAACTCTCGAGTCCTTTATTATTACAACTTTCATCTTCTCGATCGGCTTTGCTTGCCATCTTCGCTTTCCCGAATGGAGTTACCGCCTTCCGAATAACCGACCGCACAAGCATTTAGCCGACCGCTTGCGTTATTTGTCGAACACTCTTCTTCCGCATGTGGGTCCACCTGTCATCTTCGAATTGACCAAAATCCAAAGTGTTAACACATGCCCCTCAATTTCGGGATAAAAGTTGTTTTATTCGAAATTGACCACAAGCTCTTTCATCCTCCTAGGTCATCACCGTTCAAAACCGCAGCCGCGCCCAAAATTTCAATCTTTCAACAAGCAACTTGAACCTCCTCTAAATCTTCAATGGCGACCTGAGATGAAATCCCAGAGGTAAACTTTATTTATATTCGGCAACTTTCATCCCATCCTTCCGCTCCTCTTTTGATTTATTCCCCTCGATTTCAATCATCTTCTAAAGGAGTACAAGAGCCGATTTTGATCCCTTACGCCAACCCCGACTCCTATTTCCTTGGCCCAATGGGAAACCACGACCCTTCGAAATCATTGAGAAGGAAACTCAAAGAATTCCTTTCAAGTGCGGAATTACCTCACCAAACCGATGGCCAAACACGTTCAAGAATCGGCCATTCCCCCAATCACCGGATGGCATAATCTGGTACAGGAGAATGTTGGAGAAGAGCGTGACCCTTTGGGGACGGTCAGACATCAGTCATTGTCCGGAGTTATCTTTAGCGAGAGACACCTGTGAATGATTCCTTCGATAGCGACTTCTCTCATTTTTTGGTCCGACGCTACCAATGCCTTTATCTTCGCCATGGTATTATGACCATCACTCTAGCCGACGATATACATGATGACCGGTTTGAATGTGTCATTGCCAAGATATCCTTATAAGTACAAGAGCAAGAGTAATCAAAGAGCCGTTAGTTACGGATGTGGATGGGTCAAACATATTGTAATTACATGAATGCATCTGGCAAATCTCTCCGACAAAGAGTTGAAAGCTTTCATGAATATGTGGCTATCTTGATTCATTTTTGTGGAAAATCCAATGAACCAACCTCGAATCACATGGTAATGGTGAAGACTTAGCTGCAGAGCACCCAGATCCCATTAGGCAAATATCTTTTAGGGTGCGCTTATCATATGATGCATCAGATCACCCTTGAGATGTGCCAAGGTGGAGAAATTTCTTGCGTGAACGGCCCTCGGTGGCTAATTCAAATGTGGCTCCAACTATATATGCATCAGATAACCCCCGTGAGCCTCTTCAACCTAAGCTTCCCCTCGCTTAACTATCTTTCAAGGCAAGACAAAGAAAGGTTAAAGCTTGTCGGACTTATGGGGAAGCAAAGAGCATCTATAAGCATTGATATAGACATTGGTCACCTCTTCAAGCTATTTTTCAAAGGATTCGCAATGTGCTCTGGTTTCCTTACAGGAAAATGAAGATCCGACTTTGCCACGCAAGTTTAGCTATGAAATTGGTTGTTCAGCCAAGAATCCACAGAGATTTTCAACTCCTTTATCAAACCTTGCACTTTGCCACCGAATTTCATCATGGGAGATTAGTACAATCCACCTATGAGTTCTATTATCCCAACATGGTAGCAGACAATTAGGATGCGCCAAGCCGCTTTAAAATTCCTCTTCTCAACAATCATAAAATCAAGGGAAGCAATAATGAAGGAATGGAAGCCAAGAAGGTCTTTGAATTAGGATGGGAATTACCAATATATGAACCATCTCCATTTGGGCTAATAGATGCTTGCTCATCCCTCTTTGTCTCTTGGTGGCAAGAATGGCATGCTCATATCTTCAATATAGCAGTTCATTCTTTATGCAAAAACTTGCAACCCGATTTTGCTTCCGGCGGTGAGGTAATTTCATTATGCCCATCATTTCTTATTCTTGAATCCACTTCTTATTTTAACATCTGGTTATGCACAGGATCTTGAGTTTACTTCCCCCGCTTAAAGCAATTCAAGACTATCCTAATTGGGTCCCAAACCCGCTCGGGGTTTGATGCTCCAAATTTAAAGGAATTCATGAAAACTTACGCAACTTTGGATTCAGCACCTCTAAAGGCACTCATAAGAACTCCTGTTACTTCATTTCTTTGCATCTTCCAGAGGAAAAAGCAAAAGGAAAACACACGAAAGTTTCTCTTACCTAAGAAACCAAGGACCAAGAAAGCAGATTATCCCTTAAGGCATGAACCTTCATTTTCTTATCAGTTAACCATTTCATTTGGCGAGAAGCGACTATCTCTACATTCATTCCTTCCATCTGCAGCCACAAGTCGAAATTCCCATACGGGTAATACCTCGGCGCAGAGAACCAACCCTCAAGTTTCATCAAGATGAAGAAATTCATGATAGCGAAATTTCAGAGACCCATGAAGTGAAGGTTCAAAGACTCATAAACCTGATGAGACTATAGGTAACATTGCTCAACCAATTCTCCTCTCCTTTCTCTTTAACAACATCTATCTCTTATGCTCATTATCACTTACTTTATTGAAAATAGATGAGATCTTAGATGAACCGGCAAAGGAAACCTCTCTGATCAATCTCCGGACCCGTCTCCTCCGAACCTTCAATCAAGTCCTCCAAGCAAGCTGCGGTATAACTCATCCCGATGACCAATCATTAACAGTAACGCCTTGTCTCATACTATATTTTAGCAAAATTACCCAATCGGCTAACACCTTCTTTCTTTCTCTTTGTTTAGAAGAACATCACTAAACCGACCACCGATTACTCCTTCTCTATTGAGGACTACATTATTGAGAAAGGTGAAGAGATCACTTCTCATCAAACTTTGTCTTTGGAGAATCAAAGCTCGGCTAAAAGAAGTGATTATTCTCTCTTGAATAAGGATACCATTAGTCCGGTTCGTAATGCGACCGGATAAAAGACCTCCTTGAACTCATTGATCAAGATATCCTTACGCTCTCAAAGCTCCCCTAGAATCTGCAAAGCCCATCTTGATGATCACTTCGCTATGGTGAAAAGGGCAACCAAGAACATATCTTCGAGGGCCGCTCTGCGAAGGATAGATCTTTGAAAAAAGCGGAGATTAAAGATCTTCACTCTCATATCCAGACTACGAGAAATTCTTTAGCAACCTTGGAGCTGAATCGAGATCCATGGAGGATGAAAAAATCAGACTTGAAGCTCAACTAGCCGAACTGAATGCCAAAATCCAGTCTCACAGGGCCCACATAGCCAATCTGCCGAAGAACATAGAAGCAACTTCACTAAAGATAGCTTCGACCATCAAAGAAGACCAGCAGATCAAAAATAAATTGTCCAAACATCCGAGTTCGAAGATGAAGATCAAAAGGTGCTAGATAATGTTAGCTAGAATCAGATCTGAAGCCATAGAAGCGATCAATCATCTTCCGAACCAAAGAGACATTAGGCTTGTAATAAACTTTAAGTGTGATACCCTTTTTTCCTTGATTAAACAACTTCATGTCCACTTATTTTCATCAAATCTCGGAAAAAAGCAATCGGCCATCTTCCTTAAATTACTCGATTAGAATGTAGCCGATTGTCTCCATTCTTCCGATAACCGAACGAATCCAATCCAAACATCGTGAGGGTATAGCCGAACAACGTTGGCTCCAATAAATCATGGAGATATTTCAAGCGACGTTCGGCTTAACTTTCGAGACTGGCCCGACCGAAAGAACGGTCCATCAAAAGGAGAAAACTTACTCGCCGTTCGGGATTCTCGCCCCACAACCCCGTGGGGAATTCGCCACGATCTTTCGCTCGGCTTATAAATAGCCCTCCCATTGGCCTTCATCACTATCTTTGCCTCGGCGTTCTCACATCCGTCTCCTCCACTTCCTTCGTCTCGATTCATTCTAGAAAGAAACCCTAACCTCCGTCAAAGCAAATGACGAGCAATGCAAGCCGTGTGGCAAGCGGCCCCGCCGACGGAGAGGTGAAGGAAGCGAGCATCATGCTGCTGCCGGCGTCGTGGGTATGATTCGGTTCTTTGCCCCCTTTGTAATTTCCTCGTTCATCTCTTAATTCCGATTTCTCCTCCCCATTCATCGGGATAAGAGTCATCAGCTCCGGTCAATACCATCTCCTCTCTCCGGTGTCGGCGGCTCAGCGGGAACTCCATCTTCCGGCTCCTCCGGGTCTTCCAGCTCCTCAAGCTCTTACCATTCCAACCCTTGGGGTTGGGCAGAGCCAGCAGATGCATACCACCCATATTCCCACGAGGAAGCGCTTAAGTTTCGCCAGAGAGGGATGAAGCCCGGAGGAGCTAGGCGAAGTCTCCAAGAAGTTCGGCATCGATCAAGCGAATGGGAGGATCGTGAAACAATTCTCGCGACGCCATCATTTGGTTTAATATCTTCATTTAATTTTATCATCCTCGACTTCCTTTGCTTGCCGACTCATTTTTTCTTTCATGCCCAGCTTTTTCGCGGAGAATGACCGTTTGAAGACGGCGGCGAACAAGATTGCCGACAAGGTGAATGCTCAAGGGGAGACATCCGAGGCACGCCTTGATGCCGTGGATGGTCCGATTGATCAAGCCGTCATCCAAGGTGTGCACCTCGGCGCTTCTCTCGGTCATGCGCAATGACCTCCCAAACCAACGAAGACTACTCCTCCCAACCCGGTTGGCTTTGTTGGAGGACGTGAGACGAAGTTGGCGACATCGATGGCGTTTGGAGGCCTCACGACGATCATGTCTTTGCCCTTGCCGAAATCACAAACCCCAATCCGTCCCCTCAACAAGTTATTTGAAGAGTAGTTTGTATTAGGACGAACTTTATAAATAATCTCATTCTTTGGAATGACATTTACTTCTTTGATCCTCTTGGTAGAATCCCGGTTGTGATTGCGTAAAAATGCCGAAAACAACCCGCTTTTGGATAAACATTCTTGTGCTAGAGGCGATGCAAATGCATCGGCTATTTTGTGCTAAAAGCGATATAGACGATATCGGCTATTTCCAATCTCGTATCTCGATTTTTTTTAGGCTAAAGGCGTATATGAACAATATCGGCTATTTTTAGTCATGTATCCAATCTTCTAGGCCAAAGACGATTTTTCCTTTACATCGGTTTTTCCGATCTATATTTACTGAACCAACCTCAACACTGGGTAGTATTTCTTAAGAAATCTTCCATTAATAGCTCGTAAACTCTTCTCCGAATAAAGTCTTTAATATGTATGCATTGCAGGCACACATTCCACAATTCGGAAAGGACCTTCCCAATTTGGAGACCATTTGTTAACGCTCTATCTTTTGTCCCAAGCGGCAATACTGCTTTTCCAAACCAAATCTCCTTCTGCGAATTGTTTCAAATTTTAACCTTTTTGTTATAATACACCGCAACACGTATTTTATTTTTCTCAATATTTTCCAATGCCTTGAGACGAATCAAATGTAAATCTTCCAATTCATCCATCATGAGACTCTTATAATCTTCTTTTGCCAATTCTTTACGTAACACAATTCGCCTTGAATCTAATAGTAACTCCCATGGTAGTACAAAGACATGATGCCCATAAACCAGTTCATAGGGAGACGTTTGAGTGGATCCATGACAAGCCATTCGGTAAGCCCACGATTGCTTCATTAAGAACCAAGTGCCATTTCCTTGGTTTTTCATCAATCTTCTTCTCGGATAATTTTAATCATAATCTTATTTGATGCTACGCACCGACCATTAGCTTGTGCATAATAAGGAGAAGAATTATATAACTTAATCCCCATACTTTTGGCAAAGTCACAAAATTTCGAAGAAGTAAATTGAGTCCCCCGATCGGTTGTTATATAGTCGAGGAATCCCCAAATCATGAACTATATGTTCCTTAACAAAACCGATCATATTTTCCGACGTTACTTTCTTCAAAGGGATAGCCTCAACCCACTTGGTGAAATAATCCGTGGCCAAAAGTACAAATTTGTGTCCCTTACTAGAAGGAGGATTGATCGACCAATTAAATCTATTCCCCATCCTCCGAACGGCCAAGGCTTGATTATAGGATTCATAGCAGAATATACTGGAACTTTTTGAATATTGCGAATTTACGACAATTGTGACACCCTTTGTAATATTCAAAACAATCTTCCAACATAGTTGGCCAAAAATAACCAGTTCTCCTAATTATCCACTTCATCCGATAAGTCAATCGATGTGCACCACACAACCCTTCGTGAACCTCATACATCACTTTCTTGGCCTCTTCCCGACTCAAGCATTTAAGCAATACTCCATCGATAGACTTGTAATATATAACCGATCATCAAGAAACACAAACTTGAGAGCTTTATACCTAAGTTTTGAAGGAAACCCTTTGAGATGGATTTTTCAGATAATTGGTAACCGTATCTCCAATCACCATCTCTTGGATCAGATATTTAAAACATCTTCCTCTATAGTAAAAACTTCCCGATTCTCTCGATATCCGTAAGCGGCTTGAGCTAACTTATTTGCTTCTTCATTGTACTCTCTAGGGATATGATGCAAGGTTACTATCGAAAATTCTTCAAAAGTTCTCTACACTCCTCATAATATTCTCTTAACACATTATTCTTGCATTCATATCGACCATTCAGTTGATTAATCACCAACTCAGAATCCCCAAAGATTTCAACAATGAAAGAACGGCCTTTACTTCTATAAGAAGTGAAGCCCTCTAAGCAATGCTTCATACTACGCTTGATTGTTAGTAACATGAAATTCAATAGGGATTTGCATACTCAAAAGTTTTTCCTTGTGGGGAAATCAAAAGAATACCAAAGCACCACCACCTTTGTTGCAAGATGACCCATCGAAGAACAAGGCCCAAGGCACAATGTTTATCGCCTCAACAGAAAGATCCCGATGTTGGGTAATAAAATCAGCAATAATTTGACCCTTTACCGCCTTTGCCGATTCATACCTCAAATTAAATTTCGACAATGCTAAAATCCATTTGCCAATTCTTCCATTCAAAATCGGCATTGATAACATATGTTTGATTACATCAAAACTAGAAACCACCACACATTGAATTCAACAAATAGTGCCGTGATTTGGTGCAGAGTAATACACACACAACAAAGTTTTCTCAGAGCGAATACCTTGTTTCCGGGTCTAATGACTTTCGGCTAAAATAAGCTATGACTCTTTCTTTTCCTTCAAACTCTTGCATAAGGGCCGATCCTATCGTTAGGCTATCGTCACACATACAACTTAAAAGGCTTTTCAAGTTGTGGAGGTACCAAAAGCAATGTGGTGCTTTCATATATTGTTTGATCTCATCAAAAGCCTTTTGTTGTATGTCACCCCATACAAATTTTTGATCTTTCTTGAGCTTCAATAAAGGGAAAAGGGTAAAACTCTTTTCGATAAATTGGATATGAATCTTCTTACAAAGTTGATTTTGCCTAACAATGATTGCAATTGCGTGAGATTAGTTGGCGGCACAACTTTGTCTATTGCTTCCATGCTCTTTTTCCCAACTTCAATTCCTCCTTTATGAACTAAAAATCCCAAAAACTCACCAGCCGAAACTCCAAAGGCACATTTGTTTGGATTCATCTTCAATCCATGCTTTCTTGTGCACTCCAGAGTCTTTCTTAAATCGGCTAAATGTCTTTCATGATTTCTAGACTTGACTACTACATCATCGATGTAGATTTCTACAATCTTGCCGATCAACTCGTGAAAATATAATTCATAGCTCTCTGATAAGTTGCACCAGCATTCTTTAACCCAAACGTCATGACTATCCATTCGAACAAACCAATATGACCAGGACATCTGAAAGCTGTTTTCGAAATATCTTCTATTGCCATAAAAATTTGGTTATAGCCAGCATTACCATCCATAAAACTAATGACTTCATACTTTCTTTGCCGCATCTACCAAAGAATCGACAGCGGCATTGGGTAACCATCCATGGGAGTAGCCTTATTAAGATTTCTAAAATCTATGCAAACCCTCATTTTTCCATTTTTCTTATATACCGGTACTATATTTGAAATCCACTCTGCATACTTGCATGGCGAATAAAGTTTGCTTCTATTAACCTTTCAACCTCCTTCTTCACATCGGCCAATACCTCCTCTTTGTATATCTTCCTTGGAGGTTGTTTATAAGGACGAAACCCAGGTTTAATGGGTAATCGATGCTCAACAATGGAACGATCCAATCCGGGCATTTCCGTGTAATCCCAAGCAAAAGCAGGTCTTTAAACTCTTTCAACAAATCTATCAACTTTGACTTATATTCGGGTCTAACTTTGCACTAATATACATCGGCCTTGGCTTAGAACCATCACCAACATTGATTTCCTCCAACTTATCGGTGACATAAAACCACGCCCCCAACTTTCCTTTGTTGCCATCGACGGGATTTCCCATTAAAAATTGCTATGAGAGCCGACTGCTTGGATCGGCTGTTGGCTTTCGCTAAAAACATTTACAGGACCTTCTTTCCACACTTTTCCAGAGAAACAATCGACGCCCTCATATTCCCAATAGGTAGATTCCGTGGCAGCAACACTTACCGAATTATCAGCATGTACAACTTCAACATCATCTCCAATCCATTGAATGAGAATTTGATGCATAGTTGAAGGAATGCAACAATTAGCATGGATCCAATCTCTCTGCCCAAGAGTAGACTATATGCCCCTTGCCATCAATGACAAAAAAGGTAGTAATCGAGTTTTTGACCCAATAGTCATTTCGACATGGATAGCACCTCTCGGTATCGGAAGGATTGCCAAACAAAATCCCTAAGCACCATGTCGGGCCAAGTAATTCTTCATTAGTCATCCCAAGTTTCAGGAAGGTAGTATAAGGCATGATATTGATAGCAGCCCCTCCATCGACAAACATCTTAGTTAAAGGCTTGCCATTGACATATCCCTTTAAATAGAGTGGCCTCAAGTGACGATTCTTGATTGGTTTATCAAAAACGATTTCTTTGTGTTAATACAAGTCGAGCCATCAAATCGACATTCACTTTCATCAAAATCAGAGTACACCTCTTCTTGGAAATCTTGGCTTTCGGGAGCTATAAACTCTGATGGGAGGAAGAAAGCCATGCAAGCATTAGCCAAAGGACCACATCCATCAGGCTTCTTTTTAGGACGCCAAATTTGCTTTGTTTGGCAACTTCTTGTTCCAACTCCCTATTCCTCAATCGTTGTACTCTTCTTTTTCGGCTTTTCCTTAGGGCACGGAGGACACCACTCGTCCTTTTGCCATACGTATTTACAAAAAGTCACTTCTTCATTATGCACTCTATCATGAATCCAACTTTGAACTCGCAACTCTTTTCCTTTTCTTTGATTCTCAAAGCCACCTATTTTTAAGCTACCGATCATCTTGAGGAATCTTCGTTCCAAGTCTTTCATAGACGGACGGCGGTTGACTCGAGATTGCCTATACTGAGTAATTGAGCACTACACTCGGGACAATTATTTCTTGCGAGCAACCTCAAACCTTCATTCCAACAATGCCTAAAGAACGAACAACCCCAATGAGACTGCTCCTGTTCCGTCTGTATTCTTCTTGCTCCCTTTGGTATACTTCTTCCTCATACCTCGGCATTCTTCCATAAACCATTGTTTCTTTGTATTCCTTCTCTTTTCTCTCCGCCACTTGTTTAGCAAAATACGTGATGTAACTCGATTTGGAAGTTTGACCTTTCTCGGTTCGGCTATTCAAAGAAACCGAACTCGATGTTCTTGAGACTCTCATTGGTGATTTGCCGATCCGGGTCAACAAACACCACTCTCCTTTGCTCTATCGTAAGTCAACACTTTCACCTTGCCTTTACCTTTGAGATCATTGGCAGATACCACATTCACAGAGAAAGAAATCATATTTTGTGGAAAAAGGTCGATCATCAATTTTCATCTTGCCATCAAACCTCAAATGTCCCTCTTGGATAGCTTCGGATTCGCATTACGAACACTCGGCAATCATTAATAGAATGAGAATTAGTATTATGAAAGCCACAATATTTTTTGTCTTTCACTCCTTGAGACGTAACATAGGATGTCCTACGGTAACTTGATGCGTCCTTCCTTTATCAACAATGCAAAAGTCCGTCATGCGCTTTAGTAACATCAAAATCATAGGTTCCCTTTTGTTGTTTCAACCAGCGTTGACTAACTTGAGTGGGTTCCTTGTCCCAATTTAACTCAATTGCACTATCTCATCTTCATCAATATACTCGATCGCTTCATCCGTAAAGCCCACGATACACCTCATTAGTGGCATTGTTCTTACGAAAGCGATTATCTCTCACGAATCCTTGGGCTTGATTACTCATAGTCGCTAAACGTTTGTGCAAGTTGACCAAGATCATCAAACTCTAAACCGAACAACTTCTCCACGATATTTGGCAACATTCCTACTATAGCAATTCCGGGTAGTTGATCATCTGGTAAATTTAGAGAATAACACATATTCTTGGTCTCCCTAAATCTGCGAAGATACTCCAATGGTGTTTCATTTGTTCTCATCCTCGGACTCATGAGATCAACCAATTTCTTCTCATTGGTACCAGATAGAAATATGAATGAAACTTCGCTCTAGTTACGCTTACGTACCAATGGAATGAGCCGAGAGAGGCGTGAACCATGTGAAAGCCGGGTCTGTAAGAGACAAAGGAAAATATCGAATCCTCCATGCTTCATCCGGCAGCTTCTCCAAGTTGCATTAAGTACCGATTGATGTGCTCTATGGTACTAGTATCATCTTGACCGAAGAAAACTTGGCCAAATCTGTTGGAGGCTTCACCCTTGGAGGCAATGCCACTCTGTTGTACCATTCGGATAAGGAGATTTGTATGAATAGGATTGATTCTTTGGCTTCAAGCCGAACCGATTACGCATCATATCAGCCATCTGTGCATCAAAACATCAATACGGATCCTGGTTTCCTTGTACTTGCACTCCGTAAGGCAATCCTGAAACACTTCTATACCACAGGTTTGGTACAAAGCATTGGCAAAGATCATAATCAAGTAAATTCTTGATATCCATCTCCATACATATTCTTCGTAATCTATTTGATGCCGGAGAAACTCTATGTTTGAAAGTGGCACTTCTCCTGTGGTACCAAATGTCATCGGCCATAAGTGGGATGTGATTGCTTTTCGGTGTGAGTCAATCCACCTATATTTGAAGGCTTACGCTACTTCCTTTCCAACAGGCTTCTCTATGATGCTTTGGAACATTGAAAGCATCGGCCCACTAAGTGGTCCAACATTTTCCTCAAGTATTTATCAACCATTGGGCCAAAAGTATCGATCATGATTGCCCGAAAGGTATTGGAAAAAGCTGTGTGATGGTTTGTCATGGTTTCTCCCATAGCTTTATAAACCGGGGCTGCCATCTTTCGAGCATCCTCCTCTTGATGTAATCAGTTTGATGCGGAAGAAGAACCCTTGGCATTGACTGCTTTTGAAATACTTTATTGCTCTTGTTTTTGAAAAAGACATCAAGCACTTCCGTTGGTATTGCTCACACGCTTGTAGCACTAAATCCTTGTAATTATCTCGCAATTACGCCATGCTTACATCGAACATGATCATTGTTGATCTCAGATGCCATCTTGAACTAGCAAATGGTCCCACTGGGCGTGCCAAAAAGTGTGTTGACACAAAATGTGACGACCGTGTGCCGCACACACACAAAGACAGTAAAAGCGTAGCTTCAATTGGTGCCCGGGTGCTTCGTGATCCGGACGCGTGCCGGTCGATTTGACACTGAAAAAACCGACAAGGGATAAAACAGATTAAATGTCAAACCGGAACATGTCGGGTGAGACCAGATAGTTCAGTATATCTGACCACGAAGCCGGGTTACACAACGACATACGACTATAGGAAGTCATGCGCCAACAAGTTTATAAATCATTTGGCTAATCGTAGGATGGACATACGTAAAGATCTCGATTGCGAATGCATATGCATGGGAAGACATGTTTGAACAAGTGAAATTGATTATGCGTTAATGCATATCCAAGCTCAACAATCAAATTGAGTTGGGGTCCATGAAGAAGGAACGTGTAGATAAACACGATTAAGCCAATCTAAAACTCAAATACTCGCATACGACACCTAGTTTCGTCAAAAACTTAAAGCGTGATTAACATACATGAACCCACAACATGTGACAATCTAGATTAAAATAATTCAACCATTACGAGCATGTTATCTATTTGCAAAGGTATTATGAAAGTAATGATCATTGAAGCTCGAATAAAACCATAGAAGAGGGCGAACAATATCCATCTAGATTGGGCAAAAGTGTGCTACAAATATATAAAATATTTAAAACATGCAACACGGGATAACTTGATGAATCTATTTAGATTTTGCCGTAATCTAATAGAGCCGATAACCATCTTGCTTCCACTAAGCATATTGAGCAAACGCGCCGCATACGGTATCTACTCATAAACAAAGTATAAGCAAAGACTTCTTGATTGTCAAGCAAAGATCCGCCGCGATCATTGAAAACAAACAAGACTACTTGCATCACGTCTAAATCCACCGCATGATACTAAACATGATAACAAGGTTGTCGGAACTTACGGAGGTCGACGGATCGATGACTCCTCTCGAAGAACTCGACGACACGACAAAAGGACTCGAAAGTTGGCACGGGGCCGGTTGTATTGATTTGGTTGTGAACGCCTATTACAATGGTCGAGGGTCAATATTTATACCCTAGACGAAACACGAGTCCTAAAAGACTACGATTTACAAAGGAACTCTTTAAATAAACTTGGAAACTACGATTCCTTGCCCCAAACTCTCAGAGTCCTTTATTATTACAACTTTCATCTTCTCGATCGGCTTTGCTTGCCATCTTCTGCTTTCCCGAATGGAGTTACCGCCTTCCAGAATAACCGACCGCACAAGCATTTAGCCGACCGCTTGCGTTATTTGCCGAACACTCTTCTTCCTGCATGTGGGTCCACCTGTCATCTTCCAGAATTGACCAAAATCCAGTGTTAACAGCTGTGCTCATGTATGTGTGCTATGGCGCGGTTCGTTTGGCCGAAAAAGCTGAAATGTACTATTCGCTAATTTGATGTGATAGAAAAATATTGTATCATAGCTGATAGATAAAGAACTAATATGTGAGCCCATAATAATTTTTGAACTGTCAATATATAGATTGTCAGAGAGATATGATCTTTTAGCTGTCAAGGAGATGACACGTGGAGAGAATGAAGCTAACTGTTGGAAGCGCCCTAATGGAGCTAGCCAGTTCTATTGTGGTGCATATGCTTTTGCATGGACTTCCTGGCCAAACCTTCAAATCTTTTTTTATATAAACTTTTTTTTGATGCAGTTGCCTACATTGACGAAAACAAAAGAAAATTTAGCTTGTCAAACACAAATAACCGTCTTCACAATGTTGTTACCATGCTGATCCATTTTGCAGCCCAAACCCACAACAATATTCATCAAATGCACATTTCCGCAGAAAGCAATATACAGGACAACGAAGAGCATCGTCAGCTCTCTTCTCTCTCTTCAGAGACTAATAACAGCTGAAGTGTAGTTTGCGCCATATAGTTGCCTGACTTCTCTGAAGACGACTGGCTAACTCTCTTCGTCCACAACAATGGTCGCGCCCGAGCCAATTCCAAGCTCCATGAGAGAGGCCGTGTTCTCCTCAAGAAGTTGTGGTAGAGGGCATCCCTGTTCCAGTAAATACAGTAATCAACATACACGACTTTATGCATGAAAGGTACAGCTCCAGATCTTTTCGATAGGTATACTAGACAATAATCGTACACGATACAGTTACAGTTCATAACCTCTTCTTCGACAAACAGTCTCACTTTTATGCCCTTCAGTTTAAAGAAACTTTCGCACAAAGATTTTAACTTCCCGATCTGTACACATAGGAGTCTGAACATTATTTCATCTAGATACATGGAAGAACAAGCAAGGGTCATTGAATTACTAGGATCGCAACTTTTACTAGTTAGCAGTCAAATTAACATATCAATTGTTGCTAAGAGATAGCTCGAATAAAAATCAGGAAATCATGTCCCACGGTCATTGCACTGCAATATACAACTAAAACCTCCCATGTAGTACCAACAACCCGATAAATAAGGATAGCTATGTAGTACCAACAAGTACTCACAGTTGCTGTAGCAGGCAGTTTCTTTGTCAGTGGTTGCTTTTCACCCATTGATGGCCCCACACATTTCAATGTAACACCTGCATGCAACGTAAAAAAATCCAGTTCTTTCAGCTGATCCATCAACTGTGTAAATCTTGTCAAGATTAAAGTTCAAGATCAGTACTTATAAGACCAGAAGCCATCTTTTGTGGCCCCGATGTGCTTGAAGTTGGTTTCTCATCTTCAATACCATGAAAGGACTTCAGTTCAGCAAATCTGCATCAAATTTTTTTCTACCTCTATAAGTATGATTAACAATCTTACCACTAGTGATGCAACTATCAAGTACATGTCAGAAGTGAATAAAACTGATAGATGAAAGCTAGCCATAAAACCCTTAATTATTCTGCATTGCATATCCCATAGGCTATTCATGCCAGCTGCAGTTCTCGTGGTTAGAGATAATCACTGAATTATCATGATACACAGCATCATTGATGTTGATTCCATTGAATTTTGAATGGATGTGTTATGTTGTGGCTAATGATGGTCTCCGGTGCAATAACTGAATTTGATCATTTAAGCAACAGATTAGTGGTAAAGCTTCTGCCTTGTGACCATGAGGTCACGGGTTCAAGTCCTGGAAACAGCCTCTTGCAGAAATGCAGGGAAAGGCTGCGTACAAAAGACCCAAGTGGTCAGACCCTTCCCCTTCCCCTGCGCAAGCGGGAGCTACATGCACTGGGTCTGCCCTTTTAAGCAACAGATTAGTGGTGGCAAAAACACACCAAACACTGAAGCCAAACCAAACATATATCCTCAGTTTTCAGTTCAGCTGTAGTTTCTTGCAACATAAATGATGAAGAAAGCTAGGCCGATGCCACCTCGACATGAAGGCCAAGGCCCATTTGTTGCCCTCCGTGGTCTGATGGTGGCAACAAATGGCACCTATCTCTTGTAGCCGCCTCATTCATTCTTCTCTCGTTCTCCCTCTAGAAGAAATGCAAGTGGTGCCATGGATATTCACCGATGCAGTGAACACAAAAATCGATTCCCACATTCCAGAAGGTTTCTCCCTCCTTCTGTTCTTCTGTATTACTCTACCCCCCTCTCGCTTGTGTGCTGCTTAGTCTGATTCTGTCCCTCTCATATCTAATAGTCAGGCATCGGAGGTGTGGCAGGGGTCAGCTAGCTTAAGATCCACTGATCCACTGGAGACAGAGTTCAGGGTGTATGATTTGCCGGTGCTTCTGCTCTTCAGGAGCTTATCCTGAGGTCGCTTGCTCCAAGCCCTTAGTGGCATAGTATGACAAGTTGATTATGGTCGGGTTTTTATTTTCTTTTTGCAGTGGCGTAGTGTGAGTGGGGTGTGTTGGGAAGTTTTTTTCTAGCCATCCCGTTTTTGTGAGTTTTTCCTTTGTTAATGAAATGGCATGCAACTCTCCTGCGTTGTTCAAGAAAGAAAAAATCAGTGGAAACCAAGAAGTCTCACTGAACTATTGTGCTTTTGTAAATTTCAGAAATCGAAATTTCTTTGCTTTGTTTTTCGAATGTCAGGGGCCAAAATTTCCAAAAGCCAAAATAACAAAACCAAAAAAACTGAATGCCCACCTGGTCACCCCTAAAAAGAGTTATTCCCTCCATCCAGCATTCACAGGCGTACTGGTGTCTGGAAAAGTTTCCAGCATTCACAGGTGCAGTAGCTGTTGCATATTTCGTTTCCCGTCGCGTGCACTCACTCTTTCCACATGCAGTTACGGCGACTCATTTACCCAGCCAGCACTGCGCGGACTAGTTTGCTAGTTTGTTTCCAACTGCAAAGCTTTGCCCCTAATTATTACTACACATGCAATTGGATGGTGCGGCATGCAGGCCAGCAGCCAGTTTGCAAACCGAAGCGTTTTTGCGGCTGCGAGGAGAAGGATTAATGCGAGTTAATGATCTTGGTCTTGGTGAAAACTGTTTAAGAGCCTGTGAATACTGGATGGAGGGGGTATATTACAAAATCATGGATTGTTTCTTCTCTGGATCATATTGTGTCAGCATATACAATTTAAAAACATAAGAATGTGATAAATGCCACAAACTTACCTAGGGTGCAGCCGTTTGATCTCTTCTGGGTCATTTGATTCTATTTTTCCCATTACAAGGCGGACATATCTACAATGACAGTGCTTGTATCAGAATTGCAGTGTGACTTCAAGAAAGGCAATTGAAGGGTCTTTTTTATTTTTATTTTTTAAAAAAACGAAAGACTGTAGTAGCATTTCCTCAGAGAACCAAAAGAAAACTCTGCAGTTCAGATAGAGGAAAAAACATTTTAAAACTTCCATTAATACTGATCTGATATCCTGACTGACCATACCACAAAGAAACCTCATATGATCATATACTAGTTGCAACAATTTACAGATACAAAGGATCAACTCACAGTATTTCAGATTCCCTCCGTTCACGTGGGCTTATCTAGACATGGCAAGAAGGATTAAGGATGTCATACATCTGTGCAGCATATTGTACATTCTAAAAAAACATCCAGTGAGTTGGCATAAACCTCACTGCCATTTAGTATTCCAACTTTTCCAACTCGAGCAACAAGCACAAAACGAGGAGCACCACTCTTGGCAGGATCAGCTATAGGATTATCAGAAAGCCTGACATCCTTCAAAAAATTAGAGATCAGTACGGTCATACCAATGTATTATAGATCAGCAACAAGATTCCAAACAACAAGAGTAGTTCACTGAAACCATCTCGCCCTTAAACTTGGGAACAGAAGTGAATCCACTGAAGAAAAGTCATCTATGTCATTAGATCCTGGTGAAGTAAAAAAAATCAATATTAGCACAGTGTATTCAGTTTTTCTCCCATTTGAAAAGCAGGAAGCACTAGTGCAGTACTAAAGTTAAACAGAATCATGCTCAAATCTTGGGTTCTTTACATGGCAAAGACAACAAAATCTACTCCCCCCCAACACACACACAGAGAGAAGGCATATACCTAACAAAAGAACTTGCAAATTTTCAAACGGCACAGCAGCTGCATCATCAAGAGATCCATCTGGCAAAAGATTAGATGGATACTTGACATATGCTTTAACCTGTTTTTGTTCAAATGGAGTTATTCCAAACTGGAGAAACAAGGGAGAGAAATGATAAATATTCACAGTACCCAAATCAAATGCAGAAGTATCAATCAAATCAAGGGTGGAAACATTAATATTTCCATTTTTACCTTCTTAAGTAAGAAAGTTTCACAATTTCATCCCATGAATTAATGTGATTATCTTCTAAATTTAGGAGCCGCAGTGTATTGAAAGCTTGTACAAATTTTCCATCTGGGGTCTAGATAAGAAAGCGAGATACAGTTAGATGTACAAAATATCATAATTTGTAATGTTGATGTACACCTTGCTGAAGCAAGAAAAACATGCGCTTGAAATGTTGGAAAGAATAATCCAAAAACACTTAGATGTGGTCTCTATTATCATCGGATGCAGATGGAACTATGGAAGCTGTGGTATAAGAGGAAACACTAACCATGATCATATTGAACCTGTTTGACATCAGGTGGAGTTCACTGATACATGAAAAGGAAACTTTAATCTTTTCAATCTGTTATAAAGAAGTTAAAATGAGCTCACAGTGTGATTGGCAATGACTAACAACAAAAGCTTCAAAGTGACAGCAATTGGGTATACCAGTTCCCATGTTACACCACAGTTGTTGAGAACAAGAAGTTGGATATTCTCGAGCATTGGAGTTTCTGCAACATCATTCTCCATGGTATTGTTTGTCAAATTAAGAACTTCCAGGGATGCCAGTGCTTGACAAAGAGAGGATATAACCTGAGACGGAACCAAAATGTTTAGAGACACAGCAAACAAACAAACAGTTAAACAAGAAGGACAGGGGATATACTGCAAACATTTGGTAGTACCACCAACAATGTTTCTCTTGTTGCTTTGATGTTATCATGTTATATAAAGCCACACCAATTATAAGTAGAGCAATTGAAATAACAAGAATCGTTCTGTGGGAATTCTTACTTGCCACTGTGAGAATAGATTTCCAGTTAAGTCAAGAAATCTGAGATCTGGAACATGCAAAACAGCTTTAATAAGTCCCTGAAGAAACAAATGGTAGCAGAACCATCAGCTCCAGTTGCTACACACATTATGGCTTATTTGCAAAAAAAAAAGCAGTAAAATGGACAGGATGGTGATAATTCATAAGACAGTATTTACTTGGAACCAAACTCTTTAGTTCATCCGGTGCTCCGATTGAGCTCACTCCCATGTTCGAAACGGATGCACTGGTCAACTCATTGAAGTTGTTGAGCTTCTCCTGAACTTTGTCTGTGCCAACAAATTCAACCGAGACACGCTTCTGGCTTGTCGAGAAGACATACATCTCATCTGAACACAGTGCGGCAAAGCATGTAATCAGGGTCATTACATAGGAAATTCAACAAAGTGCGATAATGTTTGCCCAAATATTTCTACTCCTTTGCTGAAAGGAACTGAGCATTGCCGGATCAAAGGAAATGTGAAGGCAGCAAATTCAGGGAGCCGTCGGTCGGCAAGCGCTGCACTAACCCTGTTCCTCCTTGGTGAAGTCCTGAACGCGGTAGCGTAGGCGGAGCGCGTCCCGGAGCGAGATCCCTCCGCTGAGCGCGGTGGGGCGCGCGAAGGAGGCCGAGCACTCTCCTGCGGCGACAAAGTATCGGCGGCCAGCGAGCGAGCCGTCGTGCCGGCCGCCAGCGCCATCGTCCCAGTCGACACCGACCCAGTCTCCGGCGTGGCCCTCTACGGGGCCCAGGTAGCGCACCGTGCCTACGCGGCCGGGGTCGTCGGCGGCGTGCACGCGCTGGCCCAGGCGGAAGGCAGCGGCTTGGACATGACTGGACCCCTGGAAGGTGGTGGGCAACTGGTGATTGGTGAGAGGCGTGATGAGTGAAAGGGCGTGTTTGTTAGACCGGACGTCGGTAGCATGTATGGACCACCCCAGCCAGGCTGGATAAGGCCAGGCCCAACAGGTGCAGCAGCATCTTGTTCGGTGATTTTTTCCAACTTCGTCATGTCTATGCGGGACTGTGTCTGCTTGGTTTTGTTGTTAGTGTTCCCAACCACCTCCAAACTGCCCGGTTGAAAGGGTGTTTGGTTCTCTGGATAGCTCGTCATGCAGGCCAAGATCACAGTTTTCATACAAGACAATAGAGGAGATGTTGCAACATTACAATAAATAGCCATGGCAATGTAGTTTAACAGTAGTAATTAGATGACAGTTTACACAAGTTAAGTGACATTACAACATGATAAATCACAGAGTACAAGTACTAAATAATTGATACATGCAATAACAATTACTCTAACAGCACTGCATCTGTTTAGCCCCATCCACATCACAGCAACCAAAGCACAAAGAAAGAGTATGATCACATTTTTATGACTCATTGGAGAGGTTGTTTCTCCACTTTCAGTGACACTTAAAGAAGAAGGTTTAGAGGAAGGCATTGAGTTGATTGTTGAGTTGAAAGCAGCCATTGCTTCGGCATAAGAGCTGTACTTCTTATGCACAGCTCTATGAACACCTAGTACATGCTCACTGCACTCAGCTCAACTAGTGTACACACCAGGTTACTTTCCAACGAAAACAACATACCAAGCACACATGGTTCTGCAGTTAACAACCAGCAAAGCCTTAGTCCAAAATGTTTCAAGTGCAAGCCATCGGTTTGTTCAATGAGGTTGTCTAGTACAGTTGAAGTGGTAGACAAACTCAAGAAACAAACTATTGGAATGCACATGGTAAAGGTGCAGTAGACATCACAGGCAGCTCTAGAAATGCCTCAGTTGTTCATCTATTGCATCACAGGCAAAAAAAGTATGTGGCCTCAGACTATATCATGATTTAATACCTTCTCATAACAGTCACGGGTGGCACCGATGAAGTAGCAAATAGAACAAAACAGAGGAGGGCGTGTTTGTTTGCCTGGAGAAGCCAAATGAAAACCAAGATCATGACATACATGGAAGCATGAGAGATGTCCAACCCAAGCCGTCAGAGCATCAGTGAGAGCAGTTGCTTGGGTATGGGCGTCTCACATGTTTTGATGACAGGCATAAGAACCAAGAAACCAGCACAAAAGAAAGATAGAAACATAAGCAGTGCCACCTCTATAACAGATGTTTGTGTCATCATCGGCCTTAACCAACAGGAAACCATCACAGTCAAAATAACCAACTTCATGATAGCCATAGAATCGTGAGACACATCCAACCCGAGCCATCAGCAAAGAATAGAAAGAGCAGTTGCTTGGGTATAGATGTATCTCATGGTTTAATGACAGCCATGAGAACCACAGTCACCAGATCATAAGGACCGCCACCTGTATACAAAATTGTGTCATCATCGGCCAGAAACATCACAATCAGCAAACCAACAAGAAAACCTACAAGAAAACTAGCAACAAAACCAGCAAAAAGATTAGGTCCAACTGATTATATTACAAATTACATGGCATGTAGCCACCAAATAGTTCAATAGTTCAAATGATAGGGGTCCATGGATCATCCCCACATTACTTCCAATTACATGCTAACTATAGTTACCCACCTCCTCAATCATAAAAGAACCACAAACCCAAAAGTAGTGTGTTAGGCCGTCAGTGCTGCACAACTAGAACACAAGAGCAAAAGTCACCAAAAGTCAGTCAAGGAGAGTGGTGGAGGGTAGAGGACTACATATATAATCCTCAATTGCTTTCCTCCAAGTCCAAGGCAGGTCCTAGAGCATCTACATGTAGTAGTGCTTAGCATGGAAGGTCCTTAGCCAAAGAACCCTGTGACTGTCAACCATCTTGACATAGGCAGTGGCCTAGGCTTTGTTGTCCAGCAGGTGGGAGAAGGCAACAATGAGGGCTTCCTCACTAAAGCCAGACATGTCCATCATAGCATGATACAAGTCAGCATCCACATGAGCAGGGCCAGTCTCTCTAAGGGCATTGGCTACATTGTTCACTACATCTGTCATGTTGGTCATGGTGGGGACCTCCTCCTCACTAAAGTAGGGCCTCTTCCTCTTCCTACCACCATTAAAGGTAAGCAGCTCAGTTGCCTTGCTGCCTTCCCCCTGATCAATCTTCTCCCTAGCAGCATGGTTGCCATATGACCCTTCCACTTTTCCTAAGCCACTGTCAGCCTGGTAGGAGTTCACACCTAAGGGCCCATTTGAGCCAACAGCAAACCTACCGGTTGTCATACCATTACTAAAGATGGTTTGCATCTCATCATAGAACCTCAGGGGGGTGTTTAGAAGCTCAGCATCTTTTGGGTGGTCCTGTAGTTATTATTTTCTAGGCTGTTAGTCAAGGCAGTGAACAACACAGAGAAGAAGAGAGGCAGTTTACTAATGAACAAGTACCTTGATATGGCCAATGTAATGCTTAGGATCTAGCATGATTGCTTTCACATCCTCATCCCAAAGGGCTCCACTAAGGTCCTTAAGCTTGCAGATTCTACCCCACCTCTGCCTCCACTTCCACAGGTGGTTGTACACCTGGGTGGAGGTCACTTTCTCACCACTATACTCTCTCAGGAGCTTGGCTACCTGGTTCACCTCGTTCTCCTTAAATCCCTTATTAGCTCTAGCCCCACTCTTAATCAGTTGGCTCATCCTCCTAAGGACAAAGCCTGAGGTGTTGGTTGTCCACCTCATTGCTACCCTAGCTGCTACACCAGCACCATCAGTAGCACTAGCAGTAGGAGGAGCATCAGCAGGAAGAGCAGCAGCATTAGCAGAAAGAGCAGCAGCAGGAGGAGGAACACCAGCATTTGCACCAGCTGGGGCAAAGGTAGACCCACCAGGCAGCATTGCAGATGCAGCCACAAACCCAGCACCAGCACCACCATTTCTAGCCATCTAAGTTCCATACATAGTGCAACAGTCATCATCCAAATAGATAATAGTAAATAGCAGGGAAAATAGATTTGCATAAGCAATACAAGTCTCAGGTGGTGTCCACAAATAAAACATTACACATGTCCAGCAATGAAACACTAGTACCATACAAGGCAGCCTTAGTTTATTACAAATCTCCAGCAAGGAAACATGAAATGCATAGCTAAGTCCTAGAAGCCCCCTAGATTCCCACATGGCATCTCAGATCCCATCCCTAACTAAGGCCATGCTAGGCACCTCTTGTGACTAAAGTGCATTGACAGCTGGACCAGAATAATAAGAAGAAGCAGGGTTTGCAACCCACTCTACTTCAGTTGGGACCACATGGTCAACCCCAAATCCTAGGATCCAATTGTGTAAAATGCAGTAGGCCTGAACAAGCTTTACTTGAGTCTTGTACTTATGAAACGGCTTGTTATCTATGATTCGAAAATGATTCTTCAAAGCACCAAAGGCCCTTTCAATGGTCACTCTAAGGGAGTTGTGCCTCAGGTTGTACAGCTCCTTGACATTAGTAGGGTTATGCTTAGGACCATATTCAGACAGGTGATACTTGACACCCCTATAAGGAGACAGGAACCCTGGTCTGTGTTGACGGTAGTTAACAACCATTATAAATCATCAATAAAACATGCATAAGGGCACAATTGAGATTACCAACAAAGGTCTAGGGGTTTAAACTAATAAATTCCATGAGTTTTGGTGACTCTATGATTTCTGCAGGGTTTATCTAGAAAACCGTCAAGGTGGACCTACATGTCAGATTTAATTGTGCTTATCCACCGTGAAACAGACACTAGAAGGTTCTAGAGGACACCAGAGGATACCATGCTAAGGTAGAGAGCGAGGGGCTACCAGGTGGACCTACAGGCTGCTCGACCCCTAGGCCCACCTGTCGGTCTCTGTGTTGCAATGTCAGTTCTTCACCGCCTCCTAGGTGACATCTACGTCGTTCCTTAAGTCGGTTTGATCCAAGGGCTCACGTTGGACGCTCCGGGCTATATAATCAGCCCCTGCCCCCCTGAAGGCATCAAGTCATTTGAGAAGATAAAAACCCTAATCATCCTCAAAGCTCCATCATATTCTAGGGCATAGCTAGTTAGGCTAGGTCTAGAGGGAGGCAAGCAGGCTTCACTTGGATTCCTGATCGTGTCAAGAGCGTAGTTCGGTATAATCTTTGTATCCCTTCTCTCTTTTGTATCTCCATTACTTTTATATGCTTGCTACAATTGTTATGACAATATTAGTATTCATCTTATTCATGTTCTTCATTATAATGTTCATTGTCTACTTTGAGTATATACCTAGTATAGTTGGATTATCATCATATTCATGCATATGTTCGTATAGCGCTCACCCTAAGGATCCATGGGTGGGTGGTCAACATTGTGTAAGCATGGTGCTTATATGTTGTTTACCTGCGGATATACCCTATATTCTGGGTCATGTGGTAGATCGTGGACGTGACACTCCCGTTGAGTCCTTTGTAGTCCACTCCCCGATGTAGGTAGCACGTAGAACCTGGTTATGAAGGGGGACAAGCTCTGTTATTAATCTCCCTTAGTAACATCCCTTATGTGTAGATATGAAGGTGATCTTAGCAATGACTATTAGGTGTAATTGCACTAATCAATGTATGCTTTGACTTATAATTAAGAATGATTTAGGAATTATTCCTCTAATATTCTACCTGACCATGCTAATGCCATAGAAAGGAGTACTCTAAGTGATTTATCATTATCATTGATCAATACTTATCATATATATATCTTATCCTATGACTTACCCCTGTTATGAGTAGAATATTAGTTATGATTTATTTCTCCATTAATAGTGTAAGTTATCAATACTTGTCCATGCTAGACCTTCCCTATGGTAAAAATATAAATAATGATACCTAGAATACTCTCAGGTGAAGTGCTACAATGGTATATTATTGGTGCGCTTGTAAATCCTTTTTCATTCATATCTATATATTCTTTTTAGTCACATGAAATAATAAAGAACTACTTAGAGTTATTCTAATAGTAATGCTAGCTAGTACCAACAAGTATCTCTAGCATCATCACTAGGGATGACAACCTAGTAAAGTAATGTTAGGAGATATAAGTTTATAATAGGTGGCTACTAAAACAAGTGACAAGTTAATAAATATCAACAAGCATTTCTAGCGCCGTTGCCGGGGAAGGTAGCAAGACAAAGGAAGTATTGATAAACTTATACTTATTGATGTGATCAAAATAACCATTGACCTCTGCTCAAACAGGCTTACCCTTATTTTTGTCTACTTGTGTATCTTATGTAGGGTAATGTATGACCGGTTTTGACCTTCCGACAAACTACGTTGACGATCCAGAAGCACTACTTAAGAGGACTAAGGCTAAACTCAAAAAAGTTTTAGCTTTAGAGTCGGAAGACAACCATATAAGGCGAAGCTTAACAACAGAAATTGAAGCCATGGCTGACAAGACTCTTTGTGAATTCTCTGCTCCAACCACTGCCAACATCCGTACTGGACCTAATGTCAATGTTGGAGACAATGGATTCGAGCTCAAGCCGGCTCTCATCAACATGGTGCAAGCGAGCCAGTTTTGTGGAAAGGCACATGAAGATGCTAGTGCTCATCTCCAACACTTCCTAGAGATCTGCAGCACTTTCACCATCAAGGGAGTAACCAAGGACGTCATACTACTTCGTCTCTTCCCATTCTCACTTTTGGGGAAGGCGAAGCAGTGGTTCTACGCCAACAAAGATAGAAACACTACATGGGATAACTGCTCCACTGCCTTCCTAGCCAAGTTCTTTCCCACAGGCAAGACCAATACTCTGCGTGAGAGAATCTCAAGTTTTTAGCAATAGTATGATGAATCTGTCCTTAAGGCATGGGAACGCTTTCAAGACTACATATCAGAATGTCCTCATCATGGGATGGAAAATTGGCTACTCATGCAGACTTTTTACCATGGGTTGACCAACAGTACCCGTGAGACTATGGATGCTGCTACTGGAGGTGCTTTCTTGTCACTTACACTTCTAGCTGCGACCACTCTTGTGGAGAAGATGGTCTCCAACCAAGGTTGGAATGAAGAACGTGTTCAAACCCGTAAGAGAGGTGGAGGTATGCATCAACTCAAGGAGGTAGACATGCTATCTGCCAAGATGGACCTACTGATGAAGGAGCTCAAAGACCGAGCTAATGAAAAGCAAGAAGTCATGCACATTCATGATTCACACATGATGTGTGAAGTATGTGGCAATACTGGGCATTCAGGAAACAGTTGTCCTAAAACCCAAGAGGATGTGAACTTTGTCAACAATAACTACTATCGTCCTCAACAGAATCAAGGATGGAACCAGCAATAGAGGCCAAACTATCAAGGTAACTACCAAGGTAACCCTCAAGGTAATAATTATAATAACTTTAATCAACTACCCTTGAGAGAATTAATTGCTGGCCAATCTAGACTTATGGAAGGATTATCTAAGAAGGTAGCTACCAATGATAAAATTCTAGAAAATATAAGTAACAAAATGGATAGGTTTGCTTCTGCCATTAAGAACCAGCATAGCTTTAATAAAATGATAGAATCACAAATAGCTCAGCTGGCGGCTGTTGTTCCTCCATCCCACAAAGGTAAGATTCTGGGGCAGCCGAAAGATTTAGAAACTACAAATCTTATCGATATTCATAATGCAGCTTTCTACTACACGCAACCATCAGAGGGAAGGTGGATAGATTACACCCTACCCAACAAGAAAGGTGATCTAGGGAGACCTGTCATCCCTATCGCCATTGGACCTCACATCTTTCAAGAAACTGTCTGTGACTTCGGAGCAAGTGTCAACATCATGCCTAAGGTAATCTATGATAAAATTAATGGAGATATTTTGTTATACACAAATATGCGTTTACAACTTGTAGATCAGTCACTCTGCTACCTCAAGGGAGTTCTTGAAGATGCCATCATCTGAGTAGGACAATCGTATGTTCCCGTAGACTTTGTGGTTTTAGAAACATGTGGAGATAAAAGGGCACCCATCATCCTAGGCCAACCTTTCTTGAGCACCGCAAAAGCCATCATCTACGCGAACAGTGCCAAGATCTGTTTCACGATCAAGGATAAAAAGGAGAAGTTCTCTTTCAAGAACCGCATCTTGTAAATCCACAAAAAGCATACCTGCCCGAAGAGACAACAGTGACCAAGAAGAAGAACAGCCGAAGGAGGAAGAACAAGACCAGTCAGCCACAAGAAGAAACGGTTAACATGATCAACACACTCCGATCTGAGTATGACCACCTCCTCACTTCACCATTCCTTGCTAAGAAGGATGATCCTGGAGTACCGACGATCGAGTGTACCATTGAAAAAAGAATCTTCCACAAGACCTTCTACGACATTAGATCGGGCATCAATATAATGTCCAAGGTAACATATGAATATTTATTCGGTAACAAACCTTTGTTCCCTACATATATGCAGTTGCAGATGGCAGACCAATCAATCCGATTCCCTAAGGGAATAGCGAGGGACGTTATGTTAAGAATATGAGATCACTATGCCCCTACCGATTTCATGGTCCTGGACATGGGAGAAGAAGACGATACACCCATCATCCTTGGAAGACTGTTCCTCAATAGCACCAACACGATCATGTCGATGGGGAACCCTACGGGCCCCCCATAGACCATACTGCAGGGAGGTAGGCCTTGGTAACAAGGCCTACAGCCCAATCGCCAAGAAGAACGCGGAGCAAAGCAACGTGCAAAACCGAAACTCCAACGCAAACTATACAAGGAAAGGCGCCCGAAGCTTAGCTTAGGACTCTGACCTTGTATCTGAATAGAATGCAAACAACGCCTCTCAGCGCTTGGACTATAAAGGGCTGGTGAGGGTACCCATTGTAAGAGAGAACGCATACCCGATACTCAAAGCAATACAATGCAAACAGGCTAACACCAAAACTGGACGTAAGGTTATTACTTCACCAAGTCGAGGGCCTGAACCAGTATAAATCGTGAGTCTCTTTGCGTAACCGCCGAATTCCGCTATTCGCTGAAGCCCGAACAACTGTCCCGGGTACCCCCGTGGTAGGCTATCGGTGGTAAAACATCGACAGCTGGCGCGCCAGGTAGGGGCTTTTGACGAATTTTTTCTCGAGAGTTCGGTGGACCTCAACCTCAAGATGACCTTTTCGGTGGGAACAACCTTTGTCTTCGGATCCTGGATCTGCAAGGCTAACGGCGACGGCAAGCTTCGTACCCGTCTCCGAGAAGAAAAAGAATTCGATGACAAAGTTCAATACAAACTCGCTGAGAAGATGACGAAACTCTCAACTTCGGATACAACTCGGAATAAGGAAGAAAGCGGATACGAAACTGACTCTGAAAAAGAGATATAACCCGATTCCAAGACAATCTTCACGGCACAAGAGCCAAGCCTAATTGGACTCGGAGATACAACAACGATCGCGAAGGGATACGACCCGTACAACTCAAAGAAGAACTTAGGAACTTACGGACTGCGCAACGCGGCATCAGTCTATCAACACTTTACCCAAAACAAGATGAACTTAGCAAGAAGAATACTCCTGGAGGGAGCACAAGAAGGGATGATCATGATAGTTACCCCACAAGATTGTGTGGTGCATTGGCCAGGTTCTTTCACCTCAAGCAAAGCCCAAACTGGCACGCGCGTTGAAGAACTACCTTATCAAGAAGGAAAAGAACTCGGATCTAGCTCAGAAGCTACAGACAGCTCAACCAAACGAAGGATGGAATACCGTACAAGAAGAGCTCGGAAGAGGTATACTGTATACATGGTAGAGCAGTTAGAACAACCTTTGGAACCACCACAGATACCAGATATAAAATCTTCAGACGAATCAGAAGGCAACATCTCGCCAGATGAGAAAAGCGACAGCAACGAAAATGATGAGCAAAGACTAGCAAGGCTAAAGAAGAACAAATTGAAAGCTGGAAGGAGGAACCGGGCTAAACAAAGGAAGCAAGTTTGGAATAAATACAAAGCGGAGCTAACGGAATACAACAGAAAGAAGGCGGAAAAAGAAGCCACAAAAAATACAAAAAGGGAAAGAATTGAAGAATTAACAAAGGAGTTGTACACCCTCATGAATAACGGGAAAGCAAAGGAAGACCAGAAGAAAGAAGTCGGGGATCGGAAAAACAACCCGTGAAGAAGTTCCACAGAGCCACAAAGGAAGCCACACCAAAAATCGAATTTTCAAAGGATAGGACCAGTAGAAAGTGCTGATATCAATGGAAGGAAGGAACACTACTCAAAGCAACAAGAAAGAGACAAACCAGAATTAAGCCAACGCTACCAAGAAATATCAAGAAGATTTGACAAAGAAGATGACTACGGAGAGTCTAAGTTAAAAGAAGACATGTCTTATTATAGAAGGGCAAGATCGCCAAATTACGGAAGAACGGAACCATACGACAGATTCCCTTATTTCGTAGGAAGACTACAAACTTTAAAGCTTCCACAAAAGTTTAAACCAGCAAATCATTCCAAGTATGATGGCAAAGTCGAACCAAGACAATGGCTAAGGGTTTACTCCCAATCTATTGAATTAGCTGGAGGAGACGACGACATCAAGGCTCTATTCTTCCCAATGGCCCTTGAAGCAATGCCGCTACAATGGTTTGATAAATTGAGGCCAAGATCAATCAGGTATTGGGAAGACTTGCAAGAAGCTTTATGCAACAACTTCGCAGGCATTATTACTCATCCAATGACTGCAGCCGAATTGAAATGAGTAAAGCAAAGGAGAGGAGAAAGTCTAAGGGAATACTATAGAAGATTTGGAGAATTTAGGGCTCAAGTCCACGACATTACTGATAGAGAGGTGATAGAGGCCTTTGCAGAAGGAATATGGGCAAACTGGCAATATAATGACTATTTCAATGAGAACCTAAGAACAAATGAAGACTTCAAGAGGGTTGTTGAGAAGCTAATTTCGTCAGAAGAAAGAACTCGACACAGATTTGCTAGGGACAACCCAGAGAATAGAAGACCCGATTACAGACAGCAAGACAAAAGACCAAGGGAGGACAATATGGTGGCAACCACAGACAACAAAAGAAGATATAATGGCAACGGTAATGATATCAATGGTAGCAATCACAATGACAACTACAACAATAGTAACAACCGTAACAACATTGGTTACAATAGTAATAGCAACTATCAGAGTAACAACTACCGAGGAAGAGCGCCGAAAAACATAGAAAACATGCCGTGTCACATACACCTAGGGGCCAGACACAAGTTAGTTGAATGCAGCACTTTTCAGTGGCAATTCATGAAGAGAGAAAACAGGAATCAAAACAACTCGGAGCCAAAGCAAGAAGAATCCAAGAAGGAGGAAAAGAGAGCTGAAGGAGATTATCAAGAACCCCAACGCCAATTAGCGGTGATATTTTCAGGTGTTCCTAACACACGAAGCAAAAGACAAGAGAAACTAGCTCACAGAGCCATCATGGCAGCTGAACCAACCATCCCAAGATATCTAGATTGGTCAGAGTACCCCATCCACTTCACAAGAGAAGACCAATGGACCGGGCAAGAAGCGAGGATGCTACCCGTGGTCATTGGGTCCGACTATATCACAGAGTAGTAGTAACTAAAGTACTCATCGATGGAGGAGCCGGGCTTAACATAATTTTCATGAGATACTCTCAAAAGGATGAATCTGGATTGTGAAGGTCTAATGACACCCATAAGCACACCATTCTACGGAATAGTACTCGGCAGAGCAGCTATGCCCCTCGGACAGATAACCCTACCCATCACCTTTGGCACACCAGGACAAATCTGGGACTGAATTCATCAAATTCGAAGTTGCAGACTTTGAATCATGCTACCACATAATACTTGGGAGACCAGCTTTAACAAAATACATGGCGGTACCACATTATCCATACCCTCATTGCTCAAGATGCCAACAACAAAGGGCATATTATCATTGAAAGGAGATCTAAAGAAAGCACATGATTGCGACGCATACAAGCGGTACAAATATCCGAAAGATTACAAGATATAAAGGAAGGAAATGAGATTACAATGTTGGCCAAACGAAATGAACCCAGATGAGATTAAGATACCTGGCTAAGAAGCCAAGCAACCGCACCACCAAAAGAAGCCGCTACCAAGACTATTGACCTCTTGTTGGTGATCCGGAGAAGACGACAATCATCATTGCAAATCTCAACCCCAAATAGGAACTCGCGCTCACCAACTTTCTTGGGACAACAAAGATATTTTCGTTTGGAAGCAGTGAGACATGCGGGATCCCAAGGAGTTGGTGAGCACATAATTGATGTGAACAAAGGGTCCAAACCCGTTTAAGCGAAGTTACAAAGATTCGCTCCAGACAGAAAAGCAACAATAAAAAAAGAGATCACCAAGCTCATGGCAGCAGGATTCATCGGAGAAATAATCAACCCGGATTGGCTTGCCAACCCGGTCCTAGTAGAAGAAAAAATTCAAAAGAATGGCGCATGTGCATCGACTACACACAGACCTCAACAAACATTGCTCAAAAGATCCATATGTCCCACCAAGAATTGATCAAATCATCAACTCGACAGTCAGGATTAGCTATGTTATCCTTTCTAGATTGCTATTCAGGCTATCATCAAATATCCTTAAGAGAAGAAGACCAAAGCAAGACATCGTTCATTACACCCTTTGGGGCATATTGCTATAAATCAATGCCTTTTGGGCTAAAAAATACAGGGGCAACATATCAAAGAGCAATTCAAACCTGCTTGGGGAGTCAAGTCGGAAGAAATACAGAAGCATACATTGATGATGTAGTAATCAAGACAAATGAACCCGGATCATTGATAGAAGACCTCGAGGAGACTTTCAAGAATCTAAAAGCATGGCAGTGGAAGCTAAACCCCACAAAGTGTGTTTTTGGGGTACCATCAGGACAACTACTCGGGTTTCTAGTCAGTAACCGAGGAATTGAAGCAAGTACAAAGCAGGTTAAAGCCATCATGGATATGAAACCTCCAAAGAAAGTTAAAGACATACAGAAGCTTACAGGATGCATGGCAGCACTCAACAGATTCATCTCCCGACTAGGAGAAAAAGGGCTACCTTTCTTCAAATTATTGAAAAAGGCAGGAAATTTTGAATGGACAGAAGAGGCAGAAGAAGCATTCCAAAAGTTAAAAGAATACTTGACATCATCACCAGTAATGACACCACCAAAAGACAAAGAGGACATGATGCTATACATTACAGCAACCAAGAACATTGTCAGCACATCAATTATGGTTGAGAGAGAAGAACCCGGACACGCATACAAAATGCAAAGACCAGTCTATTACATAAGCGAAGTACTAACAGAATCAAAAGTGAGATACCCACACGTGCAAAAACTACTTTATGCAGTGTTGATATCATCAAGAAAGCTGAGACATTATTTCCACGAACACAAGATTACATTGGTAACCAATTTTCCACTTCAAGACATTCTACGCAACAAAGATGCAACAGGTCGGATATCAAAATGGGCAGTAGAACTTGGTGCTCTCAACCTAGACTTCAAACCAAGAACAACAATCAAATCTCAAGCATTATCCGACTTCGTTCTTTGAATGGATGAAATCAGTCAAAAAGAACACGAACAAATACTTGATCATTGGAAAATGTATTTTGACGGTTCCCTAAAGTTAGGAAGAGCTGGAGCAGGAGTACTATTCATATCACTAGAAGCGAGACAGTTAAAATATGTGCTACAAATACTTTGGCAGGCAACTAACAATGAGGCAGAATACGAAGCATTAATACACGGTCTAAGAGTTGCAAGCTCGCTTGGGATCAAAAGACTACTTGTCTACGAAGTCAGAAAATTGGAGAAAATTTTCCAAGGGCTCGAAATCCATCATGTACTAAGAGATTCCAACGTTTAAAAGAGATGTGCTAGCCAAATTAGGATCGAGATAGAGCAAAAGTACCACCCGGTATATTTGTGGAAGAACTCACAGCCCCATCCATCAAACAACTCGGAAACACGAAAAAGAGAAGGAGACAACAGATCCAATGGAAATAGATCAAGCGGAAGAACCAGACCAATCAAGACAAATCATGGTCATACAAAGTGATTGGAGACAAACATACATTGATTTTATCAAAGAGAAGAAACTACCCGAAGACAAAGCAGAAGCAACTCGGGTTGTACGAAGAAGCAAAAACTACGTTCTAGTGGGGGATAAACTATACAAAAGAGCAGCATCATTAGGAGTACTGCTTAAATGTGTTCCAACAGATAAAGGAAAGGAAATCTTGGACGAAATCCACTTAGGATGCTGTGGAAATCATGCAGCCTCTAGGACACTAGTCGGCAAAGCATTGAGAACCGGTTTCTTTATTGGCCAACAAAGACTCAAAGATGCGTAAGAGCTCGTCGAACATGCAAGAATTGCCAAATGTTTGCTAGGCAATCACATGTGCCGGCTCACAACTTAATATGCATACATACTGCTTGGCTTGGCGTTCTCATGTGAAATTTGGATCAAGTCGGACCACTCAAAAAAGCAAAAGGAGGCTTGAATACATATTTGTGGCAATAGACAAATTTACAAAGTGGATTGAATACAAACCTTTGGTCAAATACAGTGCAGAAAAGGCAGTGGAATTCATACAAGACATCATGCATAGGTTCATCATGCCCAACAGAATAATCATAGATCTTGGTTCACCATTTACAGCAAGAGAATTCCAATACTGGGCAAGAGATTGTGGGATAGAAATCGACTTTGCATCAGTAGCACACCCGCAGGCCAATGGACAAGTCAAAAGAGCAAATGGACTCATATTACAAGGTTTAAAACCAAGATTATATGAAGATTTGAAAGATTATGGTGGAAAATGGATCGATGAATTTCCAAAAGTAGTATGGGGTCTAAGAACCCGGATCGCTAGAAACAACCTGGATACTCACCGTTCTTTACGGTCTCGGGTTCACGGATCGAGAGGCGATTACTACCAAACCAACTTAATATGGCTATCTCCAAGAATAGAACAATATGAAGAAAGCGAAGCAGAAGAAACAAGGCGGTTAGAAATTGATTCAATAGAAGAAATAAGAGACAGTGCAATCATACAAAATGCAAGATATCAGCAAGGGTTACGGAGACATTATGACAAAAGTACTCAACCCCGATCACTAAAGCTAGGGGACTCAGTACTACGACTAATCCAGAAGAAAGATGGACGACACAAACTACTCAGTCCATGGGAAGGACC
The DNA here is from genome assembly GCA_904845875.1 of Miscanthus lutarioriparius. Classification (NCBI taxonomy): domain Eukaryota; kingdom Viridiplantae; phylum Streptophyta; class Magnoliopsida; order Poales; family Poaceae; genus Miscanthus; species Miscanthus lutarioriparius. The sequence goes on from CAJGYO010000017.1 coordinate 22,454,468, forward strand.
CTTCATCGTGAAGACAGCAACAGGACCCGGCACATACGAGTTGATGACTCCAGATGAAATACCTGTAAAGAACACTTGGCATATCAGCTAGCTCAAAAGATTCTACAATTAAGTACAACAGATTGTACTCAAGTTTAAGAGAAATAAAACAGAGATTATTCAAGAAGAACAGCTTCAAATATGAGCCCTGTCCAACGGACATAACCAACCCGTAATCAGGTTGGGGAGAAAGGGGCTTCCCTATTAATAGCCAACCCAGAAATGGTTGCGCTACACGGGCAATCTTGTCACTCAACCATATGGAGATGGTCTAACTGATGGCCAACGGCCAAATAGCTTCTTGGGTAAGGAGACCCAAGCTAGCATTTGTCACACTACCATAAAGAGATGGTACATCGACAATACTCTGCAGTAACTGATGAACCAACCCATAATCGGGTTGGGGAAAAAGGTAGCCTACGCAAACAGCTCAACCCAGAAACGGTTGTTGTTATACGGGCGCAATCGCTTACCCCAAGAGCTGGTACGATTGCTTACTTACCCTACAAACAGCCAACCCGGAAATGGTTGTGCTATATGGGTCCGATCGCCTACCCCAAGAGTGGTACAATCGAATACTTCGCCCAAGAAGCGGCACAAGCACTCCAACAACTCGGTCGCCTACCCCAAGAGTGGTATGATCGACTACTTCGCCCAAGAAGCGGCACAAACACTCCAACAACTCGGTCGCCTACCCCAAGAGTGGTACGATCGACTACTTCACCCAAGAAGCGGCACAAGCACTACAACAGCTCGGTCGCCTACCCCAAGAGTGGTACGATCGACTACTTCACCTAAGAAGTGGCACAAGCACTCCAACAACTCGGTCGCCTACCCCAAAAGTTGTACGATCGACTACTTCGCCCAAGAAGCTGCACAAGCACTCCAATAGCTCGGTCGCCTACCCCAAGAGTGGTACGATCGACTACTTCACCCAAGAAGCGGCACAAGCACTCCAACTCGGTCGCCTACCCAAGAGTGGTACGATCGACTACTTCGCCCAAGAAGTGGCACAAGCACTCCAACAGCTCGGTCGCCTACCACAAAGAGTGGTACGGTCAACTACTTCGCCCAGAGAGGGACACAAGCACTCCAACAACTCTGTCGCCTACCCCAAGAGCGGCACGATCGACTACGTTGCCCAAGGAGGGGCACAAACACTCCAACAACTCGATCGTCTACCCCAAGAGTGGTACAATCGACTACTTTGCCCAAAGAGCGGCACAAACACTCCAAACAACTCGGTCGTCGACCCAAAGAGCGAAGAAACAAGCTATGGCAAAGCAGAAAAAAGCCACAAGGAAAGACAGGGCGAAACTTTTCCATATTATTCAAAGACATCTCAGAAGAAAAAGAAAGATAGGTCAAAGCCTGCTCATTTCAGTCAAAGACAAATTCAAAAGTAGGGCAAAGCCTGATCATATTTTTAGAGACAAGTATATATTACAAGAAACCACAAGTTCATTACACAAAACATCTAAGGAGCTGGAGGCACAGCAGGAAGCACATCCATCTGTTCCAAGATTTGGTCTGTAAGACCACCAAGCTCCACCTTCGCCTCATCCCATCGCTGCGCAAACTCTGCAGTCACAAAAGGATCTACAATCTGCTGAAGCGGAGCATCAGGAGTGGCAACCTGGATGAAGGATATAACATTGTTTACACAACGGTAAAAACCACCCTTGACAAACTCAAAAAATCGAGTTGACAACACCGGGATAATGCCTCTCAACCCTTGAGCAAAGTCCTCATGGCAACAAATGACAATAATAGGCTTCACGACTTCATAAAAGAGCCGGAATTGATCTTGGGCACTCTTTCACTTAGTTTGAAGAGCCCGGAATTGATCATGGGCAGTCGGAGGCTAACTTCTCCGCAAATCTTGCGCATCGACTTCAAAGCTCTGAATAAGGTCACGATCAGCTAAAGTTCTAAAGAAAATCTTGGCAAGGCGGAAAAAATAAATCTTGGGCCTCTTTCAATTTGATATGAGCAAAGAAGAAGAAGAACTTACAGACTCGGCTTGATTTTGAGATGGACTCCACGGAGGTATTGACCATCTCCTCTCATTCTTTTCGCCAACTCTCCTTATCCTTAACAAGACCGAAAAAGAAAGCGGACAAAGAACTCAAAGAAAGAAAGAAAAAACAAAGCAGAGAAAAAAGCAAGTATGCAAAGAAAGGAGAACCCAATACTTTTTTCTTTCTTCAACGCGGAGACCTCATTTTGACAAAGAAACCAAGAATAACGACTGCAAAGATGAGTCTTGGAGAGCACCTTCTCAAACCTCAAGCACCTTAGCATTGACGAAAGATTATAATCAACACGGACTCCATCGAGCATCCTCCGCGCCTTCTCATAAGTCGGGACAACTTCGGTCCCGAGCCGGCTCATCTTCCTTTCTTTTCAAATTGGCTTCAAAGAATGGTAGTAAATTAAAGAAAAAAACCAAGAAAGCCTCATGAGGACCGAACACTAAAAGACATCCACCGATCTTGAAAGAAAAGATCCGCAAAGCCTACATTGAAAAAAAAATATGTGAGACAAAAGCAAAATGGCGAAGAGAAGACAAAAAACCAATATCGAAAGTTAAAAAGAACTCGAATACCTTGAGTTTGGCGCCATACGGTTTTCGACTATAATGAGAAATTCTCCCACAAAGAAACCAACTCGAAAATTTACGCTCAACACGATCGAGTTGGACCAACTCCTCCCAACCCCCTTCGAGTTAACAAGAGAGTACTTGGAGTAGAAGTCAAAAGGCTAGCCAACACTAGAAGTACCACAGAGATCCACAATGAAAGAACAGACGAAGGATTATTATCACCGGCTCTCCATTCATCGCATCCTCCGGGAGCGGTTGCTTCGAGGTTGTCCAACAAGGACAACCTGGTGGTAGAATAGGAGCAAAAATCAACTCGGGCAAGAAGAACTGCCTAAGTTCACTTCAACTCGGTGCTCCATTGGAGGAGACACTAGGAGTTCAATAGCCTCCTCCTCAACACGTGGAGCAGGAGAGGCAATACGTGGAAGAAAAGCTACAAAAGAAAGAAAACAACCCGTCAGACGGAGGAAAAAAAAAAAACCAAGAAAGCAAGCATAAACGGAAAATAACTTACCAAAGCACTAAAATCTTGTAGAGGTCCACCAGCATCAAGAGCCCAGATAGGGAAGAAGAAGTATCCTCCAAAGGCCTACACAACACAAGAAAAAAAAGAGCTTGAGCCGATCTCGAGACAAAAGCAAAAATGATTTTAATCAAATAGAGAGGGAACGGGAAGACAAGATAAATATACTTACTTGATAACCTTCTTAAAGTTTCCGTAACCACCCCCGAGAAGCCAAGATTCGACGGAGAGGCACATCAAACAAATCATCCTCAACCACCTCAAAGGAGGGGATTGGGAGGGCCTCGAGGATAGAAGAAAAGATACAAGCTGCACCACAGAAGGGGCATTGGGGGTAAGATGATGGATCCCATAGGGGGTAAGGTGTGTCGGTTTTCGACTATAATGAAAAAAAACAATTCAGTTATTTAGGAAAAGAGCAAAAAGACAAGCACAGAGAAATTTCTGAAGAAGAAGACTAGACCAACTCCGAGTGATCAAAGGGACCTCATCCTCGGTCTCCACCTCGCTCAAGACAACAGATTTGCCCCGGCCTTCTATCAAGACAACAAAAAGCCAGAAAGAAGGGATCAGTAAAACAAAGCAAACCAAAAGAGCAGAGGCACAAAAAACAACACAGGAGAAAGCACAAGCTCACCTACGAGAACATTACCCGTTGAGGCAACGAAGAAAGCGAATTGAACGTTGCCTCTTGGGTAAAATATGCTTAGCAGGATAAAACAACTCTCGACTTCCGCTTCCTAGATGACAAGATATATTGAGCAATTCGAGGATCAGACAAACATACTTAACATAGGAGTGATGACCTTCAAACAAAGCCGACCGAATAATCAACTGGCGAAGAAGAAGAACCCAATCTCTATAAGAAGAGCAAAAAAGCAACTACCATAGGACAACAACAACACATCATCATCTTCATCTCTCCTTCTTGGCGGGCTCTTCAACAACAACCACCGAGACCACCACTAGCAACAGACCTATCTCAAGCTTAAAAGCCCGACCAAAATCCCACGCAAGAGAAGAAGAAAGAAGTCAAAAATAGAATATTTATAATTACAAAACCATGGAAGAAAAAAGAACTCAAAAGGAAGAGATTACCACTTACCTCGGGAGGAGGATGAACAAGCGACATCATACTCTTCAACACGAATAAGCAAAGCAAGCATCACATGAGACCCCACTGAATGAATCGCCCCAACAGCGTTCAAGAATGACCTCCTCAGTTGGCAACTCGACATTAGGAACAAGTCGGGAAGGATCTAAGGGCCCAAGATATTCAAATTCGTAATGCACCCTCTCGCATAAGAGGTTGAAAAACATGACAACACAAGAAGCCCGCGTTGCAACTATACAATTGCCACAAGATTAAGCTTGCCTATTTTAAGCAACTTTCGCAACTCGGCGAAAGTCACGCAGGGCATCAGAGCATCACGCTTCACATACATAGAAGAGATTTTATCTTTCCAAATAGAGAGGGTTTCGATTAGGTGAACGGGAAGAACAGAAAGATCATGAGAAAAGGAAAAGGCAGGTTTTGAAATATAAAACCACTTCTCCGTTCCCAATTCTTGCTAGCATAAGAATCGAGAAAGGGTAAGAGAAGGAAAGAAACTCCGACGGGATTGGATAATGCAAGCACCAAGAAAAGGAGTATTATTTTCATAACCAGAAACAAACGTATGCACGGAAAAAATGACGAAAAAGAAGAAGATTTCGAGGAATTCCAACGAAAACTTTGCTTTTAGAGCAAAAATGCACGAAGGTAGAAAAAAAAAGAACCCCATTGGGGGTAAGATGATGGATTTGAATCCCATAGGATCCAAGAAACTCAAGCAAGAAATCGGACGGGGATAACAGAGCGTTCCCCTAGCCCGCTAAAAAGGAACAAAAGAACAGATTGATTCCTGAAGAGTGGGAGAAGGGACATCGTGCTCACGGGACCGGAGAAATTAGAGAGACATTTCTCCTGAAGAAGGCCATGAGCAACAAGTAGATCCAACTCCGCCTCCGAAGTCAACGGCTTGGGGAGTTGCCTCTGCATTTTCCGCATCACAACAAATTCGGTGTTCTCGATCACCTTGAGTGACGCCTCCTCGTCGATAGATTTGCCCTTATTCTTGCCCTTGTTCTTCGCCACCATCTCAGTACAAACAAGGAGGCAATCAGGAAAGAAGGATGCAACAAGTCAGTCATGACAAAACACCACAGTACAAACATACAAAAGAGCTCAGCCACATCAATAAACAACTCAATCACAGAGCAGAAAGGAATATTTTTTCATTTCATCAAAGGTACATTGAGATTACAACAGAATACAAGATCTGATGAATTCGACGAAGAAAGAAAAGGAAATCATTCAGCACGAGGTTGCAACCCTCGAACCAAGATTCGATATTACTAGGCAGGATAAAACAACTCGAACATACTTTTCTCCAAAGGAAGGGCGCACATCCAAGATTGCTATAGGTGACAGAGAAGGCACCCACAAGTCATCCAAGATTGACAACGACAACCACATCAATATGGAAGAACCCAGCACCATCTCTCAACATGTCTTTGATCAGTATTAAAAGACTGAACCTAAATGATTCATAACAACTAGGCCAATTAAGAAGACTATGAATAATGGCTAATCTACAATGTTATTTTTTGTAGAAGAACAAGCCGAACACGCGCCAATCATCACTATGAAGAAGAACAGTTAAAAAAAAAAAGAACCTAACTGCCTAAATCTATTTTTACAGCTAAACCTTTAAACTGGAAGATGAGGCAACACAACATGCATCACTCACATCACAAGTCCTACACCATTTGCCTCAATATCCCTTACATCTAAATACCACCTCGAGACTAGCACTATTCATATGAGCTACTAGTCTCTATCACAAGACCTACACCATTTACTAGCGAAGAAAAGCAGGAAGAAAGAAAGAGAGCAGGCCTAGGGGCTCGTCGAGCTCCCAAACTATAATATCCATGACTACAAAAGAAAGAAGAAGAAGAAAGCACCATTTGGGTGAGGAGGGTGCAACAACGGCAACGGCCATATTTATAGCACAACTTAGATGCACATATGCGGACTCATGGAAGAAAAAAGAACTCCAAAAGGACAACAACCATGTGAATCAGTGTCTTCGGGCTGGCTGCAGAGCTGTGGCTTAAAAAAATCAGATGTGACTAGACCATCACGAAGGAACTAAAATGAACATACCCGAACAACCACATTACAAGATAAAGCATATCCAAGGGAATATTCCACGGTGATGAACAAAAGCCCAAATACAACCCATGAAGTCACATTGAATTCTCCAACAACTTTTAATGACAAGTCAAGTTAATAAGAAATTTGGAGAACAAACAACTCGGAGATGTGTGAAAGATCACATACAAAATTACGAGTGTCAAAGGATTATAGTTCCAAAAAAAAGAACTCGAACGGAGTCCAAAAAATTATAAATCTCATTGATCAAAAGAAGACAAATACAAAGGTTGATCCATTGGAGCAGACGGCCAAATGAACCCTTCATGACTTTTGGATAAAGTTCTAGACATAAGATAGAGACAAGATTCTTAAATATTGCAACAAGGAACCTAGTGAGGCCCAATATAGATGGGTATTGATGTGAGACACAAAGATATGGATCACAGAAGAGCATATATCTTGAAAAGATAGAGCAAACATGATCATTATCAACCAAGCATAAGCCCGGGGGTTGCTCAACCTCACACACCAGCATATTTACGAATGAAGAAAGAATTGAAGAAGAATTTTCCTACTCAAGGTAGAACCACAACCAATAAAGAAGGTATTTATAGCAAACCAGAGGTAAACAAGGCTAAAGATCACAAGAAAGAGAGAGGAAAAGAATAAAAGAGCAAAGCAACAAAGGCGAATAGTGCCCAAAAGCAAGATTCCTAACAAAAAGTAAAAGAAGACGCTCACTCATAGCTATACAAAACCCATCCGTGACCAGCAAAAGACAAAGACCAGAGGAGTACAAATCAAGACCCTTCTTCTGGCATCTTTTCAACAGAAAAGAACCCGGAGAAGGCTCGGGGGCTGCAAGTACCTACCACAGAAAAACATATTTTCAAAATTTTTTACCCTACAGCTTTTTTGTACCAAAAAAATAAGAGGCTCGGGGGCTACACTCAATGAGTGCAAAAATTGCACTCGCTGCACTCAAAGGAAAAAGAACCCGGAGGACATCAAGCAAAAGTGCACATCAGCCAAAAGAAGAATCAAAGAAGACCATCTCAAGATTTCACTTCAAGAAGGACCCGGATCAAGACTACAACAACTCGGCCTTTGAAGCTCAATTATGAAATGCTTGGGGGCTTGTCTATGGGGAACCCTATGGGCCCCCCATAGACCATACTACAGGGAGGTAGGCCTTGGTAACAAGGCCTACAGCCCAATCGCCAAGAAGAACGCGGAGCAAAGCAACGTGCAAAACCGAAACTCCAATGTAAACTATACAAGGAAAGGCGCCCGAAGTGTAGCTTAGGACTCTGACCTTGTATCCGAATAGGACGCAAACAACGCCTCTCAGCGCCTGGACTATAAAGGGCTGGTGAGGGTACCCATTGTAAGAGAAAACGCATACCCGATACTCAAAGCAATACAACGCAAACATGCTAACGCCAAAACTGGACGTAAGGTTATTACTCGACCAAGTTGAGGGCCTGAACCAGTATAAATTGTGAGTCTCTTTGTGTAACCGCTGAATTCCGCTATTCGCCGAAGCCCGAACAACTGTCCCGGGTACCCCCGTGGCAGGCCATCGGTGGTAAAACATAGACAGATCATCTATGTCGGATCTGAACAAGTCCACTTTCAATTCCCTAGAGAAAAGGTACGATGTTATTTTAATAGTTATACTACTTATGAATAGCCGAAGAAGAGCCGCTCCGGGAGGAGACGTCGATCATCCCAACATCAAAGGAATCAACCCTAAGGAATGAATGGGAGGAACCTGAAGAACCTATGAAAGATGAACCTACTCCGCCTAAGTCAAGTCCATAGACCAAGCAGGTATGGAAAAAGAAGGTGACGTCATATGTGTCAACATCACAAGAGGTGCAACCATCAAGGTCTCCATCTCCGGGACCGACAGATGCACCCAAGGAATGAAGGACTTCTCTCTAGTCAAGTCATGTCCGAAGGACTTAAAAATCCAAACCCTCACCGTGAGGTAACAATGGTAGTTATCCATATTTATTTTCTAGCATTGCATACATTATTTTTCACTTTAGCATATTTACTTTTCTGTATTTGCCTTGCACTAATAAAAGAAAAATAAAAAGTTTCATTACTACATATAAAATCTTAAAGCCCCATGTGAATAAATCTGTGGCGTGTAAACACCTACGGAAGTATTCACTGCGGTGGCATAAAAATAAAAATATTGAGCATGCATATTTTTCCTTCTGCATTGTAAAAAATAATATTAAATGGACATCTTGCTAAAATTCTGCCAAAAGAAAATCTATCTAAACCCACAAGGACAACAAATCTTTGAATGGCTGACCGCTAACCTCTTATCCTAATCTGTGCCATGAGTTTTCGTGTTCTTGTTGGAGTATTTTGCAGGATGACACATAAGATCAAGAGCAAGTTTACCCGACTACCTTCATCCACCCAAAGTGTATCTTCCTGAACTGCTGCTGTACTCGCTACACATGAGGAACCCAACTTCTGGATGAATGAGAAGGACATCAGCTGGCAAACCCGCTCCGAGAAGGATCACTCAACATTCAACAATCGGCCACAGCAACATCCAGCTTGGGGGAGGAGCATCCCTTGTGTATCTAGCTAAGTATTCCTTTCCTTTAGTTTTACTATTTTTGAGTTTGCTTTATGCTAGATATAATAAAATAAAATAAAAAGATGTATAACAAACTAAAATAAAATAAAAATGTATCTTAGCTAGTTATATATATTAATAAGGTGTGATCTTAAATTTTAAAAACAAAATAAAAAAGTATGTGTCTAGTTTTTTGTTTTTAAGAGCTGAATAAATAAAATGGACTCTGAGGATAATCTCTTGCTATGGAAATGATAAATAGTTGCTCTGTTGTAATTTCTTTCAAGTACCTAGTTTTTAGTCTTGAATTCTCCCGAGTTTTGGATATGACTGTTTTGATATAAGAATTTACTCTGAACTTGAAACTCGTGGGTAGCATATGCTTGATCTAAGTCTAGGTAATTGACGGATATGATATGAGAAGGTCTGAGCTGCTGATTATCTTGTTCCTTGTGATACTAGAGTTTCAGAGATTTATCTTTTGAAAAAAAATCTACATGATGAGTTCCTTGTAGGACAAAGCTTGGATTCCTATCAGAGCCATATATGATATTTAGATTAGGAAAACTTCCACATATATGCTGCTTTCATTGCATTGAGTTTAGTCAAGCTTTGTTGACCCTTATGAAAGGTTTGTCATGCTCTTAAAATCAAGATCACATACACACCACCTACATATGCACTACTTCTACATTGGGGGTAAATTTGTTACCTTCATGAACACTTAGACCCTCATCTCTCTCTATGGCATCAGCTAGAACCAAAGCATCATGAGTAGAACCCTCCCACCCAGCCAACACATATGTAAACTTTAGATCAAAATCAACAGCTGCCATCATATTTTGTGTACAACTTTGTTTGCTACCCCTAAATGGCCCCTGCATGTGCCTGGGCACCCTTGCCAACACATGGGTGCCATCAATGGCACCAATATAGTCCTAAGATGAAGGATGAAACATAAGTATGGAAACATGAACCTAAACCCAAGATAATGGAACCAAGGTAACCAATAGTTACCTTGAAAACGGGGTTCCATCTGTGACTACCCTGAATTTTGACATGTGTTGAACTTGATGGTGGTTTGATCAGCTCATCCCTTGGTTCCCCAAAAGCATAAAAAACAGATGAAAGTATCTGCTAACTAACTCTATGGATTTTCTAAAGCTCTGATGGACAACTCTAAACCTCTGATTATGCCCAACCACATGGAGGAACATGGCAACCTATTCCTCAACTGAGGAATTAATTGAGTCCACAACTAAACCCCTCTGTTATACAATGGAATCTCTGAGTTTTATTTTGAAAACGTATAAAAACTCCAGAACAATGGTTGAACAAAGAACTTGAGACATAGTGCTTGACTTGATCCTTCTATCTTTCAATTACTCAAGACCCAAGTGAAGGCTAAGACGCCCCATGGTTGAAGGTAATATGGGTAAGTTTGAAAGACAGATCAGTTTATTCTAATCCAGAGGAGAATTCTTGTTTGAACTCATGTATATTTTTGAGGCGTGAAAATATTGTGGCAACTCCTGATCCATTGCTGAGTTTAGCTTTGCTCAGGGACTGGCAAAGGTTAAGCTTAGAGCAGCTTGTTGACAATCATTAATACCAATTATAAACCATCAACATAACCTACATTTATACTTAATTCCATCACCAAACATAGGAATAGGGGTTTAAACTAATGGATTCCACAAGTTTTGGTACATATTTGTATGTAGGAGGATTTATCCAGAAAATAGCTCCGGGACCACTGTCATACACTCCAAACAAGCAAACCGACGACAACAAGTGATTCAATCCATGAAAACTACGAAAGACAACTCTATAAGGTTCCAGAGGACACCACGCCAAAGCTTGGGCCAAATGGCCACAATAGTGGGCCAGCCGGCCCACTAGGGAGGCCGCCCAGCCTACCACGGAGCTCGCTCACCCTCCGTCGCCTCATACTCCTTCCTACGATCTACATCATTGATTTTAGGCGGTTTTAGGTCGATTCATCCAATGATGATCGGGGGAGTTAACGCGGATCGATGACATGGCGATTCCTTGCCCCTACTCCACCTTGATTCCTTGCCTCCTACTCCACCTCGGCCTATATATAGCAGCCCCTACCCCCTTCCTAGAGCCATCTGGAAAACCCTAATTCATATCTCTCATTTAGATCAACACACACCAGGAGGATTAGGTCTAGAGCTCTCTAATGTAGTAGATTAGTAGCTTGGGAGTGAGGGTCGAGTTGAGCTCATGCTCAAGTTCGGATCTAGTCTTGGAGGCTCGGCAAAGCCTTGTATCTTCACTTCTACATCTTGTAAGACTTACCATCAATTCATCATATTCTTATCTACATGGCTATATTTACTTTGAATATATCTTTCTTAGTTGAGGTTATCATTACTTTTGTGTGCGGGTTCATAGAGCGCTTAGCCTGCTATAGTTTATCAATTGGGCTAAGTAACCGAGCCTCGTGTAAGCATGGTGCTTATACGATGCTCTGCCTATGAGTACACCCTATTCTCTGGTTGTGTGGTAGCAGCGGGTGGTGACAATCCCGTCTATCCTTTATAGTAGAACCGTAGTCGCGTCAGTAGAGTTATTTATTATGGGTGCTCTAGTGTCTAAGTGGCGTCCCAAAGTGCACAAGAGTAGAGTTAGTCTTAGCTATAGTCGAGTATATATATACTTTGATCCTGTAATAAGAATATCATAGGAATCTACCTTACCCCTTGTTCTCCTGAGTTAACTAGTTTACATTATCTTAATGATCTATCTCCTGAGTGTCATTATGCTTAATTCCTATCATTACCTTTACCCCTTTGCTCTAGATATGATGGTATGTTAATTGATAGATACTCCTTTGATATTCAATAATCTTTACTTCATTGTTTCCCTATGGTAAAATATAAATAACGATACCTGGAATACTCCTAGTAAAATCCTACAATGGTATTCTATGCGCTTGCAGAATCCTTCATATTCTATTTGCGTTAATAAATACCAACACTCATCCTCTTCTCTAGCCCTTTTTAGTTTAGAATAAATAAGGGCAACCATCACTTCTACCATGGAGGCAGCCTGGGATGCCATGGCAGATCTCTGCTATTGCAAATTCATCTACATGCATGAATGAAAGATTGATTTTAGGTTAAGGCATGCCTTGCTGGCCTCTAAGTGCACATCATTGCAGACATAAATAAAACTGGTGGACACCTAGGGCTTCATGGCCACGGCTGCAATGTGCATAGCATAGCCTCCTAGAGGCTCCACCTCAACATCATCGACCACAAATAAACCAGCAACAGACACATCCCAATCTCAAACCATGTCTATCAGTTAACCCTAGCTCATAAGTATCATCACAGTGGAATAAGAACACGGAACTATCTCAGACCATGTTCTTATTTCACCTTGCTTTGGGGATGGAGAGGAGGAAGAAGCCAGCGGCTTGGGGAGGAGGAAGCAGATCCGGAGAGGAAGCAGGCAATGGCTTGGGGAAGACAAAGCAGCGTCCACCACAGGCCCTGATCTAGGCAAACAAACATAGCCACCCGCAGCACCACCCACTCGTCTCGAGGAAGAAGACGACAAGGACCACCACCACCCGTGCATCGGTGAGATGGAGGAGGAGGAGCCGACGCGAGCCACGCAAGGCCCATCTATGACCCTGCCGCCGCCACGCACCACCGAACGAGGGAGGATGAGGCACCAAGGAGAGTGGAGAGCAGGAAGGAGTGAGGAGCAGAGGAGAGGAGGAGGGAGTGAGCGTCGCCCACTGTTATAAGGGAGGGGAAACCCTAGTAGGGAGGCAGGGGGTAGGGGGAACGTCCGCGTCACGCGTGAGATGAGAGGTCGAGCTCGCCACTAGCCAAAATGATCCTGCCTTGCGCCGAAATGAGTCAGGCTCGGGAGAAACGGAGGGGGCAGGCGTTTCCCCGGGGCCTGGCTCTGGGCTACTTTAAGTAGCATGCCGGCCAGGCCCAAATCCCCTCTAAGCAAACAAACAGGCCACGCTACACCCGCTGGGCCTGCATCTAGGGGCCATCTAGTCAAACAAACACGCCCAAAGCCTTGGTATGCTACTTTACTTTTTAGGGCTATTTGGATTTCTTCATTTTGGAGGAATTGAAATTTACATAATGGATTAGGCTATTTGGCTTGGAATTTGACATTCCATAACATTCTCATGCTCACAAATAAGCCTATCTCAAATTCATAGGGTGGAAGATGGAAATGAATTCTATAGATCATTATGCTATAATTCTATTCTCCAACTTATAGCACACTCTTCAACTCACTTCCCTATAATAGAAATGTAACATATAAGTATGTCCCTTGTATGCCTAACAATAAAGATACAAATATATTCCATATGCAACTATATTAGCTTAATTAATCTATGCCTAAATTGTAATTATTAGAATGAATTCAATTCCAAGGATCCAAACGGGCCCTACGAATTGTAATTATATTTTGAATTTGATTATAAGAAGCCTCATACTGTAAACTGATAGAAATTGCAAGTTTAAGAGGAATCACATGCTCTTACAAATAGGAAAAAAACAAAGCCAAGAGAAAGCCAACTAGACCTAATTCGTATCTAGTTTTGGTCTCGTAGAAGTTTTGCATCTAAGCGTGGAAGTTCCACATCTGAGTGCGGAAGTTCTGCCCTTTAACTGTGCTATTGGAATATGAGTGAAGAGGTATACTTACCAACCTGTGGACAAACTCTCTCTCATTCATTAAAGGCCACATAACCACCCATTGATTGCTTGGTGATTTCCCTTTGTGAGGTCATGTTTAGGAGTGGATTAGAGAGCCCTATAGCAAGAACATCATCTTGAGAGCCTTGGTTCTCCCTCTAGTTTACTCTTAGAGTTTGGGCTCCTAGACGGTTAGAGGTAGCCCGAAAGCTCCCAATTAATTGTGGTTGAGCACTAGGAAGTATGTATTGTCTGTCTCAAGCTTGTTTAAACTCTCAAGCTCAATCTTTGAGGTTCGCTTGAGAAGAGGTGGGGAGTTGGAGGAGACTCTAAGCCATTGTGGCTCCCTCAACAATGAGGACATAGTAAGCCTTTGTGGCTGTTGGCGGTCCTTAACGACCATATTCGATCGCCAATCTATATCCAAAACATGAGAAATAAACAAACTTTTAATACATATGCAATTACTTTTAACATGGTTCCACTTGTATTGGAAGAAACATGTTTTGCAGGTCATACATCTGAATACTAGTGGAAAACAAAGCAAAATGCACAATCCAGAAAGCGTAATGCAGATCCTACATCAAAGAACCAAGCAAAGGCCCCCTCCAACTAAGAATCTAGGCCAAGCACCGATGTGGGAGGGGCCCAAGCCCACCCAGGAACCGACCACATGAAGGCGGTTGTGAGGTGGCCCCATCAGGGGTATGCCCACACCCTAGTGGCTGGCTCCTGGGCCTGGCTTCCTTTGGCGGTTGCATGGCGGCATGCAATGTCGGTCCATGGTGGTTTCCTATTTTATCAGCGACGAAACCGACCACTTAGTAGTATAAATAGGGGGTAGTGCTCACCTTTAAGACACACACCATTTGAAGCTACACACCTCACTACCACCTCTTATATTTTTATTTTTAGTAGTATTTTGTGAGCTAGCAAAGCTATCAAGGAGGGCTTGGCTCCATGGAAGAAGAGAGACATCTTGGTATGAATACTATGAAGAGTTATTCCATAGCCTTGTTCTCATTCTATCAATATAGTTATGCATATGAACTAGACTATAGTTCTCATGTTATAATCTTGACATATGAAATAGCATATAGTTTGTATGTTATGATCTTAACATGTGCAACTTTATGCTTAAACATTCATATGACTCATATGAGTAGAAGTAGAGCTAGGAGTGAGGTCGTGGTTCATCGTTCCTTCAGGTTTGCCCATATTCTTGCTTGTCGATTCGTAGGGTCGAAGTCCCAGGGGGATATGGGTAGTTTCCTTGTACACGGGCGTAGTGCTTGGGTGCACGGGAACCTTCGAATATGACGGTGCCCCCTGGTTGAGGGTTAGGTGGCAGGTGATGCCAACCTTGTCTGTCCCTTGTAATCCCCCACATTTGGGTATCATGTAGGTTTCGTAAAGTCTCTATGGCTTGCTGGTAGACCAGTGCCCGGGGATCTCTTCGTCCATCTTACACTTAGTTCTAACTCTAACCATGTAATTTGTATGATTATCAACTGTTCTTTGCATGGCTATATTAGAACATGTCTGCTCCGCTTAGGAATATTCTTTTATTCTTTGTTTTCCTTTTATCGTTGAGGTTGGCTCAGATGTGTGTCCACTATCCTTGAAATACCATTTTACCCCTGTCATATACTATTGGTTTACTATGCAAGTATGTAATGTTGTTCATATCCATGCTAGACTCTTATACCTTGCCCTCTTTTGGGAAAATATAAATAACGATGCCCTAAATACTTCCGGGTGAAATGCTACAACACTTCTATAATCGTTAAGAACTATCGTCAAAGGTATTTCTTGGCAGCATCGCTAGGAAACACAAATCTTAGTGATGTCGCTAAGAAATGCCAATAAGCATTTCTAGCGCCGTTGCCGGGGATGGAGTCTATCTCCATACTTGGTGATTGCACTAAGAAATGTCAACAAGAATTTCTAGCACTGTTGCTAGGGATGGAGTCTATCTCCATACTTGGCGATTGCACTAAGAAATACCAATAAGTATTTCTGGTGCCGTTGCCGGGGAGGGCATAGGTTAAAGAATCTAGTAGGACATGATCATGATCACATGCATGTAATGGTAGCCATAGTTTATGTAGGCCAACTCTGCTTGTTTTCCTCTTGTTGTGGATGAAAACAGGATAGTGTATGAGTGGTTTTGACCTATCAGATAACTACACAAAAAATCCAGAGGCGCTCCTAAGGAAGAACAGGTCCCGTACTGCTTCTTCCTCTGCTACTCCATCGACAAGTGAACTAGTCACCCCCGCACCTTTCGCTACTACCGCTATGGCCAGACACTCCGAGACTACACCCCCGCTATCAACATGGGTAATGGAAACTTCAAGCTACGCACTGGCCTGATCACAATGGTGCAGGCATACCAATTCTATGGTTTGCCAAGCGAGGACGCAAGTGCACACTTGCAACACTTTCTAGAGTTATGCTACACCATCGTCATCAAAGACGTCGCACCAGCTAGCATCAGACTCTGTCTGTTTCCCTTCTCCCTTGTGGGAAAGGCAAAACAGTGGTTTTACAAGGAGAAGGAAGCTATCAACACGTGGGACAAATGTTCCACGATGTTCCTAGCGAAATATTTCCCCATGGGCAAAACCAATGCCCTGAGGGGGAAAATTTCAAATTTCTAGGAAACTTCAATGGAATCTATCCCCAAGGCATGGGAGAGGCTGCAGGATTACATCTAGGTATGCCCGTACCATGGGATGGAGAATTGGCTCATGCTCTAGAACTTCTACAAGGGGCTGATGCCCATGTCGAAGGGACACATAGATGCTGTTGTTGGAGGCGCATTTCTTTCCCTCACCATCGATGGAGCCACGGCTCTCATTGAAAAGATGGTAGCCAATCAAAGCTAGGGGGAAGAAAGAAAACAATAAAAAGGCATGAATACTGTGAAGGAGGCGGATATGCTTGCCACAAAAATGGACTTGTTATTGAAAAGACTTGATGAGCGTGTCGTCGACAAGGAGGCAATGAAGGACACCGCCAAGGCCATGGACTCGCAAATGACTTGCGAAGTCTGTGGTGAAGTCGGACACTCGGGGAATGACTGCCCCGAGACCCATGAAGACGCCTCATATATCAACAACAGGTTCCAACAAGGTAATAACAACAGGTGGAGCAATCAATCCCGTCCGCAAGGAGGTAATTTGAATTTCAACTCAAATTTTAATTCGAATAAACCATCCTTGAAAGACCTAGTTTTAGGTCAAGCTAAAATTAATGAAAATATTACTAAAAACTTATGTATAATGATAAAATGATTGAAAATATAAATTCTAAAATTGAAAGTTTATCCTCCTTTGTTAAAAACCAACTAAGTTTTAATAAAATGATTAAAACTCAAATTGCTCAAATAGCTGCCGCTATTCCTGTCAATCATTTGGGGAAAATCCCGGGGCAACCCGAGAATTCTCCCGAGTTTGTTCATGCAGTTGCAGAGCAATAGAGGAGGAGAAGTCTTGCCAATGGACTATAAATGTAGAGCCCTTGCTGAAGTTAAATTGGTAGTTATCTTTTAAAAATTCAAAATTTCAAAATTTTTAAAAATTCAAAATTTAAAATTTGCTTCAAAATAAACTTTTTAGAAAAATAAAATAAAAATCATTTCTGATAGTACAGATTTTTCTCTTATCATTTCTCATTTTTAAAATAATTATGAAAATTCAAAATGCAATAAAAGTTTTGTGGAAAATCATTTCTGAGAAAGAGGAGTGAAAAAATCGAAAACCCCAACGACTAGCACCCAGAGAGCCGTTGGAAGCTACCGGTCAAAGGGGGGCAGCGGTGGGCCCACCTCTGGTACAGGCGCACTAGGGGCCATTGCTCGCACCCCTCCCGCCCGGTGCTTCGAGCTATAAATCCGAGAGCTCGGGTTGAGGCCCTCCTCACCCTCACACTCTCCATTTTTCGCTCCCTCTCACTCTCTTTGCTTCACCACTTGCAAAAATTATTTTTTCACAAAGCTTGAGAGCAAGGAAACTCTACAGACAATTCCTATGCTCAAGATCACTAAGTCAAGCTCACGGGTTGTTCAATTTATTTTCGCTAACGTAACCCCATTTTCGAGCTTGCTGTGTTGTTTTTTTGCCATAGGAAAATTCGGTAGGAAACTCATCGGCGCTTTAAAGAAGGCCATGGGAGCAAGCTCAAGTCGCTCCCACGGAAGCTTAAGCACGCGCTACACCGAACCCGAAGAGAGCCTGGTGCATGAAGATGAAGAAACCGAGCCGATGAAAGAGCAAGAGCAAGAGCAACCGATGGAGGAAGGCGATGATGATCCACACCTTGATTTGGAGGGAGATCGGGAGATGCAAGCATATAACCTCATCAAGAATCGTGAGTTCGTCCACACCCCTACGTATGACCCCGACCTTCTCCAAAAGATAGGTATGGACAACGAATTCGCCACCATCTGGAAAGCCGTTGGATGGGAGAACGTTGCTTCCGTTGATGAGCTAGGTTCTTGCCTCCTAACAATTCAATTCTTATACTCTTTGCAAGAAGTTGAGGGTGGGATTACTTTTCGTCTTTTTGAGAAAGAATATTATCTTACATGGAGGAATTAGAGTTCTCACTTAGGCTTTAGTACAAAATGCTCAATTGACTTAGATCATGCTCTCAAAGGTTTTAATCGCCATGAATTTTGGAGAGTGTTTTGGGTCAAAATATAGTTGGCAAGTTTCAACTTCGAAATATGAATATTCATCATCCTACTTTGAGGTTCATGCATCGTTGAGTTGCCATGACTTTGTTTGCTAGACAAGACATAAGATTTGTTTATCATGCTGAATTATAGATTCTCTATGCTATACTTAAAAAGACTAAAATTGCTCCTATGAAAGAAATTTTTAAACATTGGTTAGAAACATTCAAGGCTTCTACATCTATCTCTTGTACGTCCCTTGTGACTCATATTGCCACCAATATTGGTGCATTAGATGGACAAGATGTGACATACATCTCTACTCCACACATCGATATTGATGAGCACTACTTGATGCAAGGGCATCATTTGAAATATGATGATGCAGAAAACTTTGTGTTTTTCATCCCGGGGTATACAAATGAGATTCCGCTTCCTAACCTAGAACTCTCTTTGTATAAATTCCCATCACTCACCTTCACTCTTGTAGAACAAGAGTAAGCACGTAGGAGTTATGTTTCTTGCAGGGCAACAAGGAGCAGGGCTAGGAACGAAGCGGGCAGCTCTCATCAGCCACCACCAACACCGACACCACTTGTTCCTCAAGCGTACCATGCAGAGTGGTTCCCGGCCATGCAGGCGCCTGGTTTAACACCCGGGTACCAGCTTGGCTGGGGTCACACCCCGGAACCACACGAGGCCGATGAATCAGGATGGCACGAGGCTGACGATGTAGCATGGAGACATGCTCACTCCTCTGACTTCGAGGGACTACCACCACCTGTTCAGCCACAACAGTCTACTTTGGATCGTCGCGAGCTAGATGGCATCAACACCTGCCTCGTAGGACTGGAGATCCGCAGGACTGGAGATCCGCACAGGTGAAATTCAAAATACACTTAACACTCATGTGCAGGATACGACCTAGTGGCAGCTTCAGCAGCAGCAATAGATGGTGTAAATGAACGCGCTGCTGAAGCAACAGCACGACGCATAGGTGGCCTACTAGCGGTCCATGGGATCCAATCCCGAACCATAGGCCATGAGCTAGCTTGGAGGAGGACCCCGCAGAGGTACATTGTATCTTTTTCGTATTTTAAATTTTTGCATTTATTTTCTGCATTTATTTAATTATTAGCATTTAAAAAAATTGAAAAAATTAAAAATACCAAAAAATGAAATATGATAAAAATACCAAAAATATGAATTCCATTCTCATATGTATTTTAAGAATGTTTAGTTTCTCCTTTGTTGAAATGATGAACAGTTGCTCTGTCTATAATTCATTTGTGCTTAGGCTGTAACTTAGTATTCTCCAAGATTTAAGTTTGTTGGCTAAAAATGTCTCATCCTAAAAATTTAAAAACTTGTGGGTTGCAAATGCATGCTCCTTTTCTAAGTTGTTGCGAGTTATGATATGGTACAAATAGAATATGCTATGGCTTTGTTCCAAGATAAACTAGACATTCGGAGTTTTCAATTCTAAAAAAATGCTAAAATTTAAAGTTCCTCAATGATTATGAATACCTACCAAGGCCATATGACATGATTCAAATTTAAACCTTAGTTATATGCTACTTATTATTGCACTGAGCTTTGTCAAATTATTGTGACCCTAGTTGAGATTCTCGTCATGCGACCATGATCAAGACACACGTACACCCATAAATAAAATGCTAACTCTTACACTGAGAGTTACGCAAAAACATGATTTTTCCATCCACCAAAATAATACTCCATTCATTTTGTCATACATCTCTCTCTCAAAAATTTCATATACCAAGAAGAATGGTATGGGCTATGCTAAAAAAGAAAAGAAAAATATACATGTCAAAAGGCATGAGAGGAAAAAATGCATGTCAAAGAGCATGAAGAAAAGAAAAGAAAAAGAAAGAAAGAAATAAAGATAGCCCATACTTTCAAATAAAAGGCATTCATCAAAAGAGAGATCCATGATCAAAGGAGTACCAAAAATATTTAGAATTAGGAAGTTATAAAAATTCCACACACTTACACGTCTTGATCAAAGTGTATGACTTGCATCTCCTTGAGGTCTGGTTTTTGACTTAACAAAATATGTGATGCAAGTATGCCCCACTTTCATACCTACCCAAAACTCCACTCAAAGCCATTAGTGGTAGGATGTGAAAAAGAAGGCAAAATAACAAATGCCATGGTGAGGTTTCATACACATTAAGCGATCGAGAGAATCATTTGAGGAACTTACATTTATTTTACAAAATTTATAAAACCTCC
This sequence comes from Miscanthus lutarioriparius, assembly GCA_904845875.1. Taxonomy (NCBI): domain Eukaryota; kingdom Viridiplantae; phylum Streptophyta; class Magnoliopsida; order Poales; family Poaceae; genus Miscanthus; species Miscanthus lutarioriparius. The sequence goes on from CAJGYO010000017.1 coordinate 22,475,082, forward strand.
GAATAGATGGTTAATCGAGGAATGAATGATTGGTGATTCTATTACAACCATTCTATCTTGCAACCACCCAAAAACTTGAAAAAGCTATACGCCCCACATGGATCAAGGTAAAGGGTGGATAAAAAATGCTGACTTATTTGAATTGCGGAAGAATACTTTGTTATAGGCATGGCACTTATGAAATATATTTGGCATAGTAGCAACTCCTGATCAACAACTAAGTACTTAGCTATTTTCTTCGGAACGAGCAAATGTTAAGCTTGGGGGATTTGTTGGCGATCGTTAACGACCATATCCGACCGCCAATTTATATCCAAAACGGGAGAAATAAACAAACTTTTAACACATATGCAATTACTTTTAACATAGTTCCACTTGTATTGGAAGAAACATGTTTTACAGGTCACACATCTGAATACAAGTAAAAAACAAAGCAAAATGCGCAATCCAGAAAGCGTAATGCAGATCCTACATCAAAGAACCAAGCAAAGGCCCACTCCAACGAAGAATCTGGGCCGAGCACCGACATGGGAGGAGCCCAGACCCACCCAGGAACCGACCACATGAAGGCAGTCGTGAGGTGGCCCCAGTGGATGGCTCCTGGGCCCGGCTTCCTTTGGCGGTTGCATGGCGGCATGCAACGTCGGTCCATGGTGGTTTCCAATTTAATCAGCACCGAAACCGACCACTTAATAGTATAAATAGGGGGTAGTGCTCACCTTCAACACACACCATTTGGAGCTACACACCTCACTACCACCTCTTGTATTTTTACTTTTAGTAGTATTTTGTGAGCTAGCAAAGCTATCAAGGAGGGCTTGGCTTCTTAAAAGAAGAGAGACATCTTGGTATGAATACTATGAAGTGTTCTTCCATAGCCTTATTCTCATTCTATCAATATAGTTGTGCATATGAACTAGACTATAGTTCTCATGTTATAATCTTGACATATGAACTAACATATAGTTTGTGTCTTATGATCTTAACATGTGCAACTTTATGCTTAACCATTCATATGACTTATATGAGTAGAAGTAGAGCTAGGAGTGAGGTGGTGGTTCGTCATTCCTTCCAGTTTGCCCATATTCTTGCTTATTGATCTGTAGGGTCGGAGTCTTGGGGGGATATGGGTAGTTTTCTTGTACACAGGCGTGGTGCTCGGGTGCACGGGAACCTTTGGTTATGACGGTGCCCCCCGGTTGAGGGGTAGGCGGCATGTGGTGATAGCCCTATCCGTCCCTTGTAATCCCCCATGTTTGGGTATCGTGTAGGAGTTTATAAAGTCTCTATGGCTTGCTGGCAGACCAGTGTTCGGGGATCTCTCCATCCATCTTACACTTAGTTCTAACTCTAACCATATAATTTATATGATTATTAACTGTTCTTTGCACGGCTATATTAGAACATGCTTGCTCCGCTTACAAATATTCTTTTATTTTTTGTTTTCCGTTTATCCTTGAGGTTGGCTCAGATGTGTGTCCACTATCCTTGAAATACCATTTTACCTCTGTCATATACTATTGGTTTACTATGCAAGTATGTAATGTTGTTCATATCCATACTAGACTCTTATACCTTACCCTCATTTGGGAAAATATAAATAACGATACCCTGAATACTTTTGGGTGAAATGCTACAACACTTCTGTAATCGTTAAGAACTATCGTTAAAGGTATTTCTTGGTAGCATCGCTAGGAAACACAAATCTTAGTGATGTCGCTAAGAAATGCCAACAAGCATTTCTGGCGCCGTTGCCGGGGATGGAGTGTATCTCCATACTTGGTGATTGCGCTAAGAATTGCCAACAAGCATTTCTAGCGCCGTTGCCGGGGATGGAGTCTATCTCCATACTTGTGATTGTGCTAAGAAATGCCAACAGTGGCTTAGATGAACCTCGGGTTAAATCATGTGTCTTGCCCTTTGTTGTTGAGTTTGTGCCTCTCTTGTTTGAATTCTATTTCTAGGGTTTTCACCTGATCTGGGACTAGGTGCAAAAGGAAGCTCACACCACCAAGAAGCTGGTATTTAACTCAACCTAAGATTCAATTCTGCTCATTTCACTTGTTGGTGTTTTCAGCGAAACTTCTAAGGATTTGCATGGAACTTCCGTGATCGTGGTAGTTCCATGGGGAATGCGCGGAACCTCTCCGTTTTGCTAACCCGCTGTTTCGAGTTTTAAGTTTTTATAGGTCTCTTTACCTCTCTAGACCTTGCCTCAATCCTTTCAGTATGATATGGATAGAAATCAAAATCTAGGATTTTTTTGTTAGAAAAGAACATACAAGGAAATTATTTCTATTAGTGCTCCATCAGGTAAATTTTATTTTCCTATTATTTTAGGTATGCCGGTTATTTCATGGTTATGGAACCAACTGTAAAATTATTTCCCAATTTTCCATTAGCCCGTTTAGATCCTTTCATTTTGGAGGAACTAAAAGATACCTCACGCATTGTTGTAGGACTTTCTTAATAATAAAATTGTTGCATATATGAGTTAAACTTACATGTTCTTATGCCCATTCTTATTAAAAGTGAGCAAGACAATGAAAAAATCGAATAAAAAAGTAATAGAATTAGATAGAATTACAATTTATAAGAGGATGGAACAACAAAATAAATAGCAACATATGGATGCCTTTTATATTCTTATATCTTGAAAGTAGTAATTACACTTAGTAGAGATAATACGAATAACTTGCATTAAAAGATTGAAAGTTAGTGGGATGACTTGGTTATTAGTGGGAGATAATGTGGATAGTTACTTACTTAGTGGGAGTGCGGATAGTTTGCATGTTGGGACAAAACTTGAGAGGGGATTAACTTTATAAGAGATTCATAACTTTCTAGAGTTTAGATATAAATCCATCTCAAATTTATAGGGTAATAGATAGAAATTGATTCCATAGATACTCATGTTATATTTATGTCTGCAATTTATAGTACACTATTTGGCTCGCTCTCCAATAGTAGAAGCACAACAAATAAACATCTCCCTTATGTTACCAATTCTAGTAATTTATAATGGAATAAATATAAAACTTAAATATAGATATATACTCCATCCGTTCTCAAATAAATCAATTTCCGTCGGATCTGGATGCCTCCTGCTCGCCAATCCTATCACATCACGCACTCCCTTCCGGCGAATCCAGCACGGAACAAATTGCCCCCCACCCACCTTGACTCGCCGCCGCCGTCGCAAACCCCCCACCCGATCCCCAAATTCTCCGGTGGTGATGGCGGCCAGCCTGTGGCGCGCCGTGATGGACAGCGTCAGTGGCTCCTCCTCCTCCCCCTTGGTGCTGGACGCGGCCCCGGGCGGCGGCGTCGAGTTCTGGCACGGCGCGGAGCGCGCGGGGTGGCTAAATAAGCAGGGCGAGTACATCAAGACGTGGAGGCGGCGGTGGTTCGTGCTCAAGCAGGGGCGGCTCTTCTGGTTCAAGGACCCTGCGGTGACGCGGGCCTCGGTGCCCCGCGGCGTCATCCCCGTCGCCTCTTGCCTCACAGTCAAGGGCGCCGAGGACGTGCTCAACCGCCAGTTCGCCTTCGAGCTCTCCACGCCTGCCGAGACCATGTACTTCATTGCGGACTCCGAGAAGGAGAAGGAGGAGTGGATTAACTCCATCGGTCGCTCCATCGTCCAGCACTCCCGGTCCGTCACCGACGCAGAGGTTGTCGACTACGACAGCCGCCCCCAGCCCCCGCCGCAGCCTAAGGCTAGCGAAGAGAGTGAACCAGCAGCTTAATGGCGCGGTGATTCCTGTGAACTCTCTCGATATGGCTCTGAATTGTAGCCTATGTACCTCCAATTCCAAGTGATTGTGGGCTTGTGCCGACGTTCCTTTGTTTCTTCACTCTTGATTATGTGTAGCAGTATATTAGCTATCAACGACATGGTCTGGTATGGTAATAAGCTGTACTTTCGTGTATAGTTTTTTTTTTTATATATATACTATACTACGGATTTTTTTTTTGAAACATACTATACTACGAATTGATCTTGGTACACCATAATTTACTAGGTGGTTGATGTCCGGCTAGTTTTTTTACAGTTTTGAAGTTTTGGCTCCAGTTTCAGAAATTGCAATAGATTTTAATCATCCAGTATTCCATTCCTCTCGTTCCTTTTGTTGAGTTTGACTTGTTCTATTCCGATGGAATTGTATCGAGTCGCAGAGGATTGCTTAACTGACTCCGCATTTTTGCAGAAGATTCCCCAGTTTAGATCCGCTCTGACTCTAGTGCTCTTATGAAGTTTCTGTCCTAGAAGTAGAAACACAAACACAAACACTGATGAAGTGATGAATGTGCTGTAGTATGCTTATTAACCATGAAGTAAAACTGTAAAAGAGCCATATATCAAGATGTCTTATGCTGTAATCTGAAGTGGAAGTTTTCTGTAGTGAATTGGTGTATGCAGTACTGCTTGAGTGTCAACATGCGCTGTGTTTATTTGTATAGTTGTGGAAATTCTGTGTCATTAGAAACTACAGTAAGAGGATGGATCCTTCCTCCATCCTTTGTGAATTATGCTTAATTAAAGTCAAAACTGGTGCTAATATTGCACAGTATCTTATATGTTATCCTTCTATTGATCAGTGGCCTGTGACCATGTTCATTTGTTTCCTGTCTTGTAGGTTGATGAGTGCAGCCTGGTAATAAGTCTGGTTTTCTTATGCATGTCTAATAGCTTGTTCTTTCATATTATGTATTGGCCTTGCAATAGCATAATTTACTAACTGTTTTGTTACACTCCAATGTTTGTGATTAAATTTCATCTACTTGTTTCATTTTATGACATAGGTAGGATATTTTGCCACTAACATTAGCTCCCTTGTAATGTGCTTACAAAGTTTGTGTCCGATATGGTCTATTCGGGTGTTTGGGGTGTTAACATTTATGAGAAATTGAGAATAGCTGCAATGGGAGTAGGAATACTGGTGTGTGGTGTGTGTGGAACAGCACAATGTTTGTTAGTGACCAAGTCAAATAACCATACATAAATGCCTATGTTGTGATCTGAATATGTATATTACTTAGGGTATCAGGTTATCTCCTTACAGCAAACTCGTCCTAGGTTAATCAGGTGTCTGAATATGTAAACTGGAATGCCAGCATTGGTTTGTAGCACCATGTATAGAGTTTGGAGCTGTAGCCCATGTTGATCAATTTAATATTTTCTTCCTCTTGACTTGATGGCACCTGAATCTTGAGTACGTAGTTAAGATTTCAGCCGGCTATTACAGGTGGTGTTAGAGCAAGGCTAATAGTACAGCCGACTGTTAGCTGTAAGGTTTCTTTGTAGCCTTCTCCCACCCATATAATAGTTAGCTCTTCACTATTAATACATGATCTATCTGTCTCTCTCACAAAGTTTATTGGTTACTATGCCTAAACTAGCTGTAAGCTTACAGCCCGCTTTCTCCTCTCTCTCCTCCACCTCAGCATTTAGCCGGCTTACGACCTGTAATTATACTTGCTCTTAGTTTAGTACTCCGTAGAAGTACAGGTTCTTTTCTGGGCTCTGTGCTCATGTTGACCTAGTTCAGCTCAACTGCTTTTAGATAGCGCTTTAACATATGTTCTGTGTTCAGACGACTAACCTTTCAATGGCGCTTGCTGTGACAAAGCTATTTTTGCCTTTTATGTTTTGAAACACCCCGCTGATTCTACAGTAAGTTTGAAGCCAAAATCCCATGGCATATGCAATCCGAATGCCTCTTGGTATGACGGTCTTTATGCTTGCAAAGGGTCTTGCCTCACTGGCCCAATGGGTATTGACAGGTGGAGACTAATATGTTGTCAGCACCATCATTTCGGCCCAGCTACAATTTTTTTTTGAACAACTCATAAGGGCCTTACATTCCTGTCAGAAAAAAGATGAGGGGCTTAAATAAACTAGTATAATATCCGTGTTAACGCCACGGCTTTATCTTGGGGATGCACATGAAACAACCTAACAATGAACTTTTTTCATAGTTCAACTTTTCCACAATAGTATATTGCCCGTGCTAACGCTATGGTGGTGTCATGATAAAACCACATAATGCTCCTAAATCATGACAAAACTACCTAAAGCTCATGTAGGTTTAGCACTAAAATCTTATAACAAAACTCAAAGAGCTGAGCTGGAACCTTAACCTTATACTCATGATTCATGTTATCGTAATTCGTAATACAGATGAATCATGTAAATGTAATAATAATAAAAACAAAAGACACAAGTACAGTCCAACCAAGCAAGCTACATGCTACTTGTAAATCAAAGTCTAAAAAAGATTAGAAAATATCTCAAACATTCAAACACGACCCAATACTGTAAATCAAAAGACTAATGCACGACCACCATCCAACATGGCTCACACAGCCAACAAGTAAGAGGATAGATAAAATGACTGTCTTCTACTGTCTTAGATGGACATACCCAGTGCAGAAAGCTCCCGCTCTGTGCGGGGTCTGGGGAAGGGTGTTAGTGGCAAGCCTTATCCTCGCCTGTGCAATGCGAGGAGACCGCGACTCGAACCCGAGACCTTCCGGTCACAGGCGGTAAGACTCTACCGCTTGCACCAAGTCCGCCCTTCTGAAATAATATAGGAAATAATAAATCAGGAAAAAACATTTTAATTGAACTCTACGTCATATCTCTTAATCCATGGTGAAACTATAAAGAGAGGGTGAGATGTCAATACAAGGTCAATTAAACTCCTATTTATGGACCTCACAAAATCACAACAATATGATATTTTCCATTGTCCATCAAGTCAAACAGAAACAAGTAAACCTAGACTCTTTGTTCTCCGGGACGACATCAAGCGTTGAACTTCTACATTCACTCTATCAGGAGTCACATTGTGATCACAGTGCTTATGCTTTAAAATCCTATCTCCATTTGCCATTCTCAGTAATGATTCACCAGCAGTTTGAAAACTTACAAGTGTCAACCCTACACTTTTATGTGAGATACAGAAGCCACAGTACCACAAAGAAGAAGTGAACCTGCTGGAAGCCCTAACCTGAGTAGAGGATAACATTCATAGCCCCACACTGCAAGTAATCTACTACTACCAAATAGCAAATTCTTGACCTGCTCCCTGCAGACCAAAACCTTGCCTGTATTTTTCATACCTAATAAAGTTAACAGGAACTGCACAGCCCACAACCAAAACAATATTATGATTCAAACTAAGAACTTGAGACTTCAAAATAACCCCTGCCCCCAGTCTAGGATAAACTCCTGCCTAAAATACGACATGACCAATAATTAGCAAGGTCTTCTAATATCTGGTATTCCTTGAGTAAAATCATGGAACAAAAGGCACGCACAACAAAATTTAGAAAGGGAGCACCCACCCGCACCAAACTTCCCATGCACCAAACTTCCCATGACACCGAGCAATGCTGCCTTGGCTTGCACGCCCTGCCCACCGAGCAACTTGCAAATCCTAGGACCGAGCTTCCCAAACATCCCGATGGCACAGGCCTAGGCCCCGCCCCTTCCACCGCTTTGGCCAAGCATGTACCGCCCCACCTCGCACCGCCTTGCTCGCTCCCCATCACCTCGAACAACAACGGCTTCAAGAAACAGCGTCACACGGTCGCATTGCCCGCTTCGGCAACGCCGAAGCCGGCTGAGGGCGGAGGTACATTGCCGCTGAGCTGCCCGCGACGTCTTGGCACGCTGTCACAAGACGGAGGTGTCGGACGCCGGGTCCTTGAGCCGCCGCGCAAGGTGGGCGAGCACCTTGTGGAGGGAGCATGCTTGCGCGGCGCGTCCGGATGTGACGCGCAGAAGAGCATGGCGGCGAGGCGCAGCGATTTCGCGCTGGGGAGGCGAGCCCCGGAGTCGGATGGCGCGCGTTGAGCGCAAAGATGGGCGCAGCGTCGGTCGGCGGCGGTGCGCAGATGATGCGGTCCAGCTCCTCGACGCGATGTGGTGCGTGTCGCGTCCGAGAGCTTGGCGAGGCGGTGAGCACGCTGCGACTTGAGCTCCGCCATCATCGCGTTCTTCGATCATTGCCAGACCGGGCGCGCCGACATAACGGCGGTAGAGGCGCCGCCCACCGCCGGCCGACAGCGCGCACTGGAGCCGGGTTCGGCGGTGGTGGTGGCGGGCTATTGTGTGGTGGGTGACCTAGGGTGGGATTTGACGGCGGATTTGGAGAGCGCGGTCGCCATTGCGGTGGGAATCTGCAGTATGCAAGTGGGTGTAGGAATCGAACTTGGGCGTGTGGGATGCGGGGGAGGAGCGAGGGCGCGGCGTCGGCGTGCGGGGTGTGGATGCGTGAGAAGCCTGGCATCCCACATCGAATCGTGGCCATCAGATTTGATTTAGGTGCTTTATTAGCCCTTGATTTTAATGGAGATGAATTCCCGTGTGCATTTTTCTGGGTGCATAATGGTTGAAAGCTCTCAGCGGGGGATGTTTTTCGGGGGGACCTAGTATAATTTTGATTGGTCTATTATAGTAGAGATGCTTACAACCCCACATGTCGGTCCACGTCAACACATAGTCACTATGCCACATCAGTGATGGAGCGGATAAGACTATTTGAACTAATGTTGGTATTCGGGACAAGTTTAGAGACTTAGATGCTATTGTCGTACAAGTTCGATGGCCTAAATATCAAAACTCAAGAATTGGGGACTCGAATGCAATTGCCATGCAAGTTTAGAGGTTGATTGTGAATTTTACTACAAAAATTAATTCATGTGTGTCCTTAATGCATTTTACCTATGCATGGTAGTGGAGCTTAGTAAGGGCCAAAGTGGGCCATGCCCCCAAATAAAGCTACTCGTAGAAGATTTCTTAATTAAATATTCGCTCCATCCCATAAAAGTCACTATGGGATTCATGCTTGACTAGGTTTGTAGAAAATATTAGCAACATTTGTATCTCCAAATAAGTTTATTATATAAAAATTTATGCAATGATTTATTTAATGATACTAATTATGTACCATAAATATTAATATTTTAGATGTATATTTGATTAAAGTTGAAAATATTTTACTTCTGCGAGTTTAATATTTTTCATGGGACGAGGGAGTACATGATTTTGCTACTTCAAATTACTATGAAAATACAGGTATGACCCCCCCTCTCTGTGCATTTCATATCAGTTGCCCCGTCTCTTTCTTTTTTTTTTGGTCCAAGCTCCGCCACTGCCTATGCGTGCTAAATAGAGCTATAAGTTCATGATTTTCATCGTATATATGTTCCCCGTTTGCCTTTGCTCTCCATAATAACCATTGCTTAAACCTACCAGTATCGTCATGCCACTCAAGCCTTCGTTGAGGTCGAACACGCTTGTGCTTCGTTTTGTTGTGCACCCTTGTCAGGTCTTACTATACGCGACATTACTATGAAACGTACCTTCTGTTACAAACCCAGGCTGGTCGCTTCCAGGCATCAAAAGGACGTCTTTTATGGGCTTGTTATAAGCTCTATATGCTATCCTGTAGTACCGCATACGTACAAAATACATCTGCTGACTTCTCAAAACACGGCTGGCCTGGCCTGCCGTGCGAAAAACGCCAAGAGCCACGTAACGGCACGGCAAACTGGCAAAGCGAGTCCAGCGATCCAGTCCAGCAAGTTGCTGGCGCCGCGGCCCGCGAGATCCGTAGTAGCGCAACGCAAGGGGTCACCGGCCACGTAACGTAGCGGCAAGAGCCACTCCGAGAGCCCCCCCGAGTCAACGCCCTCCTGCCCACGCGCGGCGCGAGATCCAACGGCAGACGACCGACGAGGAGGATCCAGCCGCAGTGCCGCAAAGCCCATCCCGCCCCCACGCTGAACGTCGCCTCACTGTGCCGCGCTCGCACTCGTCAGTCGTCCCGTCGCCATCTCCCATCTCGTCACCGCAAACCAAACCCGCACGGGGCCCCCGTGCGGCCGTGGCCTACCGGTGAACGCCACCCAAAGCCCCCGCGAGCACGGCATCTCATCACGGGCGCGCGCGGCCAAGAGGCAAGAGTCCTGCCCCCCCCCTGCGAAGTGCGAAAGCGCCTGTCAGTCTGTCACCTCCAGTGCCGCAGCGCGCACAGGGTTTTAGGCAGGCAGGGGCGACACCGGGATCGATCGCCAGCCATATGGAATCCACAACGGCGGCCGTCCGTAGCGCGTCGCACGCGCGGGCCCGGTCCGCGCTCGTCTACGGGGGCGCGCGCGGGGCGCGGCGCGTCGTGGGCGCTGTCCCCGCCGCCGCGCGCGCCCGGCGGAGGGCGCCCGTCGTCGTCGCCGTAGCCTCCCACCACCAGGAGCACCTCGAGCCGCTCCCGTCGCGGGCGCAGGAGGGCGGCGCCGTGGCGGTGGCGACCACCCAGGTGAGTCGCGTCGGACCGGAATCGTGCGCGCGCGTTCTTCTCGGCTGCTCGCCGCACCGTGATGCGCTGATGTTTTGGGGAGTTTTTTTATGCAGGCTGACGAGGCGGAGGTCCATGCGAACGACGCTGCGGCGGCGGCTGCTGAAACCTCGTCTCCTCAACTGGGTAAGTCGGCGGCGATGGTGCGAAACTTCTAAATCTGTTTGATCCCGAATGATGGATCCTTTAGTTCTCGTTTTTACTGCGCCCTTCATGTTCTTTGCCCCCCTCCCGGTTCCAGGTAAGACAGTGCGCGTCCGATTTGTGCTGCAAAAGCAGTGCACGTTCGGGCAGAGCGTCTGCCTCGTCGGCGACGACCCTGCGCTCGGCCTCTGGGATCCGTTGAATGCGTTTGCTTTGGAGTGGGCGGAGGAAAGCCACGACTGGATCTTAGAGAAAGTGAGCCTCCTTTCGTGCGCATGCGCATTGTGTGTGATGATCTGCGTGCTTCTGAAGTGATGACGTCACCCCTTTTGTCTATCCTGTTTTGATGACCAGGATTTACCGGCCAACAAGCCGATTGAGTTCAAGTTCTTGCTCCAAGATTCCACAGGGAAGTTGCATTGGCAGGATGGGCTGAACAGAAGCTTTCAGACAGGTGAAACCGCAAACACATTGGTTGTCTTTGAAGATTGGGATGATGTGAGGAATCAGAAAATAGCAGAAGAGGAGGGAGTGGTGTCTACTGGGATGGAGCAAACTGTTGTTTCAAATGACAGCAAAAGCAGAAAGGATACTGTTTTAGAAGAGGAGCTTGTCTTTGAAGATTGGGATGATGTGAGGAATCAGAAAATAGCAGAAGAGGAGGGAGTGGTGTCTACTGGGATAGAGCAAACTGTTGTTTCAAATGACAGCAAAAGCAGAAAGGATACTGTTTTAGAAGAGGAGCTCCAAGTGGATGATAATCAAGTCAAAGAGGATGAATCCGTTGTTGCCAAGGAGGACAAGAAGCCAGCAGTTGCCACAGATGCTTCTGTTCAAGTAGATTGGGTGAAGACAAACGAAGCTAACCCTCAAAAGGTAACCTGTTTAATCAACACCTTCTTCACATGACATACAGCAAACACAGTTCAATTCCAGAAGCCTTTTTATATACATATCTGTACGCATTACCACTCAACTATTATTCCGTTGTCTATAAGTAGTTCAGTGTACATTCTATGCGTGCTATATGAAACATCTATTAGGTTCTGGAGAGTGTGGTAATGCGTTTACAAGGGACCACGCTGATAATAGTTGAGGAGTATTAACAACTGCGCACTAGTTTAATTCATCGGAGCACATTAGAGTTTGGTAGTTCCTTACTAAGTTTATGGAAAATAATTGGAACTGAAAGTTTATCTATTGTACTCATTTGAATAGGAGGAAGGGGTGAAAAGTGCACAATTCAGGGGTTTCCTAGGGTGGAAAAAAGCCCGCAATCCAATGTCTATGTTTAATAGTTCAATGATCCATGTTAAGTCTATTTCTCATTCGATGAGCCTTTTCTTTTTCTTGATCAGTCAATGCTGCATGAGGAAATGGAGGTTCTAGACGAACTTCTTGGAAAAGAAAACATGGAGAACAGCAGTATTTCGAGTACTGACGAGAATTATGCTGAAAAAACTGGAGGAGATAATATCTTGTCTGAGGATGGTGTTCCGGTTGAGAATGGGTTGGCCACTGCTTATGAACATGATTTGCTTTGGGGTTGGAAGGCCCTGCAGTGGCTGCTGATGAGCCTGGGCTTCAAAATGGATACAACATGAAAAGGCATAATCTACTACTACATATCTAGTATTCGTATGTTGCAATTCGGATGCGATGGTGTTGCTTTCCAGGATAATCTGTTTTGACTCCTGAGGAGACTGCCTTATGGATGTTCATTCACGGAAAAGGGCAAAAGGCTTTGCACTCTAGATTCTAGAAAGCTGCTGGCATTGTGGTATTGTATGTATATAATATGTTGGTTTTCCAGAGGTGCTGTATCTTAGAAGATAAGAACCTGTTATTGTAAATAATCGATCATCAGTTTTACTATCAGTTGTGGTCGAAAAATTCGCAGGGATTAACATTTATGGTGAGTTAGTCATGCAGTGCATGGTTAATAAGGCACTGCTTAGTTCCAAAAAAATTTCACCTCAAAGTGACATGCATGGAGTATTAAATGTGAAGCGAAAAAAAAAACTAATTGTCAGTTCATGTAGAGCGAATCTTTAAGCCTAAGTAGTCAAGTCGAAAAGCCTTAAGTGTTCTGAAAATTGTGCATGACCGATTAATTAGTATCATTAGATTCGTCTCGCAGTTTTCTGATGGGTTATGTAATTTGTTTTTTTATTAGTATCCAAAACCTTCTCTTGACATCCTTCCAACACATCTGATGTGACACCCAAAAATTTTCACCTTCCCAACTAAACACGCACTAACTATGGCTAGAGAAGACACACACTAAGGTTGCACGGTTGAGGTTTTTATGATCATCGGAAACCGAATCAGTATGTCCCGAATCAGTATGTCAAGCCTCCATCAAATCAATAATTGTCCCAATTTGATGGATGATCGGGCACTCCTGCTCCCATCAACGCTCGTGCCCAATGGCTCCTGATCCCACATCCAACGTCGCCCCACGTCAGATTCGCTGCTCCGCCCGCTATCGCCTTAGCTTGACGCTGTTGGGTCTAGCTCAACATCCCAATTCCCACCCAATGCGCGTCCACCTGATTTGGGTGCCCCATCCGTTGACATTGCTCGATCGATGATGGCACCTCTAGTCTAGAGGTTGGCTTGCCTCCTCCTACAGACGTATCAGGGAGAAGTTTCGATGGGGGAGAAGAGGTGGCTTGAATGAATGGAGCGGCAATTGGGAAAAGCTCGTGTGTGGAACCGAAAGGACCAATTGGATTTGATAGGTACTCCCCCACCCAAAATAAGTGCTGTTTTGGGTCTTCAACTTTATTAAGTTTGATTAGATTTATATAAAAAAGTTTATAATATTTGTATCTTAAAATAAGTTTTTATAAATTAATTTAATGATACTTATTATGCATCATATATATTAATAATTTGATATGTATATTTAGTTAAAGTTAAAATTGTTTGATTTCTCAAAAAGTGAGGATGACGTTTATTTTAGGACAGAGAGAATACGCTAGACCATGTATGTTTTGCAAGATAAAAGAGGAGAAAGAAAAAAAAAGAGAAAACATCCCTACATGGAAAGAATCCAAAAGTTATAAGGTTTAAATTAAATAAATAGTAGCGAACTCAGCATAAGTCAATGAGTATTAAGAAAAGTTATAACATACGCATTTTAGATTGTTTTTTAATTAAATAATATTTTATCTGTCAGCAAATTTCTCGAATGTCGACGAAGATGGAGAGATTCCCCGAGTGGCCGAGCCCTATTTTACAGCTAGCCCCCCGGCCCATCCAGATCCAGGGACCCAGCAGCTGATTCGCCCGGCCACATCGCCCAAGCCCGCTAAACCCAAACTTGTCCTCATCGCTCCGGCGCGGCGACGAGGCACCCCGCCGCCGCGCGATGGCCGACGGCACCAGCAGCAGCGGCGGGGCGCAGGACGGGGGTGAGTCGGTGGTGATCGACTACGGCCGGCGCCACAAAACCTGCGGCTACTGCCGATCCTCCGGGCCCACGAGCATCTCCCACGGTACCGATTTCCGAACCCCGTCCGATGAAACTGATTCGCTCTGCTTCGACCTGTATCGGACCCTCAAGCTTTGTTGCGCGTGGAATCGCCCGTTGGTTCTACTATAGCGTTGAATCGCCTGTTGGTTCTAGTATCTCGACGCGTCACGCAGAGGATGTCTGACCCCGGATCACCACGATAACTTGTGAATTTCCTTTTAGATATTGCTGCCAAGGGACAGTGCAAACGAACGACGGCTTTGTAGTTTGAGCTGGGGAGGATAGTTATTTTTTCAGCTTATGGCCTTAATGAATCATGGTTGCCAATTCAGGGGCTTGGTTAATCTATGAACCTCTGAACGCTCGTTGTTACGTTTTTGTTTTGTTATTAGTTTTTGAATGCTTCAAATGCCTCATTTTTTTTCCACTTAGCTTGTAATGCTTGAAACAAGCCAGCAACCATCTAGTTTTGTCTCTGAAAACAATCCATATGGATCATGTAGCACATGTTATCTGTGGTGTTATAAACAGTGATAGAGCAAAGCCCGAGGCTGCCTGGGCTTTAGCCTGGTCGAAGGCAGTTTTAACAATAGCAATAGAAAACCACTAAAAATGTACAGATGTCTATGGTTCAAAGGATTTAAGTTTGCCTAGCACTAGATAGGCCTTGGGGGAGTTGGGGCATAGTCCATTTCTGGCTCCACCCTGGTTATAAAGTATATCCAACTTTGATTTAACTAGTCAGTTTTACAAGGTAAAAAGATATAGTAGATGGGAATTGCTTTGACCTTTACATTACACATTTCATCATTTTCTCCTTTGTTATTTGTTATTTCTTTTCTTGTTGTTCTACCTTTCATGTATATACTTGTGTATAGAAGGCTTTGCCACATCATCATTTACCGTGCTACTTTCTATCCTATTAATCTTGCAGGTATGTGGGCTAACAGTCTGAAAGCTGATGACTATCAAGGTACAAAGTTTTGACCATTTCAAAATTTTGCATTTTGTATGCTACCTGGGAACACATTATTGGTATTCCGCTTCTAGGAAAACAAGATTCTATATGGATTTTGGAGGCTTGCTACCTTTTTTACACATGGTTTAAGGTTATAAATGTTATAACACAAATACGTCCTGATTCCTGAGCGCTTCCTGTATTCAAAACCTAGTTAGCAAAACGAGTAAGTGACAAAATAATACATGTGCAATTGCTAACATTCAATTGCTTATCTAGAATCATGTAAACATTCAAATTGTGATATCTTTATAAGGCCATACTTTCCTGGCATTATGGACATGAAATAAATGATGACAGGCAGTATAAGATGGCCAAAATATATTTTGAACAATTCAGCAGGGGAGCCCCCTACCTATATTTTTTCATTTTCATATAAGGAAATGTACAAACAGCAAAGAAAGAGGTATGTACAAAGGTTACAAAACTTACAAGGCAGCCAGGCCCAAAAAAGAGAAAAAAAAAGAAACATTAGGAGTAATTGTCTCACCAAACAGATAGAGGTCCTTTTGTAGCCGGCTTGGCTTTGGTACACACCAGACCAAGCTCCTCCTTGAAATGCCTCTTCCAAACCGAGAGGTTACAAACTCCATTGTCAAAAATGATGTCATTTCTAGTTTTCCAAATGATCCAGCAAGCTGGGGAAGGGTGTCAGTGGCAAGCCTTACCGCCTGTGCAATGCGAGGAGACCGCGACTCGAACCCGAGACCTTCCGGTCATAGGCGGTGAGACTCTACCGCTTGCACCAGCAAGCTGTAATCATGATCTCTCTGAAAATGCAATGACCAAAGGTAGTCCGAGCTTCAATTACCATGTCAAGAGGATCCAAATTCAAGTTCCAATGGATGTGTAGGGTATTCCAGCAGTCCTGGCTGAAGGGACATGATAAGAAAAGACGGAGGAGGGTTTCTTCACAGCCACTGTTGCAAAGCACACAATTGTAATCATCCAAATCCCTGTTCTTCCTTCTGAGGATATTTCTAGTGTTTAGTTGATCTCTTAAAAGTAGCCAAAAGAAGAATTTGTGTTTGCCTAAATTGCTAGAAGACCATAGCCAGTCAAAGAGAGGTGAAGCCTCCAAAGACCCCATCATCTGATTTTAAGCCTTCCTAGCATGAAAGTTTGCCCCCCAAGAATAGGTCCAAGTGTGTCATTGATATCAGGATTCATATGTCTGTCATTTAAAAGCACTTGCAATTCAGCTAGTTGTGAAGCTGCATGACTAGTCATAGGGATGCTGAAGATTCTACTCACTTCTTGACTGATGAAGAATTGCACAGAACATTTCTGTTTTTTGGCAAAGGAGAATAACTGTCGGAACCTGTTCTTCAGGGTGTTACCAGACCAATTTTCAAGCCATAATAGAGCAGTATTGCCTTTATTGGGCACACAACAGAGAAGGATTTGAATTTTTCGAACAGCTTTAAAATATCCTTCCACCAAAAGGACCCAGTTGGGCATCTAGGGTGGGGTTTGATGATTACCATATAATTTCAACCAGGTCAGCTGCTGAGTTATAGAACTTATCCAAATATTTTATAAGGGCTGAGTTCTGAGTTTTTAGATCAATGATACCCAATCCTCCTTCCTTTTGTGATCTGCAGGCTGCTTCCCATGCTGTCAGACAGTTGCCTTTTCTATTTATCTCACCTCCATTCCAAAGACACTTCTTTCTGTAGCTGTCTATTTGTTTGATGATCTGTGGGGGGAGTTGTAAAGTGCACATGTAGAATGTTGGCAGGGCTGAGAGTACAGAATTAACCAGAGTAAGTCTTCCATGATAGGAGAGGAACTTGCTGATTCCAGTGAGTCTCCTTTCAATCCTTGTCAACAAAGGAGAGAATTCTTGCAGAGTAGGTTTAGTTGTGCCCAGGGGAAGCCCAAGATAGGCAAAAGGCATTGTTCCTACTGCACATCCAAAAGTATTGGCAAGGTGAATAGTTTTTGACTCTGACAGGTTAATAGGCACTAAAAAGGATTTCTGAAAATTCACATGCAAGCCAGTAGAGTCAGAGAAGGATCTGAGCAGGCCTTTTAAGTTGAATAGGATTCTAGCTTCAGCTGGCAGGATGAGCAAAGTGTCATCTGCATATTGGACAATGGGAAAATCTCCACCAAAGCTGTCACTGAGTGGGTGCTTTAAAATGCCAATATTCCAAGCTATGTTAATAATAGTTTGGAGCAAATCTGCAGCTAAAACAAATAAGAGATGGCCAAAATATTGCGCAAAGTAATTGCAAGATGCCTATCTTTATTGTGTTTTCGTGTCATAAATCATAGTGTAATGTGTTCTATGGGCAATTCGTGGTTTTGGGCTGTGCTACAGAATTTAGTTCATTACTAATCAACATTTTCTGTTATGGCCCCAAAAATACTGCTTTCAAGTTTCATCTACCTGTTATGTCGAAATCTAGAGAACAAAGGTTTTTTTAAATGATATTTGGACAGCCTTGTAAACATTGTTGAGGATTTATGTGTTTGGACAGGGGAAGTGATTGTAATGTTTCTGGAACAATAACTTGGAAAGTTGATTTTCTTGGATAAATTTAGGATTCAAAAGCCCCATTAAAATTTCCCAGACCTAGGCCCTGAACTGGTAACTGGTGGTCACTAGCCAATTCTCAATCCAATCCCAATCTCTTTCACTTTTTCCTTAGTTATTTTCTGCAGTCAACCAATCCCAATTTCCAACATGTTCTGTTAGCCACAGGGATTTTTCAGTTCCTGTGGTGGGATTTGGGACCTACAACATGTTCTGTTAGCTCACGGAGTTTCATGCTAACTTGTTGATTGAAATGTGGCTTTCCAACAAGATAGCGAATAAATTGAACTTCAATTGGGGGCTTATGGTTTCTTGCTAGATCCAGGATGTGCATAGATCAAGTCCTTTTATTTTTGTTGCTATTTTCTTGTTGCGTGGTACAGGTTTCAAAAGTGCAACATACTGCAATATAATGTTCACCCAGTGGAAGGCAATTGCAGTTTAATTGTAAATCGTGACTAGGCATTGACTAGTCGGCTCAGGGCAGGGTATTGCACTATTGCCTAGCCAATAGGCTGTCCCAGTAGGCTTCATGCTCAGGTCGAAGGATTTTTCTGTTCCCTGCTTGTGCTCATTTCAGCTGGCAGCTAGGTCAAAGCCAGAGGAGCCTGTGTCTTAGTATATATAGGATAGGATGTGGACATGTGGTGGTATGGGATGGGCCTTGAATACTACTGGGCTGGAGCCCAAGTTGCCGTCAGCCTGTCAGCAGCAACTAGTTCAACTAGAAAGGGATGACTAGTCATGAGTAGTTGACTGATCGACTGACTAGGCAAACTACGATGTACCTGATCGTTCGCTTTTGACTATTTCACTTCACATACTGGAGAAGACAAATGTAACTAGAGATGCAAGCTCCACTTGCTCTGGGTCATTAGGACCACTCAAGACTTGCTAAATGAACTAAAATGACATTAATGCCACCGTAATTAATTAGCTTACTCAGGCACCATTGGATTAATTAGCTTACTCATTCACCATTGGATAACCATTTGCATCCCTAAATGTAACCCAACCTTAACATGTAATACAATAGTTTGAGATGTCAAATTGGATTTATTAAAAACAAAGGTATGACAATTGCAGCACATTCGAGGAAAGCTGCCACATCCAGCAATTTGGAACAGTGAAAAATCTGCATCCTGAAAAATAAGTTTATTGAGAACAAAAAAGTGTGCACTTCTGAAATACAAATTTAACTAGAGGGTTAACAGAAAGAGGGAGTTTAACTGAAGTTGAACAACTTGGTGGTGCCGTAGTATACTAACTACTTCAGGTTCCAACCATTGCTATTCCATATTTTTCCCAAAGTGAATAAAAGGCACTTTAGCTTAGATGGCATGACTCTTGACTTGTGATCGTAATTGCAAATTTTACAGCTCTTCTTGATCGTGGTTGGAGGAGATCTGGTTGTTTTCTTTACAAACCTGAGATGGAACGGACATGCTGTCCCTCATATACGATACGCTTGAAGGCAAATGATTTCATTTGTTCCAAAGAGCAAGCTCGTGTACTTAAAAAGATGCAGAGGTAATTCTGTTCATTTTGATCCATATGCCCTGCTAAGTTTATAATAGACTTCTTAAACTGTCCTGTGTTGTGTTTTTCAACCCATCCATGTGCAGGTTCCTTGATGGTGAGCTCGATCCACAGATTGGAAGTCCCCAGTGTAAGGCAAGTCCAACAAAGCGCTCACTTGGTGAACCTCTGAATTCACCAACCTCGAAAGTATCAAAGGTATCAGCAAAAGAGTTTCAAGCAGGCACGTGTCCAAATATATCGAAAGAAGATGATGTCACTTGTTGCCTGGCAAGCAGAATCAATGAGGCCACAGATACATGCTTCCAAGGGGGGGTATTGGATTCTGTTCAACTCCCCAAAGCTGTTGTGAAGACTGTTAAACCTCAAGTCAAAAGGAAAGTAGGAGAAGCAGTACAAGAAAAGAAAGTCGGAGAAGCAGTGCAAGATTTGGTTTATACGTGCAATATAAGTTTCCAAATAGTGGCAGCAGTTAGACGTGCATTGCCTAAAGAAAATGGTGCTAATCAAACTGAAGTACTAGCAGATCTTTCTCCAAACTCTGTTGCAGAAAAGCTATCCATGGCAATGGAACGTCTTGGAGAACTAGCTGGTTTTGAAGTAAAAGCTTGTAATGGGCATCTTAATTTCTATTTGGCCACCAATCAGGCAATGCAGAACCATACCAGCGTTGTTGTACCTGTGCAAGCTTCAGACAAGTCTAGTGGTTCAAAGCAAAGCTCTGTGAACAAAACTAATGCGAAATATCCTCTGAAAAGAAAAATCCTGGAGATTAGGTTAAGCACATCTCATTTTGATCCTGAGGAGTTTGCTCTGTACCGAAGGTATCAGACAAAGGTGCATAAGGAGAAGACAGTTACGGAAAGCTCATACAAGAGATTTCTAGTAGATACACCAATCGTGTTTGTCCCCCCAAAGAGTGGTGATAATACAGTTCCACCGTGCGGGTTTGGGTCTTTTCATCAGCAGTACAGAATTGATGGAAAACTTGTGGCTGTTGGTGTAGTTGATATCCTTCCTAAGTGTTTGTCAAGCAAGTACTTGTTCTGGGATCCTGACCTTTCTTTCCTATCTCTTGGAAAGTATACAGCTCTGAAGGAGATAGATTGGGTCAAGACGACACAGGAGCACTGTCCCAGCCTTCAGTACTACTATCTCGGTTACTATATACATTCTTGCAATAAGATGAGATACAAAGCTGCATATCGACCATCAGAACTTCTATGTCCAGTCCGTTACGAGTAATTTTCTTTCACCCTGCCACTATATTTCGCAATACATAACCTTGTATAATGTGAATGACTGAATGTAACAATAGTCAAACTTTACATGTTGAAGTTAAAGGAGGCACACTGAGTTATGTCCTGGTATGCCGTATGTTTACTAATGTGGTTGAAATGGATATTTTTTGGTGTCTTCTTGTTCTAGAGTAGTAGGAATTTGTAGGAGACTGCTGTTGTCACTTGTCACTGCCTTCAGATAACGGAATAGTGAAACGTTGAAAGCATACTTTCATCTGGTTAAAAAGTTTACCTGAAGCTTGACTGTTGAAATTATTGGTTAGCTATTTTTATGTTTCTATTCCCAGCTACTCAAGTCAAAGGCTTTTATGCAAAACTTGATGCTATTTAACCATTAAATTTCATGCTTCTTTCATTCTTCTCTAACTTCTAATTCTCAACATTGCAGGTGGGTTCGCTATGATTTAGCCAAGCCTCTACTGGATACTAGTCAATATTCCATTCTATCTGATTATGCTACAATGCAAGGTGAAGTGCCCCAGCCTCAGATTTGTAGTCCCTCTGATGACTCTTCAGCAAAAGTCGACCACCACGAGTCTCCCAGCGATGAGGATGATGATGAAGATTTCAACGACTGTGAATCAGAAATGATGGTCGATGAAGAGATAACTCATTCAGAAAAGCCTGATACAACTGAAGGCAGTTCCAACATAAATGACATAAAAAACATCACCCTGGACCTGAATGGCTCGTGGTTAAATTTAAGGTACATACACAAAATCTGACCTCAAATCGGAAAGATGATGATGGTCCTATGCGATCTGTGCAGAGAAATAGGAGCGCATCGTCAGTGGGCACTAAATTTGCTTTTGTAGTATTTATCAGGAAATTTGCCAGCTTTTTCTGTTATTAATCATCCATTTCTCCATTAGTCTGTTCTAAAGAACATGTATAAAAGATTGAACAATTATCTGTATCACATAATTTGTAAAACCATGTAATCTGTGACTAGAAAATTTTGATTTTATTCTCTGGTTTTGATTTCTGTACGATCTGTTTAGCTAACTCTCTCCCTTACAGGGCCTTCAGCAGGTGTTTGGGCCAACCGAGAGGCGACACCTCAATGCGCTAGAAGGGCAACTGAGCAGATACGTCAAGGTTGTTGGGAAGGAGCTGTCCGATCGAATTGTGTATTGCCTTTCTTGATACGCAGCCAGTCCGAGAGGTCAATTCTACTATGAACGGTGCACATAAGAGTTAAACTAGTTTCATTCAGAAAGAAAGGTCATAGCTCTGTTATATTGCTGCATGTTTATGCTCGATTTTTGTTGTAAAAGATACGAGAGCTCGCGGTCGAGGCTGACATAGAACATTGTCCGGTCGACGATTGTGTGTGTATTGGCACTGAAGTTTTCTTGCATGGCTTACGCTGAAGAGGAAAAGTGGCGATTACGAACACCTCAATGGGCCTGAAGGGCAATGGAACCGGCACGGTAAAAAAGTTGCAGGGAATGGGCTTCTGTCGAAACTGCAGTTTTTTTTTTGAAACAAAACAAAAACACAGCGACCGCTCGTGACTAGAAATTCTCATCGTACGTCCACTGCAAAAGGCCGCACCGCACCGGCGCTCAGTAGGGGCCTGCCGCCTGCAACGTGTCTCACCTGCGTGGTCATGAAGTGGCGCAGAGGCATCCCAAGCTACCACCGCTTTGCGCCAGAGGACAGGACAGGCCCACCACGGCGGCACGTACCGTCGCACGCCTCGTGACTCGTCGCTTCTGAGGAGGTGGCGCGTCCGCTCGTCGTAGCCCGGGTTCGGAACGTGTCGTATGGTAGTACCCTGTAGAACGTACAACGTAGTACCTGGTTTGCCGTATTTGCGCAACCTAAAACTGCGAGCCGACAAAGTTCACGTCCTTAGCAGAAGCACGACGAATGTCCGGAGCAGGCGAGCAGCTGAATCGATTCTTTGGAGGAAAAAAAACTCTACAACAATTTTTTTACTACGAGTACATTGTCCGTACTGCTGCTGTGCACCAACGTACTCGTATTAAAAACAATATTTTTTTTACTCTTTACCTCAGCATACTGCCTGCTCATAACCTCCTATTATACTTTCTCTAAGATGGAAGGAACCTTGTCGTATAGATCGAAAAAACCTCCAACTTTCTTCCTCGCTAATGTACAATGGCACCGTTGACTAACAGTCTCCTGTTATACTTTCTTTAAAGATAGAAAGAACCTTCTCACATAGGTCGAGAAAACATCCAACTTCTTTCCTCACTAACGCACAACGGCACCGTTGTCTATGTGAGACTCTGCCAACACCCCCCCACCTCCTCTGCAGAAATCATATGTAGGAATCTTGTAAGATCCTTAGACAAACGCTACTGAATGACTGTGTTCCTACAACAGTCCCATGCAGAATTTTTTTTAAAAAAAAGTAGGAATACAATTTTTGTCCGCATGTTCCAAATACGTACATGCACCCTCCGTCCCCAACGTGTGTCCTGTTCGTTTGGCTGATAAGTCATGTCTGAAAATACTGATGCCTGATTTGTGGTGAGAGAAAAATATTGTTCGTTAGCTAAAAAAGTACAGTTTATAAGCCAAACGTACATGAGTGTGTAGTCCTAGCATTCAAATGTTGTTACAGTAAATTTTAGACACATGATTTAAAGGCGTTATAGTGTCACGGCCTACGTAGTCATCTTTCGGAGATAAACAGTCTGTTTGTTTCGGCTTATTCGCTCGTATCTGACTTATAATCTACGATTTAAACAATATTTTTCTCTTACACTAAATCAGTCCGTAGAACTTTCAGCCATGACTTATAAGCTAATTCAACGAAACAGGCTGAATAAAACTGGACCATAGATTCGTACTTACTGGCACTGCACGGGGGCCTAGGCCCGGCGCCCAAGGCACGCCCATGAGCTGTCGACATTATCACTCTAGCACGGCTACTCAGGCCCCACTGGTCAGAGAAATGTCGACACGCCAGGACTGGCTGAGCACTTGGCAGCACAGCTGCAGCCTAGACTGGGCTGGGCGCGGTGGGCGGTGCCGGTGCGGCCACGGATTGGATAGGAACAAAGGAAAAGACGGTGATGCCGCTCTCTATCTGGGTAGTAGTTGGGGAGAGCGAGAGTCGAGAGGAAAAGGTGGAGAGAGAAAGAAAGAAACAGAAACAGAAACAGAGAGATGCCGGATGCATAGGAAAAGCAGTAGTAATGGGGGGCAGCCAGTCAGGCACTAACCTCCAGAAGCGGTGGGCGGCTCGGGAATGGCAGATGCGTGACCTGCTGCTTTGGGAGCGGCGACGGGACGTCCCGCGAGGCCGCGACGCGACGCGAAGAGGAGGGTGGGTGGCGTCTGGTCCCTGGGGCCGTGGTCGGGGAGGGTGGCGTGAGTGGTCAGTTGCGTGGCGCGTGGGGCAACGGCGGCTAACGGAGACCTTCCAAGGCCCGTTATTGAGGCGCGCGCGGGATGCAACTACCCGCCAGCAAACTGGGTCCCGCGGCCCTCGGGGATCCGCGTGCGGCTTTCCCGTCCTGTGGTGTCCAGTGTTGCTACGACATCGAGAGGGCTTTGGGTTTTTTTATTATTTTATTTTTATTTTATAGACGCACGTGTAAGGACACGGTCCCGTTCGAGCACACCCACCACGCTCCGTCCTGTCCCCAAGTAACAGAAATAGGAGCGCGCCCGTCGCACCCGCGTCACCCCGTGGGCCACGTCCACGTCGCGCCTGCGTCACCACGCAGCATCCCGTCTCCGCCATGACCCTTCCTCCACCGCGCTGCCCTGTCCTCTGTCATGCTCGGTCTCCGCCGTGCCCTTTCTCCATATGCAGCTATATAAACACACATCTGAAATATGTTTATATAGCGATTGCAACATCTTGATGCTTGGGTAAGTGGAGGCTCGCCGGCATGCATGTGGAACTCGATGGCGGCGGTAGGCAAGTGGAGGCTCGCTAGTGCAGCAGCGGTGCGTCAAGCTTGCTAGCACGGCAGCGGTGCGCAGAGCTCCTCCCCTCGTCTGTTGCTAGAGCGTCTATCGTGGAGGTCCACAGTGGCGTCACGCACATGGAGCTCGCTGATGGCGGTGCGAGCGGAGCTCGCCGACGTGGCCGTCGCAACCTCTACCCCTAGGTTCCACATCAAGCTTGTCGTAGATGGGCTATTCCCCCCGTGCCGCAGATGGGATGTTTCTGTCCATTGTGCAGAAGATAAGAATGGATCGAAGCATGTGGGAATAAGGGTCCATCTGTCCACTCTAGGCATATCATTATCATTTTTTAATTTTTATGCCCCAATACTTTATAAGTTGTGGTACCTACAAGGATGGAGCTACAATTTAGAAGTAGAAAAAGAATTTAAACTGACAATAATCATGCACGATAAAATACATGCACAACAAAACTATACATACTAACTAAATAAATATTTACGTTACAATATAAAAAAAATAAAAAGTAAAAAACAAACATTGAATATTTTAGAGAAAAAATGAGCTGAATTAATAGCCCTAGGTCGGTAACTGTTTACCCGATCAATCTAATTCTTAGAAAATAAAATCATGATAATAACAAAAACAAAGAAGATCAAGAATACTAATTCCAAATAATATAAGTTAATGAAGATTAATTTGGGGGAGAGTAAACAATATAGCACTAATTACATTTAACTAGCTAATTAGAGGGTGTAATGTAGGGATGAACTAGATGTTTGGTACACCTTCTGTTCCAAATTATAAGACATTTTATCTTTTCTAGATATATTATTTTGCTATGTATCTAGACATAGTGTATATCTAAGTGCATAGCAAAAATTATATATTTGGAAATGCTAAAAAGTCTTATAATTTGAAACGGAGGGAGTAGGTAATGATAAAAAGAACAAAAGAGATGGAGAAAATAATAGGAAGACTAATTTATAATTATATAAGATGATTAGAGAATGTACTGTGGGATGAACTAGACGATTGGTAAGCAATAATAGAATGAACAAAAGAGATGGAGAAAACAATAGGAAGACTAATTCTTAATTATATAAGATGATAGATTAATAAGGATAAAAATAAAAGCACAAGTAGCATTATTTTTTAAACTCACAAGTACCATTATTAATTTACAAATTAGAATATAAAGTAGCTAATTGAGGAGGTGTATTACAGGGCATATAAATGTTGGGGGTGATTCCCACCCCCTCCCCATTCAACATCCGTCCCTCCCTCACTGGGCTAAACTTATACACAAATTTACACCACATGCACACACACACACACACACAATTTACAAATTAGACCTACACCTATATCTAAAGACACACGTGGTTGAAAGGTATTCAAAGATCATTGGACATCAAATGTGATAGACCTAACACCTTAACTATTGTGGAACATTCGTGTTTGAAGTTGCAACGAAAATAAGAAAAGACCCTGGTGAAAAACCTATGTCGAGCAGGTTGTGAACACAGGTCGCAGGTGCTCCACTGAGCCATCGGCTCGTTCGCAGGACTTTGGGTTCTTGAAGGCTGAAGCAAAGTACACATGGCCAAAAAAAAGTGAGAAACATTTCACTGTGTTTGGTTGGACCTTTGGCCCTAGCAACTCTAGTTATCCAGCACCATTTGGCCTTGTAGCGTCTAAAATCGAACACCTGAGATTAAACATGCCGCTTGATAATTTAAAATAGTCCGATGATAGTATCCTTCGGTTGATCCAGCCTCAACTTAGGATATTTGTGTGGTACCATACACATCGCTAACATTAAACACAAATCTATATAATGATGTCTAACTTTACCATAACTAATACTATACAGTGTGGTAGCAAGAAAAGTTTTAAATAGTTATAGGGTAGAACCAAACATAATTATAAGAAACTACATCACACCTAGGTGGTGTGATGTGAAGATTTGACGACCACACTTGCTATACACATTATCGAAAACAGTCATTTTGGATTTTTGGAGGCGGACACGATGTCTGTTTTTGACTTAGCGTCGTTGTTAATCACATGCTTTTTGGAGGCGGGCGCCTTAAGCCGACCGCCTCCGTTAATTTAATTAACAGAGGCGGGCAACATAACCCGCCCACCCTCGGTTAAAAGATTAGTGGAGGCGGCGGTCCTAAGCATATGATGCCCTGCCAATTCGCCCTCAAAGCATGCTTACAAGCACTGCCAACAAACTTTGTCACTTGTTTCATGAAAGAGAGCGCTAGCCTTGAGATCTTGTACATCTATTTTAACCTTTCCATGATGGTAATTAACCTTATAGCGAAAAAATATATTATAGATGCATCAATATATGAATCATCTTATCGTACAACGAGATGGTGCATGCATAACCTACATCTATCAGCGTGTTCGGCTGTACTACTTTCAGCTTGTTTCAGCTTGTTTCAGCTTATTATCTCTCACAAAACACTATTGAATCATCCAAAATAATCCAAAATCCACTGTTCAACGTACCAGCCGAGCACGCTGTCCCTAGGAGCGCCGCCGCCCACATCCTCATCTTTTAGTGAGACATCCAACCTACATTCTCCATTGATTTTTAAATATTAAGTTAGCAACTTGTTTATGTTTTCATAATATATAGTTTACATGTTGTGAAACTACATTGATTTTTTTTGAAATTGATGGTTGAAGTTCAAGATTTTTATTATACTGCAATGTGAAGACAATCTGATTATGCTGCAGTTATATTCAAATGTGATGTTAAACAGATAGATGTAGAGTTATATAGGCAATGATGTGAAGATGAAATGTTTGTTTGGACATGAGTTAGAGGCAAATGATGTTAGAGGCAAAATAAACAGATTTTGTTTTTTATGGGCCATGCAACAAACCCACTTGGCCATGTTGGTGTGCTGGCATAGGCCATACCTTCTTGCTTTAATTTTCACCTTCCGGAGATCACTCTGTGATATACAATGAATGGCGAGCCAAAAGAGGATGTTACAATATTGGTCTTGTCAGAGATCTTTACAATATTGGTCTTATCGGAGAATGTTACATAACTATGGAACCAATTTCTGATTACTATGAGAAACATAACTTGTGTGTTCATGATTAGTCATGCAGGGTCCCCCACTTCCTCCTCGGGCACCTGAATTCCTCCCTGGAGCTACGCCATTTGCACCAAATTTGCAGCCTAGCACGATTCCCATTTATTACCATAGTAAGTATTAATTTTTTCTTACGCTCAATTTAATGTATATTCTATTTCATCCTAACACACTTTTGTAATTTACCTTAGATGATTGAGCCGATTAGATGGCTCAAAGATACACTATAGTTTCTCGGCGTTAGTGACATTAGAGGCATCAGACATTCATCACCCATCATGGAGAGAGATTTTGTTGTAATGTATCTTTCAACATTCCTTCAAAATGAGATGGGCCTGAAGAGATATTAGAAATTAGCATTGCGGGAATGGTGGCGCTAAATGAAAGAATTGCTGAGAGAAATGCTATGAGAATGTGTCTGAGTGAGCTTGGCATCAATGGATACATAATTCATGACTTCTCATACTTTTGGTGTGAAGCTTTAGACAAGGGCATTGCAAATGTGGCAGCAGTTAGTGAGCTGACTTCTAGGGACAATGACGCAGATGTGGTATAGTGGAAGTGGTGCTCACATGTGTATATATATTACTTTTCCATTCAACATAGCTCACATTCTATTTGTTGCATGACACCACTTGCAAGTTCGGTTTCATGATTCGACGTACGCTGC